>CM077814.1:49103000-49768000 GCA_039764185.1 Tamarix austromongolica | reverse complement strand
TTAAATTTAACAATTTTTATCTAAATAAATTTTTCATCTTTCATCCATAATTAATTTTGGTTATTTCTTTCTTTATTTTTAATTTATATTTTTAGATATATATTTCTGTGTAATTAATTTGACTATTATGGCTGGTTGATTATTTATTGCTTGAAAATAAACTAAACCCTAGATTAGGGTTTGAAATATGATTATCTTTTTATTTGTTTCGTAAGATTATTCTTTAACTCTATTTTAATTGCTAACGTTTATATATATATATATTTCTGTCAAGTATAATTTATATAGTGCATGCCTTGTTTTGGTTTCCTTATAGTGACAGTATGGAGAATTATTTACCTCCTAGGTGGCCATATAAATATGCTAGAATTTATATGTACAAATTATGGCTAGGTTAAATAACAATTTACCTAATAGTTTTGTGATTCTAACCGAAGTAATAAAACTTTTAGATACGTGTGAGACAAAGAAGAGAAATACAACTATGCATGATTAATGTACTAATTTCGGTACTTAGATTGACATCCTTCCAATTATACTTAATGCATTAAATCTAGTTAAATATAGGATCCACTTGTTGATACTATACTGCAAGTATTTAATAGGGTTAATATTGGCGCTTTGTTGTATTAATTAATTTATGAAAGTAATACAAGGTGTATAGATTTGTTTTTGGTGTACAACTTGGTCAATATCTTTCTCATAATTAAATATTAACTTAAAAATTAATATTATATTTTGACCTAATTTAGTGGTGGATTTTGATTTCCCTAACATATTTATCATATATGCGGTTATCTATTGTTATTTTTATTATTTTATTTTATTTTATTTATTACTTCAATTATTTTATTATTTTAAAACCCTAATTAGTGTTTTATTATTTATTTATATGTATGATTTAGGGCTTTTATTTGTATTATTTTTAAGCTAGTTAAATAGAGGCGAGCCCTCTCAATCCCTGGTATAGAACAATACCCTTATTTACTAGTACTACAATTTTCAACAAGAAGATTTAAACTATATATTGGATACAACACCACCGATCCTCCAAGATTTGTATAAGTTATTCAACACATGTTGAACTTCCGTCTAAAAATATTGTTGAACTAGTTTTTGAAGAAATCTCTTGAATTGACCTCGATCTTTTCTAGAGCAATTTCTCCAATTTTAACCTTTGCAGGTTCTGTTGAGGCTTTCTCCTTCTCAGGCTTATGCTCCTTTATTATGATTCCTATTTTTTTCTGTTGAATCATCAATTAGTTCTCCATTTTCTCCATTTTTTCCCCTTTTTCGGGTTGTTTCCCGATGTTTTCCTGCATTTAAAATAGTGTTAGTTTCTTTTTTCCATACTTGGGATAGATAGTAGCAAGTACATTTTTCTCACCTTTTATACGTTCAAAAGTGATTTTATACCCTCCACCTTGTATTGCATCAAGGAATACTTTACTATTGCCTCACAATTTGTTCTTACAATAAATTCTTCTCTAAGATAGAGCTTAAATTTTTTCCAAAGAATTTACTACTGCCTTAATCTCACATTCAATTGCTGGTAAGTTTTTATTTTTAAATACCCCGCTTTCATATTTAGCTACTTCCTCGGTGCTTTTTGGAGCATATTTATTTGGTTTTACTATTAGGACGACACCCCATCCTAATTTAGAGGCACCTGTTTGAATTATTTTATAGTCTTCTTCGAATGGTAGTTTTAAAGGTTTTAGATTTCTAGCTCTTTCTTTTATGGTTTGAACAAGTTTCACATCTTCTTTGTTAGAATATTTTTGTCCTCCCTTTTTCTTTTTTTGGTACAAGGGTGTTGTTAATCTCCCAAGGTTTTTGATATACATTCTGTCATAATTTATAAGCCCTAACAACCTTTTTAGTTCCTTTTCTCCCAAGGTATTTTGTTTCTTCCAATTTATTTGGGCATTCTAAAACCTTTGTTGCTATGTGTGGTTGTAAATCAATAGTTCCTTTTCTAATTTTATGTGCAAGAAAGTCTATATATTCTTTAAATAATTCCATTTTTTATTGGGAAATTACTAAACCTTTTTCTAAAAAATTTCTTAAAACAATTTCTAGATTTTTATATTGATCTTCTTTTTCAGTTGAAAAAACTAATATATCATCTATATATACTAAACAAAAGATTAAGTCTGCAAAAAATTTATCCATCGTTCATTGAAATATTGTATGGGCATTTTTTAATCCAAATGGCATTACTATCCATTCATAATGTCCTCCTTTTAGATCGGTAAAAGTTGTCCAAAGTATAGATTGTTCTTTATCAAGATCTACCAATATTCTAACTTACAATCTAATTTAATAAACCATTTTTTATTTTGCATTTTTTTTAAAATCTATCTTTATTGGGCAGTTTATAAGCATCATCTAGTGTGTTATTATTGAGTTTCTTATAATTGATGACCATCCTAGCCTTTCCTCGTTTTTGTTCTGCATGGTTTCTTACCATAAATGCTAGAGACCTATGTGAGCTTGCTGAATTTCTTATTAAGCCTTGATCTTTTAGTTCTTTTATTTGCTTACTAAATTTCTCTTCATCCAGAGGAGTATAAGCTATATCTTTTCTTTTTATTTTTAATCTAGGATTTAAGATTTCTAATTTTACTTTTGTTGGAAGTCTTCCTAAATGTGCCTTAGGATCATCTCCTATTATTCTTGTTTTTTCAGCTATATGAATTAGTTTTTCAACTTTTTGTTTGTTATAATTTACCCTTTCATTACTAAAGGTTTTTTTTAATAAAGCTTCGAAAGAACTCATTTCGGATACCTCTTCATCAGATGATTCGTCATTTGTTGTGAAATATTCTTTTTGGGTTACAATATTTTTTTTCTTTAAGTAGTGGGTGTGAAAAAATATACCTTCCACCACCCTTTATGTGTGTATACTTTGATTTATCAGTGACAATAATTGCGGTTTTCTTAACAATTGATACTAAGTTTTTACTTATTAACATTGGACCATTATCTTATGTTATAAAATTTAGCCCCAACACAAAATCTTTAGGATGTGTTGGTCCATTTGTTACCCAAGTCATTGGGAAATTATAAAGTATTCGTTTTTCATTTGGATTATTTAAGTATTCAATATTTGCATTGGGAAGACAATATTTATATTCATGGATACTCCCATTTGCCAACATTCTTGGAATTTCTATACGATTAGATCCTTTTGATAGGTCTTTATGTATAGAACATTTTGTACTCCCACTGTCTATTATAGCAAAAGTTTCTATTTGGTTTTCATCATTAAGATGGTTTACACATTTTAGATTTAGTAGTGAATTTAGGGTATTTGCAGAAGTTAAACAGTGTACTTCTTATTTTTCATTAAACTTTTTTCTTAAATTTATAAGATTTTCATCAAATTTCATATGTGAATCTATTTTTATTCCTTTTCCTTTTTTATCAATCTATTCTATTTTTACTGATGAGACTGTTTTCATTTTTGGATAGTCCATTTCATATTCTAAAATGGTTATTCTATTTTAAAAAAATTTCAAGTTCTAGTTGTAGGTTTAATATTTCCTCTCTTTCTGATTTTTCTACAACTTTTTTTAACTTTTGTGGTTATGTTAAAGAATTTCTTTATAAAAATACTACAAATTTCATATTGGCATATAAAACACCTATACCTATGAGCCATGTCTGAATATAGTTTACACCATTTGCATTGTTTGCTAAGTATTCCTTTTCCATATATCCATTGGTGTTCATGTTCGTTTTGCATAAACTGATAGTTTATATATTCAGACATGTTTTGCATTGGATCTATAAATTATAATTCTAGATCCCTTTCTTCCATTTTTCTATAGAATAAAAAGACGATTCATCAGAATCTATACTAACTATATCTTCTTCTAGTCCATCTATTAGGTTTGCCCTATATGAATTGTTAATTTTCTTTGGACAACTATTTGTTAGGTGATTAGGATCTCCACATATAAAGCATGTACATTTCCTTATCCTATCTAGTTTTTAAACATGTTTTCCTCTTTGAGGTTGTTTCTTTTTTTTTTTTTTTGAATAATATCTTTTTCTTTTTCCTAGACTTTTCATAAGCCTGAGGTGTCATAACATTTTTCATAATGCCCAACTTTGTCTCTTAATTTCTTTTTGTTGTTCATATTCTACACATTTTTTTAACGTATTCAAATACATACACAATTCTTGGTCCTGTTCCTAGTCCCTTGGGATAGTTCTTATTATGGCAAGATTCTTTAATTTCTTTTCCTAACTAGCTAGGATGTCTAGTTAGGTATCTATTTGTTATGCCTTCATTCATAAGAACCCATGCTTTTCCTGCTAGGCTAAAATAATCATTGGTGAATTATACTATATTAGCCCAATCTTTAATCTTTGTTTGTTCCAAAATTCTTAATGCTTGGTTTTGAAAACTTACATTTTTCTCACTAGGTTCTATTCCTAGTATTATTTCTCTGATTAGTCCAGTAAAGTTATAAGGATTGCTTCCTAAAATTCTTCTTGATTCAACTCTTCCTAGATCTTCCTTTTTTTACTATATTATAGGCATTTAACGTTGGATCTCCTAAAAGTGTTTCTAGGTTAATAAACATATCAATTTCTGGTTGGTAGTCATTTACCCATGCCCTTACACAGTCTGCTTACCATCTATCTATGGCTTCAAGCCATTTCTGTAGATGCATATTGGTTAGTGTTAATATAGTTTCATTTCTATGTCCTTGTGGTAAGATGACGTTATCTAGCACATATCTTCTTCCCTTTCCTTTCCAATCTCCCTATGGGATGTTATAGATATTGGCTAATTCTCCAGGAGGTCTTCCTAGATTATATGTATGAGTTCCTACTCTTGTTTGTTCATACATTGGGGTGTCTTGATGAGTCGTTGATGATTGCCCTTCTATTGGTACTGATGGTGAAGACATCATTCTTACTTTATATGTTTCCCTATAAATTTCTCTTTCATTCATAAAAGCATAACCCTTAAAATCTAATTTGTATTTTTCACTCATTTTGTTAAAAGATTTTTCATAATCCAATTCGATTGAATCTGTTAGTCTTTCAAATTCATTATCTATTTTTCCCATAGGGGTTTTTCTATCAATATCTTTTAAATCTCTAACGATAATATCCCTATTCATTTTTTAACTTTCTTCTTCAGATGGTAATGAAAGAAGTAGTTCTTTTTTTTCTTTCTGTTGCAGATAATTTAATACTCTTTCTATACTATAAGGGGTATAGAGATATTATATCGGTTTTCCTCTAATATATACTTTATCTAATCATTGTTTGTCTAAGAGATATACTTTGTTTATTTTTTTTCTTTAGCCTCATACTTTTGTGAAGTGAGGATATTCTTTGAAAAAAGACTTATATATTTTTAGTTTTTATTCATAAACATTTTCTAGTTTAAAGATTATCGGTAAAATTGTTATTGATTCTTTCATTATTTTTCTTCAGATATTAAAGAGTTTGTATCACTACTAATTCCAATATACCAATAATTATGAAACCTTAGGGACATACTTCCATCTTGGTCTTCATATATTGTATTTTCATAAGGGGTGAAACTAGGATTTCTTAAAAAACTTGTTATGTTCCAATTTAATCATGCATTTATCTCAGGGTCATATTTTATTCTTGAAATGGCTCTTATTCCCTTAGTAGTAAGAATTTGACCAAAATCTTCCGAGTTGATTTTATGATTTGTTTGGTTTGTTGAGCATAGCTTTCCAATAAAGCCTATTATTATCATCAAATTTTTTACTCCTTTTTGGAGTTTGTATCCCTTTGCTTTTATTCCTATCTTTATATATTTTGCGAATTCTTTTGGATCCATCATAAAATTAGGAAAAAAATATATTATTGCTCCACTTATTGGATTCATATCAATCTCAAATGTTCCTAAAATTGATTGTCCCAAATACGTATGTCTTTCGTTATATAGGATAACAAGTGTGTTTGTCCTTAGATTAGTTTTGTGGAGTCCTTTTATGGCTATCATTTTTTATCCTAGATGCATATACTAATATCCTTTCTGAATACTTTTTGTGTTGATTCCTTTTTCTATTAAGTTAATTGAGATCTGTTGGTTTTCTTCCGTACAAGATTCCTTTCTTTCGGAGTGTTGTTTATAGATTTTTTTCTCTACTAAAAATTGATTCATTTTCATACAATCTTTCTTCATCCAGTCATCTAAGGCCTTTCTTCCTGAAGTTTTAAAATTGATGGTCTATATCAACCAAATCTTCCATCCTTTCGACAATGTTTTTATTATTTTTCCAAAACATAAGGGAGTTTAAGAAGCCGCCTCTTAGTTCTGAACTGTTACTAGGCCTTCCTAATTCCATTTAAGCATATACCCAAGGTTTAGCTAGAACTTTAAGGGTATCTTTCCCTTTGTCCAAATTTATTTTTTGCTTTTGTTTGATTAAGTTACCTATTGATTTATCATTATTTATTTATTCTTCTAAATTATCTAGATTATTTGATATTCTTGTTTCTATTAGTATTTCTAGTTTTTCTAACTTTTTACTAATATTTAATAACAAGATTGTTTGGAAATTTAAAATTTTTGGGTAGTTTTTATCCGATTATGATATTCCTGCATATTTTGTTAAGCTTATTGATTGATCATGATACATTTGGCTTTCTTTCATTGTTTGTTGATACATTTTCCGGTGCTCAAATTTTATATTACTCATGATAAGACTAAGGATCTTATTTCTATTAAACTATCCTCTATTTTTTGTTAAATAGTTTCTAATTCTTCGTACCTTTTTCTAAATTCCTTTGATTCTATTTGAATTGATTGAATTAATCATTCCTTTACTATCAGAGGAGAATTTTTTTAGAACTTCTTTATATATCTTAGTAACTTTTTCTTCCATTCGGTTACCCTAATTTTTTAAAAATTCTAATTTCCTTTCTAAATCTTTACACAAATTTATCTTAGTGTTATTAATTTCAAAAAGTTTATTTATACAATTTTCCATTGTATAATTTTTTTTGTTGTTCTATGCCTAAACTAATTAAAAGATCTACAACTGAATTCATTTGTTTTTCTTTTGAATGTAGTATATGACTAAAATTTTTATCAAAGTTACAGGTAAGGGTATGCCCGTCAGTTGTGTTTTTGGTTTCCTTTTGGCATGGAATATATACGAAGTCTAAATAATTTAACTATCTCATTTTAAACGGTTTTATTAATATGTTTATCAAGTAATTCTAGAAATGATTTTAGAAACCTACTATGTTCATAATCTTTAGGGGCTACCATACTTTGATCTAGGGCAACTAGCATGTTGATTATTTCTTTTTCTATGTTAAGCTTTTTGACTATCATATCTTTTTTTATAATTAGTTGAGTTTTATCCCAAAAGGAGATATTAAAAAGAGAATTATAAAACTCAAAAATATTCATATCTAACAGGTGCTTAAATAGTAAAAGGTAAAATAAGAAAAGTTCATACCTTCGCAATTTCTTTCCCCATTTTGACTCTGAAGTCGTGCGACACCATCCTAAGTTTTTACTTAATCCTTCAAAATTCTATAGAGCTTCAATATTTAGTTATCCTCTCTTAAAATCAATCAGTCAGATGACAAGACCCTACTCTTCACTCTTTAAAATTTCCTAAGATCTCCTAATCTTCTTGGGATATTTTTTAGAAATTTAGGAAGCCGCAATAGTGTTGGAGTGACACTACTACAATACTGCTATAGTGCATAGGGGTTTCTACTTCTCTATTTTCCTTTTATCTTTCTTTCCCCTTGAGATTTAAGGAAAAAGGTTTTACTCTTTGACCATAATTAGGAGTATACCTTTTCTTGAGAGTAGCTAAATGTAGAATTTGAAGAACAAACTAAAATAACTATATACATAATGATTTCCTTACGGATCACTTGCTCTGATGCCGAAACATTCCACTAAGTATATAAAGATTTTTTTTATTATAAGAAAGATGATTTTATCCATGCTAAATATATTGCGCTCTGAGCAACTTGATTACAACTAAAGCAAATATCTCTATTTATAAGAGAAAAAATTCTATAAGCCGGACTTTTTCTACCACGTGTTATCATTCTATTGGACTGATAATATATTACAATGGATAATACTTTTACTTTTATTGGCCACCTGAATTACAATAAAATACACTTATCATTTCGCATAACTATTATGATATAGAGTAAATAAAAGTCAAAAAAATTATAATTTTCTTTTGATTAACTTTTCTTCTTTTATTCTACACCATTTCTTTTTTTGTCTATCATTCTCCTAGCTGTTCGTATCTACATCATGCTAATATCATTCTAGATTTTATCTGATATTATTTTTTAACTTTAGATCATAATTCAAACCCTTGATTTTAGAATTTAGGTTGTAAATTTTATCCGAACCACCATGCTACCACCCGAAAGTTGCAGAAAGCCAGACAGCACAGCAGTGCCCTGAGAATTTAGACAGGAAACTCTCAAAAGATAAATTGAGTCCACGCAGAGAGTGACATGTCATCTGACAATTCTGGACAGCCTTCTGCCCCTTTAATACAACAGAGCTCAAAATGTTCTTTATTGCAAAACGGTATTTCCCAATACGTTTTCAAACCAAAAAAAAAAAAAAGAATTAAGCGGTAATCCGTTTCATTCATGTGTCTATCTTTAAAGGATAAGTTCCAGCTTTTGCCTAAAGGAGGCTGGAACTTCGCTCGTCACAACATCCTACAGAGAGGTGCCCTCATTTACGGTGACCTGAAAGCTTCGCCAGCATAACGTACATTTCCAAGCTCCTCTTCAATACGCAAAAGCTGCATTTGAAATAGAAACAAGTTTCAACAAAATGACAGGAAATTAGATTGTTGGTTGACGAGAGCGGATATGAGATATCAAAGCTTCAAGAATGAATTGGCAGATGAGTAAATCAGATTCCTGATATAAAAAAGAAAAATAAATTATAAAAAGGACACGTTTCTAGCAGCTCCTAGGAGTAAGGACATTACACAAATTTTTACAACCCAAAGAACTTCCAGGGCACAAAATGTTGCCTTGGTGGCTACCAAAAGATATGTACACGATACTCCGGTCTGCCCCCCTCTGGTGCTTCATAACTGTTCATAAGCTCAAAGGGATTGGTGGATGGGTTCTCCTTATCAATTTTTTGGCTAAAAAAAAAAGAAAAAGATATTATCATCACCTGGTTGTATTTTGCTAGCCGCTCACTTCGACAGGGAGCACCTGTTTTAATCTGGACACATGGGCATACAACAGTCATTCATAGCATTGTGCAGCTTTATGCCTTTATCTTAACTATATAATGAACAAGATGAAACAAATAAAAAGGAACGACAAAGTCCATTGAGGGTAACAAAATACCTGTCCACTTGCTAAGCCCACAGACAGATCTGCAATAAAGTTGTCCTCAGTTTCACCACTGCGATGACTAACCATTACACCCCATCCAGCAGCTTTCGAGTCGAGGGCTGCTTGAATGGATTCAGTCACAGTGCCAATTTGGTTAACCTGCAATTTTTCCATGAGTTAATGAATAAGAGGGCTCATGTGACTCATGTCATGGTAAGAAATCTTGACAAGACTGCTTGGTCATATTGCATAGTGATGAAAAAATTATAATAGTGAAGCACTGATTCTCAAAAGAATATATAAATAAACGAGAGGAAAAGGAGAGGTACAAAAAGTACCACCAAAACCAGGCAACGGTCATGAAAACTAAAGCAGAGGAAGACAGAAGAAATTAGAACAAGTGAATTCAGCAAAGCAGAGAAATTTAGAGAAAGAGCTTTGGGGGGAGAGACTGTGACCTGTGTGATGCAGCATTGACGAATCCAAAGCAGAGATAACTTAAGATTGGTGGATAAGGACACAATTTTTTTTCACTGATGAGAGCTGAGGAGAAGCAGATGTCAGTGCAAGATTTTTATTTAAAGATGGTAAAAGAGAGTAGAGATACCCATTTACGTTGGACCTTCATCAGACAGACATAGGCAATAGGCATTGGTACACATGGGCAAATGGGTCATGGGTGGTCGGTCAACCCCCTGAGTACATGTATATTTTATATGTACAGGTTCATCGTAAAATAGTAATCCATTAAGGATTCGTCCATGAAAGAGTGGACTCAATGGGGATAATCAACAAGATCATAATGGCAGTCTAGATTTCAGATCGCAAAAACTAGTTAATGATGTAATAATCTGCCCGTTGGTTATTGCTGGAGATAAATTGAGATAAATAGGGATTTCCACCAATGTTCATGTGAATATATTAGGTATGTTGTGTTACAACAATGACAATACAGTGCTGCTTTTTTTGGTGCAGCTTTTTCCAATATCCCACATTGGTGGGATGGGTGAGGAATAGTATTTGTTTATATTCCCTTACTTGTCCACCTTGTTTTGAAAAAATTACTTGGACTGTTTTGAGTGGTCTGCTGGGTTGGGCCTAAACCACATGCACAAGTGACGCTGCCACTCATCTGTCCGGGCAGGGCTGGGTGTGGCCTTTGATGCCGAGACCCGATCTTTTTATTATTCTAACTTTTCACCACGGCTTTACTAATTCCTTTTTACATTTTCTTTCTCCACTTCCCTAAATGTTCTCTAGCATTCTTCCTCCATTAACGCTGGTCAAACAAAGGTGTAGTGATAGTTGGGTAGAACAATTTTCTCTCCTTTATTCCATCCATTTATTTAGTCAGCTTTCATTATGGAGATAGAAATTTTCGACCCATATTACTTCCTTACGTTTTCTGCAATTTCTCTTCAACCGATCTAAAGATTATTAATTTCTAGACAAAGGTTTCAGCAAATGTCATTAGCTTCCTGTTTCGAGTACACATACCAGAGGTTTGTTGTGTTAACCTTGGGGGTGAGGCAGCTATTAGAATTGCACCCCGGTCCGGCCATATTTTCGCTTCAGGGCAACAATTAATTTCGTGGCACAAAAATCACTTTGATAAGTATTCTTTCTTTTTGTGTATATTGCATCATATTAAATTTCTAACATTCTGAAGCAAAAATATTACGTATATACACACACACACACAGTGTTATGCGCAACTCTAGATCTTTGTTCCTTTACCTATCTATATTCGGTTCCAGAGTCATGCTTTGTAATTAAATCTGTAACAAAATTGTTCAATTAGGTTTCGAGTGTTCTTTTATTGGTTACTCAAAAAATTCTGCTGAAACTATTTGGTATCTATTTTCTGTGTATTGAACATATAGTGTTCTCAGTTCTTGCTTAATTACGTACCACTGTGATAACTGCTACCGTTTTCGAAAGTGAAATTTGCGATCTTACTTACAATGGCTGTGACTCCGAGGGTTATTCCTAGCATGTCTAAAATTGAGCCTTTGGATGGTTCAAACTATCGAAGGTAGTCCCAAATGCTACTAATCTTGGTTGTAGCTTTGGAAGTCGATTATGTGTTGCTGTTAGACCCACCTGCTCCAAATGTAATACCAGCAACACCTGCTACCACTCATGTTACTACTGCAGCCAAGAGCTCTAATGACATTGCAAAGGAAAAATAAGAAAGGGATAACAAGATCGTTAGGGGTCCTCTACTTTCTCATATGAACAACAAACTGTTTGACATGTTCTTTGGCATTGGGTCCTCCAAGGAGATTTGGGACACTTTGAAGGAAAAATACAGTTCTAACGAAGCGGGTCAAAAGAAGTATATTGTTGGGAACCTGTTGAAGTTTCAGATGATCGATGATAAGTCAATAATAAGTCAAGTGCATGATTTTGGGATGTTGGTTGCTGAAGTCCTGGGCGAGGGTATGAAGATTTGTGAGACATTCCAAACTAATATTTGATAGAGAAATTTCCAACATCCTAGAATGAGTTTAGAAACTATTTGAAGCACAAGAAGAGAGAATTGACACTCCCGAAGCTTATAAATCCCATGAAGACAGAGAAGGCTAATGGTATGAAGGACAGCCGAGTGTCCCACGCTTTTAGTTCTGTAAGAACATATGTCATGGAGTCAGATGTTAGTAAGGACAAATTCAGGAGTAAGAGTAAGAAGACTCAGAAGAAGGGTCAACAGAAAAGTCAACCTAACTCCAAGAAGAATGACACCAAAATGCAGAAAAAACAGGTGACCTATTATGTTTGTGGTAAGACTGGTCACAAGGCATATCAATGTTACAACAGGATGGGACATCAAGGTCAAAGGAAGAAACTTGGTGCACCTCCAGCTCCACACCAGCTCCACAAGCAAATGTTGTTGAGACAGAAGGGGTGATAGCAGCAGTGGTGGTACAAGCTAAACTGGTTAACAACAAAACCAACTGAATTTTGGATACTGAGGCTTTAAAGCACCTATGCACCAATAAAGAGCTTTTCCACCAAGGATGCAGCTGATGGAGAATGTGTATACATGAGCAACTCTGCATTCTGCAACTGCAAGAGTATTGGGCAAAGGAAAGGTATTTTTACTTCTGACAAATCTTTGTGTTTAAATGATGTGTTTTATATTCCTTCTTTATGTAAAAACTTAGTTCGGGTAGTTTACTTAATAGGGCTAGACTGAAACTAGTTTTTGAGTCAGATAAGGTCGTGTTGACCAAGAATGGAAACTTTATAGGAACTGATGGTCTTTTTGTATTAAACACCATAATAAAATTGGTTCTACTTCTGCTTATGTCGCTAAGTCTATTAATTTGTGACATTGTAGGCTAGGACATATAAATGTAGCTTCCATTAATATATTGAAAAGTATGAACTTGATAAATGTGATGAACAGTGACAATTATGAAAAATGTCCAATGTGTGTGGAAGCCAAATTTGCTAAAAAGTCTTTTAGACCAGTCACAACAAGATCGACATAATTGCTTGAATTAATTCACAGACTTAGCACATTTTTAGAACACCAAGAGTAGAGGAGATAAACGATATTATGTGAATTTTATTGATAATCATTCGAGATATGCTGAGTTCTATCTTTAGGTCTAAAGATGAAACTGAAAGTAAGTTCTTGAAATATAAAACAAAAGTAGAAAACCAAATGAACTAAAAGATTAAGAGGTTTAGGTCCAATCAAGGTGGTGAATATGGGACTAATTTCCTCAAGGAATTCTGTGATACGAATGGCATCATACATGAAACTAGTGCCCCTTATATTCCTCAACAAAATGAAATAGCTAAAAGAAATGATAAATGTTATGCTTTTGAGTTCCAGTATATCTGACCAAATGTGAAGGGAAGCTATTCCATTTGCATGTTACATTTTGAACAATGATCCTCATTAAAGCTAAATAAAACACCCTATGGACTATATAAAGTTTTTCACCCAACTTGAAATTTTTAAAAATGTGGAGGTATCTAGTTAAGGTTGGTTTACCTAATTTTAGAGGAACCAATGTTGGAACAAAAGCATTTGATTGTGTATTTATTAGTCATGCTCAAAACAATGTTGTATATAGATTCTTGTGTTTAAGTGATAACTCAATTTGTAAATCTAGAAAAGCAGAATTTTTTGAGAATGTGCTACCTATGAAAAAGAATGCATGTGATACGATTAGTTCTTTTAATGTTTCTTTTTCTATGCCTTTGTCAATGTATTTTCCATCTATTGACATGAATGGTAATGTGCATGGACCTAGGAGAAGTAAAAGACAAACGATAGAAACTAGCTTTGGGTTAGATTTTGTCACTACTTTCCTAGTTGAAAATGATGATTTTAATAAGATTGATTTAGAATTTTTGTCTGCTTATTTGATTTAAGATGATCCTAAAACCTATAGGGACGCTATAACATCAATAGATGCTAGTTTATAGAAAGAAACGATTAAAAATGAATTGGATTAAATCATGATTAATCACACATGGGATTTAGTTGACTTACCTAGAGGATGTACACCAATTAGATTAAAATGGGTTTTCAGAAAGAAATTGAGAACTTATGGTGTCATTGATAAGTTTAAGGCTCGATTGCTAGCCGTAGCCTATAAATAAAAGAAAGATATTGATTTTTTCGATACTTATTTTCCCGTGACTAAAATTATCAGTATTCGTTCTTTGGTTGCTTTGGTTTCTTTAGTTGCTATCTATGGACTTGTAATCCATCAAATGGATGTTAAAACTACATTTTAAAATGGCAACCTTAAAGAAGAAATTTATGTGGAGCAGTCTGAGGGCTGTAAGGTTGAAGGTCAGGAGAACAAAGCGTTTAGATTGATAGAGGTAGAGTGTGAAGCTCTTTATGAATTGTAGTAGGCCTGACATAACCTATGTTGTGAGTCGACTAAGTAGGTATACTCACAACTCAACGAGAGATCATTGGATTGCACTTTGTAGCTTACTTAGATACCTTTACTTAGATACCTTAAAGGTACTAAGGGTTGGTATTTGCATTATTGTAAAGTTCATGCTATATTAGAAAGATTTACTGACGCTAACTGGACTTCAGATAATAATGAGATCAGTTCTACCAGTGGATAAGTTTTTACACTAGGAGGAGGAGTTATGTCAAGGAAATCAGCTAAGTAGACTTATATTGCTCAATCTACGATAGAGTCCAAGTTTATTACCCTTAAATTGGTTGGTCAAGAAGCAAAATGGTTGGCGAACTTGTTGGCTAATATACCATTATGTCGGAAACCGAAAGTGACAGTTTCTTTACATTGTGACTCGCAAGCAACTATATGTGTTGCCAAGAACAATGTGTATAAGGGTAAAAGGATAAACATTTGTGTAAGACACAGTTCTATGAGAAAACTATTGAGGAATGGTGTTATCTCCTTAAAGTTTGTTAAATTAGAGAGAAATCTAGCAGACTCTCACACAAAGGGTTTAACACAGAGGGTCATCCTTGAATCGCCGAAGAGGATGGAGCTTAGGCCTCAAGGTTGAGAAAAATATGGTGGATACCACTTGTAGTCAAACAAAGCCATATGATTACTCTCTTGCACTACATTTTCCATCCCTATAGTGTATGGTAGTGCATTGCGACAGGTTGAGCTTGTGCTTTTAATGAGTTTATAGCCTTATTCTTGGTTGGTCCTAGTGAGACAGATTTGATAAACTCACCACTTGATATAAATGAGGTTAAGCATATTAATGTTCTTAATGAATCTATAGCCAATTTGGTGGTGCTTGTGATACACACTTAATAAATTCACCTAGATGAGTGTGAAGGTGGGCCGCTTTCCATGAAAGCCTGAGACTGTCTTTCTAGAGCACTCGTGAGTACCCAAAGTGCGCGTATGACCATAAAGAGCGCTTGTTTTACTATCACGAAATTTGCAGAATTGAAGATTAGATATGCATTGTGGGGGTCTCAATTGAAATTAAGGAAGTTCAAAATTCGTTCACTCCCTTGACACAATTGTTGCCTCACCTCACTCCATATCAATTCAATCCTTGTAACATTGATATTTACGTGTTATTCCTTCTTTTACCCAGTTTATTGCTTTTATATTCTATAATTGTTTTGCCATTGATGGGAGATTATTAGATCAATGACAATACCGTGCTGTTTTTTTGGTGCAGTAAAGCTTTTTCCAATATCCCACATTAGTGGGACAGGTGAGGAATAGTATTGTTTATATTCCCTTACTTGTCCACCTTAGTTTGAGAAAATCACTTAGACTGTTTTGAGTGGTCGGTTGGGTTGGGCATGAACTGCGCACGCGCGACACCACTGCCCGCCTGTCTTGGCTGGCTAGGTGTGGGTGTGGTTTTTGATCCCAAGACCCAATCTTTTTGTTGTTCTAATTCCTTTTTACATTTTTTTTCACCACTTCCCCGAACGTTCTCTAACGTTCTTCCTCCATCGGCACTGGTCAAACGAAGGTGTAGTGGTGGTTGGGTAGAACGATTTTCTCTCCTTTTTTCCATCCATTTATTTAGTCAGTTTTCATTACGGAGATAGAAATATTCGACCCATCTTCCTTATGTTTTCTACAATTGCTCTTCTACCGATCCAAAGATTATTAATTTCTGGGCAAAGGTTTCTAAAAATTCATTAGCTTTTTTATTTCAAGAAGTGCACGCACCGGAGGCTCTTTGTGTTAACCTTAGGGGTGAGGTGTATATTAAGATTGCGCCCTGATCTAGCAGTATTTTCGCTTCAAGGCAATGATTAATTTCGTGGCACAACAATCACTTTGATTAAATATTCTTTTGTTCTGTGTATATTGCATCATATTAAATTCTCACATGTTGCTGTTCAGTTCTTAGAAAATGCAGAAATGAGGACAAGCTATAATTACTTAATAACTAAACAAACCAAACCATTTTCATCTATTTTTCCCCCTTCCCTATTTCCTTTGGTACTTCAATGGTCAATCTATTAATTTGGCAGTTACAGTCATGCACAATAATTCCTCAGGAAAAAGACTTGCTGCTTCAGCATGTACAGCAAATCTTTTGCATAATTTACCTAACACAACAAACCCTCTAGGAGAAGTATGCGCATGGACATAAAGAGAGCTAGTCCAAGGGAAATACTATACTATCCAAAGGGTGGAAGCAGCTATGTTAAGAGAAATTACTTCATAAAACTAGAAGAGAAAATGGATCTAATATTTCACTGCCTAAAGAGCTGGGGCAATATTTGAAGCTGAAACAAAACCTAAGATCATGAAAAGGATATTGACACTTTACCTTCAATAGCAAAGCATTACAAGCCTTTTTCTGGATTGCTTCAGATATTTTCTTGGGGTTAGTAACCAACAAGTCATCCCCCACGAGTTGTATGTCAACTGAAGACTGCAATGAAGCCCATGAACTCCAGTCATCTTGGTCAAATGGATCTTCAATTGAGACAATTGGGAAATCTTTGACAAATTCTTTATATAGTTCACAAAGGCTCTGCGGTGAACGCACGTGAGATCCATCATTTGGCTGTTTTTTGAAATTTAGATCATATCTCCCATCTTTGGTGTAGAACTCTGAAGCCGCAACATCCATTCCAATTTTAATCTACATCATTGATGTTGATCAATAAGCATCAAATCTTAAAATACCCAAAATATACAAAATTAATATGAAGATTTGGGTTCCTACTTTGCCAGTGTAACCAGCACTCTCAATTGCACTCATAAGCAAATTTAGTCCCTCTCTGTTATCTTGAACATTTGGAGCAAACCCTCCCTCATCTCCAACATTGCATGCATCTTGTCCGTATTTTGCTTTGATAATTCCTTTCAGTGCATGATAAACTGTAGTGCCACAAGAATTCAAACATTAGCATCTTCATGCTATCTGGTAAACAACATAGAACGTTGCACATGTCTGCAATCAGCAAAACATGCTAAACTGAACAGCCGATTCAACAAAAGAAAAACTGAAATTTAAGATTAGGATGTCTGGAAGGACAAAAGGCACAAAACAACGAATAAATGCAAATCACCGGATGAAAATTCTGAATTTTGCGCACAGGTCAAGCATTGATAAATAAAATGTTCTGAAAACTGAATTCTAGATCAGCTAAAATATGTTTGCGCGTTATCCACAGTTATAGGACAGCAGTGAACATTAGATCAGTACAATCAATTAAAGCAAATATGTGAAAGGAGTAAACAATTAAGGAGTTACCTTCACAGCCCATACGGAATGCCTCTGCAAATGAAGATGCACCAACTGGTAGAATCATAAATTCTTGCATCGCCAGATTATTTCCAGCATGGCTGCCCCCATTTATCACATTGAATGCTGGAACTGGCATAACTAGTTCTTTTGTTCCTGATATTTCCTGTATATGCTTGTACAATGGTACCTTTTTTGCTCCTGCTCCAGCTCTACATACACTTAGTGATACACCTAATATGGCATTAGCCCCCAGCTTTGACTTATTTGGAGTTCCATCAATCTCCATCATGATGGCATCAACTTGAGCTTGATCCCTTGCATGGAAAAGGGCCCAAAAACATCAGAATTCTGAACTATATCTCCTGATACAAATAACCGTTGCACTCAGTTTTTTTTTTTTAAATTCAATCCTTCGATCCAAACATCAAAGACTTAAAGATTTACGGTATAACAGATAGCGCTATAGCAAGAAAATCCAAATCATGCCATCCAATATAATCTTGCAAATTATATACAACTTTATTTTCACTTTTTTGCCTCTAACATTTCTCCTCTGCTTGAAAGATATATGGATGTGGGTCCCTTTTCATTAGTGTCACTCTTGTCAATCTCCTATGAATTCCTAGGGTGAACAAATATCTATACATGAACTCCATATGTTTTCGAGATAAAAAAACATGTAGATCTGAAAACTGCATGCATATGACTGCCCCTAACTGATAGTTAAACTTGGTCTTAGGCTAAGATGATTTCTTTTATACTAGTTTATAAGATCCATCTAAAACCTGTCTATTTAGCATTCAGCTCAAACTAGCCTAATGAGCTAGATTCTATCTCTTGGCTTACCACACCTAGTTTCCCTCTCAATACTTCCCTATGTTCCCTTCGGCAAAAAAAAAAAAAAAAAAAAAAAGGCTTATTTAATAATAGCTGATAGAATCAACAATGCGTCTTCTAACTATACTAAACCAAACTGGAATTTTTTTTGCCGAAAAACAAATCTGGAATTAGGACATACGTGATACACCAAATCATTTAAACTTCTATTAAGCTACATATATATTTTGCAACGATTATTGATGATATAAGAAATTTTATAAGCTTTCCACTTTATTAGGTGGCAACTTATCAAATCATATGCTAAAGACGACTAAGAATCATACTCGGTTAAAACATTTTGGCAAAAAAACAAAGGTTTAGCATAAAATTTACATAACGCAAATAGAATAAATTTGACAATCATATTATGATCTCCCCACTTCTGGAGGTCATCCAATACATAAGGAGACAAACCACAAAACTTCACTATCCAGAACATGCCCACAGATTGCGTTTTAAGGTGTAGGAATTTACTAACTCTCATCGAAACTGACAGCAAGGCTAATCTCTCCCTTATTTCCATCCTTTCAAGGACTAATTAAGGAGGAGGAAAGCATCGCTATCATCACAAGATTTATACTCGCGCCCCCACAAAGGACAGTAGAAAGAAAAATGGAAACAAGTGCGTAGGAGGAAAAATAGACAAAAAAAAAACAGTGACTCATAAATCCTATAACACTTACGCAGCTCACACTGACCGATCCTAAGTCGGCCTAAAAAGAAAGTAGAAGGGGGAAGAAAAATAGTTACTATATTTTCTCATTCCAAAATTTTCCTCTCTCTAACATACTATCACTACTTTAAATTAATCTATTTTAATTAACAGAACATATGTTTCCAATTCCAACACATTCACATTTCAAATCAACATCGTTACCTGACATCGACACCAACAAGCTTAGGACCCAAAATCTCATTAATATTCTTCACAGCCTTCAATACACCTTTTCCCCCAAAAACGTTTTTATCACCATCTCTAAGCTCGAGCGCTTCATAAATCCCAGTGGAAGCCCCACTAGGGACAGCCGATCGGTAGAGATCGTCAGCACTGACAAGGTCAACCTCGACCGTCGGATTGCCCCTGCTGTCGATAATCTGTCTCGCCTTAACGGATTTCACCGTGTAACCACTTGACGAAGCCGCCACGGCAACGTTGGTGACGGCACCGGAGGCTTTTATAGAAAGAGACAAACGCGGAGGCGTTAAGACCAGCCGGCTCGAGCTTGAGGTGGCTGAAGTGGGGAGTGGAGAGGAGATGAAAGGTTTCGCCAGGATAGAGGTTGACATTCTGACAGTGATCGTGGTTGTGACTTGTGAGGGAGGACTGAGAGATGGAGAGGTGTGTTGATCGTCGTCTTTGGGCAGTCCGTCAAACCAAAAGGAAAGGAAAGAAAGCAGGGAGGGCGGCTATTTCAAAGTGGTCGGAGCGCTCTTCAGTTAGGTAGTACAGTTGTTGCGGGCTTGGGGCCCTTGTTGTGGCCCCCGGAGAATTGGTTTGAAAGAAAAAATTAGTAGACGAGTTTTTTTCTTTTTCTTTTTTCCTACAAATTTTACTTAGAATAGGTATTCGGATAATTCGATTAATATTTTTTATCGGCACTTGATGAAAACATTTAATTTGGTGAAATTTAGAAATTCTATAAAAAAAATGATCAAAACTTTGTTGAAAGTTTATAATATGAAAATTCCATGTAGTTACCAAAAAAAAAAGGTTTGCAAATGATCCTAAATTATTTAAAATTTGCTAAATTTGAAATTTAAAAAAGCATAATAATTATGAACATCGTTTTTAACTACTCAAGATACACACGTATAAAGCCACATAAATGAATCCATTTTATTTTCTTTTAGTAAAGTGTTTTCATTTTACTAAATAAATGATTTAAATAGCATAAAATGAGCCATAATTATTCGACCAAGTCAATCTTTTTTTATAATATCAAGTTTTCCATAAACCCTAATTGAGAACATAATTGTAACTTGATATGTTATATGAAATTGATCATAAAAATTATAGGTGAATATGTATGTTAGATATGTAATTTTATGTGTGGTTGGGTTGAGATGAAAATGGGTTAGATTAACTAGCTTAAAATGGTACAAAAATAAGTTTTTAGGGT
The DNA here is from genome assembly GCA_039764185.1 of Tamarix austromongolica. Taxonomy (NCBI): domain Eukaryota; kingdom Viridiplantae; phylum Streptophyta; class Magnoliopsida; order Caryophyllales; family Tamaricaceae; genus Tamarix; species Tamarix austromongolica. The sequence continues at coordinate 49,747,436 of CM077814.1, read as the reverse complement.
CAGTGATCAAATAAGCTGGGCAACCGAGCGTAAGTGGTTAAACAATTCACAAAGGGGTTTAGGCAAATGACCAGCGGTCCACCGAGGGTAAATCGAATGTCAACAAGAGTTGGATTTGTATAGTTTTTGGATATTTTAACTTTTGTGGTCAACCCCTTTGACTTTGTAGGCCTTCCCTCAACCTCCCCTCACCTTGGATTAGATTTTGTTTGTACTCCTTCCTTTAAACAAGAATCTAGTATTATGTCATTTCACCTTACCTTTCACCAACTCTCTAACACCTTGTACCTTCACTTAACCTCTTTATTCAAGTGTTGGTGAAGCAACAATGGTCAACTCTCTCCCTCCTCTCTTTGTTGATTTTTTATCCTCACTCCCTTCATATGTCCCTCTCAATTTGCATTTTCATTTATTCAATCGTTGTGTTTGGTGCTCTCTCCTCTCTTTTCCTTTGAATTTTGTCTGATTGTTGAATAATACTTCCCCCTTGTTCTTACTACAAAAAACAGGCCTCCCTACCCCTTTTTATTCTTTTTTTCCTTGCTTGATCATCTTCCTATAATCATTTATCTAGCCCCATTATATATTCTTAAATACAAGGGTGTTAGATTTAGGGAAAAGTTAAAGTTTACCCCTCCTTCTCCTTTCCTCTTGGTGTGCCACCCATTATTGGGTATGATTACTCTTTTGTTGTTAATTGTTGGTGATTCCTTGTTATATAATGTGTTTAGTTTCTAATATTTGGGTTTTGTGTTTTAAGGAAAAGAAGAAATACTAGTGGGAGGTTAGGGCTCTTGGTGATTCTTTGTTTTTATTTTGTTAATTAGCTTCAAAAGGAGGCGATCTATATGCTCCTACTAAATATGTGAAAATCACATGGAAGCATATTTAGGGTTTTCTATGTTACAGTTAGTTGTGATTTTATGCTTTCTTGTAAGTTCATAAAATATATGCATACACCATGAATGATTATTATTATGTGAACATGTGATTTTGTGTAATAGCATGCTAAATTTATGTATTTTAATGAAGGTATAAGAGCATGATAGAATAGGATTGAAATTTCTTGAATATTTATCCATTTGTTGTTAGGGCGGTTCAGCTAAGGGCATGATTGTCCTAGTTGAAATCTCCTATTGTATTTGTTTTGATCGTTTAACCTTTCGTATGGTTTAAGGCCTGTAAAACTTCTATACCACTTTTTCCATCGTACATCTTTCAAACCTTTTTTATTTGATTATATTTGAATTTATTTTCTTTTTCTGAGTCTCCTAGACCTTTTTAAAATTTTACCGCCCTTTTCATAATCATTGCTTACATTTTAAGCCCTAAAACAAGTATTTTAGCTAACAAAAATTTATGAAACTTTGGGATACTTATATTTTGAAATATTTAAGATATATATAAATTTAAAAGGGGTTCCGACTATTTTTAGAATTTTTAGAAAAAATCCATCAATTTTAGGTATTATTGGCCCCAAAAACTCAACTTTCTCTAAACAAAAGATATCCTAAATATCTAAAACTAATTCCTATATTCATAAAATATCTAAAATAAATTTTTAAATTTATTTTTCTAACCATGAGAATTTCATTCTAGGGTTGGTTTTATTTCTTTTTTTATAATTTGTTTTCATTATAATAAGTATAAAGTTTCTTTAAGATGTTAAGTATCTAATATTTAACCAAATATTCTTCCAACCTCTTTTCTTCTTCATAATTTCATGCCTTTATATCTCAAGAATATACTCCTTAAACCTCAAGCCATTCTTCCATTTTTTGGCATTTGTTTTGATTTTTAGTTCTTTATTCTTATTTTTAGCTTTTTATTGTTTTTTTTCAAACCATTAAGTGTTGATTTTAAATAAATTGAAGGAAAATATTCCTAAGATCTTAATTAATTTCATAAATTTTTCCAAGGAAGGTTAATCCATTCTAGCCTAATTCTTTCTTTTATTTATTTTGTACTGTATTTTTGAAGTGTTTTGATGGTTTTTGTTGATTTTTGGTGCAACGTTTTATAGTGGTTGGAAAGGGTTGATATTGGGATGGTTTTTTGCTCAATTTTGGAGATAAGGACTTTTTAAACTAATTTATATTAATAATAGATAGGTTTTGATGTGTTGGAACAATTAAATGTGTTGTTGTTGTTAATGGCTTTTGTGCCATATTTTGGGCAATTCATCCTCTAGGAAGAATTATATGTTTTTGTTTTTTTATTACTTTTTTTAGTAATCCAATGGATTATTTAGGTTGTTTAGATGCAATTTCATATATTTAAAGTCTTGATTTGCTTTACTATAATTAATGTTGTGATTAAATTAAGTTTTAAGCATGAATAAAGAATATTTTGGTCATTTAGCATCTAGACTGTGACTTTGGTTGTTCTTGTTGTTATAAGATGTTTATAATGTATTTAATCAATATTGTGAAAAGTTATAGGAGTTATATTCTTATATAATAAAAGCTATGCTATTTTTGGTGATTTTAGGGTTTAGGGGTATTTTGGTCTTTTACTAAAAAATATATTTTTAGTTAATTTTTTTTGTTCTATAATTCTAATTATTAATTAAATGTGATTAATATTTAATTTCATAATTTTAGGAGTTAGTTTACTATTTTATGCAAAATTATTATATTAAGGGCATTTTAGTTATTTTGCACATAAATGGCTTCATTAGGTATATTAGAGCCAACAAATGAACTTTACCATTTATGTGACTCTCAAAATAGTAAATTAATAGTAATAGTAAAATTTCTTAATTTTAAAATTAAGTTTCTTAGCATATTTCTACGAAATATAAGATATATAAATAGTATATTTTTTTTCAAAATTGGTGTGCGGGGCTTATTTTGGTGTGGTAATCATTAATATATTTAAAATTTTCTAAAAATTCAAGTGTAATACTACATTTGGGATTTAGGCTAGTGGCTTTAGGATAACCTTCTAGGTGGGGTTTATAGTGGATACAGTCCCTATTTATATATGTGGTTATATTACACCATTAGTGTGTTGTGAGGCTTCTTTCTACTCTATAGGTAACCTACAAGGCCTCTAAGGGGTATTGATATTTAAGGATAGAGTATTCCTTAATGATTTCGGAATGCCTCCTTAGTTGTAGTGCTTTGGAATTCTGTCTTAGTTGTTATTTATTTGACTTTAGCATTATTAAATCTCAAATAAAATATGACTTGGTGGATTGCATGATAGACTAATATGGATTAGAATAATTAGTGGACCTCGCATGTGTGTGGATTCAATCATTTCAATTTTTCTTATTTATGTTCTAAATGTTTATGTGATTTTAGGGTGTTAGGTGAATAGTAATAAACAATAATGAGCAATGATGAATAGTATATTTTTATTAAGTATTTCATCTTATGCATTAGCATATTTTCTTGCGGTATTTCTCTCGAGCATGTTCTATATGTTTTATGTGAATGCATGATATTCGTTTTTAGTAGATTTAGTTTACTTAGTACACTCGTCATACTAATTCTATTCTTTTTGCTATTTTTTAGACACTTTAGAGAATACTAATGTCAATGAGGATGTCGTTGATTTAACAAAGTTTGTATGAGGGGTTGGGGTTAGAATAGGGGTATTTGGTACACCTTGTTGGTGTTATTTTTTGTTATCCTCGCTATGGATATTCTTCTCCCTTGTTTTGATCTCTCTCTCTGTATTTCTTTTGTTTGTAGTGTTACTCATTTTGGATTTTTTGTATTATATATATATATATATGTATGTATGTTTGGTCCCTTAGGTGCACCAGCCATTCCTCAGGTGTATGTCTCATTCATCTAGTCTTAAATCATTATCCTCACTATCATTACCACCAGCATCACCTTCATATTCATTTATAGGTGGCGGACAATATACATGGGTTGAGGATGATGGTTGACCTATGCAGGTTGAGGAGGATAGTTGACCCATGGGGGATAAGTAGGATGGCTGACCCATGGGGAATGAAGAGGTTGGTTGACCTATGTGGGCTGAGGATGGTGGAACACTAAAGGATGATTGACCTTTTGATGATGATTATCCCTCGTGAGTCAATCATAATGAAATAATTGCATCAGGGGTAAATGATGGATGACCTATGTAGCCTTCAAATGTCAGTATTGTAAGCGACTCATAACCAGGATTAGCTTGTTGTCAAGCATCATCTTGGACTTTTTCTGGATTTTATTCATGTGACAACCTAGTGCATTTTTTTCTCATATTCCACTAATAAAAGATTTTGTAATACTTGTTAAACTCATCAAAGTTGGTTGTGGTGCTTGTTTGGTTTTATTTATATGACACGCTGAAGTGGTAACTCCATAACCTTCTATTCTATTAGAGGTATTTCCATTCCTACGATTCATCTAAATTTCAATAACAAAAATACTTCAATCACAATTATGATTATATCAATAATATGCTGAGACGTGCATGCATATAAATATACTCATTTTTTCACATTTATTGATCTATTAAACTCCAATCTTTATCCTACTAATTATTTATGCACCGAACATTTCTAGATCTATCAAATCTAACATATCCAAACTTCAATCTTTACCCTACTAATTGTTTATGATTATTGATCTATCAATTATTTATAGATAGAAAATTTCTAGATCTACCACTCTTGGATCCAATCTAGACCTAAATGCATAGTCGTAGTAGTGCTAGGCATTAATGCTACATAGAGAAAACAATAGTGATATTGAATTGAAAATTAGAAAGGAAAAAAATGCAACTACCTTTCTTGGTAAGTGATGGGCAGTATATCTTGCAGATGAGAAGGAGATGAGTGAGGGTTTGGGGAATATGCAACGAGAAGTATCTAAGGTGTGAGTGACAAAGAGCATGAATCAAAAGGTAGTCAGGGCAAGGGCGATGGTGAGTCAAGAGATAGAAAATATGATAAATAATAGGAAATAACGGAGTAGGGGTATTATTGTAACTTCTTTAAAAAAAATGTCTAATTTAGTAATTGAATTTGTTTCTATATAGCTATTGCATATTAAATTAATTGATTCATATGTTGTTGATATAGTGGGTTAATTATTTATCATATGCACCAATGGTATAAAGAGATAAAAGGAAAGATTGGTGGTCAAGGGGTCCTCACAAAGAAAGGGTATTGGCTATGATGATATATTTGCTCCTGTAGTGAAGATGACTATGATCTAGATGTTGTTGAGTATTGTGGATTCTGAGAATCTACATTTAGAGTAGATGGATGTAATGATTGTGTTCTTACATGGTGATTTGGATTAGGATATATACATGCAAAACCATATGGATGTAGCATTCTAGATCATGAGGGATTAACTTATAAGCTCAAGAAGAGCTTGTATGGATTTAAGCAAGCGTTGAGATAGTGGTACATCAAGTTTGATGTGTCAATGCATGAGAACAGTTTTGGACATTGTGAACATGATTAGTTTTGTTACTTTAGTAGTCCTAATAGCTCTTGTATCATCTTATTGATGTATGTAGATTACAAGCTCATTGTAGGCATAATCATGAAAGTTATTGAAGAGTTGAAGTTGAGATTTTCTTAGAAATTTGAGATGAATAAATTGGGTCTTACAAAGAAAATACTTAGCATGACACTTTATGGATTAGGTGGATCCATGCATACTATATTAAACAACAAAATTTTTATTGTGTTCAACTGTCTGGTACTGCATCATGGTTATCCAAGAGATTATTTAATTGGAGATCTATTGTGTTACCATGGGTTCAAATCTAACCAATAGGGTATAGATTTAGAATTGGTGATCTTTATGAATACCTAAGGTATAATACCCCTAAGTTCCCATGGTAGAGAATAGTTTGGAATAACCCATTTGCTCCAAGATATAAAACAATCTTCTTGTTGGCCACTCATAATAAGTTACCAACTATGGAAAATTTGGAAAAGTTCATTCCAATCATAGAGGATCATTGTTGTTTCTACTCCCAGATAGAAATCATACATCACAAGTCTCATTCATGTCCCATAAAGAAGTTTATGGGCTCTCGAAGACCCAACACATATTGGTATAGGGAATTGTGTGTAACAACTAGGAGCCTTAAGAGAAGATCTGTAATTAAAACACAACTACTTTTGAGCACTCTTTGCTATAGGCATTTATGAGTTGTGGCGGGAAAGAAATGAATGGTTGTTCTCTAATGTTACTTTTGATTGGCATAAATTTTTTCATCGTATAGCTTATTCATTATCCTTAAGATGTCTCCACCTAGATAAGGTTAGGAATTTTGGTAGTTATTTAAGGTGTATAGACAAATTCTACTCTATTAGTCATAACCTTCATCAACATCAATATATAATCCTTGTTTCTCAAACAAAACAAAAAAAGAATCCTCCACCTGCACAACTTCTTCATACGAATTTGGCTCACCAATGCCAGCCAACAACAAATACCTTAATGAAAGGTACTTATCAAGTGGTTGGCCTTTAGTACTCCTAATTGAACTTTTTAATGCTGGAGTTCGGGTAACATAACAACAGCTAAACCTCTTGGAGATTACCCGCCATCAATTGTAGGCTCACCAAGATCATCAGTTTTCACATCAAATTACGTACCTCGACTTGACTCCCACCTGAAACACCATTCCTATCCTTATACAATATAGACTCGTCAAACACAGCATCATAGTGTTTGGCTGCCCTATTATGCACATTATATGAGAATCGATATCCAAAATCATTAGTACTATAGCTAATAAAATAACATTTAATTGACTTAAGATCAAGCTTATCTTGAATGACATGATCATCATATGCATATGACACACAACTAAAGTGTAATACCCCGTATTTTTAAAATCCAAATTTATTAAGCTTAATGATTTTATTAGCGTAATTTGATGTAAACAATTAATTATTTTAATTTCGATTCGTTTTACGGATTTATCGATGTTTTCGAATTCATAATTGAATGTAACTAATCATTGTCGTTGCGAACCATTCTAGACAAATTCGTTCACGACAATGATTTTATTATATTCTTATGAATTTGATTCTCGGTTAAAAATATGTATTTCCGTTGTTTCTCATATTTTTATTTTTAATATTTTAGATTTGTTTTCGATTATAACTTTGTCGCGTAATTTTGACTTTACTCTGGAGTTATATTTCGTTGGTGAAATATATTATCTAATTATAGAATTTCGTTTAAATAGTTAAATTTATTTTAATGATTTTATCCGTAGAAAATATTTCCGACTTTAAATTTATTCGTTTTCGGAAATCTTTAAGATTTCAGGAAGTTTTAAATTAAAAAGGTTTTCAGAGTTTATTTATGAATTTATTTCCGAAATTAATTTTCTTTTGTTTTATGCTTTTTGATTTACGAGAAACCGATTTTGGAAATTATTTACATTAGTCTCGGTTTGTTAGAATTTTACTTAAATATTTTATTATATGTTTTTAAATATTATTTTGGGGTCCTATAATGTATTTATATAAATAATATAAATTTGTATGTTCGTTGATAAATTCTTCCGAAAATGTTTCCGAAATTCTTTATATAGCTTTTTATTAATTTTAAGCATTCGGATCCGTTCGAAATAATTTCCGTTAAATAAATTTTAGATAAAATTCTTCCAATAATAAATTTTAAATATTCATTATTTTATATTGTGCTTGTATTTGTAAGAAAAAAAAACGCAGCATCCAAACCCAGCTCGTGCCCCTGACCCCCTCTCTTCCTTTTCCTTTTCCCTGCTTATCTTTCCCGACCCCCTTGCTCCTCTCTGTTCTCTGCGCCCGGAAAACCCTAGCCCCGACCTCCCTCACCTCTCTCCTCCTCCCTGCTCCCTCGCTAGCCACCGCCGACCAACGAGCTGCGACGGGCGACGCGACCGACACGCTGCAGCAAGCTACAACCGCAACACCAGCCAGCTCGACCATAGCAGCCGCGAGAGCAGCAGCAGCAGCGACGAGCGGCAACCCAGGCTACGCCGCCACCGTCCGGCCACCGGCGAGCACTGTTCGACCTCCAGCGAAGCTTCCCCGGCCCTCCTTTGCCCCGATTTATCGGTTTTTGTTTGGTATAATTTCCGAAAAACCCTAACCCTTGTTTTGGTTAATTGGGTATGAATTAGCTTATAAAAAGCTAAATTAGTTGTTTGATTATGTATATATATGCTGTAAGAATGATTTGGACTAGTTAATTATGTGGTTGTGTTGAAATTTTGGAAAAATTGGATTTTTAGCCGGGTTATGCCCAAATTTTTTGGATTCATTCGTTTTTGCGGTTTTGGACAAATTAATTATACAATATGTTTTAGAATGTATCCAATTTCATTTTGGAACCGTCAATTTGAGAAATTTATGTAGGTTTCATCGGAATTTGATTCCTAGGTCAAATTTCGGGTATAATGAAATTGGGTCATATAATTGAGCTATTCCACTCAATTGATTTTATAATATTGTTTAAAATGTATTTAATTTTATATTAGAAGTGTTGATTTGGGAAAATTGTGCGTAATTGACTGGAATTGGATTTTTAGGTCAAAATTCCCGCGGGTTTAAATTGGTTTGGGTAATCGGGTTATTTTATTCAATTGACTATATGAACTACATAGAATATGTTTAATTACATTTCCGGACCGTCAATTTATATGTTTTGCCAAGAATTGATCGAATTTGCGTTCCGGGCCCAAAAACCCTAATTGGGCTAAATTGTGTATTTCTTTTACTAGTTTTGAGCAATTGATTATTTGATATGTTATAAAATGTGTTTAATTGCATTTCTAAACATTCAATTTGATTGAATTTATAGAATTTTAATGAATTGTATTTTCGGGCCTAAAACCCTAAATTTCAAGTGTGATTATGAAATTGATTACTTGTGTTGTTGTTTTTCTAAAATCGAATGTATAGAAATGGTTGAGATGGTATTAATTGCTTTCTAATACCTTTAATTTGAATTGATTAAATTGAACTACCTGAGTTTACGCCATGGGCTTTGAAACCCTAATTTTCGGGGATGATTTTATAAAATTGACTTTGCTATGTGTATTTTATCTAATCGAATTCTATCTTTGGGTTTTAAATCATTTAAATTCTGTTTTAACCTAATCGATTTGGATTTGGTTCTATGTAAATGGTTGGGTTACCTATTTAGCTGTAAAACCTAATAAATAAGTTATTTTCGATAAATTACCTTATGATCGATCACTCTTTCTCAGGATTTCCAAATTAAGTTGAAATGTCCCAAAGGATAACTGTATTAATCCGTTTTGATTTAGTTTTAACCTTAAATTTTATTAGAGCTATGCTTCTAAGTTTTAATTATTGGACACGTTTTCTAAGAAAGATCATTTATGTCGTTTGTGTTTATTTAACTAGAATATATGGATTATTGATTGATAGGATAGTTCCTAATTTAGTTTTGATTTCTATCGGGTCTAGGAAAGCTTTCTCGTGGACCCACGAACTAGGGATCCCTCTCCCTCCTATTTCGCTTAGCTAGCTTTGGATCCAGGTAAGTCTCTACTTACTTTTATCCGTGGGTGTTTAATAAGGACGAAGCTATGGCCTTGTCCTATGTGTGATGTGATGTGTTGATTGTTGTGTGCATCATGCTAATGTGTATTATATGATGTGTAGTTGAACTTGTCTCATGTGTAGCGCAGCTTTGGAATTTGGGGTACGTCGTGTGTGTTTCCATGATATGAGTATGACATGTTCTACGTGTGATATTATGTTGTGTTGATACGGCCCTCTAGGATATGCATGTCAAGGGTGTAATGTGAATGAATAATACATGAATAAGACATTAATCACGTAAAGCGAAAGATGTTGAGCCCGACCCAGTCTATTCCACCGGTTAGAATAGTGGCCAGAGGCGTTTTGCTCTGGGGTTCGATTTTCGGTCCACCGGCTATAATAGTGGCCAGAGGCGTTCTGCCCTGGGTGTGTAATTCCGGTCCACCGGCTATAATAGTGGGGGATTCGGGCTCGACAGACCCAAACGAATAAGTTAATTCACAGGGAAAATACTAAATACTTATAGTGGAACACCATGTGAGTCGGGGCCAGTCCGGTCCACCGGTTAGAATAGTGGCCAGAGGCGTCCCGCCCTGGGTGTTGATTCCGGTCCACCGGCTATAATAGTGGTCAGAGGTGTTCTGCCCTGTGTGTTTATTTCCGGTCCACCGGCTATAATAGTGGGGCTCCCGCGCTCACATGGTCTAATAAAGAATGTGTTGAATGAATCTGAATGAAGTAATCCACGGGAAAAATACTAAGTACTTACAGCGAAACACCATGTAAGTTTCGGGGCCAGTCCGGTCCACCGGTTAGAATAGTGGCCAGAGGCGTTCTGCCCTGGGTGTTGATTCCGGTCCACCGGCTATAATAGTGGTCAGAGGCGTTCTGCCCTGAGTGTTGATTTCCGGTCCACCGGCTATAATAGTGGGGTCCCCGTGCTTACATGGATCATTAAAGAATATGTGTTGAATGAGCATATTATTAATGAGATTAAAGAATAAGTCTAATTGGACCATGACCAACTTTTATTATATGTATTACCATATGCTGCTTATGTGTATAATGAGCCACTTTATATTTCGGTGATACCATGCTTATATGTTACTACGGGTGTATGGCAGGATTTATTCTGTGGGTTGTGAGTATGAATGATTTTGTATTAACGTATTGTACTATAATTTAATACGTACTTGATGTTATAGTTTACCTTCCTTTCATAAGGTAGGGTAGCGAGACTTACTCAGTATCGGACCCAACTGATACTACACTGGTTGAATGGGTACTGTGATGATCCACCGATGGTGGGGAGCAGACCTCTTGTGCAGGTTAAGATCGGATACTGTTTTGGGGTGGAAGGCTTGACCCGAGTGAGTAGGCGGTCCGGATATTTATCCTTCGGGATTTATTTGGTTTAATTGTATTCACCTTTAGAAGATGCAAGTATTGTTTTCAGATTTCTAAGGGTTTTGTAATTGACTTTAAATTTCTCGTATTCTGATAAGTGTTTACTATTCGGATTTAATTGTTTGATGGGATTTGAAATTCAGATTTAATTGTTTGACAGGTTTTAGCCTTGCATCTAACATGAGATAGATGGTTGACATTTATCTTATGTTAGATGTGGCGGTAACATTTCCCAAATTCCCTCCTAGCTTCCGCTTTAATCTTTCAAAAAAAAAAATTTCAGGAGTGAAATTTGGGGGTGTTACATAAAGGTTCTCAATCTTTTATGTGGGATCACATTAAAAGGATTTGGACTAGTTAAAGTGAGATGAAGGCAAATATGGGTGAGTCCTTATGGGTGAAGAAGATTAGATAAGGTGGAAGAGTCATTTTTATAAGTTTTTCAATGAGATTAGAGATTAACCATATTTTGGGGGAAATCAACTCGTTATAGATCGACCAAAAGTTATGTTATTGTTGTCTAAATACTAAGAAGGAAGTTGAGGGCACAGTGTGTAATATGGGTTTGAGAAAGTTCGTATAACCTAATATGATACTCGTGGAACTATGAAAATGGGTTTGACGCAACTCTAAAAAAAATATATTCTCAAGCCACTATTATCATCCAATGGAATGGATACAACACCTCTTTCCTTACTCACATAATCTTTCACTTTAAGTGAGTAATGTCTTACCCTTTGTTATTTATCTTAAGATCATCATGTGTACACAAATGTAGATACACAAGGCGCATCATCAAACCTAACATAACTATTCAAAATGCGTAAAACACAATCACACAAATATCGGGACATCCCCTAAGAAAAAAATGTCATATTTCCCCTAATAAACCCTAATTTCATAAGAAAAGCATAACTTATCCTATAATACTAATTTTCCACCAAATTTATCACACATACCTAAAATATTATTATTGATAATATATCTCAAAACTAAGGTCACACTTTAATGTTTTACACATGCAATAACAACCCTACCTCTTAGGTAACTATATACAAATTTACAAAATCCTAATTTTACAAATTAGACACAACTTTTTCCCATAAAACTAATATAACCACTAAATTTAATATAAATTCATAAAATATCAATATTAACATCACATCCAAAAATCAAGGTATATCTCTAGCACATTTTACACATGTGATAATGACCCCACCTTTAGGGTTACTATTCCTAATTTAAGTCATTTTATCATTTTATTGAACTTGGGTCATTCATAATTACTCCAAATATTCCACATACTATATTTAAAATATTTTAAACCAATTGAAATATTAAAATACCAAATATTTCATATTGAACCTACATTAACCAAATTGCCCTTATAATAGCCAAAATGTCCATATTGTCATAAAAGTCCTACAAGTCTCAATATGAATAGTTTTTTACCTTCAACACATCTCATCCTTAAAACACTTAACCAAAACTATATATATATATATATATATATATATATATATATATATATATAAGTCAAATATAATATCTCAACTTAGATAGTGATTCATGCCATCTTCTAAACTTACAAAACAAGCTTAAATAAACGATACTCATATGCACATGCTTTCATGTATTACCCATTTTTTTCACAATACCGCACAACATATCATAAAAAAGGCATTATTATCATGACATGATCGTATAATGATACCAAACATGAGATTTCATACAAAACATTATATTACATACAAAATCCTAACAATGACATGTATCATTACCAAAAACTTTTTAAACTCTCTAAATACATATAACCCTAACACTCATCTAAGACCACCAAAAAATTACCCATAAACTAGGGATAACATGAGGTTATAACTTAGGAAATTAAATAAGGAAAAGATAAGGCAAAGGAGGATGGAAAATAGCAAAAATTGAAGCAAATTAAGGAGCTCAAGTTGGGTGGGAGAGTGGTGCAAGTGGTGGTGACTTGCTTGAGGGAATAATTACATAAGGGATGGGCTCATGCAACTAGGGGATACTACTTGAGGTCCTCATATTGGTGGATGGGGCTAGCGTGAGTAATTGATGCAAAAGGTGGTGGTTTGGTGTGGGTGGTTAACTTTGGAGGCGGTGGACCTAGTGGTTGGTTGTGGATGTTTGGCGTAGAAGGTGGTGGTTGTATGAGGTTGGGTTGTTGTGTTGTTGGCATAAGGTGAGGTAAAGGAGGAGAGTGGTGTTAGCGATTTCTAGTGATGGTGACAAGCAAAAAGTGGTGCTAGCGGAAGTGGAACCAAAGGAAAGGTAGGTGGTTGGTGATGGGTGGTGTGAGGAGGTTGCAAAGGTCATGGCGATGTAAGAAGTGGTGCATGTATGACTTATGTGAAGGAGGAACATGATTATGGGAATAAGGGTGCACGGGGCGTGCACAACTATGTGAAGGAGTGTGCATAGTTCGCACAAAGAAGGGCGTGCACGACTATGCAAAGAAAGTGTGCATGACTATGTGAATAAGGTTGCATGGATGTGTGATGAATGAAACCATAAATAGGGGCATTTGCGGAAGGGGAATATGATGCATTGGTGGTGATGATTAGGCAACAGTGTAAATGGGATTAATGGGGAGGTAGATGATAGTCAGTTGTTGGAAGAAATGGAGGTGCTCAGGTTATTAGTGAAGGTGAATGGTGGTGTTGGCTGTGGCTGAATGAAGCTAGAATAAGGGTAGTGGAAGGAAGAAGAAGGAAAGAAAGAATATGGTTGGGGTAGCTGGAAAAAATATATATGAATGAACAAAGAAAGGAATGGGTGAAAAAAATGGGGTATTTATAGGGAAATGGGGTAAGGATGAGAAATGGGGGAACGATTGAATGGTGCAAGGATTAAGGAAGGCATGGTTTGACAATTTCCATGTGACACATGATGGGGAAGGAAAGGAATATGGCATGTTGCTTGTGGTTGTAGGCGCAAGTGCAGGGAGGGAAGGTGTAGTGGCTGGGAAAGGAAAGAAAGGAGGCCACACAAGAGGGGCATGTAAGGCCTGAAGAGGAAGAAGGAGAAAAGGAGACCGGGACAGGGGAGAAGGAAAAATGAAAAGGAAAAGGGGGAAAGAAAAAGGAAAAGGAAAAGGGTGTTTAGGATTAGAATTAGGTTTAAATTTAAGATCTACAAAAAATTATGGTAAGAATAATTTGTCAGTGATCTAGAGTTAGGGTCAGGTTAAAATATTAATTACTCAGAATTAGAATTAGGATTAGGTTTAGATTTAGTATTAAGGAATTAATGTGAGATAGAAGTATCAATTACTTAGGATTAGGTTAGGTTAAAATTTGGAGTACTACAAAAAAAAGACCTTCATATGGATTTCATGGACATAGAAAAAGCATTTGACCATGTTCAATGAGATCAGGGCATGGAGACTAAAGGCATTCTCATTACCTAGAGACAAGTGACATAGGATACATATGAAGAAGTAATGAACCATGCTTGAATGTTAGGGGAGAAAGCACTTCTCATTTGACATAAATAATAATTTACTTTGAGTCATTTCCTTTGTTGTAGTTTTAGATGAGCTAGAATAGGCAATCTAAGAGGTAGTACAATGATATTTGTTTTTTTTTTGGAGATGATGTTGTTTAGCAAATGTGACTAAGGTTGATGTTAATAACAATCATGAGAAATGGAGAGACTCTTTAGAGTCTAAAGGTTTCAAGTTGACTATTATGATTAAAATACCAGATTGAAAATTGATCTAGACAATGTACTAGATAGCAGTCTAATTGATTCAACTAGTTTGAGCATGGATCAGCCAGATTTTTGTTATTATAGAAAATAATCTGATTATGTAAAAATTTACAAAATACTACCATTTGGGGAATGGAGAATTAGAAATATAACCAAATAATATTTATTCAACAAATATAAAGTATTTTTATTATAAAGAAAAAAGGAAATATCAAAAAGCATAAGAATTTATCTTTTAAGGGTCTAAATCAATTGAATTGAACTAACCGAGTAGTTGAATCAAATGTATTGGGTGGTTGGACTGGTCACACTAGCTTGGTCAAACCAATCATACCAAAATCAATCCAATTTATTCAAAATATTAAAACAAAAGGTATTTCAATTAATTAATTTTTTTTGTATTAAAAATTTGATTGGTATCCGGTTAGATTGGTTGAATCAGTTAGTTCGGTTTTTAAATCACTAACTAGGGCTAAGATAAAATAGGCAAGTTAGTGAAGACACTTAGTTGCTAATTCTAAAGTTATATTTGACATAGAAGTTATACCAAGATAGAATAGTTTGCATATATTTAGTTGATTATGCAAAGTGATCAAACGATAGATGAAGATGTTTGTCGTATAAACATGTGTGGTGAATGAAATGGAGGAGGGAATTTGGAGCCTTATGTGATAAGAAAATTTCTTTCAAGCTCAAATGAGAGTCCTATGAGATGTTAATTAATAAAAAAAATAGCAAATTGACGGTAGCAAAGATAATATTGCTCCATCAGATGTATAATAACAAAGGTTAAGAATAAGAGATAAAATATAATAAACAATATCACATATAAATTATGAGTCTAGAAATTCAACAGGTTCAACCGTGTAAAAAAGACACCATCTAGAGAGATTGCATGAGATGAAGAGGCCGACTTTGAAAGAATTAGAGTGAGGTAATTATTGCCAATGACCTATACAGGAGGTAATTATTGCCAATGACCTATACAAGAATAGATTCATGATAATACGCATATGGCCTTTTATGTCTTTTTAGCTATATTTTTTAATCGAGATAAACCTCTGTGTTCTTAATAGTGTTTTCATGTGTTCCTTTTTTTTCCTTTTCTTTTTTTGGGAAAGAGTGACACCCTTACGTAAATTGAACCCATTCACTATGTTGTGTCATGCACATAAAGTTCACTAAGCTAAAAAAAATGTGTTTGATGTTGTTTATAATGTTAGATTGATGTGTTGTATGGGTTCCATATTTTGGGTTACATATTACTTTATGTTGCAAAAAGTTATTTTAAAACTCATTAAGAAATCCATCCAATTTGCACCCCTAAATAGATAATGCATATTTTCGGTCTATAACTCTACTAATTTATCTATACTAATTGTTTAATCACTTTTATTATTTATGGAGATTTACTTTTAAAATATTGTTAATTATTATTGTGAAGAAATAATATACCGTAACCAAACAAATAATATTTTTAACCATAATTATATTACATAAATAATTATAACAGCCATAACTAATATAAAATAAGAAATATACATTTGGTTTTTCCATTATTAATATTTGTTTTTGATAAATAATGCTAATAATTGCCATAAAACCAAATGAATCCTAGAGTGAATTAATGATTTGTCTTAAAACTGGTGCTGTGTGGAGCTTCCTCTCTTGTTGGAGCAGCATACCATTCTTCCCAATTTCGAGCACCATTTGTTGCATCAAAAGCTAGAATAACAATCAAGAAGCAATAACCTAACTCTGTCTATCCGATTCTCTTGCTTCATCTTTCTATGATTTGCTTATTGCCGTCAAACTGCACATGCAGACCAATTTTAATGCTTTTCTAGCAACTGGAAACGATATTTTGTTCAGTTTGAGTGAAAATTGAGGCAACATAGGTTGAATCAATTGCTTGGTGTTTATTTGCAAATGATGCAAGAAACTTAATCAAACAAGACAAATAATAGTTTGCTGAACGCCTAAGGAGTCCTTCGTAAGGACGGAGGTGAGGGTAGGGATGGTGAAACCAATGAACAGTGAGCGTATGATGAGCCCAAATTAATTACACAACGGACCGACGGACGACAGTATATACTATACTGGTACATTTAGGGATGGCAATGGGTCGGGTCTGGACCGGGTCCAGCCATATCCAGATCCGGACCCGTTTATATTACCTAGACCCAGATCCGACCCAGACCCGTCGGGTCTTAAAAGTTCAGACCCAGATCCAGATCCATCGGGTCTAGCGGGTAAACGGGTCCTAAACGGGTCCTAAATGGGTCCGGTTATTTTTTTAAAAAATAATTAATAATCTATGCTAATACAAATACATTTATGTTTTATATAACTTAATATGTTTTTTTTTTGTTAAAAACAATTATCTAAGTGAAAAAATAAATATATTAAAATAGTTATATTAACTTTTCAAATGATGTTTTAATACTTTTAATAGGGATGTAAATGGGGTGGGTATACCTATATCCGTATCCGTATCCGATAAGAAAATCCGTACCCGTACCCGAATCCATATCCGCTAACATATCCATATCCGTATCCATTGCATATCCGTTACTCGACGGATTATCCGTTTACCCGTTAATGGATATTATCCGATGGATAAATCCATCACCCAACAGATAAACCCATTTAGATTTAAGCTAAATGATAATTCTAACTTTAATTTATACTATTTTTATTTTAAAATTAAAGGTAAAAAGGTAATTTTATATCGGGTAAACGGGTACGGATATAGATACGGGTATGGTTACGAGTACAAGTATGGATATCCTATACCCGTATCCGTACTCGAACCCGACGGGTATTTTTTTTCCATCATCCATATTCGTTTATCCATATCCGTTAGACAAAATTCGTAGGGTTTCGGATAAAATCCGCCCCGTTCATATCCCTAGCTTTTAGAATACAATGTTATACATATTGTTTATAAAGTAAGTATACAAAAATAAATTTAAAAAAAATGAATAAGGAGCTTATATAAAATTAAGACAATAATAACAAACATAATATTAGTATGTATCTATATATATATATATATATATATATATATAGACACACATATAAAATTAAGACCCTTTAAGGTATATATGGACCCAGACCCGATCCAGACCCGCTTTTAGCGGGTCTGGATCGGGTCCGAGACCCATTGCCATCCCTAGGTACATTGGCATGCGAATTGTGACACGTAATAATACATCGCATAACAGCTATTTGAGATGCCACAATTGAGCTATGACAAGATATGCAGCGCGATGTACATACGTTTCTAGCTTGTGGAATAGAAGCTATTGCTATTCCTCAACTTGAGGAGCATAGCGTAGGCCGTTGCTCAGCTTTGAACACTGAATTAACAAGGGCGACTAAGTCTATTGACGATTAAATGTATACCCCGTATTAATGAGTTGTTTTCTAAATATCACCAATGCCATATAATAACAGAGATTAGCCTATTTGCTTGCCCACCCACTTGTTATTTATTTGACAATACACAATAACACACAATACTCTGTTGTACTACTACTGATCGTCTCACATGCTAATCCGTCATTTACTTTCATAATTACTTACATTTACTATTCAGAGACTGCTTTCCATTGGCCATCAAGAAAGTTCCATACATAATTATGAATACCCCTTACTAGTATCAAGCTAGCAGAGGTTGGGGTGCGTTCTGAAGAATCCTCAAGAGCCTACCAACTACCGCCTGTATTCTAACTGAGTTGAGGTTGCGATCATTTCTCTCGCAAATCTCGTCACCGAGGCCATCATCTGAAGCCATGAGATTCATTGAGTATTAACACCTTTCTCAACCTTGAATGAGAGATGATTGCCACAATCAACTCGCAGCTCGAAGGCCAAAAGGCTGGATTCCAGGCGACAACGTCAAGGATAACTGACTAGTTAACCTGAAGAACTGGGCCACAGTATCTTCCTGGTACCATATATAGATCATCTGGTGTACCCATCTCTGCAAGCCACGCATACTCCTCTTCCTTCCCGTCAGTTACTACTCTGTTAGGCTTGGCTGCACAGCAGACGTAGTAAAACCGGTCATCGTCTAAGAAAACCCTCCAAGAAAGATAGTCATGGTGAATGAAGAATGAAGTCATGGACCATTGAGTACGAGAGACTGAGTTGGCTACCAAAGCTCTTATAAGGATAGTCATGGTAGTAGGTGCATTGCCTGCCAGCAGATTCCTGGTAAGGTGGTGTCAGAATATCAAGCACAGCACAAGGGGTGATCGCAGTGAAACAATGCAAATTGCCACTTCTGGGATAGATGACTGAAGTCTCACATGGTGCTGTTAGAACTTTATCCACCTTCAACTTCGCCAACCGAGCTGAAAAAGATGAGGTACTGTGAGTTCAGAGAAAATTCAGGTAGCTGGAGCAAAAGTAAGACGCAGGATCTCCAAAGCTGTTTCATTAGACACAGAATTGACGGAAAAAAATAAGGAACTATTCAAATTATAACAGCAAACTCGTGCAAGTAAAGGGCAGGTTCATTGCACGCCACTCCACAGAAAACTTATTTTTTCCCCTTCTCTTCATCTCCGTCCTATGGACATATAAATTGAAAATAAATACTGAGGTATGCACAAGGAAAGCAAGCAATAAAACTGCAGTCAAGATTATGGTGTCACGGCATTGAAGTGTTACGAATGATATTTTATGTCGCGGTTTATTATTATCTTTTTCTATCTCCAAATATGGACAAATGTTGGCGAATAACAATAAATATCAGCTGATAGCCGATATATCACCGATAAATACGTGAAATTCTAAAACGGTTGCATATCACCAATTTTGTGTCACAGGCTCACAGCTAACCTAAAATCCAATAAAAATCAGTCAATATTGCATATCGGGTATGATATTTTATTCCATGCATCAAAGCTGACATGATAGAAAGTAATACCTCCGATACCAGCTGTGCATAGTAGATGTATTGACTAAAATCATTCAACGAAAACCAGATAACTTGAGGTCCGTACAATTTCACCCTCATTTTTCTGTTTTTAGGTTTTTGAAGACCAAAATAAAATTTTGCTCTTATTTACATTAGTTACTAAAAACCAGCTTTGAATCTTTATAATCTAGGTGATAGTGAGGGTTAGTGGAGTGGTGATGGTGATGGTCTATGCCATACAATTGGTTGGTGGTGGTGACAATGATACTGTTCGTTAGATGATCATTTTTCAGATATTACACCTTATATTCTCATTTTGTAAAATTACTTATGGGCAGGATTTTTTTTATTTTTTATTTTTGGGTGTATGTTTGATTGTGGACCAAACACAAGCATGTTTTAGGCTGTTAGCACCATCACCTTTTCCATTAGATTAGCCTCCACGAAAAATGTATTTAGGAAATATTTTGTTCTAAAATGATATAAATATCCTTCATCTCTTTTCCTTTCTTTTTCCTCTTAATATTTTTTGGTCTTTTATATTATTTACTATATCTATTAAGCAACCAAAAACCTAAATTTTAAATTAAAGAAAAAATTATTACGAAGTAAAAAAACACAATTCCTAATTATTTTCACAAAAGATATATTAAAAAATTAGAATATATTTAAAATTTTGAAAAAGATTGGCAAAAAAATCATAATATTAATAATATTCATCATTTTACAACGATTTAACTTTTTATCCCAAACTTTTTTTTATTTTTTATACAACCCTAGTCTTTTTATTCTTAATTTTGGGTTTTTTAAAGTTTTTCTCCAGAATTTAGTTTTTATAAAAATTCAAAAACTTTTTGAAAATATGAAAAATTTCTATTTTACAAAATTATGAAAATTCAATTCTTATAATTAATATTCAAATTATAAAAAAAAAAGCCACTTTTTAAAATCTTGAAAATTTAAAAATGATTGATTTTCAAAATAATCCAATTCTTTTCAAAGATTTTAGTTTTTATCCATTGCACTAGATACCCTTCATGAACACAAAACCCTATCCCCATTTTCTTCATCATGTACACCCTTTCTCCTTCATTTTTGCATCAACCCTTCTCTTTGCTCTTCCTGTCCCTCACTTTTCCTTCCTCTTCCTGTTCCCCTTCTGGTCTTCATGTCCTTTTTCCTTCCTCTTCTGTTATTTGCCTTCCCCAGTCTTTCCCCTAGACCCATCCCCTTGCCTGGTTTGTTTGGTGTGGGATGCAAAATGGTGACAGATTTTGGGATTGGCAGTGATTTCGCAGGCTGTTTGGTTTGGAATGTAGTTGAGAGTGGTGGATTTAGTGGTTGCTGGTGATTTCCATCTATTTGTGCAAGATGTAGTTGGTGGTGGTGGATTTGGTGACTAGCAGTTGTTTTCAGGTGATGTAGACAGTGGTGGTGGTGGTGTTAGTCTTAACAATTTGGTGGAGATGGTGGTCAGATTAGACTTTTGTGGTGGACTTTTGATTGAGGTATTTTAATTGAAGTAATTGTTGTATTTTTTTTTCTTAGGTATGTTAGGATTGTTTAATTGATGTTTCTTAGATTTAAAAATAATCTTTCTTGTTTTTGTTTCTTTTATTCACTTTACTACATTTTTTTTCAAAAATGTTGGTGAAGCTAAGCTGAAGCTGAAGCTGAAAGTTCAAGGTCAAAGAAGAAGAGAAACAGATAGAAAAATGGTAATAACATTAAAAATTTAACACTGCCAATTAAATTTCTAACGGAAGGATATTTTGTGCAAGAAAATGAAAACACGGGGGTATTTGATGCAAAAAACAAAGGCCAATGTCCATATCATGTCAGTTTGCTAAAAAAATGGGAAGCATATGATGCAATATTCCTTTTTCCAAACCCAAAATCTTCAGAACTACTTTTTCTATTTTTCCAAAATTTCATTTCAACTTTAACAAACATACTAACATCTGGATCCAACATTTGAATCCAACCCAGATATACATGCACATTTTGGGTTCAAAATGACATTCTCAACCCATAAACGAGGGAATGGAAACAATAACGATAAATCCTAAGCAAATTAAAACCAAACTTATGAATAGCAGCAGAAAAACCTAGAACAATGCAAGCTGTATAATTGATTGCAAAAAATACCAGACTTTCAGATACAGCAATAGGTTCTAAAGCAGAGAGATCAGAAGTTAGAAAGCATTAAAAGGACTGGGTGGGGGTATTTGTGTTGTGGGGTGGGGGGGGCACGAACCAGCAGCTACAAAGAATGTTAGAAGCTTTGTTGCATCAACCAATCACTTGCGACCTACAAGTTTGAATATATACCTTGAGGAATTTCAAGTCCAGGGTCTTTCATAATTTGTGCAGGTTCAACCCAGTCGTAGGCCCTCACATGCAATGATCCATATAGAACTTTGCTGAAAACGGTCATTCCTGGATGGTCATGGAGTGGAATAACTGCAGAGGTTGGGAAACAGAATATGCACATCTGCATGTGTATCAAATATTTTAATTGACCGACAAGAAAATTAAAAACAAGATATTACTGACACGGAAAGTGAGGAGACCATATCAGAATAGTATCCTTTTGTTTCAAAACCCTCAGGGTGCATTTACCTGTGGAAAACAAGATTGTTTCCTAAAAAGTGTTTTTCAGTTTTCTAAAAAATCAGAAAACATGTTCATAACAACTTCTTTTTATCTTAATCAGAAAGCTGAAAAACATGTTTTTTTAACTTTCTGAAGAAAACTGGACTATGTTTCCTGAGATTTCCATATAAATATATCTCTGTTTTCTCAATGTATAAAATTGGAAAAACATTATTATTATTATCATCATCATCGCCATCATTATTAATTCTAACAATAAAATCAATATTATTATTATTATTATTATTATTATTATTATTATTATTATTAATATTACTAATATTAATAAAAACAGAAGTGATACTAATGACAATATTGATATTATTGTTAGCATTATTATATTTTTTTAGTATTATGAATATCAATAATATTATTAATAATAATTGTAATAAAAATAATATTAATATAATGATTATTTCCATTAATAATAATAATAATTTTAATATTTTATTAATATTACTAACAATAACAATATTATTATTAATAATAATATTAATATTAACAAGAAAGTATTATTAATATTATTACTGTTAATAAAGACATAATAATTATAATATTAATAATATTATTTTTATTACCATTATTATTAATATTTTTTTAAATAATAATAAATAAATAAAAACAAGAATAACAATAATATTGTTAACTTTAATAATATTCTTATTAACATTAATAATATTATTATTTACATTGATAATAATATTATTACCAATATTAATAACAACAATAATAATATTTTTTGGGGATATTATTATTACTATTTTGATTGGTATTATTATTCTCATAATTATTTGTAATATTAAGATTAAGATTAATATCAATAATATTAATATTAATATTGGCATTATTTTTATGATACTACAGATAATAATAATACTAAAATTATTGATATTATTAATATAGATATTATTAGTTTTTATGCTATTTTTATTATTATAATTATCATCATCATCATCATCAAATTAAAATTAATAATTTCATTTTTATTATAATAACATTATCAATAATAAAAAAAATATTATTGTTGTAGTTGTTATTAATCAAATCTAGATGAAACACATTTTCAAATTTGCATATTTAAATGTCAGTGTCATAATATGAATAAATGAGCACATTTATCTAGTTTTCCATAGAAAATTGTTTTTTGTCTTTCATACAAAGCTGGAGATGGAAAGTAGAAAATAGTTTTCCAATATTAAATGCACCCTGAATTTCTTACATATACAAAGACTAAGGGCTCTATAGTCACAGCATTGGAATCTAGCTTGGTCCTCGTTGAGAGATTATTCAATCGTGAGATATCAAAGGCCTCCATCAGGATAAATTTCAACTCTTACAGTATCACCAAGTCCATCAAACATATTTTGTCCCTCTTTTGGCTTTCAGTCTGTCCCATTGAGGAAAAAGGATTACAAAAGTCTGGTAAATTCATGTACATTTTTAAACATTTTCATAACATACATAAAGGGTTTAACACAGGTATAATGATTAAAGACAATATTTTCTTGTGCTATACCAATATACAGTATTCATGGATAATGATCATATGAAGTTCGCCAGTTTTTCAACAGCACCAAGGACCAAGCATAGTGCCAACCCGTTTCAGCAGGCAAGTAAACACTGCCATCAATTGATACTACTTCCAACAATCATTCAGCTTTTAAAGACGTAGGTTAGTAAGCATAAAGAACAGAGAAGTGTAATAAATCCCCCTTCCCCACAACCTGGTGCCTACCAGAATCATTTTGAAAGGAAATGGAATTCAAAGGTGCACTTTTCATACACATTAAACATACAGGAGTAAAACAATTTCTCAGAGTAAGAACAAAATTCATTGCACTAAAAAATGACAAGGGTTTACCGTAAAACAATTACACTCATGTATATCAACGTAAGTTATAGGCTGGGCCCATTTAGCTGTCCGTGTAAACCTATCCACGAGAGAAAGACCATACCCCCGGTCATCCTCTAAATTCTCCTCTTTCAGCCCAACATCAGCAGGGCTAACAGTGTCTGCAGAAATGAAGATTACATTAAACAAAAACTTGTACTCAATTTACTTCATTACATTGAGCGTGAGACTCAAAGGAGTCCAAAATCTGAAAAGATAAAAGTGATTAGAAGGTCCACAATAGAGGATTCTCTGAGTCATTTTTTCCTTTATTTTTGTTTTCAGAATATACATCAGAGTGATGTGGTTGTTTTCATTTGAGTGAAGTGTCAGCAGAAGAAAATAAAACATTTGGCATGCAAGTTTACTTCATCAATAACTGAGAACTTGTAGACAGAAGCACCAGCTAAGCTGTTTATTTCTGAATGCAGGATTTCCTCAGTCAATAACACTAACCGTCAGCATGACCTAGTTCAACAGCTTACAACTATACATTTTTCTCTATGTCTGAATGCATTTTCCATTTTATTGTCAAAATGAATAAATCACACCCAACTACTCAACTAATCATGTCTTACATGGAAACATGGTCGGGTTCAAACAGAAATATTTTATAAATTATTAGATGGAGGTTTTAGATTATTTTGTATATTTTGTGAGAATTAGAATATTAAGATATCATTTAATTTAGATATCATTTGGTTATGAATAATTATCTATTAGGGCTAATATTATTACCTTAGGTTAGATTTGTATATTTCATCTATCTTTGTATATATAGGACCTTAGATACATATTATTGGTCAGACATGAATGATTGGTTTAAGATTAACAAAGTCCGTTTACTTTCTCTGCTTATTCCCTGTTTGTCCTCTTCCCAATTCCCTTCATGCTTCCCTCTCCCGTCATCCCTCCTCCCTCTTGTCCCAAAATCTAATTTTTTTTCCTACATCACAATGCCTCACCAGTGGTCTAAGGACCTGCTCACCTCACCTTATAACTTATTTTCAGAATAACCAAATTTTGATAATAATAATAAAAATAATGATAGTAACAATAATAATAATAATAATAATAATATATAAATAGCAAGGATAGCAATAAAAAATTAATAATAAAACATTCATTTTTCAAATCAGATAATATGCGCAAAAAAAAAGGACAAACAAAACATACAGTAACACGGGTAAATTTGACCATTTAGCAAAAAAAACCTTATTTTGAACCATAAAGGTACCTTGGGACACCGTTACACGGAACTCTAACTTCAGCTGAAAAATATTATATCTGTTGTTCTAGTCATTCCTTTTCAAATATGCAGCAACACAAAAGATTCTACATTTTTAAGAAACTGATATAATATAAGTGACTTCAATTAAAGATTTTAAATAATCTCCGATGAAAAGTAATACCAGAAGACAGTTTAAATGAAAATACCAGTGATCTGTATCAGTGTAACTGCAATTTAAAAATATTACTAATTGAATTTATACTGAAACATTTACAACTGTCCTAAAATAGACACGTTGCAATGAAATCCAGTGCAGAGAGACTAAAACAAGACTGTTTGGCCACACAGTTGCATGAGATAGGGGATGGCGACATTCGGAAATGGGAAAACAGTAATTCTTAAAAAAACTAAAGAAATAAGGATGCCAGGAAATGCCATAAAAAAATTAAATAATAATAATATATATCTAATTTAAGAATCATACAATTAAATATCGGTCCTAATATGCAATATCATCATTTTTTGAGTTAGTCAATAAGCAAAATTGACGATACACACCGATTTTAGAACTTTACGTATTTATCAGCCGCTATTTGCTAATATTTATAGTAAAAAAAAATATAAAAACCACACATGTAAAATATTGTTCGAGACATCACAATACTGTTATCGTGGTTTCATTGCCCGATCGTCCTCCTTTTTGTGTTTCATTTTACCCTCTGTTTCTCATCTCTCTAATGGCAGAAACCAATTAAACAAGAAAAACCGGTCAATTCAAATTAAAGAGCAGTGAGTCAAAGTGAACAAAAAATTAGGATTCAAACCGAATTGCTGCATCACAGACAACACAAATCATGTTTCGGGATATCCTTCTCTGTTTCCGGCATGTTTTTCATCCCCAATGCACCTACCCAAAACGGTTCCATGCATCAGTCTTGCCCATCCATTCAGCTTGAAATGTTCTCCATAAGTGATTGAATTTTCAGGAACAAGCAGGGCTTTTATTTGAATCAAAAGAAATTTAAGGCAGAGTCCCACTGATTCCATCCATCGATAGAAATGTTATGCATGCATATAGTATTTTTAGAGATTAGAAGGGCTTGCTGTTTGAATCAAAAGGAAGTCGAGCTGATTCCATCCGACATTAGAACTCTTATGCATGCACGAGTGAACTTTTAGGGATTATAGGCTTTACTGTTATGATCAAAAGAAACTTGGGGAATTATAGTAAAAGGTATAAAGGGGCTTGGTTACTAAGAGTCTGATCAATTGCCAACAAACTTAGGGTAACAATCTGGATGTGTAGGCCATTTGATTTCATTGTAAATAAACTAAACACCTGATAGACTACCTCCCAAACTTCTTTGAGTTCTCTCATCAATGTGATATATGAAAATAAAGTACAGCAGGGTTGAACAAATCAGAAACAGGGAAACCAGAATTAATATTGACCTTATGCAGTAGTAAATACGATGAGCAGCATAGTACTATTACAACGCTCTTCTTGACACAGATATATCCACTTCAAATGAAGACTGTCACCACTTTTAACCTGACCATGGTCTAACCTACCAATGGCCTCCCACACAATTAGCAGAATCAGATGACTCTTCATCACATTAAATCAACACTTAGCAACTCATATTACCCGAAATGCCTTTTCCTAATCACATTTTCCTACATACTGCCCATCCCATTCCATGAGAGATTTGTCAGCTTGCCCAACACCCAGATAAGAAATAACTTTTTTCCTTCAGTCAGGTAAGACTCAGCAACGATGAGGAAACTTATGTCATCAATCTAAGGCTTGATTTGGAAAAGCTATTGCTGGTGGTGGTTTGTTGTAAAACAAAAGATATATACAATTCTAAAAAACTGTGGTTGAAAAGTCACCACTTGGGACAAATACGAATCCAAACTAGACCTACACTTATAAAGATAATATCTCCTTTGATCACACAAAACAATCAATTAAGAAAGAGGACTGATAGAAGCTTACACGCTTGGTAGAAATTCAAAGCCTTTCTGAGCATATTTGAACTCCAGTTGTTAAGCAAATTCTCCAACACCTTCCTCAATTAACACCACATTTTACACAATTAGACACGCAATCAGGTTCAGGAACTAACCTAGCTGAGTTGGCTAGAGAAAGAAAAAAGAAAAAGAGGAGGGGGGCCCATACTCTCCCTTGAATGAGCAGACTCATCATCGCTGACAAATAAGAGATATCCTAGATGAATAGCAACAAACGGATGTAAAAGTAGTGTTTCTCTACAGATAACTAGAGTAAGAGTTTTACATGAAACAACTTGATAGTTTGTCCTCTAGGAATGGTGAGCACTAGTGTGCAAACTTAAGAAATCCATATATGAGTTGAAACAATCTTCCCGTCAATAAAGCATACAGAGATGCATATACAGCAGGTAAGATAACATTATGAACTAATCTACATACCACATGATCAGTGGGAGTAAGATAAATCATAAATCCATATATGAGTTGAAACCATCTTCCTGACAATAGAGCACACAGAGATGCATATACAGCAGGTAAGATGACATTATGAACTAATCTACATACCACATGATCAGTGGGAGTAAGATTCCTTTCTTGATTCTACATGAGAATACATCCTACTTGTAACCAACAATAAGAGTTTGCTATGAGGTATGAGGTGAAACAATTGAGCGATGCATTTTATGCCATTGGCATTAAGATACAAAAAGGCATATTTCGAGGTATTTTAGGCATGTCTCACAAAGGTTGCATTAATGAAGTTTTGGAGAGATAAAGATAAAGGATTGTTCACTATGTGTCACTTCAATTGTGAAGGGTGATAGATTCAATTTGAACCAATGACTGAAAAATGATTCTGCAAGGAAACATATGAAGAATATTCCATATGCTTCTGCTGTAAGAAGTGCACAATATGTTCAAGCCCGCATGAGGCATTGCATTTGGTGTGGAATGTTTGGGCAGTATTAGTGATTTAGGTTTAAACCACTAGAAAGTTGCAAAGAAAGTGTTAGATGCTGAATTTTCACGTCCCTTTGGGCTTATTTTGGCTGCTATTATTTTGCTTAAACCTCAAGTCTAGTATTATTTGCTAAATAACAATATGCAGTAATATCTAGTTAATATTAGTAAGATAGTAGTCATATGTTTTTAGAAGATTATTTAGGAGAGATTTAGTAGATTCTAAAAAGATATTAGCTGATTATTTTTATTTAGTTAAAGGGCTTAGCCTGTAAGCCATGAGGTTGTAATGCATATAAATAAGGTCCTAGGACCTCATTAATGAATCACGTTGGGAATTAATTGATCGAGACAATAATTTCTCTCGCTCCCTCTGTTCTCTACTCTAGTCAACAGTTCCCTCCCTGCTCCCCTACTCTGCTGCCAGCCTCCAACACCACCCTCCACTTCAACCACCACCATCTCTCCAATTCAATCTAAAAACCATTCTAAAAATGAATTACAAATGCAGATTTCAACAAAAACATTCTCAAAGGAATAAGAAATTCAACACCGCTAATTCTTAAAATAAAACCAGAGAGTTTAATAATCGAGACTCTCTTTCCTCTTATTTGATACTTTTGTAGATAAGAATATACAAGTATATATAGCCTTGCAGATAGTCAAATCTTCCTAACTTATAGGAAAAGAAAAGATACAAACTAATTCCTAATAATCTAGATCTAAAATTTCAACTAATATTGTTGACTAATTCCCTCAACACAAAGTCTTAGGATACAGCTCTTCCTATAATATCTCAAAATATAGAATATTATAATTAACCAATTAAACTACACCTGTAGTCAATGATCAATCTTTCAACATTGCTCCTCAAGCTAGCATTAATATATCACTCATGGCAAGCTTGCTAACTAATTTATGATATTTTGTCTTAGGAAGTCTTCTGGTGAGTATGTTTGCTATTTGAAGTCATAGTGGGCATGTACAGCATGCATATTACTCCAATGTCTATCTTCTCCTTGATGAAGTGTTTGTCTACTTCTACATGTTTTGTTCTCTCATGTAGTACTAAGTTGTGAGCTATTGAAATAACTAATTTGTTATCACAATATACTTTAATAGGTATAAGTGTATGAACCTTTAGTTCATTTAGAAGCCTTTTAACCCATAACACCTCACAAAATCCATGAGCAATAGCACGAAATTCTGCTTTTGCACCACTCCTTGCCACAACGCTCTGCTTTTTGTTCCTCCAAGTAACCAAATTTCCTCCTACAAAAGTGCAGTAATTCGAAGTAGACTTTCTATCATTTGTATCTCCTGCCCAATCTGCATCTGTGCATCAATTTGGACATGACCCCTATTGTTGAACAAGTCATTTCCCTAAAGTTTCTTTCAGATATCTTAAAATTCTAAACACCACTTCAAAATGAGTAGGTCCAGGTGAATGCATAAACTGACTCACTAAACTTACCGCAAAGGCTATATCAGGTCTTATGTGTGAAAGATAAATTAATCTCCCAACTAGTCTCTGGTAGCGTTCTCGATCCACCACTTCATTTGCTTCTGCTGCCTTTAGTTTAACAGATCTATTGGAGTTTCTAATGCTTTAGAACCTAACATCCCTATCTCTTTGCATAAATCCATAATGTATTTGTGTTGGTTGATGAAAATTCCCTCCTTTGGTCTTGCAAATTCCATCCCAAGGAAATATTTAAGCTTCGCAAGGTCCTGATTTTGAATTCAGCCTCCATCTTGTTTTTCAGCATGTGAATCTCAGACAGGTCATCCCCAGTCATGATAATATCATCTACATATACTATCAAGATAGTTATTTTTCCCTTCAATGGAATGCTTAAAAAACAATGTGTGATCAGCTTGACTTTGTGAGAAGCCATGTCTCCTTACTACATTTTCAAACCTCTCAAACCAAGTTCTCAATGATTGCTTTAGCCCATATAGAGATTTTCTCAACTTACAAACTTTACCTCTTCCGAAACTTTCTTCAAATCCAAAAGACAGATCCATGTAGACCTCTTCATGTAAGTCTCCTTTCAAGAAGGCATTTTTTTATATCAAATTGATGAAGTGGCCAGTTGTAATTGATTGCGAGGAAAAGAAGAATTTTGATAGAGTTCATCTTAGCAACAAGGGCAAAAGTCTCTTGATAGTCTATACCATGAGTTTGAGTAAATCCTGTTGCTACAAGTCTCGCATTGTATCTTCCTACACTTCCATCAACTTTGCACTTTACTGTGAATACCTATTTGCATCAAACTATCTTCTTGTTTTGGGATAAATTGGCAATGCTCTATATGTTATTTCTCTTAAGAGCATTCATCTATTCTATCACAGCCATCTTCCAATTTGGATCTAATGCTTCCTGTGCATTTCTGGACACAAATAGATTAGTGATCCAAGACAACAAAAGCTCTATGAGTCTAAGATAATTTTTTATAAGACAAGTAGTTCGTAATAGGATGTTTTGTGGATGCTTGGGTACCTTTTCTTAAAGAAATTGGAAGGTTAAGATCAGAAGATGACAAATTAGTTATATCAGTAGATAGAGGAGAAGTATGAGTAAAGGAAGGATTACTCTGAGTTGTAGGATCCTCACTTAGGGAATTGAATTGATCTTCTGCTAGAGTAATACCTAGATCATTACTACATTTGTGAAACTTCTTCTTGGTCTAAACCTGAAGCTTAGGGTTATTTCCCCTATCTTTGATATAATATCACTAGATTCCACTTTTTCAACTAATGTTTCAATCTAAGGCTCTAGAAGAGGAGATAAAATAGGCAAAGTTTCCCAAAAATTATCTTCCTTATCAATGTTCTCCCCCTGAAGAGATTTTTTACGGAAAAATGATTGGTTCTCAACGAAATGGACATCCATGCTCTCAAAAAATTTCTTTGTAACTGAGTTAAAGCACTTGTATCCTTTTTTATTAGACACATAACCAAGGAAAATACATTTTTCAACTTTTGGATCTAACTTCGATCTAAAAACATTTGGTATATAAACATAATAAACACAGCCAAATACCCTTAAAGGGAGATCTGTAGTTAATCGAGATGTTGGAAAGCAATCTTTTAGAACCTGCAATGGTGTTTCATAATTCAATACTCGAGATGGCATTCTATTTATTAGATAATTGACAGTGAGGAGAGCATTTCCTTAAAGATATTTAGGAACATTCATAGAGAATATAATAGCTTTAGCTACTTCAAGAAGGTGCATGCTTTTTCTTTCTGCAATTCCATTTTGTTGAGGTGTGCCTCGTCAAGTTGATTGATAGTAATTCCTTTCTAGGATAAGAAAGTTCCTAAATGTTTATTAAAGTAGTCTCATTATCTGATCGTAGAATACCAATCTTAGTTTGAAATTAATTTTTAATCATAAGAAAAAAAATCCTTAATTCTTTGTTCAACTTCAGATTTTTTTTTTTCCAACAAGTTCTACTGTGATCATCAATGACAGTGACAAACCATTTTTTTCCAGAGAGAGTAGTAACCTTAGATGGACCCCAAACATCACTATGAACTAAATAAAATGGTTTAGCACCATAATAGGGTTTTATAGGAAAAAGAACACAATGATCTTTAGCCAAGTGACAAGCCTCACAATGGATATTTGAATAATTAATTCCTTTAAACAACTTAGGGAACAAGTGCTTGAGATAGGGAAAACTAGGATGTCCTAACCTTCTACACTATAACATAATTTGATCATAGACAGATCTTCAACTTATAATACTTAACCCTTGAGTCTTTTTATAACTAAAAGAAGTTTCATCAAAGTAGTAGAGTCCATTTATCTCTCTAGTAGTTCCAATCATCTTCCCCGAGCTTCGGTCCTGAAAAACACCGATGGAAGGAAGAAAAGTGATGGTGTAGTTAGTGTCTCTATATAATTTTCTTACAAAGAGAAGATTGCAAGCAAGTTTTGGAACATGTAGAACAAAATGCAGAGTAATGGTTTCTGAAATGTTAATGTTTCCTTTTCTAGCAATAGATGAAAAACTACCATAAGCTATTCTAACTTTCTCAATACTAGATCATGGATAGTAGGAACTAAAAAAACATAAGGGCAGCTTGTCATATGATCGGATGCCCCTAAATCTATGATGTAAGGATTAGATTTTCCTAGAACAAAGAATACCGGATAATTATTACCTGTTTGTGACACAGATCAGACAGGATTATTAGGTGAAGAATAGGATTTTAGTAGCCTAATAAGTTGATCTAATTCCTCTTTACTTAATGCAGATGACTCAGCCTCATTGGCCCTGGGTGTGTGTGGTTGATAAGGTTTATTCATTTTGGATGGTTTACCATGTAACATCTAACAAGTTTCTCTAGTATGGCAATGTTTCCCACAATAATCACAATGCAGATTGTTCTTGTCAATCTGTTGATTCTATGTGAGTTTCCAACTAACTTGAGCCTTAGGGATAGCTAGGGCTAATCCTTTTATAGATCTAATTGTTTGAACAACCTTCTTTCCAAACATCGCTTGTCTTTTAACTCTCTTCTCTACAAACTTCTACAAATACCTCACTTATTGGAGGCAGAGAAATTTTGCCAATAATTTGGCCTCTGACCTCATCAAATTCAACGTTTAAGCCTGCAAGAAACTTAAAGACTCGGTTCTCATCCACCATTTTCTTGTAATGCTTGCAGTCCTCGGGTGACTTCCACTCGTAATCATTGAATACATCCAGGTCTTGCCAAATTCTTTTAAGATAGCTAAAGCATTTAGTCACATAATCCTCACCTTGCCGAATATCTCCAAGTTGAATAGTTAATTCATAAACTTGAAATTGATTCCCTAAGTCATAGTACATTAATGAGATGTGGTCCTAATTCTTTTGTTGTAGAATAACAGAGATAATTAGAACCTATCTCTTCAGCCATAGAATTAACCAACCATGTTATTACCATGGAATTTTCACCATCCCAACTAGCATAGGATGGATCCTTCATGTCACATTGTTTAGTATTAGGGATGTAAACGGGGCGGGTACACCCATACCCGTATCCGTACCCGATAAGAAAATTCGTACCCGAATCCATATCCGTATCCGTTGGATATCCGTTACCCAACGGATTATCCGTTTATCCGTTAATGGATATTATCCGGCGAATAAATCCATTACCCGATGGAAAAACCCATTTAGAGTTAAGCCAAATGACAATTTTAACCTTAATTTATACTATATTTATTTTAAAATTAAGGGTAAAAATGTAATTATATATCGGGTAAATGAGTACAGATATGGATACGAATATGGTTACGAGTACGGGTACGGATATCCCATACCCGTATCTGTACCCGAACCCGACAGGTATTTTTTTCTACCATCCATATCCGTTTAAATATCCGTCGGGTTTCGGATCAAATCCGCCCCGTTTATATCCCTATTTAGTATATCCTATGTTATAGCCAATCTTTCCTCTCCCTCTGAGGTACATACAAACAAATTGAGACCATTGGAGAAAGTTATTACCATTCAACCTGATTGTTGTGATCCGAGTAGGGTGATTTTCTAGTATGTTCCAAATTATAAGGTGAGGTTCACTCTTATAGGATTGAGAAGTAACATCCGTCATGTTTTGGGGTGAAGGCTAAGGTGACCAGGGTTTGATACCATAAAACTAGAGAGTTTAATAATCACGACTCTCTTTCCTTTTATTCGATACTTCTGTACATAAGAATATAAAAGTATATATAGCCTTCCAGATAGTTGATTCTTCCTAACTTATAGGAAAAGAAAAGATACTAACTAATTCCTCATAAAATGGATCTAATATATCAACTAATATTGTTGACCAATTCCCTCGACGCCAAGTCTTAGGATACAACTCTTTATCTTCCTACAATATCTCAAAATATTGAATTTTATAATTGACCAATTAAACTACATCGGTAGTCAATGGACAATCTTTCAACATAAAATGGTCCTGATCTATCTGCTAACTCCATAATCAAGCTCATATTGGCGCGACTAGATCAAGGAACCAAGACCCTAATAGAAAGTGATAAAGTACTTGCAAGGGAGTAGAAACCACATGTTTATGCTCAGGCAAACTAACAATTCAGGAGTAATTGACTTCATGCATTCATACTTTGCTTGTTATGTAACTCACACAAATAAAACATATATTTTTATGCTAACTAGTGGAGCTATATCTTGGAAAAGCGTAAAGCAGGGATTCATATCTACTTCAAATATGGGGGTACACCGTACACTACAATGTCTTGAGGCTAACTCACATGGTGTATGGATGAAGATTTCCATTTCCGAGCTTCAAATTGTGGATTATGTTTCTAGACCGCAGAGATAGTTCTATGACAATTTAGGTGCCATTTTTATCACTTAGAACACTAAGAATGGACATCAAACAAATGCACTGATATTAAGCTCTTAAAAACAAAGGAACGTCTACAAAGGAAGAAGTGGCTTTTGAACACGCAAAAACCTACTAGATGATAGTTGGTCCTTTGACTACAAGCATGCCACTATCAAGATTTAAGGATATGTAGATAGAATGGGGCTTGGTTCCCTGATGTGGTATTTTCCTTGTACAAACGAAGTTATCAATGTAGCTGCTACCTTTTATTTAATGTTTTCTCACATGCATGTGCACATTAATCTATATGAGAAAATAAATATTCAAGGATCAAGAATAAACATAGGATTCATTCATTAATAAGTTTTACCACACAAAAGTATAATGTTATGTACTAAATACAAAGTTAAGAATCGAGGGGAGCACTTTTTATATAAAAGACTAATTACCATGATTTTTCTCCTTGATACTTAATCAAAGATCAATGGGTTCAAGATAAGATATAAGTTTAAAGGTCTGGATGAGGTGGGAGAATGTTAGTTATTTCACTTGTCAATTAGGATGACCAATGCAGTCTCATCTTTCAACCAACTATCTCATGTTCCCCTTGAACTTAGGAACACCTAAAATGAGTCTAGAAATGGTATGCATTCAGGGGCCAGACTGAAGTTCATCTTTTCATTTTTACCTCCACTCTAAAAAACTGAATCCATCTGTTCCCATTCTCCATTCACTACTCTTCAAACACATCCATCACAAACAGAGAGGAAACAAAGAGAGAGACCGTTGTTACGTTACAAAGGTGGGAGGTTTCTTGGATATAATTGTTTACGATTTATAAGTTTAATTCTGCATTTTGTATGGATCGTTAATTTAGTATAACACTCAAAGCTTGCTTCAAGCTAAATGAAGAATTGAGTTTTACTTTTCTTGGAGATACAGGTTCCAAACATGGAACGAAAGGTAGAGGCATTAGCCAACTAACAAGTTCCCATTCTCCCACTGAACTCAGATATACTAACAGAGATGTTCAAAGTCATTCAAACTGATGCACGCTATACAGACTCTGAATTTGATATTCGATAGTCGGTACTAAATTTGAACAGAACATTGTAAATTACCATTTTTTATGCATCATCCTTTCTTTTTAAGTGCCTGAGGAGCTAATTGAAACCGAAATCAAATCTTCAGTTCAAAACAAACATAACAAGAAACCAATTTTTCCTTTCACAAGAATTAAAAAACCGTGGGTCCAATTTGAGCCTAATAAGTGCATCCAATATGCGAAAAAAGGATAAAGAAACCCCATATTTAAAAATAGAAGATAAAAAAAGGAGAGAACTGGGAGCTTTCGGAGATACCTAATAACGAGCAGAGTTTGTGAACAGCTTGAGAAGGAGGAGGAAGATCTCCTGACGACGTCAACGTCTTCTTGCAGAGCTCGTAAACGGACTGAATTCTCGAGCTCTTCGTCATCTTTATTGCGACTAAGCGGTGTAATTTGTAAAGTGATTCCGAGCGAAGAAAGATGTGAGAAGCTTTCTGAAGCGTGCAACGTTTTCTCATGTTTTATGGACCGCAAATTTCCAGTTAGGATAAATTATGGGAAATTGGCTCCATTCGATTGGGTGGACTTACTTTGATTTAAAATGAATATTTAGGATCGTTTCAAAGTGGAAAAAATTATTTTTATTTTAAATTTTTTATATATAATAATAAAATATTTAATTTAGATTAAATTAAGATCTAAAATAATTATTCGTTAAAAATATTTTTTTAATTTTAATTATATTATATAAAATATAGAGATAATTTTTCATTCATGTTATTTCTATATCAAACAATCACTTTGTTTAAAGTTTTTAGCTATCCTATGATGGATAATCTTAAGGACTATTATCTACAAAATTGTATTTTTAATAATCAAACTTACACTATATATGCTCTCCTCATCTAATTTACAAACTTATTATATCAATTCATAAAAGAAAAAATTAATAAAATTTTAATAATATTGAAAAAATAAAATTGATGATAATTGAACTAATAATAATAGTAACGATAGTGATAGTAACTTTAGTAACGAAAAAAATATTAGTTATTGTGCTAGCATTGGTAAAAGAACAACAACAACAACACATTTGATATTTCAAATTAAATCAAAGCAGTTCAATATAGATCAAATGTGATCGGCAAAAATTAAATGAAGAAAATATATCCTGAAATACTTACAGACAAAAATAATTTTCACAACAAATACTTAGCTTTTTTCCCCCCTAATTCAGGAATGAACAGTTGATTTTCTACATTTGAGGAATAAACAACATTAGATATTTCAATTAAGAAACATCTACTATATTTTCATAATGTTTAGTGTCATGGGGCATCAGAATATAATTTTACCCTTTTGGCATATCGTCATTTGTGACTAAGTGTTCTTCGTCATCTTGTTTTCCTTGAACTAGTTGAACTACCTTTAACACTTCATCATCCATTTATTGTCTTGTTTCCTTCAAAACTTCATCAACCTAATAGAAAAATGCTTCATTTCTAAAATCACAATCATTTTGTTGTGCTTGGCACATCTCCTTGAAACATATGCAATAGAAGGATTTCACTAAATAGCTTTCCTCCTTATTGAACTTCCAAATCGCTCTATCTTAACCATGTTGAGCTAGGATGTTAAAATCACTCTATAAGCGTACCTTTTCTAGACAGTCATTGAGGGTTAAATCATTCGAGATGGAACTGGGTATGATCAATATCAATTGAGGATATTGAGTTCCTCTTAACCCCAATGATTGTCTAGAAAAGGTGTGTTTGT
This sequence comes from Tamarix austromongolica, assembly GCA_039764185.1. Taxonomy (NCBI): domain Eukaryota; kingdom Viridiplantae; phylum Streptophyta; class Magnoliopsida; order Caryophyllales; family Tamaricaceae; genus Tamarix; species Tamarix austromongolica. The sequence goes on along the minus strand of CM077814.1, from coordinate 49,709,925 downwards.
AGTGATTGCATATCAAAGTGATTTAAGTCGTGATTGGTCTTCTCAACACCATAAGATGTGATTGTGTGATGTGTGCATTTGTGAATCAATTAATTACATTATATTATCCTTATGAAAATTGGTAGCCATATTAAAAGAAATTGGGATATGAACCTAACGAAGTTGTCTGCATTTTGAACTTTATCCATTTAAATTCCTTTCACTATGAAGCTTAGCTCGTGAAAATATTTGTTACTGGTTCTTTTAGGAACAAACTAGGTAAAACTTACAACTCTCGTATGATTAACTTACCTTCCCCATATAATGTATACTTCCACATAACAATCATTATTAATATCCTATTCATATGAAGCATGTCATCTTTCATCTCCATCAATAATTCAATATCCATCTTGAAATTCTCTCACTATGTTCCAATGTGATATTTGCTAGCTTGTTCTTATGCTTACTCTTTCCTATTTAAATTTTATTCTACTCTCAACCATTGTTATGGCTTCAATCGACTCTAAAGCTAAACAATACTAAAAAATAGCTCTTTTTACAAACCCCCAAATTTATGAACCAAAAAAAATGCTATCAAGCCTTCTAAGAAATCTTCTAAGGGTTATGGTCTTGAAGTGAGAAAGTTGGCCAAAATTCAAAGTTCTAGCATGGGAGTTCGTACTAATCCTAAGAGTACCAAAAAACAAGGACCCCAATGTTGATACAAAATAGAGCAAGAATGAGATGATCAAATGCATTCCTAAAGGGAAAGAAAGGGCTTAGGGTGAGAATAAGAGCTGGAAAGAGTAAAAAAAAAAAAAGGTAAGAAAAATGGCAAGAGGAAGAGAAGGAAACAAAAAGAATGGTTGAGAAAGGTGATAAGAGATATGAGAAGGTTTCTCAAGACCCCCCAAGATTGAAATTGAATGATCTACCATTAAGTTGAGGAATAAGAATTCGTTGCTTAAATAAGATGTAATGGGTATTAGGGACGAAGAATCGAAAAGGGAAGAAAGTGAGGAGATGGTTGTTGATGTCCTTAAAGGAAAAGGAACCAAATAAGGAAATCAAGAAAAGAATCAGCAAGTGAGTGTAGACGCTTTGGAGGATATATGATATGAATTTACACTTGCATCTATTGAGGGGGAATAAAAGACTAAACTAAAAACTGATAGACAACTCTTGAAGAAAAGAAAGAAGGGGATGATGCCAAAATAGCAAAGAATTATAAGTTTGATGAAGATAAGGGTGAGGAGACACCTAAAGAAGAGTCTGGATATGTTGGTGTTAAGGATGAAGACTATGAGGAAAACTTAAATGAGTCTAAAAAGGGGAAGAAGAAGTTGCGAGAAAACTCATTAGGGAAATAATGAGGAGGAATATAAGAAATACAAGGGAGGTGATTTTGAGTTTGAGGAAGAATCTAACTTAGAGGAGGATGAGTTGGAAGTGGAAGATGAAGATTGATGGTAGAAAGACGAGAAAGGAGACTCAAGTGAGTTAGATGCTAAAGAGAAATTGACTAAGAAACTAAAGGTAGGTTACAGTGATAAATTAGATAATGTTGGAGCTACTACAATCAAAGGAAAAAAGAGTTAGTGATACAAGTGTAGGGAAGTTGGCTAAGATCCCCCACAATTTACTGTCAAAGTTGGTCAACTATAAGCTTTCTACAATTTTAGAGTTTTTAACAAGAGTTTTACAAATGTTTGGGTTTTAGTAGAAGTCATAAATGTCTATGAGGTATTGACTCATCAAGACTAAACAATTTTGTTTGATTTTTCTGCACCTTACCAACCCTCATAGGTAAGGGAATTTTATTCTAAGTTAATAGCGGTATATGGATGGGTCGAGTCTAAAGTTAATGGCTTGAGTTTTGTTTTTGATGCAAAGGATCTGGATGAGATTATTGGGGGTACATGACACTAGTTTCGTAGATATTTTGAAAAACTAGTGGACAACAATTGTTGGCACCACAACCATTGAGTTAGCAGGAAGGCTTGGTCAGAAAAGGAGAAAGAGAGATCCTATAAAAATGATGACATAGTAATTGAGTCCTCTAGATAAGATTATGATGTGATGATTTATAGGAAAATCCTGTAGAGGGTACAGAGAAGGAATGAGGCCAATTTAATGGGCCTTTCATTGCTGTATCTATTGGTTGAAGGGAAGAAAATCAATCAACCTTCATTAATGATCCGTCATATGATTGCTACTATAGAACATCCTAATCATGTTGTCCCTTATAGTGTGTGTTTAAGGTGCTAAGTTTTTTCAAGGTGCAATTCAAGGGAAATAGGAAATAAATAAGGAAAATCAAGAAGAAACATCTAGTATTATTGTTTGATCATGGTGAAAAGAGGTGAAAGCATTAGTGTTCAGGGCTTTAGACAATAGAAAGGATATTCTAATTAAGATTGTGTAGATCTAAACTTCACTCGACGCCAATGTCACTTTGTCCAACAACTTGCACTTTACTATAATGAATAAGGTGTATGGAAAACTCACTTCATAATCCTAGTTTCCTACCCTATCATATTATTACATTACAAATCTTACCTGTGTTTTTTTCTTTTTATTTTCTTGAAATCGATCCATTTTTTCTCACTTTAATATCATTATACTCTCTAAAATCCTAGTTGAATAAATGATTTTGTTTATGACTCTCCTACTATTTACTTGTATTAGTAACTAATGATGGCTGGAGAGGCTAGTATAGTACCCAAAATTATGAATATTAATCTTGAGTTAACTATCATACATACCGACCATCGTTAGTGATTTAAGGCATGGATAACTGGTCTAATTTGTCATTTGTGTACCTATATTACTACTTTTGTTATCTTTTTAATGATCACAAAGGGGGGAAGATAGTGATGATGATGAATCTTGAGTGAACAATTATATTCTAGTAACACCTATAGAGGAAATCTGAAGGAAACTTTATTTTGAGTAGACTCAATAATTTAAAAGTATGTCAATACTTTGAGAACTTTTATTGTGTTTTTATGTTCTATTAAGACTTATAAATATTTGTTGTACTACATAATGCATGTGCCTTATTAACAAACTAGTATTGAGTGTAGCATTTATTTGTGTAACTTTCATAAATACACATTAACGTAATTCCAGTGTCTTTAGGTGCATTTCTATTTTAAATTGTTGCATGTTTTTCTAAAGTAAATTCCATAACAAGTTTTATTTCACACTTCAATAATGTTTTAGAATAAATAATTTAGTTTCTTCATATGAAATTTAGCAACATCATTGTTTGTCATCATCTAAAAGGGAAAATTTGTTGAGCTTTTGGTTTTAATGATAACAAACAAATATGATTTCCTTTATGTTTTATGTGTTGACTTTTTATAGGTCTAAAGTTATAAACTCTTACACTTAAGTTGGATGAAGTGTAACTAGAGAGAAAATGTTGCAGCTAAATAAGTTGTGTTTCTCTTTCATTATCTCCTTAGAACTTATAGATGAAGTGCAGGATTAAAGGTTACAACTTAGCCAACTAATACATGTGATTTGAGCTAACATAAATGAAGAAATTTACCTAATATGCTAACCATGAGTTTCGATCATCTTAGGTTATTTTGGTGTAGATTTTCAAATATATGGATCTCCCTAGCACATGTCTAAATCATTTAGCTGCCAATTGACTCACAAGGAAAGAGAAAAATATCATTTTAATCATGTAAGAGACAAAAGGAGTAAGAAATATCTTCTAGCCTTCCTTGTTTTTTCCAAAAAATTAGCATTGTTCTTCCTAAGTGCTAAAAAGGACTTGACATATAATTTGAGATGGACTTGTGGTTATTTTGTGTGGCTAGTATGGGTGCACAGTGGGATGCATTTTTGTGGAATTTTTGGGGCTAAAATATTAAAATAAAATGGACTGAAAAGGGTGGAAAAATTAGAGGGAAAACGTGGCTAAAATGGCTCATTTTTTGGGTGTTTTTTTGGGGGTATCAAAAAAGGTTGACAAGGTTTGGATGGTTAGTTTTTAATGAGTGATTAATTTATCCAATGAGAGTTTTGTGATTCTTAGACTTGGAAAAAATTAATGATGAGATTGTGATCTTAAAATAAGAATGCTCCCGCATCAGGTGAGAACTATGAAAATTATCATTACTGTGTTGAAGAGAGGGAAAAAAATCATAAGTGTGATTTCATGGTAAAGTTGCTTTGATAGGAATTTTTTTTCCAACAATGGAAATTTGTTGAGTTTCTTCTAACTAAAGTTTAGTGGAGTCGTAATCCTTTACTAATCACGAGATATAGATCATATTTGGAAATTTTAAAAGTTTAATCTTGTTTGTAGCACCTTTTACTTAAGGTTGGGCTTAGCATCTAAGGCTAGGTTTTCATTTGGTAATTCATAATAGAATTGTGTGTGTATAAGAATTCAAACAAAGTGTATTATTTCTATTCAATTATTGTGAGAAATAAAAGGGATATAATTGGGATTGTTGATGTATGATGATTAAGAGATGAGTATCTCTTAAATAGAGAAAACACATAATATATTATGTTGATCTATTCTCTATACTCTACTTCAAGAAATCATAGTGTGACTAGTGCAAGGAATGTAAATAAGCTGATTCAAAATAGGAGGCTTTAGCATAAAAGTTATAGCTAGACCAATCCCAAAGAAATTGTGAATTGAGCTTACAAATTCTCAATAGATAGTTTTAATTTTTACCTACATTTGTTTGGAAAAGTTGAAATTTCCAATATTCAATCCAAGGATACATGTCATAGTTAGGACTTTGCTTGTATGTATATGTGTATGTGTTGTTTTATTAGACATGTGATATGACTTATGTTATTATATGATTTGATATCTTGAGTAATGAGATTTCGGAAGTATGATTCTGGTAATGTTGGATATGGTATCTATGTAAATAATTAAGGATTTCAGTTTCAAATGGATATTAGAGATTTATATGTATTGGTATTACAAACCTTAGGAGAATATAAGTATTATAATTACCTAAGTATTATGATCATTTGAGGATAATTATATGGTAATAGTTATGTTATTAAATCTTATGTCTTGTATACTTATATGGGTCTCTCATGATAATCTCGAATACACAATCAACCCTAATAAGACACTAATAATTTAAAGTGAAAGATCACGCAAGTCGAGCCAAGGTGTTTATATAGGCCTATTCCACTGGATAATAATAGTGGCTTAGGTGTCTTGTCCTTGAGAAGTACTTTAGTCTGTTCTACTAGATTAAGAATAGGGGGCCCCAATACTCAGCATGAATATATATATACATATACACACACGCACATAGTTAAGAGATAAAGTATTAATGGAAAGATTCTAATTATTTAAAGTAAAAGACTACGTGAGTCAAGACCGAGGTATTTAGTCTGTTCCATAGGTTTAAGAATAGTGGGTCTTGAGCATTTTTACTCTAAGAGGTGTTGAGTCCATTCCATAAGATAATAATAATAATAGTGGCTCAAGTGTTTTTGTCCCTGAAAGGTATTTCAGACCATTCCACTAGTTTAATAATAGTGGGGCCCCTAAACTTAACATAAATAAGAGATTGGGATATGATATATTTATATAGTGGGACTTGAAATCATTATCTATCTAGTGCTATTTATATCATCACACGTTGATTACTATCTGATGTGAATTCATGTATTATGTGTAATACTACTTTGATTGTATTGTTACCTTACTTAGTATGTAGCCAACTGATCATTCATTTCATAGATGTTGCTCATTCACACGAGTACATGACCTAGATATCTTTGTACAAGTCGAGGCTAACCCACTAGATGAGTTATATGTGAAGGATGACTTTGGTATCAGGGTTATGGGCGTAGAGTTATGTTATCCCGATGTTGTTATGATCGGTTACCTTTTTGAACTCTTAGATCCATGGTATCCCTTTTGTATTTTGGATTTGTTTAGTCAGAGTATACCTCCAAACTTTTATCTATGTTTTTGAAAGTTCCTTCAATTTCTATTTATCATGTTTTACATTCTTATTTGTTTTACCTTGTAATTGATATAAGGATGGTATGATATGTCAGACTTATGTCAATTATGGTAGTAACACCTAGCTTTTTGATAATACACTTCCACTTTAAAATGAAAATTTTCAATAGTAAAAACTAGGTTGTTACATAACCCATCTCCTATGAGATTACCAAAAAGTCATCGACAAAAATGAGAATAATACATAATTAGAACTTAATAATACAATCGAGGAAAGTTAAGGTAGAGGAGTGTGGGAATGGGGATTATCCAAAAAAGTGGAAAAGCTTGGGTTATGTGGGAGTATGGCAGAATGTACATTGGTGCTAGAGTGGAGCTCAGGGTATGCTAGAAGGGAGGAATAGTCGTACCAAGGTAAATGTTGAAGGCAAATGAGAAATCATACAACACATGCATGGGTTAAGAGGATGGAACATGCATGGATGGGGGTGAAGGGTGTGCATGACTGTGATTAAAGTACATGAGCGAGAAGAAAGGGCACAAATGGGTTGTGCATTATATGTGAGGGTGCACGATCATGCATCTCAATAAAAACAAAACAGAGCACATTGATGAGATGAAAAAGGAATGGCATGGGGTGGCAATGGTTGTACGACGACAAGTAGGAATGATGGGAAGGTAGTGGTGGTTGGTTTTCCTGGGAAATGGTGGTGTAGGGTACTAATTGGTAGCAAATGATGTTGATAATGAATGGAAATGATGCACAAGGTAGAAGAGGAAGGAGAATGTGGTGGTGTTCGAGGCTGTGATGCTTAATAAAAATGGAGGGAGTGAGTGAGTTAGGTGAGTATTAAATAAGGTCGAGAGCTTTAGGGTGTCTATATATATATACATGGTGCACATGGAAAATGAAAAATGAGGAAGTGTGAATGAGGAGGAATAACAAAGACATGTGTATGGCTGAGGGGAAATGCATAATCTAGGAAAAAGTTGTGGGCATAAATTTCAATGGCAAATCCCATTATTTGAGGGAGGGATGGTGGTGATGATGCACTTAGGAATTTAGGTTGTAGGTTTGAAATCTAAGTAGGGGGATTCATTTAGGATAGGGAAGAAAACACTCATAAGGATGCGGGAGAACAAGAAGGAAAATCAACAGGAAAAGGAAAAGGTGAAAGAAAGGGGGGAAAGGAAAAATAGGTGTGGGGTTATATTTAGGATTAGGTTTAAAATTGTAACTAAAAAATTAGGTAAGATTAAAATATTTATCATCTTATATTAATTTTAGGTTAAAATATAAATTATAAGGAATAAGATTAGGATTTGGTTAAGCTATTTATTACTTGGGATTAAGATTAGATAAACATTTAGGGTATTACATAAATGGGGGGGCATTATGCTTAGAAATTAAGTATGATTGGTTTACAAGAGGTATAAATAATAAGAATGTATTAAATTTGAAGAAACATTTACCCTCGTAGATAGATTCGAAGCTATATGTATGTTAATTACATTTTAAAAAGTGTATTACATTATATCAAATGGATATTAAGAGTGCATTATTACAATGGATTTATATAGGAGGTAGTTTATGTTAAACAAACACCATGATTTAAGGATTAATTTAAACCAAATCATGTGTATAAGCTCAAAATGGAACTCTATGACATAAAACAAAATCCTAAAGCTTGGTACAAGTGTCTTGGTAAATTTCTAATTTATGAGGGTTTTAAATAAGATAAAATTGATAGAACCTTACTCTTTACGAAAACTAAGAAAGATTTATTTCTTTTTTAAATTTATGTTGATGACATCATTTTAAATGCTACTAGCAAATCCTTATGCAAGAATTCTTCTAAAATTATGTGTAGTGAAATTGAGATGTGCACGATGAGGGAGTTGACCTACTTCCTAGGAATAAAATTAAAATAAACAAAGGAAGATTTTTTTGTCAACCAAAAGTACACCAAGGAGTTGCTCAATAAGATTGGAATGAATGAGATCAAGCTTTGTAGTATCCCTATGGATACAAAAACTAAGCTAAACTTGAATGAATTTTATAAACTAGTGGATCAAAATAATATTGAGGTATGATTAGATTACTTCTTTACCTTAAGACATCTATAATAGATATCATGTTTAGCATTTACTTATGTGCTTATTTTTAATTTAATCCCGGTGAATCATATTTATTTGGGGTTAAAAGGATTCTTATGTATCTATTGGGCACTTATGACCTAGAGTTGTTTTACCCTAGAGATACCCTTTTTAGAGCTTGTAAGATATCCGGATGCAAATTTTGAGGGAATTTTGATAGGAAGAGTATAATGGGGACATGTTAATTTTTAGTTGAAGCACTAGCATAGTAATAATAATAATAATAATAATAATAATAATAATAATAATAATAATAATAATAATAATAATATAGCACTACACTTCTTATAAAAAGTCCAATACATTTCCAACATAGCATGTTGTGCTCAACTAATTTGGATAAAAAAAACCCATTGAGTGGTTTTGGCCTTAAAATTAATAAAAATCACATTTAACGTGATACCACTAGTGTAATTTGCCTCACTAAGAATCTGGTCCAAAACTCCAAGTCTAAGGATATTGAGAAATGACATCACTTTATCAGAGATCTTGTTGAGAAAGGGATGTGAGTATGGATACATTATATCAATGAGTCATATTTACAAAATTACTCAATAAGGAAAGATTCATAAACATGAGGAGAGAATTCGGGATGGCATATATGTGATTGATGTTATTTCTCTTATTTTTATAAAATCGTGATGTTTTGATGCATGAAAAATAATTTATAATCATTTTAAGATGCCCTTGATATGTATTGATTTGATTCTAAAATGGCCTACATGATTGATGCTTAAAGTTCTTAATTTGTCTATAGAGTGCATATCTAATTCCATAATTTAATTATTTTCCATGCCTTAATTGAGTGTTGAAAACATATTGAAACCAGCTAAATAGTTCTTAAACTAATCGATGTGTTTTTAAAACCAATAAATTGGCATGTTGTTTTATTTTTGAGCTTTGACTAGAATAATCGATGGGGTATGCAAATCAATTGACTAGTTTATTCGCCATATAAACAACATTTTCAACTTGGAACAAACACTCATGATCACTTTTCAAGTTGTTTAACTATTTATTTTTGCCAAACTTGTTTGCTCCCTTCCAAAATCCTCATTTCTCAACCAAACTTCACAACTTATCATTTCTTGGGATTGTTTGAGCAAGTGTAATATATTGATTGCACTGATTAGAGCTGCACTACACAAATTTTTACATAATTAATAGGTAAGAGGTTTGAAAACCCTATCTTTACTCCAACTTAATTCAATGATTTGAGTTGATTTTATTGGAGCATATGGATTAGTGCCTTTTATTTTAGCTTGTTATACCTTTGGAAACACATTTATATCCATTTCCATTCCATGTATTTTGGTTTCCTTAACTTAGCCTTTTTTATGTTTTATTTTTAATTTCCTATTTGGATTTTGTTCTTAAATCTCTAAATTTATTATGCCTAATCAAAATACTATTAAAACTCACATTTCTGAGGGGTAAGGGCATTAATTAAGGCCCTTCTAAGAAATCTAGAACCATACCTAGGTCATAACTTGTTTCCTAACCTTAGCATTTCATGTAAGATATCAGTTGTGGTGAGGTTATGGTTTCTTACCTAACCTTTATCCTTTCATGATTAAGTGTTGGTTGTGATCCTAAGTGGTCAAAGCCTTGATGACTTGATCCAAATGTTGTTTAGATCTTCGTATCTTTGGTTGAATCAAAATGTTAATCATTTAAAATGAAAGACAATTTAAGTTAGGAAGACATTTCATGCCTCGGGTTAGGCCTCCAAATGCAAAATGCCTTTGAGTTGAAGGGTCATTTATAGTTCATAGGTTAAATTACAAACCTCATATGGGTACGCGTACTTAAGAATTTAAAGCTCTAAGTATTGTGTTTATGTTGAGCAACCATGTGTTTTCTTAACTAGCTATCTTGGAAGTGAATGAGTAACTTGTGGTTGATTGACTATGGTGGTTTCCATGGTTGAGATTGCATCCCTCTGAAAATTAAGTTAATGTTTTGGTTTGATCACCTAAATACGACTTAATAATTAGAGTAGGATTGAGATTGGTTTTCTAAATTCTTTCTTGTTATTTGATGAGTGTGACCTTGGATTTTTGAAAGAAATGAATTGGAGGTATTGTAGTGAACACAATTTCCTTCTCTTATTTTACACATAAATTGATGTTATGATGTGTGTTATCCATGATATCACATGTATTCCCACTAATGTGATCATATTTGATTGTATGTTTTCCATGCAACATCTTATATTTTGGTATGTCATCTTTCTATATGAGCATCCAACTTCTATTAAGGTGTTGCAATTTATTTAGTAAATTCCATATTAATGTGTATATTTCTGTAACACCCCCAAAATTCACTCCTAAAAAAATTGAAAGAATAAAGCGGAAGCTAAAATATAATTTGGGGAATATTACCGCTATATCTAACACAAGATAAATATCCATCATCTATCTCATGTTAGATGCAAGGCTAAAACCTGTCAAACAAAATTTCAACCAACATCTATGCTAGGATAAACTCCCATAAGGAGATATTCACAGGCAAATAGTAAGCAAACAATTTCACTAGGTAAAATCATCACTAAATCAATCAGCGAAACCTGTGAAATAAACTGAAATTTTAAAAGCTTATGAGAGTATGAGGAATTAAAAGTCGATTATAATACCCTTAAAATTTTAAATACAACACTTGAAACTTCCAAAAATAAATACGGTTAAACAAGACAAATCCTAAAGGATCAAATTCTGGATTGCCTACTCTCTCAAGCCAAGCCTTCAACCCAAAAATAATATCCGATCTCAAACTTGCACAAGAGGTCTGCTCCCCTCCATCAGTGGATCATCATAGGACCCTTTCAACCAAGGTAGCATCAATACGGGTCCGGTATTGAGTAAATCAAGACTACCCAACTCAGGGAAGGAAATATGAAACACATAAGATATAAAAGACTCTAGCTTACAATTCTCACGCTCAATTATACATGTATTACATACAATAACACATAGGGTCATAGATTCATACTTATAAGTACATTACTAGGCATGAAGACACATAAGATACAAGTGTACAAGAAATCATGATCGCATGCTAAATAACACCAATCCAACAATCCGATAATAATCATTATTATATCCAATTTTATTTATTTACGATGAGTTCAGGGACCCTACTATTCTTAAACTGGTGGAACGGTTTAAAGCACCTCTCGGGGACAACATACCCAAGCTACTATTATCGTCCGGTGGAACGAACCCTACACCTCTCAGGGCAAAACGCTCCCGAGCCACTATTCTTAACCAGTGGAACGACTTGAATCACCTCTCAGGACAGGACACCTGAGCCACTATTATCGTCCGGTGGAACGGACCCTACACCTAGTCCTGACTCACGTAATCTTCCACTATACATTATTAGTGTCTTATTCATTACTTATCTCATATCATATTCTTATTTACGTTGAGTATAGGGCCCCACTATTCTTAATCCGGTGGAACGGACTGAAGCACCTCTCAGAAACAGGACACCTGAGCCACTATTATCGTCCGGTGAAATAGACTCTACACTTCTCAGGGCAAAACGCTCCTGAGCCACTATTCTGAACCGGTGGAACGGCTTGAATAACCTCTCAGGGACAGGACACTTGAGCCACTATTATCGTCTGGTGGAACGGACCCTACACCTCGGCTCAATTCACGTGATCTTCCGCTTTGAATTATTAGTATCTTATTCAAGGATTTTAACCGACCATAAATTAGGCCCACATGAATAATTCCATGACATAAAGATACAGCATATGATATCATATAATTTCAATCCATACTCAACCCTTCACATACTCAAATGCATACCATATTCAAGTGCCATATTAACACACATTTATATTGAGGCTATAAATTCGAACATATATGCAATTACCACACAGAGCACAATATACACTTGACATAATTAAATAATCGATAGGCATACTTATCACCTTCCACTTCAAGCAAACATACATCCAAATTCCGCCATAAGTAAATGTAAGTAATAACTTACCTAAATCTGAAGCTAGCTAAGTAAATTGAGAAAGAGGGAGAGCTATTGAAAGCTCGACAATCCACGAGAAAGTTTTCCTAGATTGCCGATAAAAATCAGAACTAGGTTAGAAACTATCTTATCAATTAATAATTCAAATATTCTAATTAAATAAACGCAAACGGACACAAACGATCTGTCTTGGAAAATGTGTCCAAAACTTAGGACTCAAGAGCATATCTCTATTAAGATCTAAGATTAAATATAAATCAAATCGGATTAACACACATATCACTTATATCACTTGGGACATTTCAAATTAATTTGGAAAGCCTAAGAAAGAATAATCGACTATAAGTTAATTTATTGAAAATGACTTATTCAGTAGGTTTTACAACTAAATAGGTAAACCAACCATTTGCATAGAACCAAATCCAAACCGATTAGATTAAAACATAATTCAAATGATTTAAAACCCAAAGATAGAAATCGATTAGATAAAAGACACATAGCACAATCAATTTTATAAAGCCATATCCAGCAAATCAGGGTTTTTAATGCTCGAGCTACGAACCGACTAATTAACTTTTATTATCTCAAATTGATAGCTTAAGAGTACGATTAAACTAATTTTAAATAAATCTAGATAATCAATTTTAACAAAATAATCTTCCAATTAGCCAATTCAAGACGATATGTTTTCAAAATTAGGGTTTTAAAGCCCACAACACAATCTAAGGTAATTCAAATCAATTAATTCCAATTAAAGGTATTATAATGCAATTAGGATCATTTCAACTATTTCTATAAATTTAATTTTAGAAAAACAATTATTCATATGATTAATTTCATAATTTCACTTGAAATCTAGGGTTTTAGGCCCGAAAATACAATTTGATTGAATTTTATTAATTTATTTAAATTAAATGTTTAGAAATGCAATTAGACATATTTTATAACATATCGTATAATTAATTGCCCAAAACCAATAAAAGAAATACCCAATTTAGCACAATTAGGGTTTTTGAGCCCGATATACAAATCCGATCAATTCTTACTAAAATATATAAATTGACGGTTCGGAAATGTAATTAAATGTATTCTAAAGTAAATTATATAATCAATTGAATAAAATGACCCAATTACACAATCCAATTTAGTCCCACAAGAGTTTTGACCTAAAAATCCAATTTCAATCAATTATGCACAATTTTCCCAAATCAACACTTCCGATATGAAATTAAATATGTTTCAAATGATATTATAAAATCAATTGAGCGAAACGACTTAATTATGCGACCCAATTGCATTACACACGAAATTTGACCTAGGAATCAAATTCCAATTAATTCCGCATAAATGTATCAAATTGATGGTTTCGATATGAAATTAGGTATATTTTAAAACTTGTTGTATAATCAATTTATCCAAGATTGCCAAATCGGGTGAATCCGAAAAATTCGTGCATAACCCGACCATAAATCTAATTTTCCGAATTTCCAACATAAACCATACAATTAACATATTCAAATCAATCTTACAACACACACACACACACACACACACATATATATATATATATAATCAAACAATCAATTTAGCTTACCATAAGTTAATTCATACTCAATTAATCAAATAAATATTAGGGTTTTCAGAAATTTATACCAAACGAAAATCAACAAATCGGAGCAAGGGAAGGTCGGAGAAGATGCGCTGGAGGGCAAGGGCTGCTTGTTGGCAGTCAGGGATGCTTGCCGTGGCCGGACGGTGACACAACCAGCGCAACTCGTCACTGCTGCGGTCTGCTGCTCCTGCGCTACTTCAGTGGTTGTTGCTGCGCTGCTTCGGCTGCTACTGCGACATCGGTTGCAGGTTGTGGCCAGTGGTGACGATTGGATCAGGGAGGAGCTGGGGAGAAGGAGGAGGTGAAGGAGGTTGAGACGGGAGTAGAGCGTAGGGGAGTTGGGGAAGGGAAAGAGAAGAGAAGGGAGAGAAGAGAGAAAAGGAAAAGAAGGGGGGTTGGTTGGCCGGGGTTGGTCTTTTTTTTACAAATAAAAATATAAAATAAAATACTAAATACCTAAAATTATTATTGGAAGATTTTATCTAAAATTTATTCAACGAGAATCATTTTGTAAAAATCTGAAAGCTTGAGATCGATAAAAAACTATATAAAGAATTTCGGAAATATTTTCGGAAGAATTTACCAACGAACGCAAATATCTATACTATTTACGAAAATAAATTATAAGACCCCAGAATAACATTTAAAAACGTATAATAAAATATTTAAGTCAAATTCTAATAAACCGAGACTAATTTAAATAATTTTTGAAATCGGTTTTCTGCAAACTAAAAAGCGTAAAATGGAAGAAAATTACTTTTGAAAAGAAATTCATAAATAAGCTCCGAAAATCTTTTTAATTCAAAACTTTCCAAAAATATTAACAATTTCTGGAAATAAATAAATTTAAAGTCGGAAATATTTTCTACGGATAAAATCATTAAAAGAAATTTAACTAGTTAAACATAAATTATATAATTTAAATAATATATTTCGTTAACGAAATATAACTCCAAAATAAATCCGTAATTACACAACAAAGTTATAATCGAAAACGAATCTAAAATATTAAAAATCGAAATACGGGAAAGAATGGGATTACATATTTTTAACTGAAAATCAAAATCATATGAATATAATAAAATCATAGTCGTGAATGAATTTATCTAGAATGGTCCGTAACAACAACGATTAATTAAATTCAAATATGAAGTCAAAATCGTCGATAAATCCATAAAACGAATCGAAATTAAAATAATTAAATATTTACATCAAATTACGCTAATAAAATCATTAAGATTAGTAAAATTAGATTTCAAAAATATAGGGTATTACAATTTCATAGTCACTTACTTATTCAACGAGCAGTTATGACTTTGCAATAGTACTTTGAGGGTTATGTTTGAGGTGACTCAGATTTGCATGAGTGTGAGGGTAATACCTCTAAATTTTGCTAAACCTAATCTTGCATAATTAATACCTTAATCCAATTCTAATCTCAAAAAAAGTTTATTCTGGTCTTACCCTAATTTCTTAATCCTAAAATCTTAACCTAATCCTAATCTTTGACTCGAGTAATTTATATTTCTTAAGCTAACCTTAATCCTAATTGATTTATATTTTGAATCTTATCTATTTTTAGCCAATAAAAATTTAATCTAAATCCTAACTTAAACCTTTTCCCATTTTCCTTTTCCTTTTTCTTTTCTTTCTCCTTTTTTCTTTTTCCTTTTCCTTTTTCCTTCCTCTTGTGCCGATTTCTTCTTCTCCTCCTCCTGTCTTGCGTGTGTTTCTTCTCATCACCTACAACACACAACCATCACCTCCCACCATCTCTCCCTTGTGCCTCTACTGCCATACCATTTTCCTCTGCCATCTTTCATTTTCCTCTTTGCTCACCATCATCATCTCCTTGCCACCTTCCCCTGCATTCATCATCGTGTGCCACCACAGCGACACACACACACACATCACCTTCATCTCCCTTCCTCCTTCATTTGTTTACCTCATTTTTGACATTTTCTATTGAGCAAATACCCTACCCAAGCCTCTCTTTCTTCTTCTTCTTCTTCTTCTTCTTCTTCTTCTTCTTCTTCTTCTTCTTCTTCATCATCATCATCTTCTTCTTCTTCTCCCCTGCTCTATTTCGTGCAACCGAACCACTACCTCCATCACCACACAGCACCACAATCACCATGTGCCACCTTGTGCTTGGTGAATCAACCACCTCAACTACCCAATCATTCCCCCTCATTATCACCGACCATCGTTGTCGATTGCCACCATTTTGCCTTCTTTTCTTGCGCGTCTGTCGCATTTTTGTGAGGCACACGACCATGCAGATCATGCACGCCCCATCCGTGCCTCCTCATAGACCATCGCATACCTCATGCATGGTCACTCGTATAGTTGTGCACCAACATCATATGCGTGTGCACACTCACATAATTCGCTCGTGCATGCTCACATAGATAAGACACAGCCTCACGTATGCCCCATGTGTCCATATTTTTTCACATCTTTGCATGTTTTGCATGCGCATGATTGTGCCTCCTTCACACAACCTGCTCATGAAAGTTCACAACTCTTGATCTAAGCATGCATAGCTTGGCGCATGACCATGTAACCCCTTTTCTCGATCATACATCCCTTTTTCACACCCAAACACCACCATAAATCTACCATAGCACCACCATACCTTCCACCACACTTCTACGTAACGCAAGCTTCCCTTTAACTCTAGTTATTTTTATTTTTATCCTCATTTACCTTAAATTTTTCCTTGATTTTAATATTCAATCCTATGTATATATTATCTTATTTTCATAGGTGATATTCCACTGGACGAGAATAGTGGTTGTGAATGGTCTGCCTGGGGGTTTTATATACTGATATCTGTTCCACTAGATAAGAATAGTGGCTAGGAGAGTTCTATCCTGGGGTTTTATATATTGATAACCATTATGCGGATAGAGAATAGTGGCCAAGAGTGTTGTACCCTAAGGTTGTATAATTTTGATAACCACTCAACCGGTTAAGAATAGTGGGAAGAATCCCCGACTGTAGCCTCCACTGCTGTAATCATATCAGATGTTGTTTAGCAATTGAAAGGTTAGGTCAAGTGAAGTGGTCCATTTAGTTCTTCGCCTAGTCAGTCTTAGCACTCAAGTTGTAATCACTTGATAGCGGCTAAGGCAAGCGAAGCATTTTTTCATAGGTTCCCTAGTAATAGTCCCGGATCATCCGGGTACTCAACCAACTGTAGATACAATCTTAGATGCATTCTGGGATGAAGGAATAAGCGATCTTCCCCACCTCGACTCTCACTCAACCAGTGGAGCAACTTCCCAAAACAGCGAGAGAAGCCGGAAAAGTGGAACCCCCGAACTTAATCTAAAATAAATCCTGAGAATGATCATAATCATGGATATGATACTAATCATTTAAAGTGAAAGAATATATGAGTCAGGATTGATTGTACTTGTCCATTCCACTAGATGAGAATAGTGGTAGGGAGCATTTTGCCCCAATGTTTTATACATTGATAACCATTCCATCAGTAGAGAATAGTGGCTAGGAGCGTTCTATATTAGAGTTGTATAATTTTGATAACTGTTCCATGGGTTGAAAATAGTGTGGTTCCTAAACTCAATGTAAATGAAAGAATGAATCATGTTATATTCTAATGGTACGAATCTAAAATAAGTAATTTCCTTGTATTAATTGTTGTACCTTGCATGTCTCTTGCTTTCCACTGTGAATGTATGTAATTATATGTTTTTTCCATTTTCGGCTATTTTGTTACCTTGCTCAATACATAGCGTTAGGGTTGTTCACGGTTCAAATATCTGATATTTTAAATATCTGAAAATGATATTTGATTTGAAACTTCAAATATCTGAAAGATCAGATATCTAAATTTTTAGATTAGATATCAAATATAACCGATATTATGTGAATAAAATTTCAAATATAAAAAAACCACCAAATCCGAATAAAGATAATTAAGAAGCATTGATATTTGCATAACTCATTTGCAAAATACTTCAGGTATATTAATTATGATGACAATCAATTTTATGTAGGAAATCAAAGGGCACGAGTTTTTATTTTTAGAACAGATAAAACTAGGCCCGATCTTTGGGCTAGGCAACCTAGGCGCAGGCCTAGGGCCCCATTAAATTATTGTTAATATATTTGTATATGTATATATGAGAAAAGAAAAAAATATTAGAAATGAAAAAAACAAACCTTACCTGCTGGCTGCTAGCTGTGCATCAGAGCTACTTTACAACAAAAATCCAGACGAAAACCAAACAAAAGTTCTAATTATTTTAGCTCTTCTTGTGACGAAACCCATACGACCAAACCTCAGGCTTCACTCTCCAAGGAAGAAAAATCCAAACTACAGAAGAAGATGACGATTCATGCTTTCCATTTTCTTGCAACCCTCCCATGCGTATCAACTGGTAAAATTTCTTTCTTTATTTTGTTAATTTTTTTGACAAACAGTTAAAAAAATGGCATTATTTAACTCAATCTCTAATGCATCAAACTCTATCAAGTTAGAATTCTAGTAATAAATAATTGGATGTCTATTTGAATTTGTTGATTTATAACTTTGGTGTTACAAGTAAATTAGTAATTTTTTATTCAATTCCCAGCCAAAAACCTTGTCTGCCGCCCATTGTTATTTGCTTGGTGGTGCCTGCCGCCCGATTGATGCTCATCAGTTTTCTACCAACTACTTTCAGTCTTTCACCATCAATAGGGTTGCTCAGATTCTTTAATCTTCAAATTATTGTAAGTCTGATATTCAAACTAGCCAACATCCCTCTCTTCTTTGTTTAATTATTTTAGTTTGATAGTTTCATATGTAATTAATAAAAAAAAATCTAGTAGTGTGGAATTATTGGGGTAGTTTAGCTTTCCCTAGATCCAACCATGAGAACCACGCATGTCGTGAACATGGAATACAAAAAAAAACGTTCTTATTTATAGAAAAACATGGATTTATTGATGCATTGTGAAATGAAAGGATAAAAAAAGGATAATGGAAATGGCTTGGAAATCAGCACATGTCAAAAAAAAAAGCCAGAAATAAGCTTTCAGTCACTCACCATTACATTAAAACTCCCCGCTGTATTCAATAGTATAAATATATTAACTAGTTCAATTTCTAGTGTTGTCATGTTGATTATTATTTCATTAGTTTTCTTTTGTTTAAGTGTAGTTCAGTACTCATATTTTTGTAGTTCCATATGTATTCAACTAATTTTCTTTCTTTGTTTTCAGCTACATTACTAACTTGCTTTTATTGCTTTATTTTTTGTAGGTGCTTAATTATTATAGTAGAAATATTACAAATCTAGTTGTATAGTTATTCTAAGATAAGGACCACAAGGGCCAAGACATAAGGTGTTACTCTCCATTTATATCTCAAAAGCTTATTGCTTAATTTTTTATCTTAGTGTATTTTTTCCCTGTTGTCTTTACTAATGCCTACTAGAAAGTATGAATCTGGATATGAAAAATGTAAGAAAAAAAAAAGAAAGTTGAAGAATTTATTCAATCTCCAAAAGGTGCACTTGATAGATTTATTAGCAGTAGCAAGCAAAGTACTTTAGAAAACACGTGAAAATCTTACAAATGAATCATCTATTAGTAATGATAATAATATTAGTAATAATAAGAATTTACATGTGGACATAGACATATATGATTCGGGAAATTGGAAAAATATTAGTAGTAACTTAAGAGATTTGATGGTTGAGAAGGGACCTATTAGATATAACAATCAAGACTTTTCTATAGATGAAAACTCTAGACATTTTTCCATTATATATTACACTAGAAAATTGTAAAATGAAAAAAAAAACATGACCATACATGGTTAGTTTACTCAAAAAATATAGATTGAGTATTTTTCTTTTGTTGTAAATTATTTTCAAATTCAAAATTGAATTTTCAGCTTGTAAATGATGGTTGCAAAGATTGGAAAATTCTTGGCGCTAAGCTCAAGGAACATGAAAAAAGTAATGAACACATTATTAATATGACTTCTTGGATTGATGTAAATATAAGATTACAAAATGAAAAAATAATTGATAAAAAAACTACAATATCATATAAACAAAGAAAAAAACATTGGAGAAATGTGTTATTGAGAATTATTAGTGTATAAAAGCTCTTGCAAAAATAACTTGGCATTTAGAGGGACAAATGAAAAAATTTATGAAGCTAACAATGGAAATTTTTTGAGTCTTGTTGAAATGATTACCGAATTTTACATAAGTGTTGCTCATTCCCACGAACAAATGACCCGGATGTTCATGTGCAGGTCGATGAGGATCAAGTAGATGATTTTGCAGCTTATGATGATTTGTATGGGGTTAAGTGATTTTATGTATTAGGGCTTTTGGGTGTAGAGTCATGTTATCCGAATGTTGGTTTTAACCGGATACTCTTTTGAGACTCTTAAACCTATAGTATCCCTTTTGTTTGTATTTTGGATTATTATACTTGGAGTTAATCTCCAAATTTATATTTAAGTTTTTGAAACTCCTCTCGTTTTGAATTTTTTTCGGTCCAGAATTTTAAATTATTTTACCTTGTGATTGACACAAGGATGGGCTAGTAAGCTAGACTTATGTTAATTACGACAGTAATACTCGGTTATTTGATTTTATGCTTTCGCTGGAAAATGAAAATTTTTAATAGTAAATTTTGGAGTGTTACAGTGAAACTTGTCCTCTATTCTTCTGTTGGTGCTTGTATGTCATATATTTTGGACTTTTAAGCCTTTTCCATCGTACTCAAACCCCCTCTCCAAGTTTTAGGAACCAAATAAAATTGTAAATTCCTTGGAGTTTTTGTTTATGTATATATTGGTTTGCATAGTTAAGTTTAATTATTTTAGTCTTGTATTTGGCATAAATTAGGCGATGTATATACCTCTCATTAGAGTTGTTTATATTATTTGATATATATTTATCTAATCTGATATCCGAAGCGATCCTATCAGAAAAAGTAAAAAACCGATCCAATTTTTTTTTTCAAATCAAATATCCATTATGTTCAACGAAAAGTCAAACATACTAAATATCTAATATGATAAATACAAATAATATTCAATCCGAAGAAAAATATTTATATATTTTTTAATAACTTTTATCTTATATATAATTATATATAAATAAATTTAGGTGTGTGTGTGTAGACATAATTTTTACTTAATTGATTTAGTGTTTAGACCAAAATTTAATTTAATTGAAATTATATTTTTAGTATAATACATTTTTACATCTAATAGAATCCAATTAAATTTTGTGATGTAACAGCTTTAATTTTAGTTTTAATATCACATATTTGTTGAGTAATTTGGATGTTTATTGAGTAGATTGGATATTTTCTCAGTAGATCAAATAATATCAAATATATTTATTATTTAGTGGTTTTTTTATATTTAAAATTTTATTCGAATAATATCGATTATATTTGATATCCGATCTAAAAATTCGAATATCCAATTTTTTAGATATCCAAAGTTTCAAATCAAATATCAAATATTATTTTTATATATCCTAAATTTTGGGTATCTGAACCGTGAAAAATCCTATATTTCATTATGTTAGGTATAATGGCTTTAACCTCAGTTCTTACTTGTCTGCAAATCATCATTTAAATGAAATTTTAAATTTGAGAAAAATAGGGGATGTTATAAAGTTTAAATTTAAAATTTTAAAGTAAGTACAACAATGATTTTTATGATTGTCTTCCATCTTAACTTTTAATGCAAAAAAGTTTTAGAACCCATGAAAAACTTCATTCAATTTTTTCATTTACATTAATGATTGCTATTATCATTATATTTCCAGGCTCTAATAACTATTTTATTGTTTAATTTGGATGGATAAGAGTGATTTTAGAATAAAATATAATTGAAATATCATGTCATGTGTTTAGAGGTTTTGACTCTAGTGACTCTAGCATCCAACATCTAATATAGGTAGTTGAACACTATATCGAATATGTGTAATATCTAATAATAATATCATAAAAAGATATATAGAAGAGACACTAAGTTATATCTGAGACATAATATCGATATTAATAACCATAAAACAATTAAGAAGCATTGATATTTGCATAACTCATTCGCAAAATACTTAAGGTAAATTACTTACCATGATAATCAATTTTATATAGGAAATCAAAGGGCATAAGCTTTTATTTTTAGGACAGATAAAACTAGGCCTAGTCGTTGGAGCATATGAAAGAAGATCAATTAGGACAAATAAGCTTTTATTTTATATAGGAAATCAAAGTACTTTAGAAAACACATGTGAAAATATTACAAATGACTCACCCATCAGTAATGATAATAATATTAGTAATGCTTTGGAGCATAATAAAGAAGATAAATGATATGATAAGAGAAATGAATACACAGATGAGAAGAATTCACACGTAGACGTAGATATATATGATCTGGAAAATTGGAAAAATATTAGCAGTAACTTAAGAGATTTCATTGTTGAGAAGGGACCTATTAGATATGATAATTAAGACTTTCCTAAAGATGAAAAATCTAGACATTTTTCCACTATATATTACACTAGAAAAAATATAGATAGAGCATTTTGTTTTTTTTTGTAAATTATTTTCAAAGTTAAAATTAAATTTTTAGCTTGTAAATGATGGTTTAAAAAATATTGGTGCTAAGCTCAAGGAACATGAAACAAGTAATGAACACATTAGTAATATGGATTCTTGGATTGATGTAAATATAAGATTACAAAATGAAAAAATAATTGATAAAAAACTACAATATCATATAAACAAAGAAAAAGAATATTGGAGAAATGTGTTATTGAGAATTATTAGTGTAGTGAAGTCTCTTGCAAAAAATAATTGGCATTTAGAGGGACAACTGAAAAAAAAAAATTATGAAGCTAATAATGGAATTTTTTTGAGTCTTGTTGAAATGATTGCCGAATTTGATTCAATAATGCAAGAACATTTCAGACGCATTCAGGCAGGTGAATTACATGATCATTATCTTGGTCATAGGATACAAAATAAAATAATTGATTTGTTGGCAAAATGAAATAAAATTCACAATTATGAGAAAAATTAAAGTATCAAAGTATTTCTCCATCGTACTTGATTGTACTCTTGATATAAGTCATCAAGAACAATTGTCTCTTGTATTAAGATGTGTAGATATTTCATCTCTTCCTATTAAAATAGAAGAATACTTATAGGATTTTTGAATGTAAATGATACATTAGGTCAAGGACTTTTTAATGAACTTAAAAATGCATTAGACAACCCTGGCCTTTGATATTAGTGATGTGAGATGACAAGGATATCATAATGGCTCTAATATGAAAGGGAAAAATCAAGGTGTGCAAAAAAGGCTATTAGATATAAATCATCGAGCATTTTATGCACCTTGTGGCTGCCATAGTCTTAATTTATTGCTTTCCAACATGGATAGTTGTTGTTCTAAATCCATTGCATTTTTTGGAGTGTTGCAATGTATTTATACAATATTTTCTTCCTCTACTAAAAGATGGAAAATTATGAAAGAACGTGTATCTTCTTTAACCATAAAACCACTATCACAAACTCATTGGGAAAGTCACATTGAAAGTGGTAAAGCACTCAAATTTCAAGTTTAACAATTAAGGGATGCTCTACTTGAATTAACGGAAACTAGTGATGATCCTAAAACAAAAAAATGAAGCTTATTGTTTGGCTACATATGAACTTGAAAATATTGAATTTCTGGTGAGCATGATAGTTTGGTATGATCTATTATTTATTGATAATGTTGTTAGCAAAATCTTACAAGCTAAAGACATGCACATCAATATTGCTATAAACCATTTGAAAGGTCTTATTTCATTTTAAAAAAAAATATAGAGAAAATGGATTCACCACAACACTAATTTCAACTAAAGAAATAACTTTTGAGATGAATATAGAACTTATATTTCGTGAAGGAAGAGTAATTCGTAGGAAAAGACAATTTAACGAAACTAATACTAGTGATGTGGCACATTCTTCTAAAGAATAATTTAAAATCAATTATTGTGGTTGTTGATCAAGCAATTTCTTCTTTTGAAAGTAAATTTGAACAATTTAAAATATATGAATTTTTTTATTTCTTATATGATCTAAATAAGTTAAAATCTTCAGCAGAAAGAAGTTTTTCAAAGCTAAAATTAATAAAATCTTTTCTACGATCAACCATGTCTTAAGAAAGACTGAATGGATTAGTTATTATATCGATTGAAAATGATTTAGTGTCAAAACTTGGTTTTAACATCTAATTGATGGATTTGCATCCCAAAAAATAAGAAAAATTAAGTTTAAATGATTTTTTTCTTAGTAAAATTCTATTTTCATCATATGTCAGAATGTACTATTTCAACAAAATTGTATAGGGTCTCAAAATGTATAAGGTCAGTCCTAGATAAAGCCATACCTACGATAAATGATTGGATTATTTGGGGTTCTATTGTTTAGAGCCTGACATATCAAAAAATTAAGCTTTCAAAATCTAAGCATGTAAATTAGAGGTTTCCAAAGATTAAAACTCTTGAATCCTCTCCCCTCCCCCCAAGAAAAAGCTTATATGCCAGATTCCATTAAAAAAAGGGGTGGAGTCTCATGGTTTGGGTTTCGAGAGAGGAACTATTCCTAGCTATAATTTTTTTGGTCAGCTAATCATTTAAATATTTAATAATTATTATACAAATAATTATTGATGAATATTAAAAACAGTTAAAATAATGATTGTTTGTAAATTAGACGAGGCATTAAAAAATACGAATGTAAAGATCCAAAAAAAGAGAGTCATGTAATGAATTTTAAAACAGTTTTTTGTTAAAAAAAGGAAGGTCGAAGACATTAGAAACTAAGACATCTATCATTTGCTCCACACCTGCGTAGACTCAACCATGTCAGCTGCTTTCCTTGCTATTATTTAGTCCAACTTGACGTATACAGCCCTCCTTTTCTGACCACAGGCTTTATCATTTTGAGATGGCTTTCCTTGACGAAAGCCGCCTTTATGCGACCTCCGCTCCTGTCTCTTCCCGGAACTGCATGGCTGGCTAGCGGCGGTCTTGCACAAGCAAATCTTGTGAATAATTATGCTGGAAAAATATCGTTTACGGATTAGTTAAAAAGAGCGGGTGCGGTCGTCCGTTGTCGTTTCGGACTCTAATATTTTATCTGGTTAAATAAAAATAAATAATTTTTTATATTTAATTTATATAAAACAAAAAAATTAAGGAATAAAATTAATAAAAATTAATCATATAATTTTTTAAAAAAATTAAAGAAAACTATTTTAAATTTTCTTTGAATTAAATAGAGTATTAAATAAGATGAGATTTGTATAGTTATGTATTGGTCTAAGATCGGATCGAACCGACTAGGACCGGAAGATGGATTTTTATTATCTCAAAATCCAAGGCCGGGTCGATAAGTAAAATGTCTTGACCGGAGCAAATGATCTGGACCGGTCAGACCGGACTGTTCGATTATATAGGACATTTACCTTCTCTTATTCCCCCGAACAAATCTGTTTGTGAGCCACTCCCAGTTTATTCATTTAACTCCCAGTTTACTTCCTAACACACTAGATGATTGTTCATTTATTTTAAGCACAAATGCCAAGTAGTCCTGAATTTTTGACACAAAATCATCTACTGTATAAGGATGTAAAGACAGAGTCATATGACCATTTAATTTTTTTTTTGAGATTATATTATATATCAAGTATAAATTTAAAGTGATTTCTCTAAAATATAATATACTCTATACACTCTAAATATAGTGTTATACACAATTATGTACAAAATTTATAGTATAATATGTTTCAAATAGAACATGATGTTCTTAAAATATAGTATAATACACATATCTTTTTTTTTTTGTCAAATATTAGAACTATTTGAGTTATCAAGGTAAAAAAAAACAAGACATGAGATTTGTTTCAATTAAAATTAGATCGGATATCTTTAATTTTGAACGATTTTTTTTCAAATATGAAATTTTCGAATATCACCTTTTTTTTTGGCAACCATAACTTTTACAACTATATATCCAATGTGGTTTGATATTTATAATACAAATTCACATTGCAACAATCACAGCTTATTATTCTTTACCCTTAATACCATGATACAACATAATCCCGATCCTCAATAATTAATGTGATTTTCGTTATAAATTTGTTGACCTGAATCTTAGATTTTGTATGGATGGAAATTTTCATAAATTTATGAATAGTTTTTATGTTTTTTTTTTTCTTTATTTTCTCCAGGTATACATATTTTACACTTTCTAGCATAATATTATGTATTAATTAGATTGTACAGTAAAACATAACTTTAATCATTATATATATAAAAAATTATTCTAAAGATATTTCAGAGATTAAAAAAATATAATTAAAAAATTAATTCTAAACATTAATTTATATCGTCCAACTTTTGTGTGAAATTTCTTGTTGAACTCAATTTATTATATTATTTATATAATATTAATAATAACAATTTTAGTAACATCAACCCTTAGGGCTATTCATAAACTATTTAATTTTATTTTTACAATAACATTAATTTAGAAATGTAAGTCAAATACACGAATTATAGTTATCATTAAATGATAACTAATTTAATTTGTACTATTTTGACTATAACTTTTACGCGTTACCATTTTTCTAATATTGAGCCTGCTCTTCTCAATCTATAGTTATGGCTTATAAAATTGAATAAGATTAGATTAATATAAGAATTACTAGTAATTTAATAGTAATAATAATAATATGTTTATACATTTATTGTTATGATAAATGATCATAATAATAATTAATGTCATAATATGAATAATAATAATAATAATTTGAACACTAATTAATAATATAATCAACCTTAATAATTAATAACAAATTTTATAAATTATTATATTTACTAAAGTTATTATTAATTTAATAAAAGTAATAATTCATAATATTTGATGATAATAATAATAAATAAATAAATAAATAATTGAATAATATAAATAATACACTAAATAAAAACAATGAATTAATAGTAATGATATTTATAATTATAATTAATGTAGATAATACTAGTTGTTAATAATAAAAATAATAAATGATATTATTATTAATTTTATAAAATTAAAAACTATTTATAAAATAATTAAGATTAATAATATTTATTTTTAATAAATTTGAATTGTATTATTTTTAATTATAATTATAATAAATTTAAATTAAAATGGATTAGATCCACATAAATAAATTTTGTTAGATCAAATAAGATCGGATGAGATCGGTAAAATTCAGTCGAACAAAATTGGGCGTGATAAAATCGGTGTAATAATTGCATGTTCCCGTCACTTATGCTATTTAAAATTTAATAGTCCGAGTTAATAGAATTTGACAAAAGTAGTATGACTTCTCAATGAGACACCGATCGTGTAAATGAATTTTTCAGCCACGGAGAAAAGTCCTAGTCAGTTTGGGTGGGGGGAGGGGGAAGACGGGGAAAAATCGCGTGTGGTAGTGGTAGTATTCTTACTCTTACTAGTCAGCAGTATGAATTATAGTGTGACGTTTCAGCAATAGCGAAATGTCACGTGTCTTCTTCGGCCGGGGAATTGAAGCAACTAATCAGTAGTCATGCTCGTCTGCTCGGTATGATAAAAGAATTCACATAAAGTACTTGTATTTTTTTTTATTATTCTATTACCCACTGTGTGTGTATATGTGTACATATCCACGCATATAATTTGTTACTATTTAAATAAGCATCTCTTTATTAGTGATGGAAAATTAAAAAAAATACATAATTTTAAGGTCAATGGAACAATATTATATTTAATATTAGTTTAAATAGTATTTTTTTTTATTCTTAGAGATTTTCAATCCTCATATACTATAAGTAAAGTATCTTATAGTCGATTCTAATACTACTTAATGAATAAGTTGTGTGAAGTTTAATGCATGATTTGATTTTTCATTTCACTACTTAGTGAGAATTTTTTGGCCCAAACTTGTGGGAGATGTACAAAGTGTAATTGCTAAATGTGTCATTTGTCAAAAGTCCAAGAGCCACTTCCACCAAGGGCTCTATACTCCTCTACATATCCCACACCAACCATGGGATCATATGAGTATGGACTTCATTGAAGCATTGTCTAATACACAAAATAAAAATGATGCTATAATGTTGGTGGTGGATCAGTACTCTAAGATGGCTCATTTTGTTACCTGCCACAAGATGGATTATGCCTCTTAAATAACCGATCTATTCTTCAAGGAAATAGTTAGGCTGCATGGTATTCCCAAATCTATTATTTCATATAGGGATATCAAGTTCCTTAGCTATTTCTGGAAGACTTTGTGGAAGCTACTATGTACGAAACTCCTATTCAATACTGCCTACCATCCACAAACCGATGGAAAAATTGAGGTCACCAATAAGACCCTCACCATACTCCTCAGAAGTTTGGTTCACAAATCCTTAAAGGATTGGGACACCAAACTATCTCATGTCGAGTTTGCCTACAACTAATCACTAACATATGCTACATGACACTCTTCTTTTGAAGTAGTATATGGGGCAAATCTTAATACTCTCATTGATCTCTTACCTCTCCCCATAGAAGCCCACACTAACTTCAAAGCACGAGAAAGGGCTAAGGAAATGAAAAAACTTCATGAGAAGATGAGATAAAAAATAGAGAGGGTCAATGAGATATATAAGAGTAAAGCCAACACGCATTGGAAACAACACTTATATGAGCTAGGTGAAATACCCCAAAACCCCAATTTAGAAAATTATATTAAAATAGGAATTTATTAGGAAAATTAATTTATTAAAATAAGGAGAGTATTTAAGGCAAAAATAGGAGGAAAATAATAAAGAATTTAATTAAAGAAGATTAGAGTATTTTGCTAATTAAAATAGAATTTAGGAAAATTACCCAAATATCCTAAATTAATATGAAAAGGAATTTAATTCTTATTTTACTAATTTTTATTATTTTGAAATATTTAAAAATACCAAAATATTCTAAATACCCCAACCAACCTATTTTTTCTTTTCCCTCTTTTTCCTTCCTTTTTTCCTTTTTCCTCTTTCTTTCCTCTTTTCCTCCTTTCTCCTTTTTCTTTTTCTTTCCTTCTCCCTTGGATTGGGCCTATGCCCCCTCCTGACCCAACTCTCCTCCCTCTCTTCTCTCCACCGCGTGGCCTAGCCCGCCATACCTTCTCCTCTCCCCCTCACCTGCCTCGTTCCCCCTCCTTTTTCTTTATTTTCTTTTTCCCCAGACCAAGCGGCTCACTTGTCTCTTCTTCTTCCTCCCTCTCCTCCCACACATTACAGGTTGACTTGCAACTCTGCACCGCCCAACCTGCCCAGCTATCGTACCACTACCCTGCCACCTCCCTTCTCTCCCCTGTCCCTTTCCTTGCCAATTCCAGCCCCAACCTACTTGTACCTACCCTCAT
Organism: Tamarix austromongolica; assembly: GCA_039764185.1. Taxonomy (NCBI): domain Eukaryota; kingdom Viridiplantae; phylum Streptophyta; class Magnoliopsida; order Caryophyllales; family Tamaricaceae; genus Tamarix; species Tamarix austromongolica. The sequence continues at coordinate 49,680,729 of CM077814.1, read as the reverse complement.
GCATGCCTCCTTCCCTTTCCTTTTTCTTCTCCCTAACCAAATCTGTAGTTACCAAATCGTAGGCTTGTACTGGCCTGCCATCGTTAGCCGGTGAGCTCTGCCTCACTTGCCCTATTTTCATCTTTCTCCTTTGTCTAATCCTCCCTCCAATGGCCTATAAATACCCCACAACCGATCCCCTTTATCCCTTTTTCCCCTGTCCAAAAATTTTATCCCTCCTTGCGCCACCATCGCTTTAGACACCATCCTTGTAGTCGTTGCCTAATGTCGCCACCCAAAACCTTCCTTGCACTACCCTCCACCGAACCATACCACTCACCACCCCTAGTTCCCCCTACACGAGTCACCCTAACCGTGCAAAGTTAGCTTCTTGACCTGCCACTTTGCACCCATCGCTGCCTCTCTTGCTGTTGTGCGCCACCTTCTCTACTGCAACCACCACCTCTCTTGCCACCCAATCCACTCAGCAAAGCCTCCCCTACTTCCTCCTACCTTCCTTTCTCCTTGCCTCCCTCTCCTTCACCCTTACTCCTTCTCCACCACCCTCAACCATCACAATAACCACCACCTATGCCATTACCATTGCTACGCCACCACCACCATTCCAACCCTCTCAACCTAGAGAATCCACCACCACCACAACCAACATCTCACTCTCCCTCTTCTAGCCTAAAAATCCACCTCTTCAACCCCCACTTCCTCCGCCATCGCCACCGCCACGCGCCGCCTAGCTGCCACCACCATTAGGTTGTGCCCTAACCTTCATAGCCCTTAGACATAATTAGTGTAATTGTTATTTTATTTTGTTAGTGTTATCATCATCATCATCATTATTATCATCATCATCATCATTATTATTATTATTATTATTATTATTATTATTATTATCATCATCATCATCATCATCATTCTTATTATTAGTATTATCATTATTATTATTATTATTATTATTATTGTTGTTGTTGTTGTTGTTGTTGTTAACATTGACATTACTATCACTATTATTACTAGTATTACTATTATTATGATCATTTGAACTATTATCATTATCATTATCACTATTATTATTATTACTATCATTATTGTTATTATTATTATTATTATTATTATTATTATTATTATTATCATTATCATTATCATTACTATTTTTAGTATTACTAGTATTATTATTCGAATTGTTATTATTATCACCATTATCGTTACTACTACTACTACTACTACTATTATTAATATTAAAGTTATTATCATTAGTATTGTGAGTATTGTTAATAATACCCTAACATGGACCAATATAACTACCTAACCCTATTTTGACTAATAATAGCATGATTAGCTACTTTAAGAATAATACCCTTATTTTTACTAATAAAGCTACTATTATTACTAATAACCTTAATACTAGGTTATGGTAAAGGTAAAGTAGGAAATAATGATAATGTTGGTAAGAGGGAAGTTAACCCTTGTATTTCCCTCTTATAGGTGAACCAAGTCCAAACCCTAAGGAGGCATAGGAGCGTGCTCCAAGCCCGGTGTCGTTTTAGGTAAGGATGTAGTTAAGGCCTATTATGTGGGTTATGTGCTTTGCATACCATGTGTTATGATATGTTTGTGTACCTTATGTGATTATGACCACTTAAGTGTAGCGTAGTGTGGAGCTAAGGTATGTCCATGTGTAAAATGATATGTATGTTGTGCTTGTGGTGCTTATGTGATGTGGAATTTTAGGACATGCATACTAGGATGCTTTAATAATATGGTGTGGGGTTGAAAGAATGACAAGGGAAAAAGGGAAATGAGTTGACTAAGAGGGAAGTAAAAATAACCTATGGATCTTATACCTTATAGGTGGATAAAAAAAAATAATATGGACAAAATAAGAAAATGAAATAAATCTTGTATGGGGAATCTAGTGTTTGCATGAGATTGATAGTGTTTGTATAGGGATGATTCCTACATGGGAAAATTTGATTTGAGGTCTAAGTAAGGTGAGGGAAGCGTTGTTTGGGTGATTAGAGTCCATAGGTTAAAAATAGTATGTAGGTTGGTAAAAAGGTGCACAGGAAACTTGGCTAGGGTTTGGGGTGACCAACTAGGGTTTCGAGGTCATATGTGAAAAATGGGAAGTAGAAGTGGGATGCTTGGGGATGAATCAAATGTGGTGATGAGTTTGGGGCAAGGAAGAATGAGTTGTGTGGGATAGAGGAAGGTTAGGCCATATAGGCCAAATTAGGGTTTTCGAAGGAAAACCCTAGAGGGCGATAGCGAGTTGACTTAGAGGTATGGGAAAGTGGGCCTTGACCCACACGCATAGGAGATGGGTATTCATGGTAAGTGAGGAAAAGGGGAAAAGGATTTCTGGATATATTAAGAGGCGTAGAGGTCCCAAGATATGGGACGAGTACTTTTTAGGGGAATAAGAGTAGTTGGGTTGTGTGAGCCGGTAGTCCAAGGACATGCATGTCTAGGGTGTTAATATTTATCGAATAAGAAACTAATAAGATACTAACCATTTAAAGAGAAAGATTTTTGAGTCTGGCCTAGATCCGTCCACCAGCGAATAATAGTGGCCAAGAGCCAAGGTGCCTTGGAGATCGATCCACCGACGAATAATAGTAGTCAAGAGCATTCTGACTTATATGTTTTCGGTCCACCAGCTATAACAGTGGGGGATTTTGAGCTCAACAAAGCAAGCCTAATGATGATAAACCATGAAAAGATAATATATACTTACAGTAAAACAACATGAGAGTTGGGGCCATACTGGTCCACCGACAAATAATAATGGCTAGGTCCCTTGTACCCTGGAGACCGTTCCACCGATGAATAATAGTGGCCAAGTGCGTTACGCCTTGGGCATTTTTCCGGTCCACTAATTATAATAATGGGGTTCTTGTACTCACATGGATTGATAATAAGAATGGTGTGAAATGTAAATATTAACCAAAGATCGAATGATTAAGTTTAACCAGATTGTAACATGGCCTATACTATCTGTAATGCTTGTATGGTTTATCTGTATGATCCTACTTGTATTATATGCCTTTTTGTGTATGGCCTTAGCTGCATGGTTACCTTACTCCATATGTAGCATACTAACCACCCGTTTCATGGGTGTTTCTCATTCCTATGAGTAGAGGGCCCTGCTCATTCCCATGAGCAAAGGGTCCTGTTGAGTTTGTGCAAGTAAAAGACGCCATTTTCGATGCCTATAACACTTATAAGGCATCGTCCAGGGGCTGAGAGTTGACTTTCTTGGACTTGGAATGAGGGCCCAAGAGCAATGTAGACCGAACTCCTTTTATTTTTGTTTCATTTTATAGTATTGTATCTTTTCTCCCCTCGGGGACTTTGACTATGTACTCCATTTGGGTTGTAATAACTTTTTATCACGCACTCTGATTATCTTATTACGAACATTTTAGTTTTCTATGAATCTATGTTTTAAGTATGTCTAATGTTTTTGTGAAAATTTTCCTTAGCCTTGTAGTTGGTACAAGATTGCCCGGGGGTCGGGCTTGTACTGATTATAGCGGTAGCACCCCCGTGCTTGTATTTATTTTAATTAAACAAAAATTTTCAACTGTGATTTTTGGAGTTGTTACACTAGGAGACCTAGTTTAACTTCACCTTAGGAAGGAAAAATTTCCTTCTAAATTAAAGAACAAAATCATGCCTACAAGTGATGGTCCATATAAGGTCATTGAAAAGATAGGTGATAATGCAAATAAGTTGGAGCTACCTAAGGAAATGAGAGATATATCAGACACATTTAATGTGGAAGATCTACTTCCTTACATTTATGATGAACCCTTCAAAGACAAAAGGATGCTTTTCAAGTGGAAGAGGATGATGCGGGATCATCCTTATATAATGATCACATTCTTGACTTTAATTTTTTCTATTTTGAGAGACATAAAACTCTCATCACTTGGACAAATTAATCACTCATAAGAAAACTAGCCATGCAACCCTTGTCAATTTTTACAACCTCCACATAATATAACCCCACCTTTTAAACCACATTTTCCCTAATTTTTTCCACCATTGTTAGCTCATTTTCTTTTATTATTTTATCTATGAAAATACCCCAAAACACAGCCCAATATGCACCCACAATAGCCACACAAAATAAACTACAAGTCCCTCTCAAGCTATATGATAAGTCATTTTTAGGACTTGGGAAGAACAATGCAGATTTTTAGGAAGAATAAGGAAGGCTAGAACACATTATTTAATTCCTTTTGTCACTTACAAAATTAAAATAATTCTTGTCTCTTTCCTTGTGAGTCAAGTGGCAACTACATGAGTTGGACACATGCTAGAAGATCTCCCCCCATTTAAAATCTGCACAAACACACACCCCATGGCCTAATCACATGGGTGTTGTATTAGGTAGTCTTCTTCATTTGTTTTAGCTAAAATCACATATAGTATTTGGCTAAGTTGTAACCTTTAAACCTGTATTCCATATATAAGTGCCAAGGAATGAATGAAAGAGAAATCAAATTGTCTTTGGCTACATACTTTTCTCTCAAAACCGAGAGTCAATCTGCCTTCAACTCTAGTGTAAGAGTTTGAAGTTTTACATAATCTTCCAAGATGTATCATAAGAGTTTAATCCCTAGGTGGTTCTTTTGAGTATTGATTCAAGGAGTTACCAAGAGTTAATTTATCTTCTCAAATCTCCCCCATTCTACTCTTAATTTTGGTTGATCTAATCTTAATTAGACACCATTTACTAGCATGACCCAAATTGGATCTCATATGCATGACGAACAATGGATCAACCCCATTAACTATAGTGATTTTGTAAAGGTGTTATGCTCCTCTTATTTGTAGTGGTTTTATAGATGTTTTTATTAGGGAGTTGAACTATAGACCAACTCCGTTCTTTGTAATTATATTGTAAGGGAGTTGTACTTCCCTTTGTAGTATATGTTTACATATTATTTTATAATAGATTTGACTCTCAAGCTCTACCCTTCTGAATGACCCTTGGATTTTGACGCTAGAGGAACTAAAGACTAAACATCTTTAGAGGTTAACCCTAGAAATCATCTGATGTAACAAGTTTATTTTTAAAAGGAGCGATGATATGCGTTATCTTCAAACTAGACCACCAGACCTAGAGAGTCAGCTGAGACTCACTTCCAGGCATATATAATCAACTCGAGTCCAACTCACAAACCTAGCTTATACACATGACTAGGCTTCTGAGGCTCAACTATGATATAAGAACTTGGAGGCCTTTATGTTAGTTGATGACCATGCTCACTAGTCCCCTTACCATGGGCAACTCTCATGGGATCCCATTTCTTCCTTCACTATTTTCTTGTACTCAACCTCCTATAAATTTGGAGTTTTTCTTCTTATTCTCCTTACGATATCTCATTTCCAATACATAATAATGCTTTTTTTTTTGCTCTCACCTCTCTACTCTATCCCTCTCACGTCCTTCCCTCAAAGCCCCTCATTTGGCAGTCATACCACAACAAATACTAATGCTTATATCTTATCTCTTAATTTTACTATATTAATAGATAAGATTTAATAGCCTTTATCCCAAATAGGCTTAATCAACATAAAATTTACTTAAATTAATATATGATAGACTTAAACTTGCTTCAGCTCATGATAAACTCCATTTAGCTTTTTTCCACATTTGACTTAATAATCTTTTTTATATAAATATTCTGTATTTTTGATAATTCCACCTAAATACATTTATATTTTTAATATACTTTTACTTGAGTACTTAAATGAGTACCTAGATAAAATTAGAAAAATAATATTTTATTTATTTATTAGTTACGTAATTAAATAAAACTAAATTAAAATATAAAGATACATAAATACAATTATTAAAAGTATAAGATGCCCACAAAATATTTAATTAAATATAAAAGAATCTAAATGAAATTTATATATTATTGTATTTATAGGCCGCCGTCACTTAATTTTTTTTTTGTTATAATATAGGCTTCCCGCCCCCAATTAAGAACTTCCCATTTCCACCGTCCCTTGTCATCATTGTCGAGTCTCGAGTTCCTTCTCATTAACCCCGTCCCACCACTAATCTCTCCGTCTATATAAATGTACACAGACGCTCACTCTTGTTTAGCACTAATACTATTGCCACCCAAGTCTTCTTCCTGCAAACAAGTCAATTTCAGTAACCCCGAAGCTGAAATTGCAACAATCAGAAAAATGGCAGGAATCAATAATGCGGAGATAGATATGGGAACTGCTGATGCTGTGAATAGAAGGATATCGTGTATATCCAATCATCTGAACCCGATTGTCCAATCCAAATCGGGCTCAATCGGGTTATCGAATACTTCAAGCTCAGATTCTAGTAGTTACCAACGAATTCATGGTGATGTTTCTAACAACCCAATTGTTTGGAAAGCTGCTTGTGATGAATATGGTAAAGAGTTTGTTGATATTATCTATGAGAAGGCCGTTGGTGAAGGAATTGCTAAAGTAAAGCTCTTCTTCTTCTTCTTCTAACATCCTCTTTATATTTCTATTTTTTATTTATTTATGAAAGTTGTAATTAAATCAATAATCGAATTGTTGTTGTTGGTAATGAAGATAACGATAAATCGACCCGACAAACGGAACGCGTTCCGTCCACTGACAAATAAGGAGATCAGTCGGGCCCTTGATGATGCCAGGGGTGATACTTCCATCGGAGTGATCATCCTTACCGGCAAGGTGTGTAAATCTCATATAACTTTTTCGTTGTCTTTCTTGGCGTCGGCTTGTTTGTAAATTGTAATGCAAATATCTGCACCTTTGGAACGATTAGTTTTTAGCTTAGCTTATCAAAACTAGCCTCTGGGCTTAAAAAAAGCGTGTCATCCGAATGCCGCTATAAAGCTGTAGCCTAATAAGTTTTTATGTATATGAAAATGAAATTTGTTAAAAAAATTTTTTTGGGTCTAAAGAAATTACTAGCTTATATGACTATCCAAACATGGAATTCAATTCCTTCTGTTTTTTTTTTTTTTTTTTTTTTGGAATTTTAAACCTTATACAAAATAATGAAATTTGGCGATGAAAGGAGAGGTTCTATGAAGCGTAAACCTTTGTTTTACATTGGAATTTTGGAATTCAATTAAGAAAATAGATATAGAACTGTAGGATGATTTTTGGGTTGGAAATAGATTACTGTTTTTCCATATCTAGGATGGGTTTCATTCCAAACAAGCACTAATCAATCAAGAAAAACCTTGTTAACTGACACAGGGAACCAAAGCCTTCTGCAGTGGCGGTGATCAAGCTTTGAGGAGCAAAGACGGTTATGCTGATAGTGCTGACAATGCCGGTAGCGTTAATGTTTTAGATATACAGGTTGGTACACTCTCCCTACTCCTGCACATTTAAATAGCTATGAACTCAGTAGTTGAGTTGGGCACTGATTTTCCACTGCCGTCCTAGTTCTTAAGACTTCATTTTTGTTTTTGTTGGTGTAGGTGCAAATCCGTAGGCTCCCAAAACCAGTCATAGCAATGGTATTATTCTTGCTCCTTTTCCATCTGATTAAGGAGTGTATGTATACTGTATGGTTCCAACTTCCAAGTCTATAGCTTGAGGTTGGGGGGTACCGTATATATATTAGGTAGCTACTAATTTGTTTACACCAAGTTCAGGTTGCTGGTTATGCTGTTGGTGGAGGGCATGTACTACACATGGTCTGTGATCTTACCATTGCTGCAGACAATGCTATCTTTGGCCAAACTGGTCCTAAGGTACTCATTTGCTGACTGATTCCTTCATAAATAATGCTACGGCTACGACTATGACATGCAATATGTTGCTTACAATTCCTAGGCTTTAGCTTCTAGTTTCTCCATCGATATTGCATTGATCTGTTTGAGCTGAATGGCAGGTGGGTAGCTTCGATGCTGGATATGGAGCTGCCATCATGTCCCGTTTGGTAAGTCTTGATCGATCATCTTATGACGCATCGTGTTTGGTTCATATTAAATCCCGTTTCTTAACATCAAGTTGTGTGGAACAGGTTGGTCCGAAAAGAGCCAGGGAAATATGGTACCTATGTAGGTTCTACAGTGCCTATGAAGCAGAAAAAATGGGGCTTATTAATACTGTTGTACCGGTGAGTATCCTCTTTCTTCTTCTTTTGCATTTACATGTTAACTTGAAATTTGTTGAAATATAAATAAAAGGACTCAAGGTATACCAGATAGTAGCTATCTATTATTGAATTATAGATTTAAACATCTTCGATTCTCATGTTCTAGTTTGAGAGGAAGAAACAGAACGGACTCTGCTGGCTAGTGCTAATGGAATTTCTTTTCTTTCTTTTTGGCTATGTTGCAGCTTGCAAATCTAGAACAAGAAACGATCAAATGGTGTCGTCAAATCTTAAGAAACAGCCCCACTGCCATCCGAGTTCTTAAATCAGCTATTAATGCAGCCGATGATGGCCATGCTGGACTCCAGGTACATACTATACGCTTGCTACTTAATTTCCAAACCTTGATTACAACGGGACTAGATTTAAACGTTCAGGCTAGCTGCTCAAATTGAATGTACGTTCATCAATTGAATTTGCAGGAACTTGCTGGAAATACCGCACTTGTGTATTACGGAACTGAAGAAGGAGGTGAAGGGAAGAATGCTTTCATGGAAAAAAGACGTCCTGATTTCACCAAGTTTCCTCGTCTGCCTTAAATCCTGTGCGCTTATTTAGTTGCATTGTCACAAGATATACTTTTAAAGTTTTGCTTGTTTGTGATCTGGTCATTGAGTCGTTGATATCCATGGTGCCTAAAAAATTCAGGGGTGCTACGAGTAGCAGCCCGCTCTGCCGGCTATTTTGTTAATTAATGCAAGTCAAATATTGTTCTGTTGTAATCAACGCTCCATATTTTAGGACTTGAAAATTTAATTTTAATGGATTAACCACATAAGCTAAATTAATAAAAATAAAGGGTATTACTATTACACTTAGTACAAGTTTTATTTCTTCTATTAGTTTTATACCAAGTGCTAAAGCTAAAATTATTACTCTGCTAAAATTAATAATATGAATATAAGAAATAGAATAAAAAGGACAGCAGATAAGTATTGTAGTATATAAAAGCAACATCAATGATTACAAAATTTAAAAAAGAGAAAAAACAGGAGGATATAAGCATCTAGATACAAATGATACCGAAATGTCCAAAAAGATATTGGATATCTTTAGGCTCTCAATTTGAACTACCAACTTTCGACTGAACTTGTAAGTTGACCTGCAAAATATATTACCCATTTAATAGGTAGATATCCACGAAAGGAACCCTTCATTGTAACGGTACTGATCAACCCTTTATACTAAACCAAAGTAAAAATCTATTATGAAACACATGTAAGGCATTACAATAATATATGGTATAAAAAATCAAAATGTACGTACGTTAATTGAAATACGATAATCATTCATATGACCACATACTACCAAGGCCATATACTATTCATACTCGTTCATCTGGGATAAACTAAAACTTACCAACTGAACATCCAAGAGATGCTCTTTGAAGTATAATTCAAAACATCATTAGCCTTAAATTATAACAACGGACACATAGCTCATTATCAATACCAACATATCTCATACATCACAAGTAGGCTCACAAGCATAGACCAATAGCAACCCATAACACAGGTAGGTACAAAAACTATTACCGAACCACAGGTAGGCACAAAGGCTACTACTGAAATATAGGTAGGTACGAAGGCTACTACCGAACTATAGGTAGTCACAAAAGTTACTATCGAACCACATATATGTATAAAGGCTATTACTGACCAAATCTGATAATCCGATAATCCAATAATCAAATAATCCATTAATCAATTCCATTTTTACCAGCATAATATTCTACCGACTATCAACCCAAAGACACAAAGGTACCCTAGTCGCACTGGTACATAAAGGTAACACGATACCCTACCGATAAGGACACCTAATCTATAAGTATGTATAACCCTCTATCAGTCTATAGAACTAAAGAGAATGGGATATAGGAACTGTTTAGGACACTAAGGCATACCAACAAAAATTTAGAATCAACCATGGGTTAAATCAAGTCTTTAGGGTAGCGAACCCTAAATAGTCACCATCTTCAACATTGAGGTCTTTCACTTTAAGTATTAATATTTTATTTAGGTAACTACGAAATCACATACAAATTAGATAGATTCAATTTCCATGAGTAACCGTTTTACTCATTTCCAATTATTCTGAGAAAACCATAAGCAAGGTTATTACCAAGGTCAATCATAAAAATATACTAAGGCAATCCTAAACTCAATTATTCATTTTTAGGCGCATTAGGCTAAAAATGACCAAAATGTCCTCGAGACCAAAATTACCATATTCACGCCATCTTTAATTACTAAATCCATTTCATTTATTAAATTTTCATGAAAAGGATTAAACATAATTATTAAATTATTTATCATGCATATTAAGTTATTAGATAAACCAAATGACCATTTTGTCCTTATTCAAGTTTTTGCATATGAAACCCTAACATGCATATCTAATACATCTATGATCACATAATCTCATGCTTAACAACATATAATATACATTGGACATGCTATTTAGAATAAATATCTTTTACATGTAAAATGATCAAATTACCCTTAGGGCATACATTAATAGTTATTATTCCATAAATTTATCTAAGCATGTTCATCTGATCATTTTCAACGTACATATCATACATTATCACAAAAATCATTTTCCATACTTTTGTATGAGAAATATTTTACTTACGATATCATGTTCTTTTTACCAATTTTTATGATAGACTATATAACACATAATTATGACATAACGAATCATGCATAACATATTTCAGACACAAAAATCTTAATGTGCTATTATGTGACATTTAATATTTTAGGCGAGTATAAAAGTTATCCGAATTCCAAAAAAAAACACATATTAGTAGTATCCTACTAAATACCACAAAAATTCGCTAATCAACGTTCGTACCTAAAAATAATATCAAAATTACCAAATTAATACTTAACAAATAAAATAATAGTTATAATAATAAAATATTTATTTTTCAAAATTACCAAAACACTTTTACATTTAAAAATATGTAACAAATTTTTAAGGAAAAAATTTCTCTCTACATGCACATCATTAGCCATGCACGAAGAAGGGGGGCTATTGGGTGAGGGGCTTGTTTGGTTTGGTTGAGAAGGAAGGGTGAGGTAGGGGTGGTGGAATGGTGGTGATGGTTGGTGCTGTTGGTGGTCGACAATGGTAGGCGGTAATGGTGGCTCGGTTGGAGGTTGGTAGCATTACTGCGAGGTGGTGATGGTGCAGAAGGGAATTTTTTATAGGGAGGGCTGAATGGAGGGTGGTAGAGGTGGCATTGGTGTAAAGTGGTGAGGCGTGGAGGTGTGGGTTGTGTGGAGGATGGATCGACTGGGAGGGATGTGGAGGAGGTGGTGCAGGGGCTGGAGTTGCTGCGGAGGGAGTGGCCAAAAGTATGGGGGTGGTTGCGATGTAAGGCACTGAAATAATGGGGGTGTAATGACAAAAACTACCATTGCTAGGGGAAGTTTATGAGAGGAGGTGCCATAGGTAGGGGTAGGGATCAACAAAAATTGTCATAGGGAAGGAGATGAAAAATAAGGGCAGCAAGGGAGAAATAAAAAGAAGAAGAAGAGGAAAAGAGGAGGTCACCGGTAGCTCTACTAGGTTGGTGGTGGAAAGGATAGGAAAAGGGAGGAGGTTAGGGGTGGTGTTGGCGACACACAAAAATGGAGGGGAGCAAGGGACTGAGGTGCTAGTGATGGTTGGAGGTGGCTCGTGATGGTTGATGCGAAACCAAACGAAGCTGAGAGAAGAGAGAGCAAAGGAAGGTTGTGATGAAGAAGCCAAATGGAGCAGAGAAGGGAAAAGAGGTGTTGTTTGGTTGATGAAGAGAGGAGGATTCATGGTAGGGTTGGATGGTGGAGGATGGTTTCATTGGGAGTGAAACCAAACAAGGCGGGGAGTAGGGGAAGTTGCGAGGCTGTGTTTAGTTAGAGAAGGTTGGGTGATGGGTGGTGACTGGTTTCAAATAAAGGAAAGGAGGAGGGAAGAAGGTTCGTCGGGTTGCATGCAAACACCAAACATGGCCGAGAGAGAGAGAAAAATCAGGGGAAGCTGTGAGGGTTGCGTTTGATTGGGTTGGAGAGGAATGGTGCATGCAAGCAGTGGCAGAGCTTGGATTAAAATTCCATGGTGTCCTCATGTAAAATAATACTCTTAATTAATAAAGTAATATCAATACATTGCGCTTAAATATAACATTTTACATAGTTTTACAACTGAATTGGCCCAGTTTTCATACTTTGAAAGCGATCTACAATAACATCATTAATAATAGAATTAAATACATATCTCTTTATAAATGTTACTAAAAAATGTTGAAGCCATTGATCACACATTTTATTCCTTGATGCAGTCTTGATGAAATTCATTGTAGAAAATACCCGTTCGATGCTTGCAGTTGCTACCGGTAAAATCAAAGTCAATTTTACAAGCCTATAGATGAAATGATATGTCTTATGCTTCTTGGTTTGCACTAATTTTCTTGAAAGATCAACAAGCTCTTTCAAGCCATGAAACCTGCTATCTGATCGAACATTTCTAATATAATTCTCAAGTTGATTGTCTAACACTACAACATCAACATTAGAGAAATCATTAGGATAAAAAGTGGTCAATCAAATTCAAGATTGCTTGTTAAAAGCTTCAAATGATGATTAAGGATGCAAACATGCAACACAACTCAACAATTCAGTGCTTGCCACATTAAACCTATAATTAAGCTCCTTTATTTGTGAGTCTATAATACTATAGAGACAATCATATTTATAATGATGTAGATTCGTGACGATTGGAGCTTGCCGTGCTGATTTTACCCCCTTAAAATATTTCTCATTCATGTTGGGCACATCAGTGTCTCTCTTGTTACAAAATAAAACAAATTCATTCAAAATGCTTTCCCATCCATCATCTCTCATCTTTTGCAAACACTCCTTAATAATTTCAATAAGTGCTAAGGCATTTAAAATGTCTTAATCATTCTTTTGCAATGCCTAAGATAAATCACCTGTAATTCCCATAACATTTATCATCAAATGTAACATGAAAACGAATTTAAAAGTTTGTAATCCATATAATAAGAATGTAGCATTCCCCTTTTTATCAAATTTCCTATCGGCTTCCAGGTCTCCAAGTACCTTGATTACAGGAGAAAACAAAATTTTGAGACTAAAAAATGTCCTTAAATGAGAACCCCAACAAGTATCATCGGCCCTTACAAGAACAAATTCTTGGTTCAATCCCCGACCAAATTCTATCAAGCCTTCTTCCAATGCATTTTCTATATAAGTAACTTTTTATCTCAAAGAGAAGCTTGACACTTATTGGAGGATCCAATAACGTTCACAACCCGTGTAACATTGCTAAGAAAAAAACTAACCTCATTATGACATTTTACCGCAGCAATAAGAGCCAATTAAAGTTGATGAGCAAAACAATGAACATAATAGGCATAAGGATTTTCATTATGAATCAATGTTTTCAAATCACCAAATTTACCTCGCATATTACTAGCTCCATCGTACCCTTGTCCTCGTACTTTTGATAAACATAATCCATACCGACTCAATATTGATTCAAGTGTAGCCTTATGTGATAAAGCAATTGTATCTTTGACATGTATAATTCCAACAAACCTTTCCATAACAAAACCCCTATCATCAACATAACGCAAAACAACGACCATTTATTCTTTCTTTGCTACGTCTCTTGTTTCATCCACTAATATGCCAAAAAAATCATCTCTAATTTCATTAACAATCTCATTAATTATTTTAGATGCAAATGCATAACTAATATCCTTTTGAATCTCAGGTGAAGTCATTTGATTATTCTTTGGAGAATTTCCTAACACAACTCTAGCTATAGCTTCATTGTTATGTCTTAAAGCCTCCAGAAAATGAAGAAAGTTACCTCGATTTAGAGAATCTTCTGACTCATCGTGTCCTCTAAATGCCATTCCTCATTCAAGAAGAAATCTAACAGCCTAAATAGATGTATCTAAACGGATAAGATAATTTGATTTGACTTGTTTGGATTTCTTTGTGAAAGAGGTTTTAATGCTTTTCTTTTGTTTGATAAGATCTTCACATTTTTTAGTAGCTTTAAAATGAGGTCTATTAGAACTACCAACATGAACCTCAAACATTTATTTTTTATTCTAGTGTATAAATCCTTTTCCCACAAAATGATCACTGCCAACTTTAGGTTCACTTTTAAATAAGTAACAAGGCAGACACAATGCAGCATCTTTAGCTATACTATATTCCAACCAATCATATTCATCAAACCAAGATGAAAAAAATCGACGTTTTTTTCCACCGATAACTTTTGTAGGAAAGCTATGAGTACGAGGTTGACAAGGGCCTTTTAAAAGATAATCTCTTCTTACCTCATCTTGAATATTCGGATGAAAATCTAAAATCTTTTTTCTTAATCTAGGATCTGCTTCTAAAGTTTCCAAATTAACTCTACCTTCATTAATGAATCTTAATTCTTGTGGTTGCCTTGAAGATGGGAGTACTTGGTTTCGAAAGTTGGTAATACAACTTGATTAATAGAATTAGATTCATGATAGCTATTTTTAGGCTGGCTTAAAAAGTATCGTTGCATCCTAAATTAAGACATTAAACAATTTAATGAATTAACTAAGGAATTAACTAAAACTTAATTGATAATATAATTTTGTAACAATCTAATTAAAAAACTAACTAATAAATTAAACAATTCAATCTATAAATCTAAAAAAATTTATTTCTACATTCTAATTTCTACAAACTAATTCTGATTTCTACCAAATTAATTAGGATTTCTACATTAATAAGATAAATTAGGATTTCTATAAACTAAAATTTATAATCAATTAATAAGATAAATATAAATAAATTAACTACATTATGATTTCACAAATTTATAACTAACAATTTAAGTATTTAACTAACAATTTAATTAACTAAAATCTTACCTATGGGCTATGGCTGCCTCATCGGTTGCAAGTTGCAGAGAAATAAGAGATTAAGAACAGAAGCGGTCGTCCACAAGATTTGATCCCGAGACATTATGTTTGAAATATGGGGGACCTAACCGTTCATCAATTACAATATTTTGATATGGTGTCCTACAGATATAATATATATTCATTGCCTAAAAAACAAATACATTTTTTTACCTTACTGCTAAGGTTCCGTGGTGTTCTGGGACACCATGTGGAAGCCATGGCTCTGCCCCTGCATGCAGGAGCAATGGGTTTGTTTGATAGAGGAGGGTGTGCATATGTATATATTTACATGTAGACGAGGACGAGGGAGGTGAGTTCTTGGTGAGGTGATAATGATGGAGCATGGGTTGGTAGAGATGGGTAGGGTGATAGGGGTGATCGAGAATGATGGTTTGATAGGTGAGGGGTATGGGTGTTGTGTGAGGTAAGAAGTAGTCAAGGAGAGTGGTTGGGACAGAAAAAATAGGGCACACAAAATGATAAATGAGGGGATAAAATGATAGGGTAGGGTAGAAATATTTTATTTTAGTTTTAGATTTAGTTTGAATATGTTAGGGCACCGTGAAGAAAATATATTGGATAAAAATAATTAAGTTTATGATAAATTTAACTAAAAAGGAAGAGAAAATAATTTAAAAAATATTTAAAAGTTTATTTAGGTTACGGATCAAAAATTATTAATAAAATAATTAATCTAAGATTCAAATGTTAATTTTGAATAAAATAATTAAATATCTATAAAAAAAAAGTTACGAAAATTAAGAGCGATAGACGTAACGACTTGTTATAGAGAATGAATCATCAATAATTGTATTTTTTTTATGAGATAATAATAAAATGGCTATTTTTCTTTCTATCTGATTCTCTGTGCCAACTTACTTTCCACGTATGTTAGTCGAATTCAACGTGGTATTACAGAGGTTATTATTGAGCTCACGTGGTGAGAGATGTTTGCGGGCAAGGAACGCCCATTTCCCAACATGGTGAGTTATTTGAAGCTAGAGGCGGTGAAGAGCAATGAGCATGATGAGTTTGCTTACGATACATTGGCTCATGAGACCACCAACATTCTTGGAAAAATTAGGGGAGAAGAGGTATTTTGCCTTTCATAATTATCTACATTCTCAATGGCAAAGGAGGCAGTAGGCCAAAAAAAAAAAAAAATGTCTCGAACCTCGACGGAGGTCCTCGTTGATTCGGAGGCAAAGCGTTAGAGGTTTACTTGAATGTATACCAATGGAAATAGAGGTAACTCTGCTCGTTTATGTGTTGAAGTACAATGAAATGGTCCGCATTTCCATCAGTATATGCTATGATATCCAGGATGAAGATGTTCCACAACTTTGTTTTCAGTGTGGATGCTCGGATCATTCTACAATTGAGTGTTCGCTTGACCGTGTGACAATTCCGAAGAATGATGAGGATGCAGTCGTCGGTCAAAATTCTCAGCCAATAAATATGCTCAGTAATCGGTAGATGCTTAAGCGGTCACAAACGACGGGGTGGGGTTTGGGTTGTCTCAAGGAAGAAGCCGTCATCTGCGTTTATATGACCGACATTCTTATGCCAAAATATACAACAGGTCGACGAGGGATGTGCGCTGGGACATATTAAAGAGGAGCCAAAAAGGGCAGGTAGCTTCCACCCCGCAGGCCCGGTTCGAGTCCCATATAGGACAAAATGTTGAGATGCCTTTGTGGATGCGCTTCACGGACGTCTATTCCACTAACATATCTACTGATATACTCTTTTTATATTAAAAAAAAATATTATTTTAATTTATATATTTATTAAAATTTAATAAAAATAGTTTTAAAATTACCCTTACATCTGTTATTAAAAAATAACAAAATATTTAATATATATATAATTACACAAAAAATAAAAAAATGCTTTGACTTTTTTATGATAGTTTTTTTTAAAATACGGATGGAGTATGATTTAGGTCTTATTAATGTAAATAAAATATTGATATGACCAAAGTAATAATAATATTTGGTAGAAAAATTATGTGTGTGTGTGTGTATATATATAAGGACAAAATTGATTACGGATAAAATTGACCAAATTAGGAATCAAATCGAAAAAGAGATCTGCTCGGATCTCCCAAATGCCTTTTGGTCTAGAAAGCATCACATGGTAGACCTCCCATATGAAGACAATTTTGACGAGAGACAAATACCGACAAAAGCTAGACTAATCCAAATGAATCCTTAGTGTCGCTAGGCGTAGTGGACTAGTAGTCTCTAAGCCCAAAATTGCATTAGCCCAAACTAGGATTAGATTCTTAGGACACTACATCGAGTCGGGTAGCCTTAGGCCCATCGAGAGGTCCATAGAATTTGCGTCCAAATTTCCTGACCAAATCCTAGACAAAACCCAACTTCAAAGATTCTTAAGAAGCCTGAATTATGTTTTGGACTTCTGCCCAAATCTAAACCAAATCGCAAAGCCCTTACACAACAGACTCAAAAAGAGCCCAAAACCTTGGACTCAAGCCCATACGGATGTCGTCAAACACATAAAGGCCCAAGTCCAAACCATACCGTGTCTGACTTTGGCCAACCCAAACCTTTTCAAAAATGTTAAGACAGATGCCTCTGAAATTGGATACGGTGGTATTCTCAAACAGTCCCAGGCCCAAACACTTGAACAGTATTTGGCCCAAACCAAACAATCCAAACCCGAACCTGAAACAGTGATCCAATTCATTTCCGGTCACTGGTCCCAAACCCAACAGAACTATTCGACAGTCAAAAAAGAAATCTTTGCAATAGTTCAGTCCATATCCAAATTTCAGTCCGACCTGTTAAACCAAAAATTCCTGTTACGCGTCGACTGCAAATCAACCAAACATATCCTCAAAAAGGACGTACAAAACATTGCAAGCAAACAAATCTTCGCCAGGTGGCAAGCCCTCCTCTCGGTGTTCGATTTCGAAATCGAGTATATAAAGGGTGAAGACAATTCACTGCCAGACTTCCTCACCCTTGAATTTCTACAAGGAACTTGTCTGCAAAATGCCTCCGAGAAAGAAAGGAAAAGAGAAGGTACAGGAAATCTTGGCCGCAAAACCCAAGATCAAATCGTGGTATGAAGCCACTATTGAAGACGAAGCAGCAGCTTCATCAAATCAAGAAGCGCAAGCTTCTTCAAATCCAGATGTGCTCAAATGGGTGGAAACTTTTTCTCATTCACCCCAAATGGTCAAAGCACTTCAAAAGCTATTGGATCAAGTCCAGTGCTCCCAACCTGGACGCTCAGGTACGAGTTCTGCAAACCCTGTTTTACAAACAAAAGGAGGAAATTTAATACCTCTCGCTCCTTCAAATCCGATTTCAAAACAGTCTTCATAAAAAGAAGTTTGTAAACTTCCAGTCTTAAGATCGAAAGTCTCGAGACTTGAAGAAATTGTTTTCAAACCTGATTTCAAAATCAAAGTGGAATATTTCATAAAGCCGCACTTTCAAATTATTTCAAACCTTGAAGACGGATTCTACAACTAGGATCCCTTCGTTGCCCTTAGGAAAATGTTTTCCGGTTGGGATTCCAAACCATGGGACGTGACTGCACCCCATGTGTATTATAAGTCAATTTTAGAGTATACAGTCTTGGCTACGTTCAAAACTTTCAAATTACCCCAAACCAAGAACGAAGCTGCCTACTCAACCTATCAGTTGCACAGGGTTATTCTTCCCATGGATTGGGGTCAAAGTCTCGAACTGCCTTGCAGACTTCCCGATTCATAAAAATTTAGCCCAAACTCAAAATTAAACTTTAACTACTAGGACTACCAGCAAGCTTGGTGGAACACGTTTTTCATTGAGAATTCCAAAAAGTCTCACTCGTGGTTAATTTTCTTCAAATCCTTCAACCAAACCAAACTTCCTTTTTGGTTTATCCGATGGTGGAAGGACTTCGGAGCCATACCCGAAATATTGCCCGAGCAGGTTTCAAAGTCATTAAACCTGTTCCAAACCCTGTACAAACCCACACAAAATGATAGGGTGTTGCCTCTATCTTTGCCTTCTGCTCCAAACTGTTCTGCCCATGGGTGTTCGCATGGATTGCTGAGATTCATGAAATTGACGGCGTTTCGACATGGGTCAGACGTTTCAAAGTCAAGTGGTGGTCAAAGTATCAAACTTTCAAGAAGTTGTGCGAATAGGCTGTTCGCAAACTCATCAAAGATAATCAGCCAGCTTCTTCGTCATTCAAGCAAATCAAGGCCAGCCTAGAATAATCAAAATTTCTAGCCCAAAAGTCTGTTACAGCTGCGAAGCTCGTAGTTGCAAAACCGAAGACGAGTACCTCACCATCATGAACAAAGTACTGTCTCAAAAAAAATAGGACCAGTCCTCCTCCGCATCATCCATTCCAGATCTTGATCTAGGAGATGAAAATGATGATGATTGTTACGGGATAATACCACCTATCCGGTAATAGTTCAAAATACAGGTATTCGAGGTGTAGGCATACGCGACAATACACATCAAATTGATGGCAGACAAAGAATATTCTGCCAGCACAAATGATCGTGACAAAAACAATAGCGTCAGTCAACAAAAGACGAAAGGAATCTACTTTCGGTGATAGACACTTTTGACCAAGGTAAAAGCACGAGTAAAAGCAACTGAAAAGCAAAAGAAGAAAATGACAAAGGAATCTGCGACAAAAGCAAATCACGCGGATTACTGTTGTATTTTCTGTCGGCTACTTTTACTGTTTGTACTTTTTACCCTGTACTGTTCAAACTTTTCCTGTAGATAGTACTGTAGGCAGTACACTTTTTACTGTTTACTTTTTACTATTTACTTTTCGATGGATTCCCGAATCCACTTTTCAAATTTGTCTTAGTCTGACCCCCTCTTCTATATATATATATCTAAGTTGTTAAAACAATAATAACTGTTGATAACTTGTATGATCTTAAATAAATTGATGTATATTGTTATAATTAAGTAATTATAATTATAATTAATATTATTTTTATTAAATATTTAATTATTATGGAGTCTACTAATAATTTTATTAATTATTATTAATTTTTTTTACTAATATTCTTCTTATTAATTCTCTCTTTGTAAGTATAATTAATAATATTATTTTTAGTTATGATTAATAATATTATCAATAATTATAAACATATAGTCATAACTAATACTATCCTTTTTAATTTACAATTTAAAGTTATAATTAATATATTTTAGTATTGATTAGTTATTTATAATTATGATTAAATATTTTTTCTCATTTTTTTATTTAATTACAAGTGAGAATAATAATATTTTAATTAATTATAATTAATAATTAATAAAAGTTATATTCTTGTTAATTATTTCTTTATAATTATAATTAACAGTATTATTTATAACTATGATTAATATTAGTCTTATAAAAACTTATGTATCATTGAAATTAAAATAATTTGTGATTAATTTTTTATTAATTAATAATTCATAGTTATAAACAATATTATCCTTAGAAGTAAATTTCTATTTAAGATAATAATTAATATTTTTACATTGATTAATTAATGTTAATTACGATTAACATTATTTCCAATATTCATTAATTTGTCATTTGAGAATGATTATATAAATATGCTTGGTTTATTTTCTTATCTAAATACAATTTGACTAGTTCTATACAAAGAAAAAATAATCTCTTTTTGGCTTGATCAAGTTTTACATTTTGGTCAGGTACAACAACTAGATACAAAATATAGTTTATCGTTACATATGAACTTATTACTAATAAAACTTGTTACAAAATAAAATATTTACATACCTCATCCTCTCTTAATAGGGTGGAAGGTGCTCATGGATTGTTGAAGAGGTTCTTGGAGACATCAACAGGTAATTTCAACACTATTATACTACAAAATCACTCATTATTAGACTTGCAACATCGCGACATTATAATATCTCTTGAGAGGCACTAATTCAATGTTTCTCATCATGTTATCATCGCGCTTTATGTAAATTTGAGAGGGTATGTAGCCTTATTTGAATCAGAATAAATAATATAGAAGAAGTAGCAATGCTAGCACTAATGAAGTGTTATGTGGGTGTCACATGCATCATACGTACGGGATACCATGCACTCATGAAATCAACACTTACATGCATGATTTCATTCCTTCCTCCATCATCTATCCATCCCTTTTCAAAGAAACTTGATATAGATTGTGTAATTTATCCGCCAACACCATTACAACCAATTGAGGTTGCACCTCATTTACTGAATGTTTCCATTGAAGCTATTATGAGCTAGCCACCTACAATACAAAATTAGTTGGCTTGAGAAATATTTAATATTCTCATTCCTTAGAAAACACCACTACAGAAGCCTCAAGAACAACAACGGAGGGGTCGTTCAAGTCATAACTCAACTACAAGGGATCCTTTGAGTTGGGAGTATATATATCAAATGTATTCAAGTCATTCGGGATCAAATGAAGGTTAAGTTAGGTGATCTTTGGGTCAAATCTGTGGTTGAGGTCAAGGTTGAGGTCGTGGGTGAAATTAGGTCCATGGATTTTGTGAAATAGCGTGGATTGAAAGGATCCAAACAAAAAATCAAAATTAATAAGATTATGGACACTTGATGATTCAATCATAAAACAAAACAATTGAGAAAAAAGTAGAAATCTTTATTCATGCTCTTGTGTAATTACAGGATGATTAAACTAAGCAGTCAATCAATTACAAAAAATACAATTCTCTTTTAATGGAGAATTCTATGGAGAAGAAGAAGAAGTTGGATTGCACAACTTAAAGGCTAGGGTTTCATCATACCTCCTTTTATAGAAGATAAAATACTGTAGGGAAAAGAAACATGTTTTGGAAATAAAGGAAAAACACAGTATGTGTTTAGGAAACATAGGACCCTTGTGTTAATTTCCATATTCTAGACTTTTTCCTAAAAAACAAATCAAAGTTTTCAATAAGAAACACTGTCCATGTTAACAAACATGAGACCCCCGTGTTTCTCATATAATTCACCATTCTACACTAAACTTTTCAAGCACATGCACAAATCAACAAAATGTTATGTTGTGCTTCAAATACCCAGTTATAACTCACAAAGGACAGCAACCATAATATATGTCTAATATGTCATCGAGCCACATATAATTTCCATATATACATCAATTAAATAGACATGTAATACCGCATATTCTTAGATGCTATAATGTGAAGGGATATGGAAATTGTGGCTTTATATCTAGCCTATTGTATGCTTGGGGTTCAGAACAAGTGGATTCGAATCCGTATAGAGTTGTACAATGAGGTTAAAGCAAGGAATTAGTTGTATGAGAGCGTGCTGCAATATTTAACAATTGATCAACTCCATAATATCATTCGTTGGGAAGGGTAAGCTCCACAGGCATAATGGATGAAAATGCTAGATATTGGTTATGTAATTGCCACTCGATACAATTTCTTAATGGTACATTTTTCTCAATCTAATACTTCATTTCTTCCATTAATGGTATAACATGACACACATGGTCGTGAAGGTGAAGTGAGAATATGTTTCTTGAAGGAACACACACACTATATATCAATATGTAATTTGTTACATATTATTCTAATATTATCATCATGAGATATATATTTCTTATAATAATTTATTATGCAGGTAAAAATGTTAGAAATTTGTTCACTATTACTAATGCATGCTGTTTGGTGCATATTCTATGATAGTAGCATTTTGATATAGACGAAACCTTATCAATCAAGGTTACAACTATGAAAAAGGATAAATAATGATGAAACACATTCAACATAACAACTCCCTATATCTTCAGATGGCTTACATTTAGGGTGTTGAATTGTTATAGCCTTTGTTTATACTATAACATATATGGTTCTACTAGATTCATTGAATGTAAGAAACCATGAAATAATACCATAGGATACTTACTCATTGAATTAAAAACTCTATATGGATCAAATACAACCCATCATACAAATCAGTACACCAAATACTAATAGGAATGATAGTTAGATATGTAACCACATTTAATATTCAATTTGAGTTAACTTTCTCACGCTCATAACATCAATTTACTTCCTATAGTATATGAGCATACAAATGCTTTGGTCAAAAGGTCTCTTACACTACCATATTTGACAACACAGTGTGTTGGGATCCGAATCACTCTGAATAAGGCCAAACTCAGGAAAGTGTTCATATATCCACATCTATTATAATAAACATGGGTTTTCAAATTATTTTTATTAATAAAAAAGATCATATTATATAGATGATAGTTAGATAATTACCTATAATAGAGTTGAAAATTCAAATATTTGACAAGCTTTGGCTCTAGATGTAATAGTGAGCTGCCAATATAAAAAAGCAAGTCGCTCCCGATGTATAATTTTTTTTGCCATGAGATCTTGGAGAAATAGAAGCCAATATGGGCTAACTCGATCAAATGATTTATCAACAAATAATGACAATCCCAGATACCATAACAAGTAATCAATAACTTTTGTTTCGTAGGGTATTGATGTAATACCCCAAATTTTACCTAACCCTAATTTTGAGTAATTAATATAGTAACATAATTCTAACCTAAATAAATTTATATTTTTATCCTATCCTAACTCTCTAATCCTAAATCTTTAGCTTAACCATAAACTTTATTTTAAATTAATAATATTTTTCTCAAACTAAACCTAATACTGAAGGGTTGATAATTAATTTATCCCATTATCAAAACCTAAATTATTTAACCTAAATCTAAATATAAACCTCTTCTTCTTCTTTTTTTCCCCATCCATCATTTAAAAACACCCTTTGCCCCTACTTCTTTTTCATCTTACAGGTAAACCCCTTCTGTCAAAAACCTTACCTCTGCTATGCCCCATTCATTCTCAAGTCAAACCCCTACTCCTCCCATGCCTTGTGTGTGTTAATCGGCATGGCCTTACCGACAACCATTCTCACCCTCACACCTTGAGCATGTATATATATGTACACAACACATGCACTGAGCCAATCTTCTCCTTCCTCCATTTTTCTTTCTATTGAAATATCACCACGAAAGCATCATCTTCCTCCTCCTTCTTCTCCTCCTTTCCATAGCCACATAGCCTAAAAAACCACCATAAAAAACCGCCCTTGAGACACCTCCATCACCTGCGACAACCTACACCAAATCCCTCCACAACCACCATTCCTCTTCAACCAACCACATCGCATGACCCTTTCTCTTTTTCTTTCCCCTTAGTTGCAGCAACAACCACCACACCATACCATTCTTCTTCAACAATAACCACCACACCCCACCATTACTCTTTGAAAATTTCCACCACAACCCACCTTATTCCTCTTCGACCAAACACACTACAACTCTCCCTTTTATTTTTCTTCCTTGGCTGTGACGCTGACAATCAGACACCACCTCCACCATTCAGCCACGCCAATTGCAGTCCATACTCCACCTTCAGCTATTCCCACAGGTGCCACCCCTTTTTTGGCCACCCCTATCGGTGCATGCCACCTAGAAATGATAACTTGTGTCGTTGCTACCACCCCCTTGGATTAGTACCTTGTCATTCCTCCTCTCTTGGCTACACAAGTTTTTCTTGAAGCACTTATTGGTTTGTTTTGATTTTCCTTCTTTTTTTTACCCTTCTATTACCTTAATACCTCCTTAAGTATTTTTTTAAATCCTAATGGTGTTTTATTATATTTTATTAGGTGACATTTTAGAGGTTTCGAAAGAGGTGGGATAGGATTTGTGTGCTTAGAGACTGGAGTTATTTTTGTAAGGATACTTGTCATAGTCTAGGATTTGTGTTGCTAAGTGTTATGCATGATTTTATATGATACCTGGAATACCCCAAAACCCCTAACTTAGGAATTATGGCAAAATAGTGATTTATTAGGAAAAGATTAAGAAAATAAATTACTTCATTAAATAAAGAGAAAAATAATTGAGGAAAATAAGGAGAAAATAATAAATAAATTATTTAGAAAATTTTGGACATTTTACTAATTAAAATGAAAGTGGAGGAAAATTTCCCAAAATAGCCAAAATTAATCTAAAAAGAGAATTAAATTATTATTTAAATAATTTTTAAATATTCAAGAAAATATATATATATATAAATGTATAATAACCCAAAAACATTCTAAATAAATTGTGCAAAAAATCCAAAACCCTAAAGAAACCTTTTTCTCCCCTTTTCCTTTTTCTTTCCCTTCCTTTTTTCTTGTTTTTCTTCTTCCGCGGAATTGGGTTTCGCCCTGCCCAACTCCTTCCCTCCTTCCTTCCCCTTCCCCGCGGCCCAGCGCTGTTCGACCCCCTTCCCATAATCGGGACGCAGCGTTTTGCCCCTCAATTCGCTGAGACGCCGCGTCGCGCTAAGTAACGAAATAGCCGTTGCCAAGCGGGCAACGCGACGCAGCGCTCTATCCCCCATACCGTTAAAACGCCGCGTTTCATTTTAAAACCTTATAAACATCGCCAAACTGGCCGGTTCCCCCCTTCCTTTTATTTTTCCCTGGACCGCCGGTCCTCCTCCTTTCCCTTTCCTTCTTCTTCCCCGTGCAGCCACCGACCTGCACCCCTGCGCACGCCGGCCACCTCTGCACCACCGGATGTCCTTCCCTGCCCCTCTCCCTGTCGTTTTCTTTCTCTTTTCGACCCCGACCAAGTCCCTCTCTCCCCTGCTCGCGTGCCATCTCTTTCCCTTTTTCCTCTCCCTCTCTTTGACCTAACCTGCCATGGCAGGACCTGCACCGCTTGCCACCGGTCGGCCACCTGCACACATGCCCCACTCGTCTCCTTCTTCCCTTGTCGTTTTACCCTCCCAATTGCCTATAAATACCCCCCATTGGCAGCCGTAAATCAGCTCCCTCCTTCGATTTTGCCCCGAAACCCTGCCTCTCCGCCGCCTCAAAAAAGACGGGCTTTCCGCCGCCACCGGTGACCGCCACTGCCACCTCTGCCCACCGTTATCATCCTTGAACCTCCCTCAACAAAACCAAGCCACCACCACCCTCCGACTTGCCCTGCACGTGCCGCCCTAGCCGTGCCAAGTTCCCATCCTGAAACCATCACCTCCAGCCTTCGCCGCCCTTGCGCCGCCTTCCACCGCCACCAGCGCCTCCTCCACCCTCCAAAATGTTTAGCAAACCTCCCTCTACCTTCTCATACCTCCATCTCCCCCTGCCTCCCTCTCCTCCTTCCTCCCCCATCTTCAAACTCTCTCCACCACCCTCGGCCGCCGCGCCAACCACCACGCGCCGCCACCCCTTGCCACGCCACCACCCTCATTCCATCCCCTTCCTCTCCTGTTTCTTCCCCCACCTCAAACTTCTTCTTTTCTCCTCCCATCTAACCACCACCTCCATCTTTCCCCCTCTTCTCCTCCTCCACCGCCGCCGCCGTCGCTGCCACGCGCCACCGCCGGACCACCACCGACCCTAGGTGGTTCTCCACTCATCCAAACCCTAATACCCCTTTTTATATAGCTGCTACTAATATTAATACTAATATACTTATTATTATTATTATTATTATTATTATTATTATTATTACTATTACTATTATTATCATTATTACCATTATTATTGTCTCTATTATTAATGTTCTTATTTTCTTACTAATACTAACATCCCTTTTGAACCCTAAATTTTGTTATACTTAACTTTAATCTTAATTTTTTTATAATTATTAGCATTAAAATTTTTATTATTATTATTACTATTTCTATTATCCTTACTACGGTTATTATTGTGGTTGCTTAACCTTACTTGGTTGTTATTATTGTTATTGTTATTACTACGAGGATTATTATTATTATCGTTATTATTATTATTATTATTATTATTATTATTATTATTATTATTATACTTAACACCCTTATCATTTTGTTAACAATAATACTACTTTTGTTCTTATCCATGTTACTTAACTCAAGCTAGTAAATATCATGTGGTTGTTAACTAAAAAGAGTACTTGAACCTTATTACCATACCACTTAACATTAACCCTAACCTCATTACTAGGACACTATTATTAGCTATTACTATTATTACTACTATCACTACCTTATTATTGTAACCAAAAGCATTTGAACCCTTGTATTATTCAAGAATATACAACTATTATCATTATCACCCTTAGGAATAGTTTACTTGTAATATTGTGACCTTATAATATTATTATTTCAAATATAACACCATTAATAGACTTGGCCTTAAAACGCTAGGGTTTCTATCACTAGACATTAGTGTCACTATTTTATTAATGCTAACACTATTTTCCTATATCTAGCATAAACCCTATTACTACAAGATTAGAACTAATGGGTTTAATAAAATAAGTGTAACAATAAGTATCAAAAATAAATATATTTTGACTACTAATATTTAGTATACTAATTCTAAGGTAAAAACCCTAGTTTTTGTATAATACCCTCTTTAGTAATAAAAACCCTAATCCTAAACTAGAATAAGGGTTGATGGTACTTGCAAGGGAAACTAATACTTAGCATTTTCTCCTTTTATAGGTAACCCTGACCAAAGCCCTAAGGAGTTAGAGGAGCGTGCTCCAAGCTCAGCATTGCCTTAGGTAAGGACGAAGCTTTGGCCTTGTGCTATGTGTGATGTAATGTGTTGATTGTTGTGTATACCATGCTAATGTGTATTATATGATTTATGGATAACTTGTCTCATGTGTAGCGCAGCTTGGAATTTGAGGTACGTCGTGTGTACTTTCTATGACATGAGCATGACATGTTTTATGTGTGATATTTATGACGTGTTGATACGGCCCTCTAGGACATGCATGCTAGGGTTTCGGTATGGTAAAATGGGACTAAAAGAATAACAAGAGAGGAATGGGAAGTGAGAACATTAAGGGGGATATGGGGTAGACCCAAGTACCTCATCATCCATGAGAGAAGTTTTAAGTGGAAAGAATGTCTAAAATAAATGAAAGTTGGGAACCATGCATGGGGGCCTTAAAATCTGCATGGTGACTTTGGGCGTTTGCATGAGGTGACTAACTCTTGCATGGGGGTGTGTCTTACGTGAGAAAAGTTGAATTTGGGTGTAACTAAGAGAATGGGAGAGTTGTGGAGTGATTGGAGACTTGGGATGAAAAATAGTACGTAGGTTGGTGCAATGGTGTATAAAGGACCTGATTAGGGTTTTGGGGAGAAAGTGGAAATTTGGGATGTGTAAAAGTAAGGATGATTAAGGAGGGGTGGAGTATGGGTTAAGAGTGAGAATTCTATTATATAAAAGATGAGTATGGGTTTCCATGTGAATGAAGAGACCTGGGGATGAAGAGAGAGAGGTTACTTGTAGAAGAAGTAAGGTGCTAGGGTTTGATGTGGCCTACTAGGGTTTTGCCGGTCACATGCGAAATTGAGGAGTAAAGTGATATGCCTTGGGGTTTGACCTGATTAGGGTGAGATGTGGGGTGAAGAATAAATAATGGCAAGGTAAGTGAGAAGGGGTTGGGCCACATAGGCCCAACTAGGGTTTCCAAGGGGAAAACCCTAGAGGTGAGAATAGGCGAGATCGATGTCATAGGGTGTTGGGTTTAACCTACGCTTCCAGGAGTTGGTCTCTCATTTTGTGTGAGCTTAAGGAAAAATAATGTCGGGGGTGACTAAGGGTGCACGAGTCTCAACATATGAGATGGGCCCTCTTGAAAAGAAAACAGGAGAATGTTGTTGGCATGCATGTTAAGGGTGATGTGTGTTTTAATAAGACACTGATAAGACATTAATCACGTAAAGCGAAAGATGTTGAGCCGAGCCCGTGTTCCGGTCCACCGGCTATAATAATGGATCAGAGGCGTTCTGCCCTGTGCGTTTATTTTCCGGTCCACCGGCTATAATAGTGGATGAGAGGCGTTTTTCCCTGTGCGTTTATTTTTCGGTCCACCGGCTATAATAGTGGATCAGAGGCGTTTTGCCCTGTGGGTTTATCTTCCGGTCCACCGGCTATAATAGTGGGGGATCTCGTGCTCGACAAACCAAATGAATAAGTTAATCCATGGGAAAGATACTAAGTACTTAAAGCGAAACACCATGTGAGTCGGGGCCAGTCTGGTCCACCGGCAAATAATAGTGGATCAGAGGCGTTTTGCCATGTGCATTTATTTTTCGGTCCATCGGCTATAATAGTGGATCAGAGGTGTTCTGCCTTGTGCATTTATCTTCTGGTCCACCGGCTATAATAGTGGGGCTCCCGCACTCATATGGACTATTGAAGAATATGTGTGGGATGAACATATTATTAATGAGAATAAAGAATAAGTCACCAGAAAAGTATTCAGGCCTTGTCTTGCGGGTTATCGTATGTTGTCTATATGATTGTGCTATGTGTGCTATGTGGTATGATTGTATGCTTGGCCTTAGGGCACCTGCGCCCTTACTCAGTATTGGACCCGTACTGATACTACCTTGATTGACTGGGTCCTGTGATGATCCACCAATGGTGGGGAGCAGACCTCCTATGCAGGTTTGATTGGTTACTAATTTGGGGTGGAAGCCTTGGCTTGAGTGAGTAGGCGATCCGGATATTGGTCCTTTAGGATCTGTTTTATTTAGCTATATTTTGTACTATGCTTCTTGTTTTGAAACCTTACTCTTAAGTTGTAATCTTAACGATATTTTAACTGTTGTTGACTCGTGGTTTTCTTGAATGGTCTATGTTAACTATGGACCTATGTTTTGATGACTCTTACTTAACGATTGTTTAGTTTAGCCTTAGCACTTAGTATCGGAACGGTAGGAGTGAACCGGTCTGGTACTAAGTGTGGCGTTAATACCCCCAAGTTTATGGTTTTAATTCTTTTGCTTCCGTTAAACCTTCTGATTTAAACGAAATTTTTCAGTAGTAAATTTGGGGGTGTTACAATACCATTTTATTGTTATTATTATGTGACTAAATGAATTGGTGTTAATGCTGTGATATGAGATTTGATAGTGTATGATGGAAAAAGAAGTAGGTAAATGATTATGCAATACTGTACAATAATATTCTCTGTGGAAACCCTTGGTGTGATATATGGTTGTAATATGGGTTTATTAAGATATGATGAGTGTGAAATGAGTATAATAAGGTTTATGGAGATAAATGGAGGATTTGGAGATAATGTTGCGATTATATGTAGGATCTGCATAAAAAGGGCTTATATTATCGGTAATGGCATTTTAGTTAATATGGGAATCACGGTATTTTAATATGTTGTATTATTTAAAACATTATAAGTAATTTATATGAAGTGTTTATATCATTAATGGCCTAAGTTTAATTAAGTATGAAAAGGGCTTGATTTGGGAATTGTAACCTTAAAACGTGAAGATTATTATCACATGTATGAAATGGAAGAGTTAGATAAAAGAATTAGAATATGTTGTTAAAATTAGTGTTTTGGGAATTTATGTTGAACATAGTATTTCTTTGAACCCTACAGGAAAAGTTGTGATAAATTTGTGAAATTAGGGTTTATAAGCTCTAAAAATAGTAATTTTTGAGATATGATTATTATCACATGTGCAAGACCTTAGAGTTAGGCCTTGAAATTTTATTGTGCTAATAATAATGATATTTGGGGAAAGTTTACTAATTTTGGTGGATAAAAGAGTAATATAAGAGAATTTATGACTAAAACATGAAATTAGGGTTTTGGGAAAATATAAGGGCCTTAATTCTAGAGAATGACCTTAAGATCTTTGTGAGATGCTTTATCTACTTTCAATGTGTTCTGTCATTTTTAATCAATCATGAATAAGATATTAATCACTTAAATTGATAAATCACATGAGTCAAGCAGAGGTGTTTTGCCCTAAGAGGTGCATCAAATCGTACCATTGGATTAAAAATAGTGGGACCCTAAACTCAATGTGAAAGATAATATGGTTTGATATGAGGAGCTTAATGGATAAGATATTAATGATGAAAAGTAGAAGAATATGTGAGTTAGGACTGGGGTGTTAGGTCCATTCCACCTAATGATAATAATGACTCAGGTGTATTATCTCTAAGAGGTGCTTTAAACCGTTCCACTAGTTTAAGAATAGTGGATTGGGAGTGTTTTTCCTTGAGAGGTGTTGGGAACATTCTACCAGATAATAATGGATCAGGTATATTGTTCTTGAGAGGTTCTTCATATCATACCATGAGTTTAAGAGAAGTGGGGTCCCTAAACTCAACGTAAATAAAAGAATACAAATGGTTATATCTAATAAAGAGACTTGGATCAGTACTTACCTTGTGATATTTTATGTGTTTGCATGTGTACTTATGCTCTGTTGTAAATGCATGTATTTAACATTATTTATAACTAGACAGTATTGTCACCTTACTTAGTACGTCATCATTTTCATGGGTGATGCTCATTCCCATAAGTAGATAACCTTGCTACTTTTGTGTAGGTGATTGAGGATTATTAGGATGATTTTGATGCCTATGATGCATTGTATGGGGTGGAGTGATTGTTTTGTTCTAGGGTTTTGGGTGAAGAGTCATGTTACTTGAATGATGGTTTGCCCGTATCCCTTTTTAGACTCTTAGATCCATGGTATACCTTTTGTATTTATTTTTTCATTATCCTTGGAGTTAAGCTCCAAAATCATATTTAAGTTTATAAAACTACTCTCATTTCTATTTACTTTGTTTTACTTATAATAGTTTTAAACTTGTGATTGATGTGAGACTGGCATGGTAACACTACCACGGAAAGGGGTTTTAATAACGGTTTTCAACCGTTATTGAATCACCCGTTATTAAATCTTTAATAATGGTTCATAACCGTCATGAAAAATACACAAAACCCCGCAAATATGTGCGTAAACTTCAGATTTAATAACGGGTTTTACTTAAAAACCGTTATTAAAACCTACGTTTTAATAATGGTTCTTAAACAAAACCGTTATTAAAACATATAGTTTTAATAACGGTTCTATGAGAAACCGTTATTAAAACTATATGTTTTTTTTGGCATTTTCCTGTTTTGTTCCTGCCCACATACACAGTTGTATGTTCAAACAATTACCAAATCTGCAATGTGAAACAACATCAATTCATAGCAAATCTGCAATCACACCATAATTTCAATCAATCTATAATTGGTATGCATGTCTCAATACACCAACTATACTTAGGAATAAAAATTAGTGGGCATACCACAACTTGGTAGCTCTACACCCCAAAGTAAAGAGTTCATAGATCTAGGCTAGAAGACCGAAAGATGTAGACGAAATACAAACTTAAAAATGCATGTAGAATATATAGATTGCTACCTAATACAGAATGAATGAGTGCACATGCTTGGCCCATTGGTCTCTAACTTCATCAATTTCATCAACATTATATTGCTGGCCTCGTGCATAGTCATTGGTGAAAAACTACAACACCCATGTTTCAATTAATATACAGTTAGCCATTAGGTCAAAAATATATATGTCATGATTTATTAATAGAAAAATATGGAAAAGCAAACATACATGGCTTGGATCTATGTTGACTGATCTATTCTGGACTATAAGATCCATTGCTCTACATATATAGTATCCACAATCATCGCCGTTTTGCTGTTGTGGACACTGTCAAATGAATTCAGTTAGCTCTCTAACTATTATATATTAATTTGAATTAAAATAAAATACAAAATAGTTGTCTTCCTACTTACCATGATAGGCTCATATTGAAGATTCTTTGGGTCTGGGACACCATTCCCACCTCTCCTTTGATATGCCGTCCGTAGTGCCCTAATAAATAGAGTTGGATACATAATATTGTAAGTATATATACCTCAAATAATGAAAGTAGAATATATATATTTATAAATAAGCTAATGAAGTAAGAAGTAAAAAGTATACTAACATGTCGATAAATTCCTTCCCCCCACGACGAGCGACCTCAAAGGCACGTCATAGGTTCGAAGGGAATTAAACACATAAACTTTATTTAGATCAGGTCAGACGGCGTACAAAACCCAATGTTCAGTTGTGAGGTGAGGAATGAGATAGAGCTTGTTGTGTCCCTCAATCAAAATGCGATCCGCTAAATAGTTTATGTGCCTACCCTCTGTTATTGTACTACTGTCAGCTATGTAGTATGGGCACATAAACACAATAGAGGAAAACATTCCCTCCAACGCAGCGCGACTAGCTACCAACCTATATATGGACGACAATAACAATGGATATTTGTTAATAACTAATAACTCATATAAGAGGTCATAAAAATTCTATTTCTCCAAGAGTACTAAAATCTAAAATATGAAATAATGCTTACGTGACATAAATGGCGACACTCGTGGTTGAAATCCATTCCTGATTATAAATGTCGCTTATGTCAACCGTCGATACCATGTAAGTAGATCGTCCCTTCCAACATACTCAGGACGACAATCAATGGAAATATAATTATTCCCGAGGTAGTTTTGGGCATAGAAATACAATAAAGCTAATTCTGGTGGAGGTTGGCGTATTTCCGAAGAAGGAATCTTTTGTGGGGCAACTGATTTTTCAGATTTAGCTCTCTTTCCTTTGGCAGCGCCCTCTTTTGTGTTGCTCGTTCTACTAGTACCTCTCTTGGTTTTACTAGCAGGAGCAGTCTTCTTCTTTGATTCCTTAAATAATAATAATAAACAAAATATGTATTGAGCATATATATATGAAAAAGGTATAAACAATGTAACTACTAAACTAGGTCTAATGAAGATAATGAATGTCAATACCTCTTCAGTAGTGAGACGTATCTGATCCACAGGCCAAGGCACGAAGCTTCCATGAGCTTCTAGCACTGTGGCTACCTCATCGCCCTCTTTATAACAAGGCAAGGGCGCACTACCAATGATTGGAGTGTTAATACTCACC
Organism: Tamarix austromongolica; assembly: GCA_039764185.1. Lineage (NCBI taxonomy): Eukaryota > Viridiplantae > Streptophyta > Magnoliopsida > Caryophyllales > Tamaricaceae > Tamarix > Tamarix austromongolica. Next base: position 49,646,729 of record CM077814.1, on the reverse strand, counting down.
GACCTTGTAAGTAGGGCTAAGTTGTACCCGTGGACAGTTTGCGTTTGGGTACTGTGATTGATGCGGACCATTCCTTTTGCCAAAAGAGTTGAAAGATCATTCGCTAACAAGTCACATTTATGCAAACCCTAAACGAAAATATTACACATTATTAATTATTTATGACACCGAATACATTTAATAACAATTCATAGTTATGTAATGCTTACCTCGGAAAGAGAAGAAAGACGTGCATCAGCTTCACAACTGTCTCTGACATTATTTACATTAGTTATGTGAAGCTGATCATGGTCGACTGAATCGGATGGATTATACCCTTGTGATTTAATAAATGACAACTCTTGCTCCATTGTTGCCATACGTTCAAATGACACGTTCAATTTCTGTGTGAGGATGGCGACTTGCTCATCAGTGTTACGAGAACCACGAGATCGACCACGTACGCTCGTTTTCGTAACACCTAATCCAAGACCTCTGTGTCTTCCAGGGTGTTCTACAATTCCTATAGCCTATGATACAATGTTATATTGGTCTACCCCCTCCTCACCATCTGACGCTTGAAGTTCGTCCTGTAATGTATATAATATATGTAAAATTAGCTTACATGAATAAGCATAATATAATAGTTTTCTAAAAGAAAAGTAAGCAGGGTTTCAAATATCTACAAACTTACAATTTTTGTCGCTGCAACATCTACATCTTCATTAATATTTCCATCTTTTGTTGCTCTAGCCTTTTTCCATAATGTACCAATATTAATGGATGAGGTACATGGGTCTAAGTCTTGGGCTATGAGCTATAAATCAAAAAATATTCTTATAATGTACCAATATTATAAAATTTGTCAGTACACTATAAATAGATAAATCACAAAATACATACCAACTCCTCTTCAAGGCCTGCATACCCTTTGCGAGCCATATTATGCCCGTATTTATTCTGCTTCGCAATCTCTTTATTTTTGGCACTTTTTTTCCTATGTGACAAGCCAAAACATAGTGACATAGTTATTTCAATATTATGCACAATACTATGATCGATAAAAAAAATTTAATTGTTATCTAACAAATACCTTAAAATCACCCGTAAGACGATATGCAATAAATTGGTTCCAACTTTCTTGATCGATGAAACCGTATTGTTTGGGTGGATTCTGCCATAGAGAACCATCACTCTTTCTGTACATTTTCCTACGAGCTAAAAATGACCTAAATGTTCTTAGACGCTCCCCACAATGTCTAAGAAGCCATTTCTTCCTATTCTCTGGCACATTAAATACTCTCTGCATTGTAATACATATAAATGTATACCGATATTAATATATTAAAATTAATAACATTTTACATACATAAATGATTACATAAAATAGTATATTTACCGTGATTTCCTGCCAAATATGCTTCTTATGACCCGTTGGAACATGCTTCCAATTATTATAGGAGATAGGAACACAGTTACGTGTCATAAGTGAAATGTAAGTCAAGAACATGTCTGCATAAGGGCCAATGGGAAGATTGTAAGTATTCCATCCCAACTCGACCAGTTCTCCTTTATTCCTCATATCTGTGATGATTCTCATAATTGTCGGCCCTCTTTTCCCTTCTTCATCACTGCTGTCCCTATCAATATTCTTATTGGCCATATCTCTAAAAAAAATCAATAAATAAATTATGTTAGAATGTTATGTATTGAGCATAATTGAGTTGAAAATTACATTTAAAAAAACCAACATAGATATTATATGTTACAATATTATTACCCTCATTGCCTTCTTTTCCTTCTTTTTTTCCCCCTTGTTTTTAGATTAGATTCAGGATCTGATACATATATTACTTCACGATGATCATCCCTGACATATATTTCCTCCTCATTAATTGTATTGTTATTATCGTTCAATAATTGAGTTGCTTGCACAGTTGAGACACACTCGTTATTCCAATTGGCATTATTTTCATCATCACATTCATTGGCATTTCTTTTTTTCGTAGATAGTACTACAGACCATGTGTTATCAGTAGGATCAGTGACATAGAATACTTGTGTCACTTGTGATGTTAAGATGAATGGATCTTGTTTATGCCCTGCCCTATTAAGATCTACTAATGTGAATCCATCTTCATATCTAACCCCACTGCCGTTATCAACCCATCTGCAGCCAAATACAGGGATTTTAAATACAGTGTAATCTAACTCCCATATATGTTCAATCACACCATAATAATTCATATCTGCATAAGTTGGATTCTTGTTTATCTAACTAGCAACTAAAGTCACCCCACCGTTATGCATTGTACTCTTCCCATCTTGTTCTTTTGTATAAAAAGTGCAACCGTTGATCACATAATTGGTATATTGAAAAACTTCATAACGAGGTTTCTGAGATAACTAATGCAGGGTTTCGGAAATTAAAGTTGGGGAATGTCCGATGAGTGGAATTATGCGATCTATTATCCAATCAATAAAGGAAAGATTATGTTTATCGATAATCCATTTCTCAGTCTTTGATGGATTTTCAATCCGTAAAGAAGTTATATGCTCTTTAATGTACGGCTGAACATCATCACTGTTGTGTAATACATATAGATGTGCTGCACGGAACATGTTAGGGTCTACACACCCAAATTTGCCCGCATGTCGAGACTTAGGAATACCAAGAGCTTCAGCATTTGACAAGTACTTTGTGCAAAACTCAATTGCCTCTTCCACCAGGTAACTCTCAACAATACATCCTTCTGGCCGATATCGATTCTTCACATAACCTTTTATCAACTTCACAAACAGTTCAAAGGGGTACATCCAATGCCCGTGAACAGGTCCTAACATCTTTATCTCATAAACTAAATAAACAGTTAGATGTACCATAATGTTAAAGAATGACGGTGGAAAATACATTTCAAGTTGGCACAAAATAATCACAATCCCTTTTTGCAAGGCATCCAAACTATCAGGATGTATAACTTTAGAGCAGACGGCTTTAAAAAACCAACAAAGCCTCGTGATGGTAATTCGAACACGTTTTGGCAAAATTCCACGTATAGCTATCGGCAGCAAGTGCTGCATCAAGATATGACAATCATGAGACTTCATGTTAATTAATTTCAACTCTTTCATCGACACGAGCCTTCTGACATTTGAAGAATACCCTTTCGGAACCTTGACACTGTGCAAGAATTCACAAAATGAAATTTTCTCTTTTCTGGAAAGAGTATGACACGCCGGCAGTAAATATGTTCTTCTTCCGTTGTCTCGCGGTGTCAGTTCCCGTCTAATACCCATTTCTTCCATATCCATTCGAGCATTTATCCCATCTTTAGTCTTGCGTGGAACATTAAGTAATGTGCCAACAAGACTGTCACATATATTTTTCTCAATATGCATCACATCAAGGGCATGTCTCACGTAGAAAGATTCCCAATAAGGAAGGTTGAAGAATATTGACATCTTCTTCCACCCAACTGATGGAGGCTTATCTTTATTCTTCTTTTCAAACTTGATACTCAAATGTTTCATCTTCAGCCACACTTGTCGACCCGTCAACCAAATTGGTGCTTGCCCTTCTTCTCGGAATCCATTGAACGCTTTTCTTTGCCTACGATAATGATGATTCTTCGGTAAAAACCTACGATGCCCAAGGAACACAGTCTTTCGGCCATGTGTTAGCTAAAAAAATGAAGTATTCTCCTCACATATCAGACATGCATAATGGCCTTTCACACTATAACCTGACAAGTTGCCATACACCGAAAAATCATTTATAGTACAGAATAACAATGCTCTCAAAGTGAAATTTTCTTGACCATATGCATCAAATACTTCAATGCCCATGTCCCATAAGAACTTCATATCATCAATCAAAGGTGCCAAATAAACATCAATATCATTCCTAGGTTGGTTTGGCCCGGAAATGAGTAAAGACAACATCATATACTTGCGTTTCATACAGAGGCATGGAGGTAAATTGTATATAACCAAAATCACTGGCCATAAACTGTAGATTCCTTGATTGTACGGATTCATTCCATCTGCAGAAAGCGCAAGGCGCACATTTCTTGCTTCTTTACCAAATTCAGGAAACAACCCATCAATCGTCATCCATTGTGGAGAGTCAGATGGATGTCTAAGAAGCCCGTCATCTATCTTGTCATCAGCATGCCATCTTAGGTTCTTGGCATCTTCAATATCATTAAACATCCACCTTAATCTTGGTATTATAGGAAAATACCATAACACCTTAGCGGGCACCTTGTTCTTCTTATATCGTGGTGCTTTGCATTCAAGATTAGGACAACTATCCAAAGATGCATTGTCATTGCGATATAAAATACAATCATTAGGGAATGCATGTATCTTATCATAACTCATTCCCATAGAGGATAGAATCTTCTTCGCTTCATACGTACGATCGGGTAGAACGTTATCATCAGGAAGCATATCCTTCACAAGTGATAATAATTCTGTAAAACTCTTATCACTCCATCCGTTACATACCTTTAAGTTGTACAACCTTAAAGTAGTAGATAATCGCGTAAACGTCTTACAATCACCGTAAAAAGGTTTCTCTGAGTCATTCACTAACTTCTCAAACATTTTTGGACAATCCCGAACACTTTCCTCAAACTTTTGAGTCATCTCCTTTAACGAATGTCCCTCATAGTTATCAAATGATGATCCACTACTATCCCTCCTAACATCGTCATTTTCATATTTAGACTCTGTTTCCCCATGCCATATCCAACAAGTGTAACTTGTATCAATTCCATACACAAATAAATGATCTCTCAAATCATTAGCGATGACATGCTGAATATAAGCACACTTCAAACAAGGATAGACTATTCTACTAGAGTCCCGAGCATGTTCAACTGCAAACTTGATGAAAAACTCCACTCCTTCGTTATATTCTCTAGACAGATGATTTGCAGACAACCATTTCCGATCCATATTTTTTGAATCTAGATATATCCCACATGAAAGTAATTATTAAAAATCAATTGAATTATAAATTTAATAATTCTCAAATCACTCTTGCTTAGAAAGAATTAATCTCAAATGTATCATGCTATTCTGTATATATATATACGAATCATGCTAACAAGTTTCCAAAATTATATTAATGCTGATCAATGAAACTCCTCATACTTACAAAGAGTTCATATATATATATATATATATATATAGATACATACATACATACGTAGCAAAATATTATTCAATTAATAGTTCAAATTACAAAAGATATACATACTACAGGATTTAAGCAATAGCAGCACTATATACATCAAAATGTTGCTACAACGCAAATACCTAAAAAATGAAAACTCATATCTAAAACTAAATCCCCCCATAGTCTCATCGAGCCCGACTAAAAACTATAACTCTAAAAGTCCACTCATCACGATATATCATTTGATCCCTGACATCATCGCAAGAGAGTCTACTCACAGATACTCTAGGGTAACCGAGGTGGATACTCCGAGGCAAGCTATGACGATACCTCCACTCATCATCGATGACCATCAGTTCTCTCGTTATCCTATCATACTCTCTAGCAAACAGCTCACCCTCAATAAATCTCGGGTGTGGTGCATCAGTGTGGTAGACAAACCACTGCAAAAAAGTAGACGTAGCTGATGCCCATGGCTCTATCTGAGGCAGGGTCAATAGAAGGTGATAAGATCTGAAATGGAAGGGGTGATAGGATGAGCCACTCGCGTACAAATGACATAGCTCGTCATATAACCATATCACATGAGTCCTTACATTTGTATGTGGCGCCATATGAAAATACAGTGGAGGGTATGTCATCTCACAACCTACAAATGAGAACCACTAAATCTTATCATCAAGGTTGTTCTCGAAAGGATCTAAATTACAGAATATGTAAACTAATCTTCAACTAGCTAGACAAATCATAAATATATTCTACCAGATCATAACCAACTATGTAAACCTAACAACATCAAACTATTTAAAATAAGGACATAATCTTTAGTTATATATATATTTAACAAACTGGCTAAACATCAAACTATCATCAAATCATTCAAGCTACGCATATATAGTAAAATCAAGTAGATATATATATAGTACAACCTAATAAATCTTATATTATTATTATTATTATTATTATTATTATTATTATAATACACAATTATTCATATCTATTTAATTTTTATCACAACACCGATTCCCAACCAACCTCCTCAACTTTTCCCCATGCACAATACCCTTATCCTTAGGATTTTTCCCTATAGCCCTAGTTTATATTTAGTATAATAAACGATAAACCCTAACCCTCCCCCTAACCCTAACAATAATTAACCCTAATAAATTATAATAAAAAATAACACTAAACCTCATAAGATAATGATCCTAAACCTATAGCTAACCCTAACCCTAACACTAACCCTCCCCCTAACCACAACTATTTTAGATTATATATACACATCTTATATATAAATATATTATAAATATATATATATATATATATATATATATATATATATATAATAGAACACATATAAACACACATTTTACGGAATATAAATACACGTCTTACAAAATATATATTAAAAAAGCATATAAATACACATGATCTGCATAATAATGTGAGTGCTAAAAAATATATATACACCTTAATTTTATACTTAGAACGTACATATCTTATGATAATAATATATATTTTAGGCTTGTGGATTCTCTTAAAATAATAATACATATTTTTATAAAATAGATTATAAACACACACACACACACACACATACACACACACACACACACACACACACACACACACACACACACACATATATATATATATATATATATATATATATATATATATATATATATAAATTAAGGTCTCGGCCGGCCACAATCAAAAAAGGCCACAGCAAAATTTTTCACCAACACATCAAACAACAGATTTTCGAACAACACATCAAACACAACCTCTTTGGTGCAACATGCATGCATTTATATATATATATATATCAGTAGAGACAAATTAAGCAATGAAGGAAGAAATTAAAACACATACGTAAAGGAAGCGATGACGTACAAGTTGAGAACGACAATGATGAAGGTACAAATGCTGGCTACGTTCGCAAGAATGGCAGAGGGGTGGTGGAGAGATGGCGGTGTGACGGTTTCCCTTAATTCAGAGGAGCCGGAGCGGTGGTGCAAGGGTTCGCAAGAGAAAGAGAGTACGAGAGGGAAGCGGCAGAGTCTGAAATTTTTGGCATGAAACATAAGAGAACGAAATAAAAGGAACTATTAATAACGGTTCTTATAGGAACCATTATTAAAACCTTTCCAATTTTAACAACGGTTCTTGTTTGAACCATTATTAAATCATGTTTTAATAACGGTTTTACGTAAACCGTTATTAAAATTCCCTTGCAAAATTTCACCTTGCACTTTTAATAACGGTTATTACCTAAAACTGTTATTAAAAATTCCCGCGCATTAATTTTCACACATTTGACGACGGTTTTCGAACCACTGTTATTAATGTCCCGTTATTATTTCCTGTTTCCGTAGTAGTGTAAGACAAAGTTATATAGATTACGATGGTAACACTCGGTACTTTGATTATAAGCTTCCGCTATAAAATGAAAGTTTTTAAATAGTAAAATTTGAGGTGTTACAACTACATGGTATACATAGGTCTTAAAGGTACTTGAATGTTAATCCATTACCTCTAAGCACACTTATTGCAATCTCCTCATCCCTAATAAATAAACCAACCAACTCATATAACACTTGCAAACATATGTCATTCATGTTGTCCATATACAATGAATAACACTCAACATTCATCCCTAGTATATGTTTGACATCTAATAAGGTGTTTGTTATCTCACCCCATGATATATGGAAGCTATTTGTGTCGGATTACCATATCTAAAAAAAGGTGGATATAATTGGTCAATCTACATTCACAAATGGGTTAAAAGGTATATGTTTCAGTATAGTACTAAAAATGAGACTAAAATAATAATTATCAATGGTACTAATCTATTTGTGTATTTGGTCTTATTGAGTGTGAAATTTCAACACACCATGATCCTACATAATAAAATAAACACAAAAAATGAAAAATACGATCATTAACAAAAAAAAAAAAGAATGGTTAGAGCAATCAATATCTAAACTAACCCTTGAGAACCATATCTTCAAGGCAATATGACCACCAAAGCTTGGGGATCAAATTAGGGTTTCTTGGACCTCTAGGATATGGACCAGCTAAGTACCACTTATTCTTCATGCATATGCCTCATACTTCCTCGCTTAAGCCATCATCACCATCATTAAAGTTATCATAAATTTCATTCTCATTTGTAATAGGTGGACCATGTACATTAGTTGAATAGGATAGTTGAGCCATATGGGAAGGTGATGGTTGAGACAGGTGGGATGAGGTTGGTTTAGTAGTGTGGATTGATTTTGGTGGAACACTAAAGGATGAGCAACCCCTACACTACATTCCAACATTGTGGTCCAGAGCTATCCTTGACTATTATAGGATCTATTGATGATCATTGACCCTTGGGGGATACAATGAATATTCCATCAATACATTAGGTGTAAAGGATGACTAGCCTTTGTAGTCCGCCATTGTTGGCATACTAGGTATATGATAATAATTAAGAAAAGCTTGTTGCAGATATCATTCCTCTTCCATTTGTATTAGAGCTAATTCTTATTTTACATCTTATAAATCCCTTTCTCAAGCTTGTTATGTATATTTTTTGTTACATTGTAGCCCTCTTATAAATTTTCTAGTAGCATTTGCTATATGCTAAACTAGAGCATGTTCTTCTGTCCTATTTCTCATCTACGAATCATATGCAATATAATGAACATGTCATGTGAGTACTTAGAATATGTGATATCAGTACGTATATTAATAATGTCTTACCACACAAAGATGTAAATATACAATTTCATAATTTAAAATTCAATATGTTATCAAAATAACATAAGATTAGATTTGTCAATTTGAATGACATATTGATTATGGTTTCACATAAGAAATTTATAAGTTTTAAAAAATTGAATATACATATGTGAAACTAGGATATTTATAAGGGTTTAGGGTTGTTGTGATGAATATTTAGGTTGCTACCCATGACCTCCTATGGCCATAACATCTAAACCTAACTTTCCCAATATACCTACATAACTTCCTAAGTCCCATCTTCCCAACCCAATGTCATAGCTCGACATAAGACCCCAACACTACCATTAGATTCTAACACAATACCCCCAACTGCATCTTTATAACTTGACGCAACACACCTAATCTAGTGCCAAATCTTGGTGCAAGTCCCAACCCTAGCCAACTCTCCAAATCTAGTGTCAGATCTCGACACAGACACCCATCCCCCAATGTCAGTCCTCGATGCATATACCCATCCCCAACTTCTACCCTCGACATAGAATACCTAAGCCCAGCTTCAGCTGTCGATGCAACATACCCAACCCATTACCAACTATCACAATTACCAAGCCAAGCATTATATATCGATGCAACAACATTTTATAGCCTCATTTTTTATGCAATATCAACCAAATTTACCTGCAAACCCAACTTTAATTTTATATCTGAAAGGAATTTTAACAAAAATACATACCTTGATGTAGATCTGAGAGTTGCGAGAAAGATATGTGGGATAGGACTAAGGTTGAAGAGAATCGTGAGAGAGATGGAGAGAGAGAGCACACTATATGAGAGAGAGCTATGAGAGACAAAGTAGAGGGTAGATGAAGATGAAGGGGTGTATAGGTATGGAATAATATAATCAGGTGGTTAGTAATCCATAGCCTTTTTCTTAGTCATTCTCTATTAGTACTGGTAACATCGAATGTTGATGTTGTAACATATAATGCGATGTCAAAATTTAAGGTAGCATTGTATAATTTGGTGTCAAATTTTGACACTACCACATTTTATACTCCTATATAATTTCTCATTGCCAGTCAATATACTATGCCAAAATTCGATGCAACTTAGAAAAAAAATTCTTATCTCCTTCAAACTAAATGAAGGGCATAAACAGTGTTCTACTTCATATTTTTCCAAATAGTAATTAGTTTGTTTTCCATATAGCTCCTATCTATATTAATTCATGTCTCTGTCTTTAGAGGAACCGGTATTTGTGTAGTTTCTTATACTATTTTTGCCTGCTTTACTAACATATAGGTCGTTTATAGATTTAAAAGTAAAAAATTTAACTATTTTTTTAAAAGTATAATAAATTAGGGTTTCAAAAATATTATAGTTATCTTCATATTTAAAAGTATTTTGATAATATTATATTTTTATATTCTTATGAATATATATTGAAAGATAATAGTCAAAGTTTATTCATAATATTTAAAAATAACTTATATTATGGAACAAAGAGTATATAAATTATAAATCTATGTTGGTACTATCATAACTCTAGACTGAGACTTTGATGTCCTTATTTGAATACATGCATGAAAGATGCCACTTTGATGCTTTACACTTAGGCCTAGCAAAATTGACCCAATTTGAGTAACTTGATCTGAAGCTCGATTTAGACAAAAAAAAAAAACTCTATAAATATGAAAATCCAAAATAAGGTGAACTGATATTAAAACTAACCTAAATTTAGTTAACTCACCAATGACTTACATTTGAATGATTAAAACTAAAAATAACCAAACCCTAATCCAAACACCTAATAATGATCTAACCTGACTTGAACTTACTTAACTTGAATGGCCCAACTCGAACTCGACCCATACCTAGATGAAATTTCAAACTTGATCCAAACTAAAATAAAATATGAGCCACAAAAGTAACAATTTACATAATATAACTTGCTACAAAAACTTTAATAAACTATCATATTAATAAAATTTTATGTAAAATAATAATAATATGTAACCTATATAATGATAAATAAATAAAAAAACTAGCAAGTCTCTATTCCCATCACTTTGTTTTAATATAAAATTTGCATAGATTATATTATATCAAATAAATTTATAATAATAATAATAATAATAAATGTAAGTATCATAATCATAATCATAATTATAATTATAGTTGTTGTGTGAGTTTTGTGAACTGAGATGTTCTTAGGGATTAAGGTAGGGAGGAACATGAGAATGGATCTAGGGGGAAAATAATGAGAGAGGTGAGAGTAGAAATATAATAATAATAATAATAATAATAATAATAATAATAATAATAATAATAATAATAATAATAATAATAATAATAATAATAATAATAATAATAATTTCTCATATCGAAAATGATTACAAGATCTCATATTTATATAGGAGAAATCAAGGAAGGTTGTCTTTAGTGCTATGAGGCCTATTAACCCTAGAGTAGAGCTTCTATGGGTTCAGCAACTATTGGCCGGCCCAAGGCCATACATGACTATTTAGGTGCATTTGGGATTGACCTAGGGTGCTTTTGGAACTAATCTTGTCTTCTTGGGTTGATGGTAGTGAGCCCAACAATTGTGTTAGGAAAACACCCATATCATTGCTCTCTTCGAAATTTAATTTTCTACCTCAATAGCTTCTTACGAGTAGATAAGTTGTGCAACAACCTATAAAGCACACTAGTATCCACTATTAAGGGGAGGTTTTCTCCATCTTAATATATATATATATATACGAGGAACCAACCAATACTTATATATTTCAAGGGCAGTGAGCAAAACTTTACATTAAGGGTGATGTCCAAACTATACATTAGGAGAGACAACCACAACTATACATGTAGGGTAATGGATAAAACTATATATTAGGGGTGACAACCAAAACTATATATTTGGGGTAACTACTAACACAATATAAGCAAAGTTTCAAAGGGTGTCTGATGTTAGGACAGAAACAGAGTCAGCGGGATAAAACATGCAAAGAATGTGGAATGTGTTGGACTACTAATTTGCAAATATGTAGAAGTGTATGAGGACATAAAATGTGTTAGATTGGTCAATACTGCAAGAATAGGAACAAAAAAAATGCAAAATGGTGAGTTATGGTGGTTAAGCAACTTTTGAGTTTTGAATTTAAATCAAAATAAGGCAGTGGAAGAGATGGCTTGATAAACAACCTTCATCTCTCTTATTCGTAATTATCAAGAGGGAACATATCCTCTAGCAATGGAATCCACACACACCTTGCCAAATCGATATTATATAAAAAAGGAACAAATTCCTAGGTAATGGAAGCCACAAACTCCTTGTAGCCACAATATTATATGAAAAAGGATCATGATTAAGGCTATGATATGATGTTGCATCTTCTCAAGAAAGCACACCAATTGACTAATTATTACAAAATCTTAGAACCATGCCCCTAGTAATTAATACACCCATCCAAGAAAACTTGTTGTCATCCTAATCAAAATTTAGATATTTATAACTCCTTTCTACCACTATTTATACAATTGTGAATGTCCTCTCTTCCAATTTCTAAGTTTCTCCATTTCTGAAATCTTCCACTGCTATGCTTCTTTTATGCCATAAATTTTAGTTTTCCTCTAGAGACTCAAATATTCCCTTGTTTCTAATTAAGTCTCCCTTATTTGGTTATGTAACACCCCAACTTTTAGCATTAAAAATTTTATTTTTAGCAAATGCATAATATAAAAATAACTAGATTTTACCGCCATAATTATCATAAGTTTGGATTACCTCACCATTATTACATCAATCACAAGGTAAAGTGATTAAAATGTAAATCATGATAAAAAGAAACCAAGAGAAGTTTCATAATCATGAACATGAGCTGGAGAATAACCCCAAGTACAATATTAAAAAATACATGTAAAAGGGATAGAGTCTAAAAAGGTGTTTAGATAAAATTATCATTTGGATAACATAACTCTATACCCAAAATACGTAATAAGGAAAATCATTCTACCCCATACAAAGCATGATAGGCTACAAAATTGTCTAGTGGGTCCTCATCGACCTACACACAAACATTAAGGATATCTGCTCATGGAAATGAGAAACTCACATGTAAAGAATGGTTAGTACACTATGCATTAAAAAAAGTTACAATATAATCAAGTAAGGGTTGCAAAAAATTACATTCATTCATAATAGAAAGTAAACACATATGCAAGATAGATAAAATCATACAAGGTGATTATTAATCCATGCCTCATTGTTATATATAACAAATTCCATTCTCTTTTTTTTTTTGTTGAGTTTAAGGATCCTACTTTTTTTTTTAAATTCGTGGAACAGCCTGAAGCACCTCTCAATGACAACACACCTGAGCCCCTATTATATTCTGGTAGAATAAATTCAAAACTTATTAGGGCAAAATGTACTTGAGCCACTATTCTTAAGCTAGTGGAATGGTCTACAACACATCTTGATGCGGAAGCATCCTCATCTAGTGATTACGCTCTTACCCTTAATTTTTTCAAGTTCGAGAGTCACAAAACACTCCATACTTAGATAAATTAATCACTCCTAATAAAATTAGCCATGCAAACCTTGTCAACTTTTATCACCTCCACATAATAAAACCCCCACCTTTTTTAGCCATATTTTCTCCATGTTTTCCCACCCTTTTTAGCTCCTTTTATTTTATTAATTTAGATCCAAAAATACCCCAAAAACATAGCACAATCTGCACCTACAATAGCTACACAAAACAAATTACAAGTCCCTCTTAAGGTATATGACAAGTCCTTTTTAGCACTTAGGAATAATAATGTAGATTTTAAAAAAGAACAAGGAAGGCTAGAAGACATTCTTTACTTCTTTTTATCCCTTACAAGATTAAAATGATCCTTGTCTCTTTCCTTATTAATCAAGTGGCAGTTGTATGAGTAGGACACATGAAGGGAGGACTCCACCATTTGAAATTAGCATGGTACATACCCTATGGTCGAGTGAAAAAGGGTGGTGTATTAGGTAGTTTCTTTTATTTCTTTTAGCTCAAATTACTTGTATTAGTTAGATAAGATGTAACCTTTAATCCTGCACTCCATCTATAAGTGCCAAGGAAATAATGAAAGAGAAACCAACTTGTTTCTGGCCGTAAAATTTTCTTTCAAAAAACCAAGAGTTCTAATCTTCAACTCTAATGCAAGAGTTTTAAGTTTATCAAAAATTATCCAATATTTATCCTAAGAGTTTAAATCTTAGGTTGTTCTTGTGACTATTGATTTAAGGAGTTACCAAGAATAAATTTCAACTTCTCAAATCTCTCCCCATTATACTCTTAATTTTTGGTTGATCTAATCTTAATTAGACAACATGTCCTAGCATGACCTAAATTGGATCTCATATGCATCACTTCTCAGGGATAACACACTTGAGTAACTATTATCATCCGGTAGAATGGACCCAGCACTTTAGTATTAACTCACGTAATCTTCCTCTTTAAATTATTAATGTCTTATCCATTAATTTCTCATCTCAAATTATATTATCATTAATGTTAGGTTTAGGGCCCCACTATTCTTAATCCGATGGAAAAGACTGATGCACTTCTTAGGGTAAAATGCTTCGAGCCACTATTATCATCCAATGAAACAAACCCATAAAACACCTAGGTCTGACTCACATGATCTTTCACTTTAAGTGATTAATGTTTTATTCATGATTAATTTGATAGTTAAAAAACATAATTAAAGTAATTAAATCACAATCACATAGATAACAAGGCTGTTCTCAAGTGTTAAGATCTTTATACTTCACCAAAACCCCTAATTTCACATTTTAGACATAACTTCTTCTCTATTTCTATCTTATCAACCAAATTTATTATCTCTTCCTCAAATATTATTATTAAAATACCCAAAATTCAAGGATTAACTCTAATTTCTTACAAATGTGATAATAGTCCTATCTCAAAAGTTATTATTCACAAGGATTACAAAACCCTAATTTCACAAGTACATCATAACTTTTCCTATAAGAATCATATGACTACCCATTTCAATATAAATTCCTAAAACGCTAATATTAATAATATATTCAAATCTTGTGGTCTAAATCTAACATTTTAAACATGTGATATTAATTTTTAGTTTTAGGATTACTATTCCTAAAGTAAGCTATTTTCTCATTCTGTGGGATTTATGCCATTCATGACTACTATAAACATGTCATATGATCCCCTTAGCATATTTTAAATCATATAACACATTAAATACCAGAGTTCCTACATTAAATGCATACAGACCAAAATTCCCTTAGAGGTAACCAATAACCCCCATTTTATGAAAACCCTACATGTTCCGATATCATTATTTTCAAATCCTCCATTTTCACCATAAATCTTAAATACTCTTTTATTAATTATCATACTCTATCAAGCCCATATTATAATCAAACATCACATCAATTCACTTAGGATATTTCCACATAAAATATTATTGTAATGATATCCCATGTTTCTCAAGTCACCCATGTCTCATCATACAACATCATATTATGATATCATAAAATTAACAACAGGACTTTGTCAACATAATAATAACATCATAATACACATATTCAAATATAACACTTAGCACATAAACCTTAGAATATGACTAGTATCCTTACAAAAAAAATGCTCTGGTTTTTATGCATGTATATCTTATCCCGCCTCCTCCAAAACTTCGAATAAATCACCTAAGATAAAAAAAACATAATTAGAACTTACTTATATAACTAAGTAAAAGTGAAGGAAATAAAGAGTGAAAGGACCGGAGAAGAACCCAAAATAATGCTCGAAGGTGCAGCTGATAAAATTTCAAATAACAAAGTAGGGAGGATCGATTGAGGTTGCTGAATCAAGGGAGGTATAAATGGTAGTTTATGCTATTTCTAAGGGGTGGTAAATGGAGGAGGAGGTTCGTGCTCAAAAAAGGGGAATGGTGGAAAGGGCCAAAGAGGGGTGGTGTGTTTGGTAGAAGTGGTTGAAGGGTGGAAGTGTGGTTTAGTGGTTTGTGTAGAAGGAGGAAGGGGGTGTTGTGGTGATTTTTTCCAAAGGAAGGGGATAAATATAGTGGTTTTTTCTAGTGCTAGAGGGTAGTGGAAGATTCTGGTGGTAATGGTGATGGAATGGTGAAGGAAGTAGAAGGTGGTGGATGGTGGAGAAAAAAAAGGGGCTTAGTTGTTTAGCTGAAGGTGGTGAGTGTGTGTTTGATGGTTTTTTATAGTACAAGGGGTGAGGAAATTGTGAGTTTAGCCGGTAGATGTGGTGAGGCTTTGGTGAAAGCTACTAGTTCTTGGGGTTGGTGTCATGTAGGGGCTGTCGAGGGGGTGTTGGTGGTTTGTTTTGGTGATGGTGAGGAGGAGGGAAAGAGGAGAGTAAGACTGTGTTTCTTGGTGAATTTTTTTGATAGAAAATAGATGGAGAAGGGAGGTTGTTTGGTACGTTAAATGCATTGTATGTATACACATGCACATAAAGGCTGAAGGAGATAGATGATGGGTAATATGTTTAACACAACCCAATAGCTTAAGGTGTAGGTGAGGCATGCCTGTAGGGCAGGGTAAAGGTGATGGAATGACAAAGGAATATATGTAGGTGAAAGTTTCATACAAGAAGAAGGGGAGAAGCAAGGGAAAAGGGATATTGGTAGGTGGGGGAGAAAAAGGAAAGAATAAAGGAAAAAAGGAAACAAAGAAAAATAATCTGGGGTTTAGAGTTAGATTTAGGTTAAAATAATTTTAGGTTAGGATATTAGTATAATTTATTTAACAAATTTATGGGTTTAGGATTAGGTTAAATTATTAAGTATCCATAATCAATATTAGGATAAGCTAAACTATTAAATTTAAGATATTAGAATTAGTATATGGTATTAATCACTTGGAACTAGATTTAGCTAAAATTTAGGGTATTACATGTTGTTCTTCTTGGTTAAAGCACCATCTAGACTGATTTTGCTACCTCCTACCGATATCTATGAAACCACTCCCGTGTTGTTGTGAGTGGAATGAAAATGAGGAATTCCCATTATGGCAGCTGGACTTGTGGAGTTTGGGTCACCTCTTTACCGAACACTAGTGCCCTTGAAAGACTTGGTAAATAATCTACGTGGTTAAGAGTTCTCTATGTATAACACCTTGATCGTTCCTAATATTTATCTAATTCTTATTCTTTGAACGTCTTGGCTTACACTCCTCTTCCTTAATTCCCACGAACTTGTTAGCCATTTTGTCCTCTTTAAACTTCACCAATTCACTTCACTTCGCTAACTTCCAAACCAAATGCATGGGCACTCTTTCTCTAAGCAACATTAGATATACCTAGCTTAACAAAATATTTAATCAATACCACTTCCCTTATATTCTAGGCTGATCCAACTCTCTTTGTTTGAAAAAGCTAATTACTTCTTGATTAGTGTATAACCTTATATTCCAAGGCTCTACATGTTGGGGTGCATCTACATTTTCACCCTTTTATTACGGAATTGCTTCATGCATTTCCTCTAAGTACCACCCATTTTTTCTCTAATGTTTGGAGGATGGTAGTCAGATTCTTGTATGGGTGTTATTTAGTGGATGTATGATAAATTTTATAATTATTCAAGCACTTTCCTACATTCTTAAGTCATCCTTTTGCACCATACTTCTATTTCATCCACAGAAGGGGTGATTACAAGTTAATAAAAGGGCCCTGATCATTTATGAAAATCTAGAAGCCTCAATACTTTTTCGTCAAAGGGGATGCAGAGTGGGATCTACCCAAATGGTGTCAACTTAATTGTAATGTATAGGAGGCTCTACCCTTATTATTGGATCTAGAAGCCAACATTGATAGGTTCAAGAAGCTAGTACAGGATGTTTGCATAGTCAGCAATAACAAGGTTGCGAGCAACCTAATTAACCTAAAAAAGATTGATCTTATTTTTGATGATGGTAAGTAATTTTCAATATTGTCATCACTATTGTCTATTTGTTAACTCTATTAGTATATCGGCTAATTGGCCTTCATTGTTTTATCTACAAAACGTGATGAGTGGAAGGCTCGATAGAAGGTTGTTCCCCCTTACCAATTTGGGGGCATTAGAAGACCCACAATCTATCTCTTTAGGTCATCTGCCGTTGGTGGTTTCATCACCATGGCTAAAGTGTTTAAACACAAAAGTTTAGTCTTCCATTCATCCTTCAAAGTACCCTTACTATGGTGCCCCATATATAAGCATATATTAAATGAACCTCATACTGTTATTTATTTAGGAAGTAAAGGGCATTGCTAAGTCTAACCCATAGAAAAAGAAAGTAAAATCAACCAAGGTTAGTGGTATCAACCTTGAAGTTTAGAATATTCACCTTATTATTGCTCAGCCTTTGGTTGTCGTCCTGGCCTAGCAAGGGAAAACTTATCGAATCTCTCCCCCACCAACTTGGTTGTGAGGGTCCACATGTATATTATGATGAATTCCTAACTTTTGAGTTTCCCACCTAGATTTCTATTCGCATTGACGGAAACCACAAACATAACCATAATTTCTGACTTTGACCCCCTTGTAACACCTAATTCCCCCTTTCTTCACATTTTTATTGACTCTCCTAAGATCTATCTGCCTTTCCAAGAGAAAACTCAATCTAAAGCTATCTCTAAGGTTCCAACTAAGGTAGCGCCAAAATCTCCTTCCAAGAGAACTAATGCTAAGAATCCTATGACCTTCAAGATGAAAGATGGTTCACCTTTAAAGAAAATATAGAGAAAAAAAGGTGTGTCTAACCTTTTTTTTAGGGTGTTTGAGCCATTTTCTTCCAAAACATTGCTTGAAGGCACAAAATGTATATATGAAGTGGCTTTGACATTGACTAACAAAATCGTAGTGATTTTGGAGGAAATTGAGGGCACAATAATCGATCCTACAATGGATCATCTAGGAGTTGAGGAGAAAGAAGGTGTAAGATTACTGAAGATGAGGCTATTCCATTGCCTAAGGTGAAAGAACAAGCTAGTACCAATGCTGACAACTCAAAGTAAGAAGTATGTGGCATAAAGGGTCCCAATGTATAAGAATCCAAGCTAAATGCCTTTCCCGAAAGAAAAGTTTCTTGTGAAATGAGGTCCAATGTTTGTATTAAAGAAGAGGGAGAAACCTTAACAGTGCCCTATGACTACTGTTTCTTTGGTTTCTACTTAGAAAACAATGTATACCTTTAACTAGCCAAGGTGATAAAGCTTGGTCTAGATAAAGTGGTAATTTATGCCTTGAAGAAAACCAATATGTTGAGATCCAAAATAAACCTCTTTTTCCTACTAGGCCATAACTTTTATGGGTTATAGATAGGCTAACCTTGTTATTAATACTAAAGACTATGTATACGATATTAGTAAAAGTTAATGACATAGAAAAGTTCTTTGATAGAATTATAAGAAGTATAAATTGACTCCACCAGTTAGAGAAGGAAAGCCAAGATATTTAATCAAGCAACTTAGCACTTAATTTTGAGAAGGAATCCTTGGAGGATAAACTTGTTGACTTAGAGGCCAAAAGGAGCACCTTGAAATCCACTTCATTTGAGACCAACTTCTTGAAGGCCTAGGTTTCTATCTTGAAGGACAACCTCTAAAAAGATAATAAGTCCGCTTAGGGAAAGATAGAACTACTAAAAACTCCAATTTCTAGTCTAGAATATAGTTCACTAAATAAGAAGAAAAAATGGGCAAATCAACTATCCTTAGGTAAGAGGAAATGGATTGTTGATGCTCGGAAGGTTTTTTATTTTTCTGAGGCCAACACATCACTACATCACGAAGTCATAACCCTTTGTAAACTGAATGAATATGCTAATAATAATATATAAGGGTATGCAACTAAGTTTTTTGAGCTGTATAAGGCCTTTAAGAAGAAACTAGCCAAAACTAAACATTGATGCTCAAAGGAAACTAATGAGTAGAGAAAAAGTAATTCCAAGATAGGCCAACTAAAGGAAATACTGGTAGAGGCAAAGCAAACAAATGAGTTGGCCTAGAAGGATGTAGTCGCCTGTATTGACAGGGCCATTACTAAATCTAAGCTAAGATACTCCCTTGAATATATGGATAATTAATTTAGAAAATGAGTTTTTAAATTATGAGGAACAACTTCAATTTTAGTGGTATACCTTGGTGGTGTATACCCAATTAAAAGCATTAGTTGAATGGTAACGAATTTGGTGGCCTAATGGATAATTCTACCATGGTTAGGTCCTGGAGGGTATGCCTGTCCTAGAAGGGGCTGACAAAGTTGAATATGGTGAATTAGAGGCAAATGAGGCTAAAAAAGATGCCAAGTTCAACTAATGAAGAGAAACTAGTATTCAAAATTGTAACAAAACTATTATTCCATTTTATTAAAAAACTTGTAAGTAGACTTTCCAATACATTATGTACATTGCTTAGGTTTGAAAATTAGTCTTCAAAAAGTTTTCATTACTTCTCTTACTTTTTGTTTTGTCTTATCTTTCTATGTTTATATCAATGCTAGTGCATTTAGTGGTGCTAATGTTGGAAACACTTTGAATTTTTTAACACTTTGGGCGTGGATAATCAAAGTAGAGTTTGATCGAGACACCATTGATTGATAAAACCAAATAGACCAACTAAATCCCTCAACATTGGGCTTAGTGACCTCAACACATTAGTCGAGGAACACACCATGGGAGCCTAGGATTAGAAATGCTAAAAGTTGTTACGTATGCTTGATTCCAAGATTAGTGGCCCCCACACATCTTCCAAGGTGCACGCTATAAGAGCTAATGCTTATTTTCTAAAACGCAACTAGGTGTGCTTGTTTTGTTTCTTTCTTCTAAGCCTAGTTGCCTCGATGCATCGGTTAGAGGGTGCACCATGGGAGCCTGAGCTTAGTTGCTAAAAGTGCATCGATCTTTTATCTCTCCAAGTGTGCCTATCTTCTTTTTTATAGACTTATTGGCCTTGACACACCATGGAAGACTTGGCTGAGTGGTTTAAAGTGCATCAATCTTTTAGCTCATTAAGTGTGACAATCTTCTTTCTTTTTAACTCAATAACCTTAGTGCATTGATTTAATACAAGCATGTTTGCAAAATAAGAAGGTAGCATGTGAGTGTGCTAGTATTTTATTGCAAAAAACATATATTCCTTTATTAGAATTTATATGTGACAAGAATCAACATTCATACATAATAGGAATCCCCATCAAAATAGTTTACTTACAAGTATTTTTTTTGCAAGTGCTTTGCGTTCCACGAATTTTCCAAACATATCATATCTTCATTAGTTAATATGAATGTGGTTAGACCAACTTGTCTCACAACTTGATACGGTCCTTCCCATTTAATTTGCCTTAAAACCTACCACTTTGAAACTAATCCTTCCTCAATACCTATTTGTCTACCTTTAATTGCATATGTCTTACTCTTTTGTTGTAGTAATTAGCTACTTTATTTTAGTACTTAGCAAGTCACATTTGAGCTACATCTCTCCTTTATTCCAATAGATCCTTCTTAATTTTCAAGGCCTCCACATTTATTATAGGGTAATAATGACTGGTTTTATATGAACTTGTTCTGGTTTCTATTGATATGACTACCTCAACCCTAAAAGATAAGCTAAAGGGTGTCTTGCCCTTAAGGTATTTTCACATTTTTTTATGATCCATAATATTCCAGGAAGCTTGTCCATCCAGTCTCATTTAACTATACTCAACTGACACTTTAGTGATCCTGGTAGTTTTTTTTTTCACATTTGGCCTAGTTGTTACACTACATTGGAACTAGTGAGGAACTCATTCTTAGGATAAGACTTCTTAATTTTTATTACATGTGGATGAGCTACTACGGTGAATATGCAATTAATTTTCTAGTTTTCACAGACCTGCCTAGATTTATTATTGTCAAATTAACAACCATTATCAGTTATAATAATTTGAGGGGCTCTAAACCTAAATAACTCTTTTTAGTCCTATTTGGAGGGTGTTGGGATGTAATCCCACATTTTATAAACATTCACTTGTTGTTCTATACCTACAAATGATATTCTTTTAGGAGAAACTCGTCGTTTATTATTTTATGATTTGTGCTAGGGTCTCTACCTCTATCATTTTGTAAAGTAATCAATTGTTACTATGACAAATATCTTTTGGTCAATGACTATACTTAGTGGGTTAAATTGAGAGGCAACACAAGTATGCTATGACATTAAAACTTAAATGATGAGTGATGAACTTTAAAGGGTTATAATTACTTAGGCTAAGTGGCTTAAAAATTTCTACCCCCTACATGGCAAATGGCTATGAACTCACAATGGTTGGAATTAAATGGTGGTCACATTTGATGCTGGGGAGAGTTTTTGACATCCTTGGCATTAGTGTACTATTGCCATGGCATCTTGGTACATAATTTTCCTATAGTAACCCTAGCATAAAATTTTGATTGAGAGAGATTTGTTGGCTTGGTGTAGTTCACATATCGTCATGTGACCTTCATTCAAAATGTCCAAAATCTTACTTCCTGTGACACACATTTAAGTGCTGACATAGTTTGTGAATGCTTATAAAACCTTAGCCATGAAGCATTTTCAGTGCTTCTATTCTTAGTTCAAATGCTTTGTTTTTGTTTTTTTTGTTGGTTGAGTCCTTGTCTCTAAATAATCCATAAATGTTTTCTTCCATTATTTCACCATTGAAATCTCTATAATATTACATAGCTCAGTCTTGGTTTCATTTCATTAGCCAAGAACCTTGTCATGTAGTCAACTTTGACTCTCCAGAACGAGGAAGAATTTCCAGCTAAGGCTAACTTTATTAGAGCATCAACCATTAGATTAGATGATCATGGTACTTGTGCAAGTTCACTAGAGAATTTTTTTTTTTGCTTAAATTAACTTCCCCAAATAATTCTCCATATTTCCCCCTAACTTCATACTATTCATTGTGTATACCCATATCTAATGGCGATTCACTATATACCTTTAACTTGTCTACCCTCAAGCCTTGAGCTATTTTAAGGCCAGAAAAGTCCAACTTTGTATTCAATTTTATTATTTAGAAAGCATATATTCCATCGTTATGCCATAAGGGTCAATTAAAACAACTCTGGCGCTATAGTCCAAGCCTTTAGTATCCCCATCAACGTATAAAGTCCACTTCCTTTATTTTCCCAGAATCAGCAAGGGACTTGGATTGGCCTAGAATGGGCATTCAATAATGAAATCGGCTAAGGCCTAGCCATAAGTGGTACTAAATGCCATATCGGCTTAGCTCAATAACCCATACCGCCATAAAAATTCTCAAGCTTATTGAATATGGTTCTAAGGGATCATTAGTTAGGCCCATGATGTAATGGGAATCAAAATAAGGCTTTAACTTTCTATAAGAAATAAGTAAAGCATACACCATCTTTTGAAAGTTTGAGTAATCATACACCATCTTTTGAAAGTTTGAGTAATGGTGCTCGACTTTGGTTAGCACTTTGTTGGTGTAGTAAATAGGCTTCTTTGTTCCATATTCTATGTCTTCTCAAACTAGAATGGAAGATACAATTGATGTTGATGCTGCCAAGTATAAGAATAATATCTCACCTTCCACTAGAGCTATTAGAGTCATAAATCTAGATAGGTGGCTTTTTAAATCATCAAATGCCTTTTTCCAGTCCTCCGTCCATTGAAAATGATCTTTCACCCATAGGAGCTAAAAGAAAGGCAAGATCTTGTTAGCTCTCATGGATGAGGACCTATGTAATGCTGCTAACTTCCTTATCAGGTATTGAATGGAATTTTTTCCTATTGGAGCTTGCATGTTCAAAATGATTGCCACCATTTTAGGATCTACATTTATACACTTATTAGAGACCATGAAGCCCAAAAATTTGCCAATGCTAACTCCAAAGATACACTTTATGGGATTCAGCTTTGTTTTGTACTTTTCAAGAGTATAAAAAATATTATAGAGTTCTTGTATGTGATATTTCTTTTTTATTACTTTTCACTATCATATTATCCATACAAGCCTCTATTTTCCTCCATTTTGTCCCTAGGATATCATATTAACCAATTGTTATAAGGCCTCCCCAACATTCTTAAGGCCAAATGTCATTACCTTGTAACAATATAGTATATCATGCGTAATGAAGGTGGTTTTATTTTGATCAACCTCAACCAACTTTATATTATGGTACCTTGAAAACGCATCCATAAAACTTAACATTAATGTTTGGATGTCGAGTTAATCATCTAATTTATTCAAGGGACTGGATAACCATCTTTGGGGCATGCCTATTTAGATATATGAAGTCAACACACATCCTCTACTTGCTAATAAGATTCATTAACAAGGATGGATTGACAATCTAGTCTACATACTTCACATCCTTAATGAACCTTAAATTAAGCAACTTTCACCCCTCCTCTTAGATGACCTTATATTTTTCAGCACCTACTACCCTTTAATTTTTCTTAAATATCTTATACCCTTCCACTATATCTAAGTGGTGTTTGATAATTTTAGAGAGGATTCCCTCTAGGTTGGCCACATCCTGAATTCAACAACTTTTATTTGTTAGCCTCACTCAAGTCCTTGCCTATTACTAGAGTATTTCCTATATCTCCTAGTTGTTTTCCTTTTATGTTTCAGCGGTGACATGGATGCCATACCCAGATGATTTAGATCTCATAGAACTAGATTTTATCATAACTCCTTAGTCTTGTACTGTAATACCCCAAAAATTTCAAAAACCTATATTTTAATAAATAACTTTATTTGAAATAAAATTAGCTTGTAAAATTATTTATTTTAATTATTTTATGGATTTTAGAGTATGTAAATTTGGATAAAAGTATTTAATAAATTAAAAATAAATATTTTTCTATTTATCATATTATTTTATTTAAATAATTTTCCAAACTAATATTTTACCAACTTTATCCTTTTTAAATTAAAATATTAGATTATAATAAATTAAATTATTAAATTAAATAATTTACCAAGAATATTATATTTTATGATTTTATAAATTAAATTAAATTATTTTTCCTATTTTTCCATTCCCCCTTTTTGCCCTTTTTCCCTTTTTCCTCTTTTCTTTTTTTCTTTTTTCCTTCCTCCCTAGGGCTGCCTCGCCAGGCCAGCCCTCTCCCCGCGCGTTTGGGCCAGGCCCGTTCCCCAGCCACTTCTCACGCCCGCCCAACACAGCCCCCGTCCTGCCTTCTTCGCCCGAACCGCCCCTCTTTTTTTTCTTTTCCTCCCTGGACCGCCGGTCCAGCCGCCCACTAGTCCCTTTCTTCTTCTCCTCTCTTCTCCTCCCACGCCCGATTCTTTTCTGCCATTGTCGAGCGCCGACCGCCACCCTGCAGCTGCCACCACCTACATCCCTCTCCCTCTCTCTCTTCCCCCGTCATTTTCTTTCTTTTTTTGAGCCAAACCGGCTTTGGACCACATCCCTGCATGCCCCTCTCCCTTTCCTTCTTCTCCCGTCTCTTCCCCTACCACCCGACCACCACCTGCCACCTGCAGCACCGATCGCCGGCCAGCCCTGCCCCCTCTCTTCTCCCTCTTCTTTTTATTCATCTTCCAAGCCTTCATTTCCCCTTTTTTTTTTCGAGCCCTACTCCATTTCCCGAGCTCCCTCCTCTCTCCTTCCTCCTTTCCCATTTTCTCCCTCGGTTTTTGATCACCGCCGCCCGTCGCCGCTCGAACCACCAAGACCAACCCCTGCGCCGCCTCCTTCCACCACCCACTACCACCCTGCACCACCACGCCGCCCCTCGAGCCCTACACTTCCTCCCTTCTCCTCCTCTTCCTTTTTCTCCCCAGTTTTTCCCCCTTACCACCGAGCCACCTGCAACCACCATTTCCGCGCCGTCCGGCCACCTCTGCCGCCACCTAACCCGCCTTTCGACACCCTGCAACCCCCTCTACAACCGCCATGCATTATTTGGCCGAAAATAGCCCTTGAACCCCTCCATTTTTCCCTCTCCTTTTCCTTCCTTCTCAGCCCCTCCACCTCGACCCTTCTCGGCAGCCAACTTCGCCGCCTTGCCGCCGCCGTCTCCGCCGCCCTATGCCGCCGTGAAACCACCCTTAGCCTCCACCTACAACCCCTCTTCACTTCTGCACCATTCCCCTGCCTTAGAACCTCCCCTAACCACCTTCTTTTCTAGCCTAAAAACCCTAACCCGAAAATGATAAATCTTGCTTCCTTCACCCCTCTTCGAGCCTTTTCCCTTCTCTTTTCTGCATGAAACTCATGCTGCTCATGCAGCATGAGCTCCCCTTCATTTTAAAAATTATTTGGCTAATTTTTAAGGTATAATAGTATTTTATGTTAAGTGT
Source organism: Tamarix austromongolica (assembly GCA_039764185.1). NCBI lineage: Eukaryota > Viridiplantae > Streptophyta > Magnoliopsida > Caryophyllales > Tamaricaceae > Tamarix > Tamarix austromongolica. The sequence continues at coordinate 49,620,457 of CM077814.1, read as the reverse complement.
TTTATTATTAAATAAATTTTTATAAAGTCTTATCCTTTTTTTATTTCTTGTTTCTAACATAAATATGATGGATATTATTTTTAGGTGTTGAGTTGCTAATTATGCTTGGTAAGATTTGATATTTTGCGGGATTAAGGTAACCGTTAATCCTCCCTTAAATATATGGAAAAACGTATGCTAGCACATTAGGGGTTTAGTATGATTTTATGCATGTTTGGTGTGCTTAGCATGATATGTATATGGTTTCTTATATTGTTTGATAAAAAGGAAAAGAATGATAAATTTTTGTGCCATATGTAGGTATGTTAATTAAGGAAGGTGTTTGATTATTGATGGAAATGTTAAATGCTTGTTTATGATGTATTATGTTGCTAATGCATGAGTAATATTATTGTCTAAGGGTATTTTAGTAATTTTGCTTATGAAGTATGTAACCTAATGTAGGTAGTTGCTAATGAGAATTATGTTGAAAAATGACATGTTGGTGGCCTTAGATGATAAGAATGAAGCACTAATATCATTATTATATGTAGTGTTAGTAAATTCATAAAAATGGTGAATAAAGGGGTTGAATGGAAATTTCACAAGTGAAAAAGGGCATTTTGGTAATTTTGTAAACAAAAGGGTATTTTGGTAAATTCAAAGGGAAGGGGTGAGATGATAATTTTATAAGTAAAAAGGATAAAATTGTAAGTTGTGAGAAAGAAGGGTATTATGGTAATTTTTGAGATAAAAGAATAATATGGTAATTTAATGATTAAATGGCCAAATGATAATTTTATAAGTAAAGGGGTATTATAGTAATTTTTGGGAGAAAAGGGTAAAGCGGTAATTTTGGAGTTAAGGGGCAATATGGTAATTTTATAAGTAAGTGGTAAGAATGGTAATTTTGGAAGTAGGGGTAAAATAGTAATTTTGGATGAAGGAGGGCATTATGGTAATTTCGTAAGTAAAAGGGTTAATATGGTAATTTTGGAGGTAGAGGGGCAAAATAGTCATTTCATAAATAAATGGTAATATGGTAATTGTATAAGTGAATGGTGAAAAGGTAATTTATAAGTAAGGGGTAATATGGTAATTTTGGCAAAGAAGGGCAAAATGGTAATTTTGTAAGGAAAGATAAAAATTGTAATTTTTGGATATAAAAGGGGGAAATAGTAATTTGTAAAGTAAAAGGAGCATTATGGTAATTTACAAGCAAAAGGGTAATATGGTAAAATTGGATGTAAGGGGTAAAACGGTAATTTTGTAAATAAAAGGATATCATGGTAAACTTGGGAGTAAGGGGTAACTTGGTAATTATGATAACGACAAAAGATAATTTAGTAATTAAATTATGATTGTAGAAGGGCAATTGGATAAGTATGATACTATAGAAGGGTAATTTGGTAAATTAACTAATTAAAGGGCATTATGGTAATTTTAATAATGGAGAAGGGTAATATAGTAATTATGATTATGAAGAAGGGTAAATTAATATTTGTAATTATGAAAAAGGGTAATTTGGGATGTATGATAATTAAAAAGGGTAAATGGCAATTAAAATAATTGAGAGGGGTAAAATGGTAATTATGATAAAGGAGAAGGGCAATTTGGTAATTTATACAACTAAAAGGGCAATTTGGTGATTTAGCCAACTATGGGATAAAGTGATAATTATTTAACCAACTAAAGGGGCAAAATAGTAATCATGATAATGAAGGAGGGTAATTTAGTAATTTATCCAACTCGATGGCAGATTTGTAATTATAACAAAGGAGAAGGGCGATTTGGTAATATAACCAACCAAACGGGAAATATGATAAGTGTAGTAATTATGAGGGGTGAAGGGTGATCTAAAAAGTGTAGGGGATAATTTGGTAATCTAAATTGGACAAGGGGTAATTTGGTAATTATGTGACCTAGAGGGTAATATGGTAATTTGGCAAGGAAGGAATGGATACTTAACAATTATATAAGTAAAGGGCAAATGAATAATTTGTACCTAACATGTCTTTGAGATTGTGGGACATTATAATATGATTCAAATAATGCTAATTAGCCAAGTAAGAGTATATGATGATTAATATGGCCTTGATGATTGCTCTATGATATCCTGGATAATTATCTGAATAAGAAATGACTAATGATATCGAAACAATTGAAAGTGAATAAGTATCGGATTATTGTGCTTTTTGTGATCACTTTAATTAAGACACTATTACTTAAAGTGAAAGACCTCGAGATCGGGAATGGTGACTCCTTAGGGGTTGCTACCCTAAGGACGTGGTTTAGTCCATAATTATTCTGGTATTTGCTGGTGTGCCTTTGTGCCCCAGCCAGGCCCTATATCTTACTCTTTCTAGTTCTACGGACCTAGTTAGGGGGTATGCATACTTATGGATTAGGTGTCCTTGTCGGTAGGGTACTGAGTTAGCTTTATGCACCAGTACGACCAGGGTACCTTTGCGTCCTTGGGTTCGTGGTTGAAGGGTACTGAGTAGCTGATATGCACCGGTACGACCGGTGTACCTTTGTGTCCCGGGTTATTAATCTCCCATTCGAGGTAAATAAATATGATTGATGTGCTGATTAAAGAAAGGAAAGATACTATTCTTGAAAGTGGAATATTAATGAGTCGGCCCAGATGATTATGATATTGAGTACCGGTCCACCGGTTATAATAGTGGCCAGGAGCGTTGTGCCCTGGATGATGATTCTTATATATATCCCGGTCCACCGGTTATAATAGTGGCCAGGAGCATTGTGCTCTGGATGATGATTCTTTATATATCCCGGTCCACCGGTTATAATAGTGGCCAGGAGCGTTGTGCCCTGGATGATGAGTTATATGTATTCCGGTCCACCGACAATAATAGTGGGGGTCCCGAGCTCAATAAAATCAGTTATTTATGTGAATAAGATTATGGAAAAATACTAATCACTTATAGTGGAACACCATATGATTCGGGGCCAGACCGGTCCACTGGCAAATAATAGTGGTCAGGTACGTTCTGCCCTGTGTGTTTATCTTCCGGTCCACCGGCTATAATAGTGGGGTTCTCGCACTCACATGGATATAAAACATGATACTGATTGAATGATGACGGAATAATGGCTTAAGGCCCGAATGTATTGATCTTACACTATGACGTGGCTTAAGGCCCAAAGTATCGTTTGTGACTTATAAATTATTATGTATGTTATCGTTATGTATGCACCTCTCATTATTTATTTGTGTAGCTTGCATTATGTGCCGTATGCGGGCCTGTCTTTAAGTGTGGTATTAAAGGGTTACTTAGTACCGTAGTACTGAAGGGATTCCCTTTATGGGGCCCTTGCCTATTCAATGGGCAGTGCCCTTGCAGGTATTTTAGGTGCTACTCAAGTGGGCTACGGAAAAAGAGAGTAAGGAATTATCCGGTACCGTTAGGCCTTTTTCTTTCTCATTTAAATTCTTGGTTTCAAATGTATATGTTATTACTGTAACCACCATTGGTGGATTTTATTCTGGTAAACGATTTGAAGCGCTACTCTGATTTGTGTATCTTAATTTCCTTCAAGCTGTATTTCATCTTTCTTAGCCTTAGCACTTAGTACTGGAACGGTATGAGTGAACCGGTCTGGTACTAAGTGTGGCGGTAATACTCCCAAAGTTCACGTTTTGTTTATCTGCTTCCGCTAATTTCCTTTTAATTAACGAAATTTTTCAGTAGTGAATTTTGGGGGTGTTACATGTACCATCTCGGGGTTCCTCCCCATTTAATATCATAGTATTCCTAATTCTTTGATCTCCCCTAATTTATTCTTAGCCACCATCGACTAGGAATCTCATAATTGGCCTGCCCATAAAAATGATTTCCAAGATCTTATTGAGGGATGTTCGACTCATTATCATATTATATGTTGAGGGGTAAATAAAAACAAAAAAAAATCTACCTTAATTCTCCTTAGAACCTTCGGTTAAGCGATGATCAAAACAAGGTAGATCATTCCCTGAGCTCTTATTGTGTTACTGGTGAATCTAATTAGGGGTGAAGCCTTAGTTGTTAAACACTTGTTTAAAAATTCTAGTTTCCTACAAGCTTATTCAAAAATAACATTGATATAACTTTTTATATCTATAAGGAGCCTTTTCATCGTGTAATTAGCAATCTAGACTTCTATGACTAAGGGGTTATCATATGGTTATACTATACTTTGACCTTTGTCTTATTATATGAAAATAAATTGCATTCACCCATACATACTTTCTTATTCATTTCATGGAATATGACTCTTCTAACATATACTTTTAGGGCCAAATGACTAGCCTGAGCCAAATGATTGGCCTTAGCCAATAAATCCCCTAATCATCGTATGAGTAATTTTTTGTTATTATTGGCCTTAGGGGAAGTGGAGACTATTGAGATACTCTTTGGTTAGGGGAATATATGATTGTCACCACAAATGGCCCTTTCATGTAAGCTCTTCTACAATATCTATTGATGCCCGACACTCTTCTATGGCATAGCTAATATCTTCCTGATATGCACACCACCTATTGGAATTTATATACTTTGAGTCAGTTCATAAGGGAAGGGCCTCATAAGTATTTTTCTAACATTCTCTACACTAATATGTGTGAAATAGTGGCCACTAATGGATTGTATTTATTGTATTTTTTAAATGGGCCTTGCCAAATAGCTTTGTTTACCACCAATTATTAAACCTCTTGATCTTTTTCTTTTTTGTACATATCCTTATCCGGTCTTAGCTTTAGGATCGATAATTTTCCATCCTTTTTCTTGTAAGCCACATGGCTCTACACATTTTCTTAGCTTCAATCCTCTCCTATACATCATTCCTAAGAGATGTGTAGGGTCTATGCTTCACCAAGTATAAGTTCTCCACTAGCTCTTTATTATTCAATCCCTTGAGGAGGGATGATGTAGCAATGTTGTTGTCTAATTCATGTCTTAACTCTTTGTCAAATATATTTAGGAATGACTTGACTGACTCCGATGGCCATTAGGTAAACACCATCAACGAGGAAGGATCTTTTTTGGGACATCGATATACATCAAATTGTTCAACAAAAGTCATCGTAAGCTCCGAGAATGAATCCATTAAATTAGCCTTTAAATTTCCAAACCACCTCAAGGTTTCTTCCTTCAAAGTGTCAAAAAATTCTTTACATAATATTTCTTCTTGGGGCCCAAATAATCACATGGAGTTCCTGAAGGTGCTTAGGTGTTATTACAAGTTGATTGAGCTATCAACTACTTCATAAGTTGGAAACCATATCTTTTGTGTCAATGCCTTAGAAATATTCCTAGTGAAAGGTATTCGCCAGCTAAACCTAATATTATCTTGATATTTCATGGCTTGCAAGGCTTCATATAACATTTTGTCTATCATCTTGTTAATTGAATCTTCCTCATCCTTCTTGTTCTGGTGGCCTTCTCATCTTCAGTTCCTGTGTTGGTTTGATTTGTCCCAATGCCTATCACCTAGGTACTTATAATCTGGAGCCTACCATGCTTTATCCATTTAAGAGGGTTAAGGGACTCTTGTGGCTTGTCACTTGTAACTCTTTTGCCATGGACATATTCTACAGAGTCTTTATCATCTTCTTACAAGATGGCACTATGGAGTTTAGTTCTTGGTTCTCTTTCTAGAGGGGCAGGAGCTTCATATAAGGTTTCTTGAGGATTGGGTTTCTAGGGTGGAATGTGATAATGTTGGTCTATGAGGTAGGGGAACTAGCTGAGGGTGTGGTTAAGAGGATCCAACATGAGTGACACCATCTCTTGAATAGAATCATACAGCTCAACATTAGTAGCCTAGAGTTGAGAAATGGTGACCAAATGGTCTTTCTTTGGGGGATTATGAGTGTTTGAATCGAGTAAGTGAGGATGTTGTGTGGGAGATATGCCGTTTTGTAAGCGATCCCCACAAACGTTGCTTGTTGTTGTGTGAGTTTTGTGAATCGAGATGTTCTTAGGGGTTAAGGTAGAGAGCAACACGAGAAAGATGCTAACGAAAAAACAATGAGGAGAAAGGTGAGAATGAAAATGGAAAGTATATATAATGATTTCTCATGCCCAAAATGACTACAATACCTCATATTTATAAAGTTGAAACTAAGGTAAGGAAAAATGGGGAATAGGGTGCAGTGAGGAGTAAGAAGTTTGTCTTTAGTGCTATGAGGCTCTTCACCCCATAAGTGAAGCTTCTATGGGATTAGTAACCTAGGGCCTCCCTAAGGCCAGTCAAGATTGATTAGTGTGTGTTTGGGACCAATTTAAGGTCCTTTTGGGACTAATCTTGTCCTTTTAGGCCGGTATCTAAGGGTATAGTAGCTTGGTTAGGAAAACACCCATTTTAATGATAGATATTATTATAATAACAATGATACAATTTATATTTGTATTTCTAATAATAATATAATAATTATTATATTATAGTATATTATATTTATAATAATAATAATAACGTTTATTATAATTCTAAATTAAGATGATAATAATAGCAATAATAATAATAATAATAATAACAAAAATTGTTATAATCAACATGATAATTATATTTATTATAATAGTCATAGAAATAATCATAATAATATTTATAATTGTGTTTATAACAATAACTATAATAATAAAACTAATACTAATAATAATTTACTATTATCATTATTATTATTATTATTATATATTTTATGATAATAATTAGTTATAACATTAAATATATTATGATAACTATTATCATAATAAACATAACAATAATAATAACTCATAAATTTTAATATATTCATGATATAAAATTAATAAAAATCAATGTTAATATAAATTTTGAATTGAATTGACCTTACCAAACCCTTTACAGTTGAGAGTTTTCAGAACTAAATCAACCCAACCCAAAATCAATGTTAATTATGATGAATTAAACCGTGACCCGAACCAATATTTTTCTAATTTGAAAAAATCTAACCCAATATTTTTTTGATCCAAAACAACCCGACTCAACATGAACTCAACTCAAATATTTATTATACGAATTGAATCTGACCATGAAAAACACCTAACTCAAATTGAATCCGATCTAAGTACATAACTTATCCAATTTTAAGTCAACTTAAATTTGACCCATATATCCCATTTGATACCTTTAGGTGCACTCTTAGTTACATCTAATTTAAATAATAATAATAATAATAATAATAATAATAATAATAATAATAATAATAATAATAATAATAATAATAATAATAGATAATCACACGTATGTGTAGACTATAGTAGTTTGAGTAATCTTCCACATTAATTATATATATACATACATGTAGGGTTGTAAATGAATTGATATAGTTTGGTATTTGACTTGGTTTGTCTCGTTCATTTAGTTAAATAAGCGGAGCCAAAGCCTAAATTTTGAGATTGTTTATTAAACAAGCTAAGTCCAAGCCCTAAAAAGCGAGGTTTGTCTCTTGAGCTTGGCTTGGCTCATCTTGTTAAGGGCTCAGCTCAGCTTGACTCATTTATTTAGTTAAACAAGTTGAGCATGAGCTTTATTTTATACTTTTTTAATAAACAAGCTGAGCCTAAGCCCGAAAGTACTTGACTTGACTCATTTACAACCCTACATTCACGTGAGTACTATAATCTTATTGCTACTCTTATATATAACACTACTACACATGCCTATTAGGAGGCCACTGTTAGACTTATTTTTATTGTGCCATTTCAAGGCTTGTCATCTTTGATTTCAATGCCACTACAACTATAACACTTTGATTGTCTTGGAAACTCCAACTCATGCGCGTACACTCACACACACACACACATAATTATGTTTTGTTCTTAGCCTTTGACTAGGCTATTGGTAGGTGTGTGTGTGTATATATATAATTGAGTTTCATTCTTAGCCTTTAACAAGGCTATTGTTAATAATGTACTAAGGTGACTTAATGCTATAGTAAAAGTCCATACATGTTATGAACTAAGGTTATTGAATGCTATAAGGCATATTGTGGTGATTATCATCCATGTGGTCAACAATAGTGAAAAGGCCACTACAATAATGCTTTAAGTAATTTCTAAATATTTAGTTGTTGGTAAAACCAAGTGAAAAGAGTTAAACAAAGTGAAGAATTAGAATATTCTATCATTGTTAAAACATATATATTTTATGAGTTGAGAAATAAAGGCATAAAGTTCACTTACATGCATTCTAGGGAAATTTTGAATCATCAACCAAAATGGTTGGTAATGAATGGAATTTTACTAGAAGGCTCAATGAGTTATATAGCAACGAAGAATTGTACTAGTGAATTTGCTGGATATTGATTCACTTACTCAAATATTTATACTTTAAATAGTATTGCCCCAACAACTCAATTTGGTGCTCGTCTACTAGGTAGGTGAGGGAATGCCAAAACAACATGTTTTTTAAGACACGATGAATAGTTGTAATGAAAAAATTATGTGATAAGGATTTTATCTTGTTCTTTGAAAGAATATTCTATACCATAATGAAAAATAATTGATTGATAAGTGCACACTAAGGAAGAAAGACTAAAAGTTAACTATAAATGAATTAAAATGAAGGCTAGTATGACAGAAGTAAATGTGGAAAAGATGATACACAAAAAGTAGTTGTTATTGGAAAAATTAATGGTTGTCACAAACATGTTGCCACTACAATAGAGTAAGTATGAACACTTGTGTAGTGAATTTTATCCTCATGGTGGTGTGTGAGGAATTATACTACATTAATGTGTTTATTGGAATTGCGTGCCGACTATAAAAGTGTAATGTGTTTATTTTAATTGTGTTTAGCATGAGTGTAATGTTTATGTTTACTTGCTATTTTATTTCAATGTACTACTTGCATTTATTTTCCATATGTATTTTAATTTCATGTGAATTTGTTGAGTTTGAATGTAATTTATTTTAAGGAACCTACCTACATCATTGTGTTCACATTTCTTTCATTTGTATTTATCTACAACATTATTAAAAAGAATCTAACACCATTATTATGCTCACATGGGATACACTTTTCCATTAATTAATATATTAACTCAAAAATGAATTATTTTTGTTATTATTGGCTACATATATCTCTATATAATGAATTACTTAAAAATAATCAAACATACCACATTTACTAGTCTAGTATGACAAGAATTATTTCACAATTGGGAGTAAAACATTACTTGAGTGCAACAGTCCACATTTAGACTAAATTATCTTTGGTGTCATACTTTTGGCAAACCTAATAAATCACAACAAATATTTTTTTAGCATAAAAATAATTATTACATTCATCTTAATTTTTCTCCCTTTTAATCCTTGCATGGTTATAAACCTCCTCAAGTTCTAGGGTTGCACAATAATTCCATTACCAATGAGTCTTTGGAGGCTTGTTGATGGAGAGATAATTTGTTCAAGGTATAACAAAACACTCATCTTAGGCTATGGAGAGAGTTAATTTTTTTTACTAACATAAAAGAGAACCAAAAGGAAATTAATTAGTAGTAGGTAATATAATTAATCTTAGGCTGGAATATTATACAAAATCATTTTATCATGATCCATGACTACCTCATAACTTCCTCAAGCATCTTGAGGTAGCCATATGGATATGGGTTATCCCTTGCTACTTGATTGGCACTAATGTTGATGTTATATCTCAGATATGACTTAGTTCCCCTTTCCTACATATTTTTTATTGGATGTTGTGTATATTTAGTATGGTGTTCAGCGAGAGCACATGTGGGATGCTAGTTGTGCCAGGAGAATTAGGGATTGAACCTCTAAGCATGTGATAAATGGTATAAAAGCAACTTATAGCCATGTTAATTATCAAACACTTTGCCTTGTTCATGAGTGGGACCCATTGGGATTGTGGGTGCCTTACTAGTGAAAGAATGTAGGGGTGTCTCAATTTCTCCAAGAAGAAGGAAAAGATTGTATATGTTACATAGATTCATTGATAAGGGAGAATCAATGGACATGGTTTTTGATGGGATCTATGATATTCAAATGAGTTGTTTTTTTTGGGGGGGGGGTTGGTGATGGGACAATCTCAAGCACATAAGGTAAGATACTATAGAAGGGGATGGATATTGTAACATCTCTACTTTCATGATTTGAAAATTTTATTTAAAAAAAAGGTCTTTCAAAAGCTAAAAAAAAAACTAGAATGCTACCATCGCATCTAACAGAGAAAAGGTATTTCCTATACCCACTTTATGTCAGGTACAACGCTAAAAGCAACTCCTATCTATTAATAAAGCATGGGAAACACTTGATCCTAAATGATACATGCTTACAAAATAGAAAGGAAGAAAAATATAGAACTAGAAGTCTATAGGAGAGGTCCATATAACCATAACACTACTCCTATACCCAATAACAACACTCATAATAGGTATCACATCAAAAACATTGATATCAAAAAATAAAAAAAAACTTTGAAACAACAAGTGGCACTTGCTTGTGTGAATGAGCAATGGAAATAAAAATGTTGTAAATACAAAATGTATTAAGTAATATAATCACTCACGAGACATAACATGCTACACATGAAGGTATAGTAGATCACATATGATCATATATAAACTATAGAGAATAAAAAATCATACATATAATATTAGAGATAAATTTAAAGGAAGGGTTGTATTAACATCTTTATTGAGTGATTACACATTATTGATTCCTTAATTATAAGAAGACTAGGAACCCCACTTTACTTCCACTCATCTTTCCATTGTAAATGGGAGATAAGAGTCAAATTTCACTTTCACTTCCACTTCTAATCTTCTTTCCCCCATAGATGGGAGATAAGAGTCAATAATAAAAAAGGTTCAAAAGGAATAATTTAAAAATGATACAAATTAGAGGAAGGGGAAGAGAAGTCAAAGGATTCCAAAGATCAAAGAAGCAATCAATGAAAACAAGGGGCATAATGAGAGTAACAAATGTATGATTTTTTTAGGCTAACCTTAAGGAAGAATCAAGGATAAGGGTAACCGCATATGGAGAAAAACAAAACCTAATATCATAGAGAAATTAGGGTTTGAAAGAAAAAAAATTATAGATAGGTACAACAAATTATGGTTGGGTGTAAGATGTTAGTTGGTTATCCAACTTTGTGGGGCGACATAGAGTGGTTGTATGGTGCTTCTTCTAACATTAAGTGAATGTTGAAGAATTATCATTGCAAAACTATCTAAGATGCATGGAAATGATGTTAGGACTCCTTTGTGGTGTAAATGAAAGCATTTGTGATTTTTGATAGGGGAGAATGTCTCAGTCTATGACTTTTGTAGGCATTTTACTATCGAACCATGTAGATATGAGCGCTCATTTTATGCTTGATTGATACTAATGTTGATGTCTTAAGGAGGATTTAGATTTCCTTCCATGCATCTCTTTTGTATAATTATTGTGGAATATTTAACATATTTGACATGGTTCTTAGTGGTAGTGCATGTGGAATGTTTGTCATGCTAGTGGCTCAGGTGCTTGAATCTTTGAACATTTGATGATATGTTACCTTGAGGAAGAATCTAAAATTATTGACAAAAATAATTTAGTGTTTATCTGTTCATGAGCCAATAGAGTCAATAGTATATGAATGACAACTTCCTCCAACTATCCATACTTGTCCATTGTGAAAGAAAATTGGATATAGGAATTATGCTCAACTTGAATCCCCCTCCCCCACCTCTCGATGTTGTTACACCTTTACGATAATTTATACTTATCTTCACGACCTCTTATAAATAAATAAAAATGAAGAAAGGAATTATGCTAGATTTGAACTACCATTAGTTGATATGGTTGGTCAGTCACCATACTAATAGATGAATGGAGGATTATACTCTATTAAACAAATTGCACGCATACATTTTGTTATTTAAATAAGGATCTCATATTTTAGCGCTAAATTAGCATCTCATTAATAGTAATGACAAAAAAATACAATTATAAAACTAATGATACAATATTCTAGTTAATATTAGTGTAAATAGTTTTTTTATTCTTAAAGATTTTCATCCCTTATAGGCATTATGTAACAAGAGAAGAATATATCTCGTTATATTCCATTGTTTCTAATTGTGTAGCCTAATGCATGACTTGTTTTTGCTTTTTTACTGCTAAGCTTAATTTTGTTTTTTCATTTAAGAAAGTCGTGTCAATGATAGCATATATGACATGAAATATAAAAATAATTTTTAATAATATAAATAAAGTCTTTTTTTTCAACCATTTTATAAAGATGAACTAAAAATATCAACTAGTGCTTACGAAATATTTTTATTTATCTTCCATGAGATTAGATTATTGATCCATGTTTGTAATTATTACATTTATACAATATATATTCAAAACATTTAATAAATTTGTGTCATTATTATATTCATATAATATATATTTGAATCATTTAATATATAAGAAATATAAAATATGAGCCTAAAATGTAATATATACCATACTATAATATTAAATAATATATTAAAAGTGAGTCTTCTTAAGGCTTGGTGGTGGAGGAATTCGGCCTTTCGTGCTTTATCCAAGTTCGAGCCACTCTAGAGACATGTGTGGGCCATTTTCTTATAGTGGCTACATGATTCAAATTTTATCTTAGGTACCTGAATTTTTCCACCTCCTGAGGTATTAGGTTTCTCCCTTTTTTGTTGTATAGATACATATACATACATACATACATACATACATACATATATATATATATATATATATATATATATTACATGAAGATGTAGGGCATTCCAAAGCACAAAGGTAAAAACATGAAACAAGTATAGAAACCATGAGGTAACAAAATTTAGCTATTAAAACTAGAGGCGTTTAAATAGATTGCCATGATTTAATCTAACCTATAATATTTTAACCCATGTGATCTATGGTCTAACTTTTAGCGGGTTAAAATAAATAATTAATAATTTTTAACCTAACCTATCATAATCCACTGGTTAGACAATTTGATTATGGATTATCGTGGGTTAATAAACAAATAAATTTATCACCACCTCTACCTAGATGTGGCAATCAGGTTGGACGATTCGTGTTCGAACCGGATTTTAGTAGGTCAAGTCGTTCTTAGCTCGGATTATTTAGGGATAATTTTTTTTTTGTAGTGGGTTGTAGGTCGGATCAGGTCATTTGAGTTCGGGTCATTTCAAATTATTTTATTAATGGAGTCAATTTTTGGTTCGGGTCATTTTAAGTTATTTTATTGCTCGAGTCAATTTCGAATTTTGATCGTTGCAGATTCTTGTTGTATTAGGTTAATTTATCAAGTCAGTTCAAGTTTGGATCTTTTTGGGTTAATTTGATGGGTTACGTTAGGTTTGGATCGTTGGGTTAATGTGACGGATCGGGTCAGGTTTGACCTAGCCAACTTGCATTTGGGTAATTTTGGGATTAGACAGAGTGAAATTGGATCATGGTGAGCATATGAAATGTTGGGTCTCAATGGGGCGGGCCTGGATGGAATTAGGTTAAGGTGGCCCATAGTTGGGTCGGGTCGTGGTCAAACAAGGTCGTGGCAGGAACGAGCAAAGTCATTCTAGGATAGGATAGGGTTGAGCAGGGTCGGATGGAGTTGGTTGGATTTGGGGAGTCTTGAACCAAAATATTTCGTTTGAGATCCAATTAAAAGATGGTTGTGGTGGTGATAATTTTGATATAATAAATGTAATATTCACTAACTCATGACAACCCATAAAAAAATCGTAGACTAACCCGTAATAACTTATCTTAATTTATAACCGACTTTAGATTAATCTATAGGAACTTCTATAAAATATTAATCTAACTCATCTGACTCATAAACTTATTATCATGGATTGAGTTATATAAGAGAGGACTAACCTAACCCATTCAACACTCCTAATTAAAACCAATAGACTTCGGCACCTCAATTATGTTTCTTTTTTCTTTTCGGTAAGACTTCGAAACACCAGCAACAACGTTATCTTATCTCCTCAGCCATTTTGGATTGGCTAAAGGTTGGGTGCGGTCGGGTCCCAATGGGAGTCGATAGTCATTTTTTAAATACCATGAGCTAGGCTTGGTATGTTTCTACGGTTAATTTTGATTTATTTTTTCTTATCACAACATATATGATCTAATTAATTTTTTATTTTATGATTATTATTAATGTTATAACTATCATGTTCCCAATTAGTATTACTAGTATTGTTATTATTACCATTAATTTTATATTTTTTAATATTAATTTTATTTTTTATTACCAAAATTTTGCTGATATGATATAATAAGATATAAACATAAATTAAGAAGAACATAACCTTACTTATTAAATAAATATATATTTATTATTAAATTTTTTTAAGTACCTGTATCAAAATATGAGTATTGTATGAATTATTAGAGCAATATATATATTTTTCTTTTTAAGATTCATGCTCACTATTCAAAGTTTAACTCTTACTTAATTTAAATCATTGTCCATAATAACCTTTACAGAATACAAAATTTTTCATAATGATTAATTAATTTTACTTTGTATGAATCAAGCCATTTATATCTTTTGAAAATGTTATGGTATCATTGAATTATGTTATAATATGTAAAAATTAGTAGGATATTAGCTTTAAGTGACATGAATTGCAATAGAATGAAATAAAACAATTAAAAAGCCTTGGTTAGCATACATTTATATAATAAACCGCCGTCCTCTTATCAGTCATCACTCCCGGCGCGAGTTCCTTCTCATCAACCCCTCCCGCCGCTTATCTATATATATCTAGAGAGAGAGAGAGAGACACACACACACACACACTCGCTCTTGTTTATCACTAATACTACTACCACTCAAGCCTTCTTCCTGCAGATAACCCAATTTCAGTGAGGCCGGAGCTGAAATTGCAACATTAATCAGGAAAATGGCGGGAATCAATAATGCGGAGAAAGACATGGGAGCTGCTGATGCTGTGGATAGGAGAATATCGTGTATATCCAATCATCTGAACCCGCTCGTCCCATCCAAATCGGGCTCATTTGGGCTATCGAATACCTCAAGCTCGGATTCAATTAGTTACCAACGAATTCATGGCGAGGTTTCTAATGACCCAGTTGTTTGGAAAGCTGCCTGTGATGAATATGGTAAAGGATTTGTTGATATTATCTATGAGAAGGCCGTTGGTGAAGGAATTGCTAAAGTAAAGCTATTCTTCTTCTTCTTCTTCATCCTCTTTCTGTTATTTCTATTTTTTTTTATGAAATTAAATCAATAATCGAATTGGTGTCGTTTGTAATGAAGATAACGATAAATCGACCCCATAGAAGAAACGCGTTTCGTCCTCTGACAAATAAGGAGATCAGTCGGGCCCTTGATGATGCTAGGAATGATACTTCCATTGGAGTAATCATTCTTACTGGCAAGGTGAGTAAATCTCATGTAACCTTTTCTCTGTCTTTTTTGGCTTGTTTGTAATGCAAGTATCTGCACCTGTGGCTGTGGAACGATGAGGTCTTAGATGAGCTTATCAAACCGACCGAGCCGTTGGGCTTAAAAAAAAGCATGTCGTCCGCACCGCACCGCACCGAGCTCTAACGTAATAAGGGTTTGTTTTTGTTTTTATTTTATTTTATTTTAGGCTATAATTGGTTGAGCTTTTTTTTTTGGGCTCTATAAAAATTAGCTTAAATGGCTATCCAAACATGGAATTGGACTTCAATTTTCTTTTTTGGAATTTTTGTATCATTTCTGAAAAAAATAAAATAAAAGGAGGATAAATACAAATCTTATACAAAATAAAGAGATTCGGCAATGAAAGAAGAATTTCCCTGAGGCCTACCTTTGTTTTTACATTGGAAATTTTGGAATTCAATGAAAAGTAAAAAAAAAAAAAATAGAAATACAATTATTGTAGTATGACTTTTGGATTCGAAATATATTTCTGTTTTCCATAGCTTGGACCGTTTTTTATTCCAAACAAGCGCTACTCAATCAAGAAAAACCTTGTTAACTTACGCAGGGAACCAAAGCCTTCTGCAGCGGTGGTGATCAATCTTTGAGGGGCAAAGACGGTTATGCTGATAATGCTGACAGTCCCGGTAACCTTAATGTTTTAGATATACAGGTTGGTACACTCTCCCTGCTACTCCACAGTCAAATTGCTAGCTAGACTCATTAGTTGAGTTGGAGCAGGTTCTTTGGATCTTATTTTTGCTCATATGATATGATCCTAATATAATTATATTTATGATGATCATTATTATTAATTTTAAAAATAATATAAATCATAATTATGAATAAATAAATATTATTAATATTAATTATTTATAAATATTTTTTAATGTTATTAAATTAAAATAATTATATTATTATTATTATTACAATATTATTATTTATATCATTTATTATTATGGATATAATTAAATTAATAATAGTGTCAATTATTATTATTATTTATAGTGTTATCAATAGTATTCAATTAATTATTATTATTATTATTATCATCGTCATTAAATATTGATGCAATTATTAATTATTATGAATTATTTTTATTACTAAATTCAAGTTAAAATTATTAATTATTATTTATATTATTAATTAAGATTAAGATTATGATTATTTTTTAATGGTATTATTAGTACTAATTATTTTTAACATTATTAATGATTGATAATTATTATGAAAAAGCTCATATTAATATTATTATCTATTATTAATGATAAATATTGTTAATATTTTTCTTGCCAAACAAACTATTATTGTTATTTTTTAATAATATTATGATTAATAATTATTATTTTTATTATTAATTATTAATATTATCATGATGACAATAATAATATTAATTGTTATTATTATTATTATTAAATTAATCAACATACTATTTATTATTAATAAATGAAATATGATTTTAATTATTAATTAATATTATGATTATTAATAATTATCCTTATTTAATTAATATTATGACTTATTATTATATTGTTAAATTTATAATTATTAATAGGATTGCAATTAATTATTATTATTATTTATTGATATGATTTAAATTAGTTATTATTAATATTTATCATAATAATGACTAAAAATATATCATTATTATTAATATTAATAATATTCCAATTATAATTTTTATATTACTAAATTCAAACTATTTATTGTTATTTATATTATTAAATGAATTATTATGGTTAAATTAACTTTTCTTAATATTTATTTGTAATAATAAATAAATATATAAATATATTCTTATTACTATAAATTAACTTCTATTTATCATTTTTATATCATTAAATTAAAATTATTAATTATATTAATATATTATGATCTTATTGCTATTGATTTGATGATATGATCTTTTTAGAATTGATCAGATCTTATATGCTGTAAAAATGAGTTCCAAAGAACAGACCCTTGGTCACTCATTTTCCACTGCTGTCTTAGTTCTGAAACTCAATTTTTGTTTTTGTTGGTGTAGGTGCAAATCCGCAGGCTTCCTAAACCAGTCATAGCAATGGTATTATTCTTGCTTCTTTTCCATCTGATCAAGGAGTGTATGTATACTGTATAGTTCCAACTTCCAAGTCTATAGCTTGAGGTTGGGGGGTACCGTATATATATTAGGTAGCTACTAATTTGTTTACACCAAGTTCAGGTTGCTGGTTATGCTGTTGGTGGAGGGCATGTACTACACATGGTCTGTGATCTTACCATTGCTGCAGACAATGCTATCTTTGGCCAAACTGGTCCTAAGGTACTCATTTGGTGACTGTTTGCTTCATAAATAATGCTACCACTGATACGGACCCTGTCCTATAATTAGTATTCATCAAGCCAAATGCTACGACTAATACAGACCCCCATCTTATAATCAATACTCGTCATGCCAAATGGGTTTATGCCAAATAATCCCCACCCCATGCTTTGTACTTGTCACGCTAAGTTGGTAGCACCCGAATTCACGAGGTGTAGTGCCGGTCGATATAAACTCCCAAGGCATATTTGTCCCAAGCATACCCGTCTACGAAATCCTTGAACTACATCTAAAAGCTAATTTAAGGGTGAAGGGTTGACCCCTCGTATAAATTGTCTAGAGATCCCTTCAGCAACCGTCGTGGCCCACATCATGTGACATATCAACGACCGTGACAAGCAATATGTTGCTTACAATTTCTAGGCTCTAGCTTATGCTTCTTGCTTCTAGTTTCTCCGATATTGTATTGATCTGTTTGAGTTGAATGGCAGGTGGGTAGCTTCGATGGTGGCTATGGATCTGCCATCATGTCCCGTTTGGTAAGTCCGATCGAACATCGCATCATGCATCGTGTTTGGTTCATATTAAATCTGGTTTCTTATCATCAAGTTGTGTGGAACAGGTTGGTCCGAAAAGAGCTAGGGAAATGTGGTACCTATGTAGATTCTACAGTGCCTATGAAGCAGAAAAAATGGGGCTTGTTAATACTGTTGTACCGGTTAGTATCCTCTTTCTTCTTCTTCTTTTGCATATACATGTTAACTTGAAATTTGTTGAAATATTTATAAAAGGACTCAACGTATACCATATTGCTGATTTATAGATTGAAATGTCTTCGATTCTCGTCATGTTCTAGTTTGAGAGGAGACAGAACGGACAGTGCTAATTTCTTTTTGGCTAATGTGCAGCTTGAAAATCTAGAACAAGAAACAGTCAAATGGTGTCGACAAATCTTAAGGAATAGCCCAACTGCCATCCGAGTTCTTAAATCAGCTATTAATGCAGCCGATGACGGCCATGCTGGACTCCAGGTACATACTATACACTTGCTACATAATTTCCAAACCTTGATTGCAATGGGGCGAGATTCAAACTATCTGGGCTAGCTGCTCAAATTGAATGTACATTCTTCAATTTAATTTGCAGGAACTTGCTGGAAATGCTACACTAGTATATTACGGAACTGAAGAAGGAAGTGAAGGGAAGAATGCATTTATGGAGAAAAGACTACCCGATTTCTCCAAGTTCCCTCGTCTGCCTTAAATCTTATGTGCTTATTTAGTACCATTGTTACAATATTTACATTTTAACTTTTGCTAGTTTGTGATCTCGTCGTTGATATCCATGATGTCTTAAACAATTCGGGGAAGCTACGAGTAGTAGCCAGCTAAGTCGTCATTTTTATTAATTAATGCAAGTCAAAAATGTTGGCTTTGTGAGTTCTTTCAAACTTTGAGTCCTACCTTTTGGTAGTAAGGAAACTTTTCATGGGATCTAATCCAAAATGGTGTCTTGCTTCTTTTGCTTGGATTAAATCCCTTGCAAACTCACCTTCAATTAGCCTCCATTCCTCCTAAAAAGTCCCTTATGTTTGTGCCTTGTTTGTGTTGCCTCCTTTTCCCATTGTGGCTGCGATTTCTGTTGCTGCCACTGCCGTTGTGTAGCTGCTGTTTGGCCATTTCACTAGTTCCATCCATTTCCTACTTTGGTTTTTTGCTTCTTGACTCTTCCCCCTTTCCTTACCTTTTCCACCTGCTTCTTTTACTATTTCCCTATCCTTCATTATTTATGTTTAGGTGATCAAGGCGTAGAAGGTACTTTAGGAGGATTTTGCTTGCATAGAGAATTTGCTCTTTTAGAAGGCTATACACCTCATTAGATTAGGCATTTTGGTGATATGTGTTTTATAGTATGATTATCACGTTAACATGCTAAATTTGTAAATCATGATTCATAATAATCAAGCTTATATTTATGCCTTCTTTTGTGATTATGCAGATAACATGTGGTTTTATTTAAATAACATGTAGGGCCATGCTAGAATTTACCCCTTAAATTCCAAGCATGATGATCTATTTTGTTAATATTAATAAGCATGTTGATTTGGTGTTATTTTTCACGAGTTTAAGTGTTTTGAGGAATTATATGTGGAGGTTTGAGTTTGGTGATTTTAGGGCTATTTGTGTGTTCCTTCCTCAAGGGTTTTAGAGGCCTTTTGGGTTTATTTTATTTGATTCAATTATATTTCTGGGTGTCAAAATTTATTTGAGAGATCATGTGTAAAAATGGTAAAATTGTATGAGTGTTGAAATTTGGGTGAATAGTATTATATTCGATCATATGGGTTTTTTGGTCATTCTAATATGTTTTTGTGGGATCCATTTACTCTATTGTTATTGTTGGAGTTTTCATTTAAAGTTTGATACATAATGAGGTTGTGTTTGATATTATTTGGGTTAAGTTATGAGTATAAAAAGTTTTGGATGTGTTTAAGTGACATAAGGGTATTATGGTCATTTTGAGTTAAGTATGGAAATTCAAAGTTGTATAAGTGTTATTTGAGTTTAAATATGTTAAGTGTGGTTTATGTTTTATTTGGGTTAATTATAAGCATCTTAAGTCTTAATATTATGTAAAAAAGACATAAAAAAATTTAGGATGACAAAATCCGATTCGATATCCAAAAAATTCGATACGACATTTTAGATTTTTCGACCTTATTTTAGTCAAAAGGATATCCAACATTTTTTTTATTTGATTTTTGACTGGATTATTCGATCCGAAAAAATATACGATATTCTTTTGATTATTTTAACAATACATCATAATATTATATTTTAATAGTTTTAAATTTTAAAATTTTATTTATTTTTTATATTTTAAACATTTATACTAAGATTTTAATAATTTTTTAAAATAAAATAATACACTTATATGAATATAGATATGAATATTAATTGATATACGATCTTTATTTTTAAAAATATTTTGTAAAATTTATTAAAATTAATAAAATAGTATTTTTATGCGGATATTGGATATATCCGAATTCAGTCTATAACCAATATGTATTTTTCGGGCATCCATATCCCAGATATCTGGTCTTAAAAAATGCTGAGCCGATATATGAAGGAAATATTTAAACGAATACAGATATTCGATTTTACATACCTCTATTATTCATATTGCTATAGCGTATAGTTATATGGGTATCCCCCTCTCTTCGGACATTTATCTACTTTCTATTGGATATATTCGCTTCTCTTTATTTTGTAATATTATATTGTTATAGAATTAATTGTTTTCTACACCTAATATGTAGATACGATATACTTTTTAGCCTTGTATCCATCGTATATTAGATATATGGAGTATCTTTTTTATATTGGATATGGTATAGCACGCTGCACTTTCATTTTTCGCTTAAGCAAAACTTGTTTGAAAGAAAAAAAAATTACTTCATAAAAATGGGGGTGTTTGAGTCATGCTTAAACTTATTATATTCAACATAATTAACCCAAAAATATATTTATAACCATAATTTTGTTAATAAAATGGCAATTATGCCTCTAAGGTTTATTAAACTAATTTAAAGATGTTTTCACATAATAAATTAGCTTATGCTAACCACAATTATACCAAACAACCCACTTATCATACTTATCATAATTTTATCCAAATAACACCCTCACAACATCAAATTTCCAAAACTCAAGTAAAAAGACCAAAATACCTTTAATCACCTAAAATACTTCAAATCTTGCAAAAAACGTAACTCAATCCAAATATTACTAAACCATACTATATTATATATCAAAATTTAAGTAAAATATCCCCAAAAACATAATATAGTACACTTAGTTTTTTCAATAAAACTCACCGAAATAATAATTCTACACCCAAATCCAAATATGCCTCAAATATGACCTAAATTTAACTTACTCCAAGTCGCCCCAAAATCATACACAAACTCCTATAGGCCATTAGAAATCTCATGGTATAATTATCACAAATTAAATCAACTAAAAACCTCCCTCATAAATCAATGGTTGAAACCACTATAAAAGGCATTATTATCATAAACCATCTCACAACAATATTTTCACCATACTAGTTAAACATATGGCTATATACTTAAACCAAAAATAAATACTAAAAATAGCAAGACATTTATCACACTCAAATGCACATAGTAACTAGGATGACCTAAACATGACATTTTCACATATTATATGATAATATACACTTATAAGATTTAAATTATTTATTTTTAAAATAAATTATACTATCGTGATAGCTGAAATAAAATACAACACTTAGCGCAAAAATCCTAATCTAGATATGTGTACTACAGTACCAAAAGCTAATGTTGGACTCTAAACAAAAGTACTCCTAGGCACTTTCACCATCTTCACCACACTTGGATCGCTTAAACAAAACTATAAGATTATAAATCAAAGAAATATAACTTGGGATTAGAAGAGGGAAAAGGAGATTAGGAGAGATAGATAAAAAAAAACCCTAGTTTTGAAATAGAAATATTAGATTGAAATGAAAAATCAAGAGGATCACTCCATCATTCTCAAAACCTTGACTCCCTACACTTTAATGAAGTGTTTGGGGGTTTAAGATAAGGAAAAATTAGGATAACACAAGCCAAGATAAGGAGAGAAAAAGAAGGGGAGATTGAAGACCACTAGTGTAACACCTTCAAAATTCACTACTGAAAAATTTCATTTTATTAAAAGAAAATTAGCGGAAGCAAAATAATAAATCATAAATTTTGGGGATATTAATGCCACACTTAGTACCAGACCGGTTCACTCATACCGTTTCAGTACCAAATGCTAAGGTTAAAAGAGAAAAGGATAACCTACAAGAAAGTCAAACATATTTAAATTAGAGTAGCATACACAACACTTTACAATAATAAAATCCACAAGTGGTGGTTACAAATCAACAAATACATTAAAACTATAAATTTTAAAGGTAAAAGAGTACAACCCTAAGATTTTTCGGATAATACATTACGCTCTTTCCCGAGAGCCCACTTGATTAACACCTAAAAATGACTTGCTCGGGACACTGCCCATTGAATAGGCAGGGGCCCCATGAATGAAACCCTTCAGATATTAATTAAGGTGATCACAAAAGCACAATCATCAGATAATTATTCACTTTCAATCATTCGGATATCGTTAGATATTTCTTATTCGAATGGTTATCCAAGGTAACACAGATGAATTATTAAGGCCATCATAATTTCATCTATTTCTAAATTAGGATTTGTTCTCATGATACTTACTAATTATCAAATACTCTTACCTTGCTATTCAACATTATTTGAGTCATATTACGAAATTCCACAATCACAATGACATGTTGGATACAAATTACTCATTTACCCCTTACTTATATAATTGCTAAGTTATCCCTTCCTTACTTGAAAAATTACCATATTACCCTCCTTGTTGCATAATTACCAAATTACCCCTTACTCGAATTAGGTTACCAAGTTATCTCCCATACCTATTAGGTCACTAATTCCCCCTTCATAATTATTACACTTAATACATTTTCTATTTGGTTTGTTAGATTACCAATTTGCCCTTTTTCTTTTATTATAATTAACAAATTTCCCTTTAGTTGGTCAAATTACCAAATTACCCTCCTTTATTATCCTAATTATGAAATTATCCCTTTAGTTAGTTAAATTACCAAATTATCATAATTACCAAATTACCATTCTCCATCATCAAAATTACCAAATTACCCTTTAGTTGGCTAAATTACCAAATTACCCTTCTCTATGATTATAATTACCAAACTACCATTCTCCATTATCAAAATTACCAAATTACCCTTGAGTTGGTTAAATTACCAAATTGCCCATCTCTATTATCATAGTTACCAAATTATCCCTTTCCATCATCAAAATTACTGAATTACCCTTTAGTCGGTTAAATTACCAAATTGCCATTCTCCATTATCATAATTACCAAATTACCCTTTCTACTTATAAGTCACCATTTTGCCCTTTGCATATAAAATTACCAATTTTCCCTTTTCACTCATAAATTACCAATTTTCCTTTTTCATACAAATTACCATGTTACCCTTTAATTACCAAATTAATTTTTCCCCCTTTAGTTACAAAATTACCATTTTACCTTTAATTGTAAAATTACTATTTTACCCCTTAATTACAACATTACCATTTTAGCCTTGAATTATAACATTACCATTTTATCCTTTAATTCCACAATTACCCTTTTACCCTTTATTCACAAAATTACCACTTTGTCCCTTTACTTCCAAAATTACCAATTTACCCCTTACTTCCAAAATTATCATTTTACCCTTTACTCAAAAAATTACCATTTTACCCCTTTAACTTCCAA
This sequence comes from Tamarix austromongolica, assembly GCA_039764185.1. Taxonomy (NCBI): domain Eukaryota; kingdom Viridiplantae; phylum Streptophyta; class Magnoliopsida; order Caryophyllales; family Tamaricaceae; genus Tamarix; species Tamarix austromongolica. The sequence continues at coordinate 49,596,325 of CM077814.1, read as the reverse complement.
AAATTACCATTTTACCCCTTTACATATAAAATTACCGTTTTCCCCTTATTACACCACTTATATTAAATTATCATCACTACGTAAAACATTAATATTAATACCTCATCCACAACTATTATATTTAATATAATACTTATTAGCACCCATATATATTAGGACATATTCTTACATAAGATATATTACTAAAATACCCCTAAGGCTCACAAAAATATTAACCATGCATTAAAGATTACAATAGCATAATACAACATGGATAATACTTAACATTTTCATTAATAACCAACTCTTACCTTAAAAAATATTTCCATACATAGCATATAATCTATCATGGTTTTTTCTTATTATTTATCAATCAACACAAGAAACCACATATATTATATTAAACAACATATATCAAGCATAATAATATATTAAAAATCCTAATGTGCTAACAGACGTTAATCTATGCGTTTAAGTGAGATTTAACGGTTACCTTAATTCTCGTGAAAGCGAACCTCACCGATATTCTGGTTAAAGATTCAAGCTTTGATTATCAAAACCAATACCTAAAAATAATATCAAGATTTATTATATTAGAAATAATAAAAATCAAAGCATAAGACTTTATAACACTTAATTATTCAAATGCTTGAATTAAAATATTATTACACCTTAAAATCATTACCCAAATAAATCAAGAAATGTAGCAACTCATGCTGCTCATGAAGCATGAGCTGCATGCAAAACAATAAGGTAGAGGCTAAAAAATGGCATAAGGAGAAGGAGAGAAAATCAATTTTGGGTTAGGGTTTTTAGGCTAAGAAAAAGGGTAGATGGGGGAGGATTTGGGCAAGGGAAGGGTGCAGGAGTGGAGAGGGGGTGTAGGTGGTGGTCGGGGATGGGTTGGCGGCGACTAAGGGCGGCAGTAGTGGCGGTGGCAGTGGCAGTGAGGCTGCAAATAGGGGCTACCGAGGTGAGTCGAGATGGAAGGGGCTGAGAAGGAAGGAAAAGGGAGGGGGAAAATGAATGCCCATGGATGGTGGTTTTGGCCAAAGGAGGTTTGGGGTGGTAGAGGGGGTTGCAGGGATTGGTTTGGTGGCTCAGGTGGCGGCAGAACGACAACGGATCAAGGCGGTGCAAGGTGGCTGCTGAGAAGGGAGAAAAAGAAGAGGGGAGGAAGAAGGAGGCTACGGGGTGGCTCGAGGGGTACTATGATGGTTCAGGGGTGAGGTAGAGGGTGGCTGGTGGCTAGTGTGATGGTGAAAACGGTGGAGCGGGGCGACACAACAAAAATAGGGTGAGGGATGGCGGGAGAAGAAAGGAAGAAAATGAGGTCGAGGAAGGCATGGGGAGCTCGAAAAAATGCAGATTGAGGTAGGGAAGGAGGAAGAAAATGAAGAGGAAGAGAAAGGAGGGAATAGGGTGGCTTGGTAGGGTGGCGATAGGGTGGTAGGGGAATGGCAATGGCATGGGGAGGGAGGAGAAGAGATGGGTATGGGTAAGGAGAGGGAGAGGTGGTGGGGCCGGGATGGGGCATAGAAATGGCAGGAGAGAGAGAGAGAGAGAGAGAGAGAGAGAGAGAGAGAGAGAGAGAGAGAGAGATAGGGAGATCAATAGGGGAGATGGTTGCAGGTAGGGTGGCCGGAGATGGCGGGGGCGGTCGGATTTTTTGATAGGGAAAAAGGAAGAAGAAGAAAGATAGAAGAAAGAAGAAGGGGCGGGGAGGCTGGTGCGTGCGTACAGGTCGGCGTAGGGAAGAGGCATTAGGCCGGCCCCGTCGGGGGAGAAAGGAAATAAAAGGAAGGAGGGAGGGGCGGCTTGGGCTGACGACGCGGGAGAAGGAGGGGGAAAAGAAGATTGGGCCTGCGGCCCAGGCATAGGGGCCCAAGGAAAGGAAAAGGAAACGAAAGAAAGGAGAAAAGGAGAAAAAGAAGAAGAAAAAGGGAAAAAAAGGAAAAAGAAAGGGAAAATAGGATAAAATAAAATAATTTAATTTATAAAATAATAAATACAATATTTTTGGGTAATAAATTTATTTAATAATTTCATATAATATAATTAAAATATAAGGGTTTAAAAATGATAATTTTAGTAAAATAATGGTTTGAAAAATTATTTAAATAAAAAGAGTATGATACAATAAAAAAATATTTATTTTAATTTATTAAATATTTATATCCAATTTTATATACTAAAAAATCCATAAAATAATTAAATTAAATATATTTAAAGGCTAATTTATCCCAAATAAAATTTATTTATTAAATTATAGGCTTTTAAAATTTTGGGGGGATTACAGCTAGGCAAAACAAACCAAAAATACCACCCAACCACCATGAAAATTGCCACTCTTGTACCACTCTAACACCAAGTATGGAAGGAAAATTTTTTGGATTTTAAGAGTTAAGGAAAACAAGGAAAAAAATGAATGAGAAATGAGGCACAAACGTGAAGCAGTAGCTCGGTAGAATCAAGGGAAAAGGGGGAGGTGGAAAAAACTAAACACTTAACAAGTTTTAGGTGAATAAAAGTAAATAGAAGAGGTGTGTATTTGGGGAAAGAGGATTGAGAAACACCCTCTATCTTGTGGACATACCTAGGTTGTGACATGAGGGAGGAGTGGGCTTGCCTTGTCGATTACTTGAATGAGGTGGAGTTGATTGATAGTGTAAGGGATTATGTAATGGTTGAGTAAGAATTAGATTATAATTAGGATTTCATTGATTGAGCCAAACTAAGTCAAAATTTTGGTTGAAAACAATATGGAGGGTTTTCTCCAATCATGAGAAGGGCAACAAGTTTTTCACAATTTTTTGATAATTAATGTATGTAGAAAAGGGATTAAGTAGGGATTGGAAAATTTCTAATTAATTCCAAAATTATAAAATTTATAAAAAAGGTGTGGAATATATATTTAGGAACACAAATATAAAAAAATTATTTAAAAGCATAAAAGATATGAAGCTTAGATGAATAAAAACTAGCAACATCGATTAAAAAAATTGGATTATCCACGAAAATACTTTTTCCATAAAGGTATAAAGTAAATAATGGAACGTCTAAATGGGTATAGGCTAATATAAACATAATTTTGAAAATAAAATATGTAAATATATTTGATATTAGAGTTGGTTCGGAGCTAAAATGAATTAAAATGGCTAAAATCATTAATTTTCATAAATAAAAATTTCTTTGTTTGAACAATTCGGAAGGAACATTTGAATTAATAGAATAAAAAGAAGCAGATAAGCTTAGAAATATTTTATGAATGAGTTACAAATTTTAGATGAGTTATAATTAGCATAAATGACTAGATTTGAATAATTGTGGGACAATGTGACTTTTTGCATATGAACAAATAACCTATTGGGAAAATTAGATGTCTTGCAAAATGGTCCCTATACTCTTAAGATCATGTTATGATAGTTAAGGAATTCACTCTAGTGTTCAAACTAGAAATTTTGATCTATGCATTGTATAATATCCCAAAATTTACTATTATAATTTTTTTTTGTAGAAACATTAATAATAAAATATTAAATTTTACACTACATCCAACATATTATTACTCTCTTTACCTAATCTATGTTGGGTATAAGGTTAAAAAGTAACTTATACCTAGAAATTATATGTGGAAAGTACTTGGATATTCCATGATAGCAATATTATAAAATCGAGAGAGAATATATATAAGTTCAGCAAGGGGGAGAGAGAGAGACGTATCTAAATTACTATATACTTGAACCAACTCATAACTACTCATTGTAGGTAATCACATCAAAGGAATCAATAAAAAAATTATTTATAAAATAAGGCAGTATTTGCTCATGGAAATGAGCATCACCTATGAAATGAATGGTCTATACTTACATATTGAGTAATTTAACATAATACATAAAAAGAAAAAGACATACATAGAACATAGGGTACAAGAAGACATATATATATATATATATATATATATATATATATATATATATATATATATATATATATAGACACACACACAACACATGCATTCTACTCATGATACAAGATGACCTAATGATGAAACTATATTAAAGTTCATATTTAGGTGATCATACATTTCAAGTTACTTAATCACTTGAGTTTAGGAACCCTATTATTTCATAACCAATGGATTAGTAACATGACATAAAAAACCCTTTAGGGCATAATGTGTCTTAGAAACACATATCTAGACTTATATTCCTTAAGTATTTATACCCCTATAAGTCATTGAAACATACTTTATAGAGTAGATCTAGGGCCACTCTAGTTATCGCAACAATTAGGCAAATTATCTAAAAAAGCACCTCAATCCCGATTCACATGATCTTTCAATTTTATCAATGTCTTCTTACTTCCTTATTTGATACTCATCACATAACAATGCATCATTAGAGTTTCTCCCTACAAGCTATCATTTTTTATAATTATCTTAACACAAGGATGAATGCTTATTGCTTATTAGATGTAATACCGTTTATTTATGAATTCATTCCCACAATTAGTATTGATTATAACACTTGAATTATGTCATGGTCAAGTAATTCCACATGCTATAGCTACTGGATATCATGATAATGCATATAGGAAAATAATATACACAGCAGGAAACATAACCAAGGTAAAAAATCATAATACTCTATAAAACCCTAATTCACTAATGGGTCATAACTTCATCCTCATGCTTTAGAAATGTACCAAATTTTAGCACAACTTCCTAAAATAACATTTATGTCAACATATCCAAAAATTAAAGCTAAATTCCCATGTTTCATACATACAATACCAATATACCTCTTAGTTACTATTTCCAAATTTAAGTATATTCTTTTACTATTATACTCATGTTACCTACAGTTGACCCAAAATCTCTATACATAATACTTTTAATATTTATAACTCAAAACACCCATATAACCCAAAATTTCCATATCTAACCCATAATGACAAAAATACCCCTAAGTTATATAAATATCCCAAAACTTCTTATTATTATAACTTAACCTAGACGCATCTAAACCCTGCCATAATATATATTAAAATTCATGTAAAATCCATAAGGATTACGATGGTATACCTATTTCTCTCAAAATCTCACAAAAAAAAAAACAATTTCCCCCTAGAGTTGAAATTCATCAATTACTTACAATATTCTGCAAGTCTTCATAATTCACCAAAATTATACATAAACACCCACACATTAATAGAACCCTACAAAGGCCCTAGGGACAAAAATCCCTAAGCCACTAACACATCTAAACCTTCTAATTTTCAACTTAATTTACCTATGATAATACTTAACATAATTATCTCTATTCATCTATGCACTTATGAAATAAAAAAAATGTACCATCATGCTTATGACTTTTCAACAATCCTAGCAAGGCATAAAAAGTAGAATTTACATGGGAAATCATAAACACACCCAAAAGCATGATATCAAGGTTAAATGCAAGGACAACATATAAAATAGATTTAAACATGATTTCTAAGAATAAAAATATTAACATGGATTATAGTAATTTAACAAATAACAACTAGGAGTCCTAATCTAATGAAGTGCACCCTTATCCGAAATTCATAGGTCTCTAAGCAAGAAAAATACCATAAGGATCCTCCCCTAGACCTCCATATGTTCACCTTAAAGCTAATAAAAACTCATGATTAGGAGCATAGGAGAACAAACAAGGAAAGACAAGGTAAACGAGGAAGGAAAAGGAAAAACTAAAGGAGATGGATGGCTTGTTATGTAAAGGTTAGCTAATGTTGGGGCTACTTGTGTGAGTATTTCATGCAGCAAAAGGGGTGTAACTAGATAAGCTCGCATTAGGAAAGGATAAAATGCAATCTTGGCAGTGCAAGGTGCATAAGCTTGGTGATGAAAACACAAACTCAACAATAACAGCACAAGCTCGACATAGATAGAAAAATTTCAAAAAAGATAGAATATAATAGAAAAAAGACAACCACAAGCTTGGTAAGGGCGACCAAAGTCTTGGTAAAGATAACCACAAGTTTGGCAAGGACAAAGGGATGTAGGGGATGCTTAGTAGTGTTGAAAATTCTTGTAGATGGTTAGAGTGAGCGTGAACATTGGGTGTGAGGGGGCTTAGTTGTATAAATGGTGGTCGTAGTTGGGGTGGTTTTTGGTTGGGTGAGGTGTTGCTGAAAGTAGTGGTGATGAAGCTGTATAGATATCATTAGTTGAAGGTTTCAGCATGAGGTACAAAGAATAAAAGAAAAATAGAATAAAGGCGAGGGAGGAACAATGAGAAGTCTTCAGATAAAAGAAAATTTAGAGTATAAGGGAGAAGAAGGTTTTTTTTTTGGGTTGCAATAAATAACTTGGAGGCGAAGGAGAAAGCTCATATGGTTGATAGTTTTTGTGTGATAAAGATGGAATAAAGGTGTTAGGGGTGAGGTCAAGCTATAGAAAATAGGGGAAATGGGGATGGGATTATAGTGTACACACATGAATGAATGGAGGTTGAGCGTGAGTTTAGGGGAATATTAGATGATTTGGTTACAACAACCAAATAAAAATAAAATTGGTTAGGGTAAGGGGAGGTCATGTAGGAAAGATACGATAGGGGAAAGAAAGAAAAAGGAAAGGAAAAGAGAAAAAACAAAAAAGGAAGAAGGGTGTTTGGTGTTAGACTTAGGGTATAATGATTATAAAAAGTTAAGATACTAGTCACCCATAATTAGGGTTAAGATAAATTTAAGTTATTACAAATGGTCTCTATATGGGTATGGTTACCTAGGCCATCCTTAGATTTGTGGAATAACAGGGTTGTTTGAGCTATTTGTGTCATGGTTGGAAACTCCGTTCAATTAGATGTTTCAACTATAAGGAGAAATGTTAATGAGTTTGCTAGAGTTTTAGTAGGCGTATATGTTAGTAAAGAATTGATACAATAGGCAAAAGTCTTTTTCTCGGGCACCTCTTTTACCTAAGAATTGGTGTATACAAAACCACCCTTTTATTGTATTGTTTGCAAAAGACTGTACACAAGAGTGAGAAGTGTAACTAGATGGTTCAACAATAGAACCTATTTGAACATGCCCCCATAAAATAGGTTTGGAGACAAAAACAAGTCTAAACCACACCTTTAGTACCTAATGAAATTGAAGCTGTAATTCAATGGCGGGTGGCTCACACATGATAAGGCATATATCAACATTATGTTAAACCATTTGGGGGTTGCTTACCTATATCTGATATGGAGGAACATAATGTAATTAGGCTAGATTAAGAGACAAGAGTGAATGGAGTCAAAAGATTATGCTATGCCTAAAACTATAAAAACTAAAATTGCTACTGAATGTGAGTGTAAAGAGGCTAGGTTAGTGGGATCAGTGGTATAGTGATAGGATGATGTAGTGGCAATAAGTTTGGTGCACACTACTAGACAAGCAAATAGATTTATATTAGATAGTGTTTGGGTTTCTAATACTGGTAATGGAGGGGAACAATCTAATTTGGATCTAGTTTGGTTAACCCTAGAGGCACATCACCAAAGGAGGAGCTATTCCAAGAAGTCTTGTCAAAGAGTCAGATAAAAAGGATGAAAAAAAAATTCAGCACAAAGAAGGGAAATACATAGCTAGTAGTAGTAGAGTTAATCCCTTTAAACCACCATAAAATGTGCTTATTTGGAATGTTAGGGGCTGCAACCTCCTGATAAAACAAAAAGGCCTTTTGAAACTTGTCTTGGCCTCAAAATGTGATGTTGTTGGTTAGGTTAAGACCAATCTTGATGTAAATAGGTTAAATAATATGTTAAAAATCTATTTTAGGAGTTGGAAAGCCGTTAAACATTTTGGAAATTGTCCTAATGGTAGTATTGTGATCCTTTGGATTGCCTACAAAGTCCATGTTCAACCCAAATAATTTTGGAAATTGTCTTAATGGGAGAATGACTATGAAGTCGTTGATATGAAAAACTATTACATTATAGCAGGGTTAGTGGACACTCCCTTAGTGGTTTGCTTTTATATTTTCTTGAACCACAAGATGAAGGGTAAACTAGATAGTTCCTATATGAATGTAGAGAAGCGTGATCTAGGAGCAAACATTGTTACACATTTTAACCCCTAAGGCTAATTCAAATCACAACCTTATGGTAATCAAGCTAGTCAGATTAAAGCACACAGATAAGCTAGCCAAGTTTTTCAACATGTGGACCAAATATAACAATTATCATGCAATAATCCAATAGTCTAACAGTCTTGGTGTTTTGATAGTTGGGAGACTAGGTAGTATGCCCTTTGTAGAAAACTAAAAAAAATGAAAAACCATTTGAAAAACCTTAACAAGTTGTATTTTGCTTACGTGGTTAGACAAGCTAAAGAGGTAGAACAAAGATTAATACAATATTAAGAGGAATATAAGAGTGTTAAGGGAAATATGGACTAGGGAAGCATATCAAATTTGAGGAAAAAAGACTATATTTCTAAATAAGATAGCCATGATTTTCCTTGCATAAAAGGCTAGGATCAAATTCCTTAATCCGGTTGATGAATGCACAACTTTTTTCCATAGGGTTGTATGGGCTAGTCATAAGAGGAACTTCATAGTAGCAATTGAGAAGGAAACATGACATTTAATATGGTTATCCACATAACTTGAAGAAGCTTATATTTAATATTATGAGAACATATAAGATGGTAAAGGAAGTGGATAACATTATCTTGAAGCAGGGGAACCACCTCAAACAAGAGGATATAGTGATTATTACTACAATAAGTTTTTGAGGATGAAATTATAAATGCCTTATGGTCCATAGGTAATGTCAAAGAATCGGGCCTTGATGGTTTCTTTGCTAAATTCTTTAAGTAACCTTGGAATATTATTATGCCAAATGTCATTAGAACAATGGTTGGGTTCTTTGAATTTGTTGTAATGTAAGGTTCAAAATTTTCATAAAAGTTACTCTCCACAAATTAAGGGGGTGTATGCACAAGGTGGTGAGCAGTACATAAGAATATTTTATCCAAGGTATAATTATGGCTGAAAACATCTTATTAACCTTAGATGTCTTGTGGGAATATAGCAAGAAGAGGACTTACCTCAATTTTATGATAAAGATTGATTTTATGAAAACCTATGACATAGTTAGTTGTTCCTTAAGAAAGACTAGTATGATTGGGTTTCCCTAAGATGTTTGTTACATGGATTGTGTCATGTGTTACAACCACTTATTTATCTCTTGTTTTTATTTGGAACATCACTACTTTCTTGGAATGAAAACCCATATTATGATAAGGGGACCCCATTTTTCCATATCTCTTTATCCTTTATCTAGAATATCTTTGTAGGCTACTTACATTGAAAACCTACGACATCAGGTTCTTATACTATGCCAAGTGTAAAGAGCTGGGGATTACTCATATTTCTTTTGTTAATAACCTTATGTTGTTTTGTAGAGGGGGAAGTAGTCTCTATGCAAATCTTGATTAATTCTTTTAAGGAATTCAGGGGCAATTTAGGGCTTAATATAAATTTGGATATATCTAAAATGCTTTCAGGTAGGGTTAAACTACAACCACAAAACACACTAGCACACATTAGTGGTGCACAACAAGGCACTCTGCTCTTTAGATACTTGAGGGTGCCCTTTAGTCTCACAAAGCTTAGGATACTGGATTATGCACTCTTCATCACTATTGTTACTGAAAACATAGCTAAAGGGGGTGGGGTGTTAAATCACTCTCATATGTTGGGAAACTTGAACTCACAAAATTAATCATATAAGGGATTTCTTGTTTCTGGTTAAGCATTTTCCTTATCCCCAAAAGAAATTCATTAGACACTATATGTTTTTTTAGAGTGGGAAGAAGCAATTTATTACTTAGAAGGAGCTATGCTTACCAAAAGATGAATGTGGTACATGTGTTAAGGATTTGTCTACATGGAAGTTAGTCATAATGATAAGGTACATGCGGTATATCTAGGTAAAAAAATATTCTTTACCGTGTGAGTGGATACATTAGTACTATCTAAAAATTATGGCAATGGTGGGGGTTCAACGATAGTCATGATACCTCACCCCTTATGAAGTATATATGTAGACTTAGATATGGATTCATTAGCAAGGTAGGGGATATTTCACAATAGTGTTTACTATTTAATAGTTGGATGGTGAAGGGGAAGTTTTCTACCAGAGCTGCCTATGATTTTTGGAGGGTAAGAGGGAAAATTCTTAAAGGGAACTATATCATATGGGATATGAATGAGTGCAAAGGCAGTGCTTTATACTGTGGTTGGTTGTAAGATGATGGTTGAACATAAAGGGCAAGTTGCAATACCTTTTCATATTAATTGAATTCTCCCTATGTAGGCAAAAGCCTAAGCACCATGGTCATCTATTCTTCAACTATGATATCACCAAGGAGATATGGAATAGGATCAAGGATTGGATTAGGATTAGGAGGGGACTTTCTACATTTCAAAAGAGGAATAAGGTACATGAACAAGTAAGATCACCAAGTATGGATACATGTGTCTATCAAATATGGATGGTTAGGAACATAGCAAACTTTGAGAAACAAGTGGAAGGTATAAGAGTTACACTTTTCAAGATCAAGATGGGGCTGTATAGGGTGTTGTCAAATATCTACCATGATGCTGCTATGAGGTTTCAAGCTAATTAGGGTAGGTGTTATTGGTTTTTGTCACATGGTTCTCTTCACAAGGGCAGTTTAGGGGTCGTTGAATGACACTTAATTTGTCTCCCCCTAATTTTAACCCATATTAGCTTTATGTGCATTTAGGGGCTTTGTGTTATTTTTCTCTAACTAGGTTTCGCCTTTATGCAAGACTTGTTTCCATTATGTTAGTCCTAGTCTATTTTGATTTAGCTAGTGGTTAAATGAGGATTGAGAAAAAAATGATGGAAAATAAGAAAAAACATGAATAAAATAAGAAGGATAAGGAAATTTTTTTTATATATAATCTCTTCCTCATTGTACATGTTGTATTTCTATTGTTGTTTTTCTTTGGAATTGGGGGTGTGTGTGTCTTGGTGTTGGTATTATAGATTAAGTGGTTTGTTGATTTTGTTTGGCTTGTAGGTAGAGGTCTCTCCCTATCTACCATGCTTACTGGTTGTGCATGTGTGTGATGGTACTACTAGGGTTAGATAAGTTGTAATATATTGAACATAGGTTGTTGTATCTATCTTTTGTTTCTGCTACTACCCATTAGCTTCTATTATCCCTAGGATGATTAAGATAAATGGGAATAGAATCTTGGTAGAAATGGGTGATATAGGGAGGTGTGGAGGTGTTGTATTATTTTTGTGTTGGTTCTAGTGAGTAGGTGGTGTCACTTCTGGTGGTTTCAAAGTTTTTGGTGAAAATTATCCTTTCTCACTTGATTTATAATGTTGTTTGTTGCTAGATAGTTTAGAGGAGTATGGTTTGGTTATATTCATCATTCACTTTTTCATTCTCCTTGGTGTGGTGCTATTGGAGAGAAGGAAGGCCTAAACACGGCTATTTTCTATTGGTTGTGGGGTTATATCTCCATAGGTTGAAAGATTACATTTATCTTGGGGTGGGTGACTCTTTTGTTTGGTCCAGGGTTTATGTTAACCTTGGATAGTTTTGTTAGTTGTGGCATTTTTTAGGCTTAGAACTACTTTTGATGTGTTGGTTTCTTTTTATCTTGTTACCATGCTTATCTAGGTTGCTTAGGTTATCATATGAGTCCCTATCACACTTGTGTTGTTACTTTAAAGAAAAAACAAAAAAATGAAGGAAAAAAATAGAAGAGAAGAAAAGGTGGAAAAGAAGAAGAAGAGCAAGGAATAAATGGAGGAAATAAAGATCACATCCTTTAGGGCTTGGTCCTCCATTGGGATTGCAAGTGTTTGAAGGTAGTTTTGGGGTATTGTGGGTGTTTTGTCTTTGGTTTTTTATTAGTTTTGGTGATACAGTATTTGTAGTGTCTTTGTCCATGTTTTGTTTCTTTGCTAGTTTCTATTCTTAATCATTGTAAGGGTAGTATTGTTACTTTTCCCTATGACATAGCTAGAAAGTGGACTTAAATAGCTTCATTTATAGGATCCTTATTTGTTGTGTTTGTTACTTGTGTATCAGTCTTAGGTTGGCCTTGTTGTTGTTTGTTAATGAAGGTCATCCAAGATATGCAAGAATATTTTGTTTCCTTGACTATAGTAGACCTAGCTATTGTTTTTGTTGGATATAGTAGCTCTTCATACTATAGTACTACTGGAATGAAAAGAGGATATGTTGCTTTCTTAGCCTTCATATTAGTGTTGTTTGGATAGGATTTACCCTGGTATTATTATCCTAGGAGAGGAGGTTGTCCAATCAGTTTTCCTTACTACTGGTTTGCAACTTGTAGTGCAACGAATCTAACTTTTGATGTTGCACTTGATATAACCTCTTTTATTTGATGACTCTACAAGCCTTGTATCTTGGTTGTAAACATTAGTTAGCTTTTCTTTGTTCTCTTACCCTAGGTATGCCTAGGTGTAATTGTAATTAGTTTATTGTTGTATATAATTTTTTACCTTTTGACAAAAAAAATGAACAATGTGAAAGCTCAAATTTAATATGAATGACATGAAATTCAATAATAACAATTTTAGAAATGGATTATGAGATTAATTATATAATAAATAATGTTAGAGAAAAGGGGGTATTACAACTATCATTAGCACTTTTAAAGTGGATTAAAAACCCACAAAAAAAATATTAAAAACACTCATCAAATCCATAGCAATTTTGACCCCAAATTATTCCACAACAAATCAACTGACCTCAAAAATCTAGACTACTGTCTAATATGGAATGTTTGGTTAGTTTTCAAATCAGTTCAAGTATTCTTAGCTTATCAACTCCCTAATATAGACTTCTATTTTTCATATTATCAATCCATTCAATTCAATTCCATCACACCAAGCGTTTCCCCGTTGCAATCTCAACAACGACCAAACCCTCAATTCAATTCGAACACTCCACACTTTCCATGATAACAATATTAACATTTGTCACAAATTAAGCCACATTCTAGCACACCACTTTGATAAAGTACATTTTGTGCCCTATTTTTCTTTTTTGGGAAAGTAAAGTGTGTATATTAATAAATTGTGAAAGTATAGTTGACATGTGTACATTGTTATCTTAAATCATTAAGAGAGAGCATTAATGACGACACTTCTCAAGCAAGAGAATTAATATAGTTAGTTAACGTTCTAAATTACTTGCAATCATGAAACTTGATTATGCTTCTTACCATTTCAATAATGATTTGCTTCTTAATTTGTGTGGAAGTGTTAATCTCATAGGTAAAAATGCATTTATTTTGTTCCCTCCATATTTGGTATATAACTGTAGTAAGCGAAGCTCAGATCTATAAATTTCTAATCTTAGGGCCTCTACCTCCTATGATGATCCATTAGAGAACCAACTTCCAATCTAGTAGTCTTTGGTTTCATCTCATCTCGTGGAGTAGTGGTAACCAGGATTTCTCTTGTGAAGCTATAATTAAAGAAAAAATACCAATGAATCTCTTGGTGTTCATTTCATAACATGAAAATAGGATTTAGTTGTAGCCCAAATGATACAAGTCTTTCCATAATAGGAAGCCATAGTGTAAACGAATGCCTATGAAAAGTGTATTTTTCCCAAAATGCAGGATACTAAATGACAAGAGGGTCATAGGGTCTTATGATTTCATATATCTTATATATGAAGAATTTATTTCCTTGCATAAAAGATAAAGGGGACCCCTAGGTAAAAGTAACTTTGCATAAATCTCTAAAATTCAATAATTTCTTCATAATCTAAGAAGTAGTGGTTTTTATTCTCACCATCCAAATGCCATCTTTCTTGAGATAATAAGTATCAATCAACCTCCTCCATAGTAGGTATTTCTTAAAGGAAAAAGGCTATAGGTGATTACACATTGTTGCGTTCCACCACTCAATATTTATAATACCTAAAACTTCTTCTTTCTTAAGCATACACATTTTCTCCCTTGATAATAGTGTTGGTTTAGCTTATTTTGAAATCCCATACCAAACAAATTTCTTATAGATAACATTAATCTCAAGGATAATGTCTTTAGGTAAAGGAAAGAATAAACTCCAATAGGACTATAGACTGAAGATGGATGATTGTATGAGATGATTGTGACCTGTATAGCTTAGGAGTGTGGCATGCCATGATCTCAGTCTAGCTGTGAACTTGTTAATTAGTGGCTTATAGTGATTTCTGGATAGGAATTTACCATTGAGGGGAACTCCCACGTAAGTGAAAGGTTGTGAACCCTCAAATATTTGGAAATGCTTATAGAATTCTTCCTTCAGTTGTTCAGAGTAGGAATCTCCAAAGTAGATACTACTTTTAGAATATTTCATAGTCAATCCCAAAATAGTTGAAAAGTTGTGCAACACTTTAAAATTTTCTTTGATTAAATAAAAATGACCTTTGTAAAAGAAGATCATTTAATTTGAAAAAACATAAATTGACAAGCTTTAACTCTTTGCATTTTGGGTGTGGGGAGATGTCAGGATTAACCTGAAGGCTAGAGAATGAATGATTCAAGAATTTCATAATCAAGACAAAGATATAGGAAGATAGAGATCACCCTGTCTTAGACCTCTCCTTGAAAGGAAAGGAGAATGAAGAATTCCTTTAAATTTAATGGTATAATTCATTGTTTTAATTCATTTGATGAGAAGCTTCAGATAGTGGATGGGAAATTGAATGGAATAGAGAATGTTTTCAAGGCAGCCCCATTGTAGAGAATCATAAGCTTTCTTCATATCAAGCTTTAGCATGATTCTTTGTGATTTACTCTTTTGGTTTTAATCATTAATTAACTTAGTGTCTAGAATCATATTACCATTAATAGATCTACCTTTCACAAATGCAGCTTATGTCTCAACAATTGGGTCGGCCATTACCTCTTGGAGTCTAGAAGTAAGAATAATCGCTATAATTTTGTACAATGTGTAACAACAAGCAATTGGGTAATAATATCTAGGCTTTGTGGAATTGGGAAATTTATGAATAAGATTTAGAGTAGTAACATTCATTGATTTAGATAGGAAACTAGTAGCAAAGAACTCACTAATTGCCACATGCAAATCTTTACCTATGATGTGCTAGTAATACTTAAAAAAAGAATGAGTTAGATCCATTTGGTCCTAGAGATTTCTCATTAGGTAAAGAGGGGAAACCATTTTTAGTCTACTCAAGCTCAAAAAGGGCTGGGAGTTTTTTTTTTGATGTTCAAACTTTAGTGTAAGCCTTCTAGAGATCAGCGTAGAATAAAATGGAGTATAGGAAGGGATATCACTACCCAATAATTGAGTGTAGAAGTTATGGAAAATGTCAAAGATCCCTCTGTAGTATATGTGACTATGGCCTTGATCATCAGTAAGTGAGTGAATCTAATTTTCTTTTTTTCTTCCTCTAACGTTTGCCTTGAAATATTTGGTATTGCTATCACTAAGGGTAAGCTACTGAGTTATATATTTTTTATGATAATAACTCGCCTCACATTTAGAAAGGTGTCTATATGTCTTGTAATGTACTGAGTAAGGTGATAATACAATCATAACCAAACTACAGAATACATAAGGCCACACAAAATAATAAGAGATCACAAATATATGATGTGAGATAATACTGATTTAGAATTCCATTATTAGGCATAACCTTAATCCAATTCTTATGTGCTTTGAGTTTAAGACCTCACCAGTCTTAACTTAGTGAAAGAGATTGAAACACTTCTCAGAGCAACACGCTCCTAGATACTATTCTTAGACCGGTGAAATATTTTAAAGTACCTCCAAAGGCAAAAACACCGTGCCACAATTATTAAGCTAGTTGATCGGACATAACACCTCATTCCTGACTCACATAATCTTTCACTTTAATTGATTAATATCTTATTCATTATTACTTATCTCAAGATCATATTCTTATTTACGTTGAGCCCAAGAGCCTCATTTTTCTTAAATATGTGCAACGGTTTGAAGTGGCTCTTAGGAGAAAACACATATGAGCCACTATTATCGTCTGATGGAATAGACACACAACACCTCAACCCCGAATCACGTAATATTTCACTTCAACTGCTTAGTATCTTATTCATTGTGGTATATCTTGAGGTTATCATGTAGACACATAAGAAGGTATTCAATACACATAATCCATATTAACATAAATATTTGAAACATATAAAACTCAACCATGATAATATTGATATATTTTCCAAGGACAAATGTCATATTCCCACCCTAAGAAACTCTAATTTCATAAGTTAAGTATAACTTCTTCCCTAGTACTCATTTTATTTCCAAATTTAATACCCATCCTTGAAAAATTATTATTGACAAGATGTTAAAAATCAAGGTCTAACTCCCACATTGTACACATGTGATAATAGCATACCTTTAAGGTTACTATCTAAAATTCCTTACAAAACCATAATTTAAAAAAATTAATCATAACTTTTCCATACGACACTCATATATCCACCATAGTTAATAAACATTCCTAAAATACCAATACAAACAACATATATAAAAATTATTTCCTAAATCTAAAAGTTCACACATTTGATAATAACCCTGCCCTAAGATTACTATTCCAAATTTAAGCTATTTTTTCATTTTATTGGACTTAGGTAATTCATAATTACTCTAAAAATCACACATAATATATTTAAAGTATTTCGAACTAATAACACATTAAAATTACCAATATTTCATATTTAACCCATACTGACCAAATGACTCTTAATATATTCAAAATACCTATATTTTCACAAAAAACCTCACAACTTCCCAATATGAATGATTTTCAACCTCCTACACATATCCTCATAAAAAATACATAACCATAAATATATATGTATCATATCCCAATTTGAATATCAATTCATGCCGGCTTTCGTGGTTTGCAAAACAAGCTTAACCAACAATATGCACAACCACATGCTTTCACAACATTCTCACTTTTTCATTATACAACACAATATATCATATATCACCATTATTATAATAAAATTATCCATATAACAATACCAAACATGATATCACATACAAATATACACATTGTGCATAAAAGCCCTAGCTATAACATGTATTTTTTTTTTTATCAAAAGCGTCTCTAGTTTCTAAGCACATATGACCTAAGACTCTTACTCTAATACCATGGAAAAATCACCTAAAAGTAATATATATAATAATAATAGACTTAGGGTAAAAATAAAGCTAGAGAATAATAAGGAAAAGGAGAAGGAGGAAAACGGAGATAACCAAGAAAGTGGGAGAGCTTTGTAAGGCGTGGTGCACAATGGTGCTACTGTAGAGGGAACAATGGGGTGCTAAGGAGATGATAGGGGTGGCATGGTTTTGGGAAACAAATGCATGGTTGGAGGAGGGGCATGTAAAGGAGGGTACAACCATTCTATGGGTGCATGAGTTGTGCCTCATGAAATAGAGTAGGGAAAATTAGGGAGGGAGGAAGATGTGATTTTGGGGGTAGTGATGGTTGGCAGGTAAGGTAGTGGTGGCATGGTAGAGATGAGATTAATGGCCGGCGATAGGGGAGAAGTTCTTGGTGGTGGAAGTGGGGCTGCCAAGGCTCATAGGAAGTGGATGGTGTCTGAGGTTGATGGGTACAACACAGGGGAAATGGGCATCTCTAGGGTCAAGCGATGCTAGAGGCAAAAGAATGAGAAGGAAGGAAGAAATGAGAAGGAGGGAAGGATTGAGCATCGTCCAGTTAAATGAAAAACCAATCCACCAATTTATCTTATAACTAGTTAAATAGTGGCATCGGTTAGCTGGTTTTCCCATATTAGTCGATTGGTTTATCTATTTTATATTTTTTTATGGTCTGTTTCCCAAACGATTCCATTAGTTTATGGTATAAGTCAACTAGTTGTTTGAGACTTGTAGTGAATGTTTTGAGGATTTACCTTTAGGATTGATTTTTTTGTTGGCCTTATATCTTTTTAAACATTGATTACAATGGGAATAATTGGCCTAAGTTGGATGCATGATATGAAATTAAGTTTTGACCTTGAATAAGATATTATTGATTTAAGTGGAATTTTTTATGTTTCGAGTTCTAAAAACTTATTTTTTTGTGATAATCAGATTATATGACATGTGTACATGTGTAATTTTATGAAAGTAGCATATTCTCTTATAATAAAATAAGATCACATGAGTTAGATGTATTTATAATAGATTTTATTATAGATGGTTCAAATGTCAAGATAGTGGAATGCATTTATAGGATTCTCTTATTGTAGTTGGATAGAATGATGTGGTAGTAAATTATATTTATAAGAGTTTTATAGTGATATAGATGAATAATTCCTTTCATGGTTGTTGAAATTATATATTATTAGTGAATGATATATTTTTTTTATCAATTTTTTTCTTAAAATGTATGCCCATTTATTTCTTTGATGATTTCATGTAGGTATGACATCGGATGATCATGATGATGATTTAGGGAGAAATATAAATAAAAGAGATTAAGAGTTTAGATGAGATAAGGCCTTTTTTTTTATATCTATATTGTCATCTTCATATATCATGTGTGTGTGCTCATGATTCAGATCTTCCTATTTCCATGAAAAATGAAGGTGCCAAGATAGATAATAAAGGTCTAAAGTAGTTGATCAAACTCATTAGGAGGCCTGATGTTCTAAGTTAATTTATTTAGTTACTTTTATTTCTTATATACTATCAATGCCTGATTAAAATGTATATTTGTAACTATAACACCCCCATTTTTTAGGGCTTAAATATTTTTTTATGAGTTAACTGCAAAAGCCAAAATACAAAACCATAGGGGTACTACATTACATCCAACAAAAAAAAAAGACACTCCCTATAGGGCAAACTTAATATTGTACCTAGGAATAAGGTGTGGAATGTACATTATTAAACCATCATACATGATACATAATAGAGAGAATAGAACATGTTTAATGAAAAATATAGGACTAAGAGTCCATAGAGAGATAGAGATATATGAAAAATCATACCCTATACCAATTTGATTATCCAGTCACTAAAGGTAAGCACGTTAAAAGAAGTAATCTATAATAACCTAAAAAAAAAAAGGAAACATCATCAAATTATCAAAATGAGTAGCAACCATGAAAAGAATTATTAGTATGCTATGCACGGAGTAAGGTAACACTACAATTGCAGTAGGGTTACAAAGAATACATAAGGTCATATAGAAGAATTGTAACACCCCAAAATTCACAATTTTTTTTTAAAACGGAAGCAATTAAGATAGAAACACTTAAAACCTGTGAATTTTGGGAATGTTACCGCCACACTTAGTACCAGACCGGTTCTCTCCGACCGTTCCAGTACCAAGTGCTAAGGCTAAAGAAAATATTTACGTTAAACTCAAATTAACAATTCATAAAAGAATTCGAAAGATCATACAACAAAATCAGAGTACGCATAAATGTTTATTAACACTTGTAACTTCCAAATAGAAATACATTTAAACAAGATAAAACCCGATGGGTCAAATTCCAGATTGCCTACTCACTCAAGTCAAGTCTGCCACCCCAAAACAGTCTCTGATCTTAAACCTGCACAAGAGGTCTGCTCCCCACCATCGGTGGATCATCACAGGACCCATCAACCAAGGTAGTATCAGTACGGGTCCAGTACTGAGTAAGGTGACTTGATCACTAAGGCCAACACATAGTTGTACAATAATGCAGGAATAATAATAATGCATAAGACTAATATGATCACATAAATACATACGACCATCCAAGTAAGAGTACAAAGGCCCGATTGTAGACTGGATTAATCGTTTCATTAATCTATTATTAGAATTCATTTCACACCATACTTTTTATCAAGTCCATACGAGTACGGGAACCCCACTATTTTAGCCGGTGGATCGGTCGCAAGGGTAACATACCCTGCCACTATTTTAGCCGGTGGATCGGTCGCGAGGGTAACATACCCTGCCACTATTATATGCCGGTGGATCGGTCTGGCCCCTTCTCGCACGGTGTTCCACTGTAAGTAGATAATGTCTTCCCACTTATTATCAACATGTATAGTTTGGTTCGTTGAGCTCGGGATCCCCCACTATTATTGCCGGTGGATCGGTCGTGAGGGAAATATTCCCTGCCACTATTAAGCCGGTGGATCGATCTCCAGGTTACCGCAGTACCTGGCCACTATTATGCCGGTGGATCGGTCTGGGCCCGGCTCAACATCTTTCACTTTACGTGATTAATATCTTAAGTATCTTATTCAAAGGCTTTCACCAAACATGCATAAATCACCACACATCACAATTACACTTTAATCACCATATACACATGATAACACCAAAAACCCTAATCAGCCACCATATACCTCAATTAACCACAACAAATAATAATTCAGTCTCCTCCATACCCTTATAATGTCCTACGTATTATTTTTCACCCAAAATATTCAAACACCCAAATAACTCTTCTACTTCCTCCCTTACATCCCAAATCAACTTTTCACACGTAAATTTCACTTCCATGCAAACATTAATCTCCCCATGCAAACCTTTGAACCGTTTTCATGCAAACCCTAAAATTCCACGTGAAATCCTAAATTCAACCATGCAAACCCTAAATTCAAACCATAAAGATTCTTCCATACCAAACCCTAAATTCAAGCCATAAAGATTCTTCCACATAAATCATAAATTAGAATCTCCCAAGGAAAACTATAAATTGAATTCCCCCAAGCAAATCATAAATTAGATTCCCCCATATAATATCATAAATTACATTTTCCCAAATAACATCATGAATTAGATTCTCCCAAACAAATTATAAATTAACTCTCCCAATCAAATCATAACTTAATTCTCCCATATAATATTATAAATTATATTCTCCCAAATAACATCATAAACTAAATTCTCCCAAAATTAACTCTCCCAATCAAATCATAACTTAAATTCTCCCATATAATATTATAAATTACATTATCCCAGATAACATCATAAACTAAATTCTCCCAAACAAACCATAATTTAATTCTCCCAATCAATCATAAATTAAATTCTCCCATATAATATCATAAATTAAATTCTCCCAAATAGCATCATAAACTAGATTATTCCTTATAAAACCATAAAATTAGGTTAACTCACTTCCCTTAATCAAATTCTTTCCCCAACCTCCTTTTTCATCCTTCCTCTCACACAAACCACATCGACTTCCTCACATACACAACACATATCATCATACATAATTAATACACATACCATGCACAACATACTTCAACTCCAAGTCATACCACATATAAAATATTTAATTATAATAAACATTAGATACATAACATGCGAAACACATAATACACATAAGCACATAAAAAGCCTTAGCACTCCTTACCTAAAACGTCACCGGTCTTGGAGCACGCTCCTACGCTTCCTTAGGGTTTGACTGGTTTTACCTATTATGAAAGAAAACCTAAAATTAGACTCCCTCCTATCAAAAATAATATTAAACACTAACTTAATATAATACTAGGCTTTTGATAAAATAATAATAACAAAAATACCAAAAATAATATCAATATTAATATTTACAATAATAATAAAAATAGTAGCAATAATAATAAAAAGGCATTACTCAAAAATAAAAGGAAATAAGGGATTCATACCCTTTACCAAAATAATACTAAAAAGATTATTTGTAAAATAAATAACCCAATTCAGAAATAATAATAATAATAATAATAATAATGATAATGATAATGATGATGATGATAATAATAATAATAATAATAATAATAATAATAATAATAATAATAATAATAATAATAATAATAATAATAATAATAATAATAATAATGACATTATTAACAACACTAATGTTAAAATATTTATATTAATAATAATAAATAAGAATAATGGAAATTCGAAATAGAAAATAATAATAATAATAATAATAATAATAATAATAATAATAATAATAATAATAATAATAATTATACTTGTAACATTTTAATATTAATAATAGTAATTATAGAAATAATAAGAAGAATAATAATAAAATCGAATTAAAATATATTAGGCTTCAGCCCTCAACATAAATAATAATAAAATATTAATACTAATAATAATAATAATAATAATGCATATTAAAATATAAATATTAAGAATAATAATAATAGTATTTATATGTAAATAATTGAAATAAAATAATTTAAGGGTTATAAAAAATAGGGAAAATAGCTGAGAGGGTCTAGGGTTCAACCAAATGTTGGTGGGGATAGGCGGCACCGGCCGTGGCGCACGGCGGCGGCGGCGGTGGCCGGAAAAAGAGAGGAAAGAAGGGAAAGTTGCATGCTGGGAATAAGATAGGAAGAATGGAGTTGGAAGTTGGGCTGTTTAAGAATGCCCAGAGGGAGAGGGACAGAATGAAGGTGGCGGCACAGCCAAAGGTGGCGGCGCACGGCGGCGGCGGCGGCGGCCGAATGGAGGAGAAGAAGGAAGAGAGAGGAGGAGAGGGAGAAAAAGGAAACTAAAGGTATGGGAAGGTAGGGCAGGGTCTGCAGCACAGTTTGAGAGGTGAAAGAAGCGGCCTTAGCGGTGGAGGAGGTGGCTAAGGGCGGCGCGAAGGGTGGCGGGGCAGAAAACAAGGTTGATCGGGAAGGGGACTTCGCACAGCTGGGGCGGCTTGTGCAGGAAGAATCGAAGGGTGAGGTAGATTTGGTTAACTAGAGGGAAGTGTAAGGAGGACACGGGTGGCTAGAACGGGTGGCGAAGTTGGCCGTAGGCGGAGAACGAGCGTCTAAAGGGGCGGCGGTGGCAAGGTCGGCATTTTTGGGTAAGAAAACAAAACTCGATACAGGGTAGATTAAGGGGGTATTTATAGGTTTTAGAAGGTAGATTAGGGTTCTGTGGGTCGGTGAGGGGGTAAGTAAAGTAGGGTTAGGGTTGCCGGTGGCGAGGGTGGCCGGTGGGAGTCAAATCGGGCAAAGGATGCGCGCAGGGAAAGAGAGGAAAATGCGAGAGAAGGAGGGAAGGTGATTGGGTCTTTGTGGTCGCCGAATCAAGGGTAAGAGAAAGGGAGGAGAATGGCCGGTCAAAACGGGCGAAATCGGCGGCGAAAATCTCGGCTGGGCGGCGGAGTTGCAGGCAGGTCGGCGTCGGGGCTGGCAGGCGTGAAGGAGGAAGAAGACGAGGTTGGGTCGAGCGGTCAGCGAAGGAAAAGAAAGAAAAGAAGAGAGGGGAGACCGGGCGGTTCGGGCGGTCGGGTGCGACGAGGTAATTTCATTAAACACAACGGCGCGTTTAGTGAAGAAAATGAATGAGACGCAGCGTTCCACAGGCGGAGGAAGAAGGCAACGTCGCGCGAGCTGGGCCGAAGAGGAAGAAGAAAAGAAAAGAAGAACTGGGCCGCGCCAGGCCCAGTCGGGGAAAAGAAGAGGAAAAAGAAAAAGAAGAAAAAAAAAGAAAAAGGTAAGGAAAAAGGAAGAAAGAAAAAGAAAAAGGGAAAAAGGAAAGGGAAAAAATAATTAAGTTAGGGTCAATTAAATTAACCTGAATATTTAGGATATTTAAAAATAATAATATTTAAATCCCTTTTTAGGCTAAAATAAGATTTTTGAAAGATTTTCCATAAATTCCATTTTAATTAGTAAAACACCCAAATTTTCTCTAATTAAATTATTTGTAAAATTAATATTAATTTGAAACTATTTTCTCCTTCTTATTTTAAATAAAATAATTTATTTAATAAATTTTCAAAATAAAATGCTTAATTAGCTAAAATACCCAAATTCTTTTCTAATAAAAATACTTATAAATTTCTTCTTGATTTGCCCTAATTAATTCAATTTAAAAATAATTTATTTAAATAATTTTTATAATAAATATCCTCTAAATATATTTTATAAAATTAGAAATTTTCAGGGCATTTCAAGAATAATCATGCATATGATTATATTTGATATGGTGAAAAAGGATAAATAAATTAGAATTCCATTATTAGGTATAATTATAATCCATATTCTTATTTACATTGAGCTTAGAGACCCCACTATTCTTAATTTGTTGGAATTGACTAACGCAACTCTCAAAGTAGAACACTCTTGAGTAGCTATTATCGTCCGGTGGAATGAACCCAACATATACCAGGGCAACGTGCTCTTAACCACTATTCTTAATCCGGTGAAATATTCTAAAGCAAATTTTAGGGAAAATGGCACCTAAGCCACTATTATCGTCTAGTGAAATAAACAAAACACCTCGGTCACGACTCACTGAATCTTTCACTTTAAGTGATTAATATCTTATCCATTATTGTTTATCTTAAGATCATATTCTTTTTTATATTGAGCTTAGGGAACCCACTATTCTTAATTTTGTGGAGCAGACTAAATCGACTCTTAGGAAAAAAATACTCCTAAGCCACTATTATCATCGGGTGAAACAAACCCAACATCTCAATCATGACTTACGTAATCTTTCACTTTAAGTGATTGCTATCTTTTTCATTGTTGTTTATCTCAGGCTCATTATGAGGAAAAACTTATAATTTCTCTTAAGACCACCCTAGCACCACCAGGTGAGCATATCTCCTTCCATAATACTCTTCAACTATAAATTTTGATGAAAATCCCTAAAATATAATTATCAACAACATATCTAAAAATAAAGTTATAACTCCAATGTCTTCCACATGCGATAATGACCTTGCCTCTACGAAACCCTAACTTCACATGTTAGACATGAGTTTTTCCTTAAGACTCATATAAGCTCCAAATTTTGTGTAGAATACTAAAATTTAATTATTAACAACATATTAAAATTTTAATTTCCAAATACAATGTTTTATATATACAATAATGACCCTGCCTCTAGGGTATTATTCCTAATTTAATTCATTTTCTCATTTTATGGGACTTATGCCATTCATAATTAGCCCAAATATTCCACATAATATATGTAACCTAGTTTGAACCAATTAACACATTACAATTCCAAATATTATATATTTAACCCATATTGACCAAACCGCCCTTCAAATAGCCAAAATACTCATATTTTTACAAAATCCCTATGAGTCTCAATATGAATGGTTTTCAACCTCCAACACATATCATCATAAACATACATAACCACAAATATATATGATTCAAACCTTATATCCAAATTTAAATAACGATTCATGCCAACATTCTTAACTTGCAAAACCAATACCTAGCCAATATTATGCATAATTCCATGCTTTCGTATTTTTCTCACTTTTTCATCATATGACACAATAAGTCATATGAAAACATTACCATAATGAAATTATCCACAGAAAAATACCAAACATGAGATTTCATACAAATATGCACATTGAATGAAAAACCCTAGTTATAATGTGTATCCTTACCAAAAGTGTCCCCGATCTCTAAGAACGTATAACCTAAGACTATACCTTTGAGATCAATGGAGAATAACCTAAAAGCCAATGATGTCATAACATTAGAAATTAGGAAAAATAAGCAAGAAAAACTAAGGTAAATCGGGTGGAAAAGGGGAAAATTAAAGCAACTTTAAAGAGCTTAAGTTGGAAGCTTGCGTGAAGGGATGACACACCTAAGGGGTTACTAAGTGGTTGGGTTCTTGGTGTTGGGGTATTGCTGTGTGGAGGTGGTGAAGGAAACTGTGGTGCAAGGAGTGGTGTATAGTTGTGTGTAGTGTGCATAGCTATACTAAGTAGGATGTGCATAGTTGTGCTAAGGAGAATGTCAAAGAGGAGGAATGGTTGTGCCAAATAAAGGGGATGGATGTTCCAAGGAGAATACAAAAGAGGAGAAATGGCCATACAATAAAGGCTTCACTTGAGGGTCAAGGGTGTTACTTTCTTCATTACTTTCAAATAATAATAACAAATACATGTCTTTTCCGTTCTTCCCAATCTTGTCCAAAGCTTTACCATTTAAGAATCAAGCCTTCTTACACTCAGTGGCCTCCTTAACAAGGTTTGGTTGACTGATAAGATGGGTGAGTACAATGGTTTTGTTGGCTAATTTAAGGCAATAAGTGTTACTCTTACTATTATGCTTAACACTCCTATCATATTACCAAGTCCTACCTAGTAACAAATGACATGAGTCCATGGGAACTACATCACAACTAATATTGTCTTGGTATTTATTTCCTATGGAAAATGGAACAACTACTTTCTTCGTGACTTCGACTACATTTCCATCATTAATCCATTAGAGTTTGTATGATCGACCGTTTTTTGTTGTGGGTAGGCTGAGCCTTTCCACTACGGTACATGATGCTAGATTCACACAACTCCCTATATCCACAATAAGGGAGCACACCTTACCAAGAATTGTGCATTTGATGGGGAAGATACTCTCCCTTTGAGTTTCATCCACCACCTCCTTAGTGTCTATCACCTTCCTCAACATTAGAGATCCTTCCACATCTAATGGTGCTACTTCTTCTTCTTCCTCCTCTCAGTTCAATTGGTTCCCTTCCTCTTCTTCTTCTAAGGCTAGTCCTTTCCAATCTAAAATGGTCATCACTCTCTTATTTGGGCTCTAATTTTGGTATTGCCCAATACCTTGACACTTAAAACAACATATGCCTATTCCTTTGCTAGTTTTACCTCCTTCTTGCCTTCCTTTACCTAAGACATCAAATGCCTTAGGTGTAGGGTCATGCCTCAAAGAGAAAGGTGCCTCTTTGGTCATGGTCACACTTAACTTTAGGGTAAAACGTGACTGCCTCTTCTCCTTTTTTTGCCTCTCCACTTTTATGTCTAAATGAAATAGCCCATCTAAAGTATAACACCTTTGTATTTTGACCTTCCTTGATATTTCTTGTCATAGGCCTCCTATGATCCTCTACCTCCTCTAGGTAAAGTATCATTTTGAGTTTCTCAAACTCCTTGATGTAATCCTCCACACTCAAAGAACCTTGTATTAGAGAAGACATCTTGTTGTAAAGATCTTTCGTGCATAAAGGTGGTAAAAACATATCCCTCATCAACCTTTTCATTTTGAGCCAACTCTTTACCTTTAACTTGTACTTTCTCCTTCGTTGGTGAGTTAGATTCTCCCACCATAATGAAGCCTAACTCTTCAAATTAAGCACCTCCACCTTGAAGGCCTTCTCATCATCATAGGCCTTACCCTCGAAAACTTGTGAGCATTGAAGCTTCCACTCTAGAAAATTGTCTAGATTATGAGACCCATAAAAATTAGGGGCTTCTACTTTAGCATCATGAAATGGGGTCTTTCTTATGGCCCCTCCCTCTCCTTGGGACTCTATATGACTCACTTGAGGATAAACTAGATATTCCATCCTATTCCTCCATGCTCGGTTGGTCCTTATGATCTCAAGGGGGTGGAGTTCTTTGAAGATTAACATTTAGATTTAAGCTTTCTAAGATACTGAGAACACACCTCATGTCACCTTGAAGTGATTTTATGGATCTATCCCTTCTTAGGTTGTGTTCTTCCTTGATGTTTAAACCCCTAGGTAGACTCTCATCCATGGTGTAAGAGGTTGACAAAAAATTATATGACAAGGATTTGAAATAAGATAGTATGATTGAAAGGTGTAGGTTGGGATAGAAAATTTTTGTGCATGTTTGGGCTTCGACAAGAGCGGGTGGAAGGATAAAAATATTCTTAACTTACAAGATTTAAGCTTGATCATGATAAGGTAATAAAATTATTGATCCCAAAGCTTAAACCTTGAGATTTGACACCAATTTAATTCATATCCTAAATAATTGTTATTTGCATAACAAGGGAGAATGATGAGATGGGAAAGGTCAACCACCTAGAACAAAAATGGAGATGGGTAGAGGGATAGAAAAAGGAGTTATTTGATCTTCAAGTATTCCCTGAGATCAAATACTTATATTTACCACCTTAGGTAACAAATTTAAGGATAAAAGTGTGATATTTTGAGAAGTTAAGACAAAACTATTCACTTAAAGTCTTGAATGCGAAAGGAGTATGAACTCTTCAAATGGTTCGATAAAGGGGGTATAAATCTTTAAACTTAGAAATTTTATTCCAAGTTAGAAGTGTTTTAGCATCTTCTAACTTAGAAAAATTAATTAGCATATTTATATTATTTGTGTGGGATGCTTCTGCATCACATATCGATCTTTGATATTTAAATAAGATACATAACCTTAAATATATGCATAGATCCCACATATCCAACATTATACCTAAATATACCCTTTCACATTTTCCTCCCCTTCATTATTTTTTTTATCATAGTATTATCAAAATCAATATTATCCATATAGCAGTCCTAAATAAGTTATCACATATAACACAAGTTGCACATACAAGTCCTAACTGCAACATGTATCCTTATCAACAAGAATATCAGTATCTAAGCATGTAATCCTAAACTATCTCCTGTGATATCACTTAAATATCACCTAAGAAGATAATAATAACCCACAATTAGAACTTATGAATACGAATTGAGGGAGAAACTAAGGTAAAAGGGTGGAAATAGGAATAACCAAAACCAATGGAAATATTGGGCTGCATGGAAGTATGGTGGTGCTAAGGTGATGCTAGAGTGGGGCATGGGTATGCTATAAGGGAAGCATAATTGTGCCGAAGGAATGGTATAGGTGTGGCATACAATGCATGCACAGGTTGAGAGTGTGGAACGCACATGAGTGGGGTGTGTGAGGTATGCATGCTTGTACGTGAAATGCACATGCAAGGAAAAAGAGTGTCCACGACAATATGCAAAACTGTAGGTAAGGATGTGTGAGTGTGCATGACTAGGGCGTGTGAGTGCACCTCAATGAAAATGAACAAAGCATGATGGTGAAGAAGGAAAAAGAGATAACATGGGGTGGCGATGGTTGGGTAATGATAAGAGGGAATGATGTGGTGGTAGTGGTGGTTGATTTTCCAAGGTAATGGTGGTGGTTGGTGGTGGTGTGTGGTGTGGATGGCTGTGGATAGTAACATACACAAGGTAGAAAAGAAATAAAGAGAAGAGGGAGTGAGTTGGCTGGGCATTAACCAAGGCAGGCTTAGGAGAGGTATATATATATATATATATAAAGAGAGAGAGAGAGAGAGAGCACATGGTGAATGATATAAAAGGGGGAATATGCACGAGGGAAAGAGTAGGGGTGGTGCACAATCAAGAATGGGTTTTGAGAAGAAAATTCAATTGAAACATTGCTTAAGAGGTGAGAGATGGCGGTTGATGATGAGGGTAGGGTAGGTAGGCTATGGAAACATGGTAGAGGGGGCATGGTCGAGGGAGAGATCCATTTAGGGAAAGAAGAGAAAAGAAGAAGAAGAAAGACAACCATGTTGGAGGAAAAAGGAAAGGGAAAAGAAAAGGAGAAGGAGAAAAGGAGAAAATGGTAAGTGTGAGCTTATGGTTATGATTAGCTTTAAATTTGTGATTATCTAAATTAGGTAAGAATAGAATAGTAAACATCCGAGATCAATGTTAGGTTAAAAATATATATATTATATAAACTAAATATTAGGACTAGGGTAAGGTAAAATATTTATTTTTGATATTATAATTTGGTTAAGGTATTAATTACTTTGGATTAAGATTAGATAAAAATTCCAGGTATTACAAATAGAGGATCTTAATATATCTCTATAGAATTCTCAACTTATTGTTCAAAAAATGGTATAATACATCAATCATCCTCTCTTTACACTCCTCAACAAAAATGGTTTGGCTAAAAGGAAAAATAGAACCTTAGTATCTATGATTAATGCTATGCTCATGAATGTTAATTTACCTTTCAACTTATGGGGTGAAGCATTTGAAACATGTTACATTCACAATAGATTTCCCTCCAAGAAAAATAATGTTAGTTTATATTAAATTTAGAATGATAGAAAGTCTAATTTGAATTATTTAAAAGTGCAGGGGTGTGTTACCTTTTATAAAACTATTTATCCTCATAAAAGTAAATTATAACTAAGAGGAATTAAAAATGTATTTGTTGGTTATGCACAAAATTCTAAAGCATATAAACTTTTAGATCTAAATTCAAATGTTATTATTAAAATAATACATGTTGAATTTATTGAAAGCAGATTAATTCATGATTCTATGACTACTAAAAATGAAGATGTGATTGTTCCTGCTATTAGAAACAAAATTAACAAAAATGAGGATGTAAATGAACGTCAGAGAAATTAAAGGACAAGAAAAGAGAATTCCTTAGGTCCTAATATTTTTTCAACCAAGTTAATAGTTTTCATGGTTGAGGGAACTAGAACAAAAGTGTTAAATAAAATACCCATGACCTTTAACATTAAAGATGAACCCAAATCGTTTAGTGAAGTGATGTCATATACAAATGAAGTTTGTCTAAAAGAAGCCATAAATGATGAGATGGACTCAATATTATCTAATAATACTTGGGTATTAGTAGATTTACCTATTATATCTAAACCTATTTGTTGTAAGTGGGTATTTAAAAGAAAGTATAATATTGAGGGTTCTATACAAACCTTTAAGGCATGATTGGTAGCCAAAAAGTTCACACAAAAGGAATTTGTAGATTATTTTGACACCTATACACTAGTAGAAGGGATAACTTCTATTATAGTTTTTTTCCCTTTTTTGCATTAACATCCATATATAAGCTTCATGTACATAAAATGGATGTCAAAACTTCATTTTTGAATGGAGATCTCAAGGAAGAAGTTTATATGGAGCAACCAAAAGGATTTTTTCTTCCTGATAACGAAAATAAAGTTTGTAAACTGGTGAAATCATTATATGGTTTGAAATAAGCTCCAAAACAGTGGCATTATAAGTTTGATGCAACAATATTATCAAATTGTTTCAAACATAATAGTACAGACCAATGCATATATTCTAAATTCACCAAAGACTATGTAGTTATAATTTGATTTTAAGTAGATGATATGTTGACATTTGGTACTAACATCCTTGGTATGAATGAAACCAAGAAATATCTAACTTCTAATTGTGAGATGAAGGATATTAATGAATTTGATACTATTTTGGGGATTAATGTATAGAAACATGATAAGAGCTTTACTTTAAGTCAATCTCACTAAATAGATAAGCTACTTTAGAAGTATTATTATCTTAAAGTAAAAAAAGCAAATAATCCATATGAGTCTAAGATAAAGCTTTCAACCAATAATGAACGATCAGTTACATAGTTAGAATATGCGAGTGTGATTAGAGTTCTTATGTATGCCATGTATTGTATAAGACTAGATATTGCATTAAATGTATACAAACTTTTAAAGTACAAAAGTGATCCTAGTAACGAACATTGGAAAGGAATAAGTAGGATATTGAGATATCTTAAAAGGATATCCATGTAAGCATTAACCTTTTCCCGTTCTCCTAATGTACTAGAATGTTATTCTGATATATGTTAGTTAGATAACAAGTGCTAATGATAATAAGTCCACAAAAGGATGGGTTTTCACATTCTACTATTAGCTGGCCCTCAAAGAAAACGACATGTAT
Source organism: Tamarix austromongolica (assembly GCA_039764185.1). Classification (NCBI taxonomy): domain Eukaryota; kingdom Viridiplantae; phylum Streptophyta; class Magnoliopsida; order Caryophyllales; family Tamaricaceae; genus Tamarix; species Tamarix austromongolica. The sequence goes on along the minus strand of CM077814.1, from coordinate 49,564,804 downwards.
CAAACATTCCACTATGGAGTTGGAGTTTGTAGCTCTTACAACCGCAGCCAAAGAATCAAAATGCCTAAAAATTTTATTGATAAAAATAAAGTTTTGGCTACAACATATGCCCACCATTTCATTATATTATGATAGCAAAGAAACTATGTTCATAGTGTATAGGAATATTTATAATGGGAAATCTAGACATATGAGCATGAGACATGAGCATGTAAGAGATTTGATCTCACATGAGATAAGAATTGTTTTTTTATTTTAAAATAGACAATAATTGGGCATATTCTTTTATAAAAGGCTTACTAAGAGATATGGTAAGAAAGACAACAAGTAAAATGGGATTGAAATTCTATGAAAGCACTGATAATGGGAAGTTGGGAGCCCAACCTTACTTAGTGAATCTAACTAAAGGTTTAATGGATAATAACAAGTTATTGATAAGTGCTTCATGGAAACACTTTATTATATAGTGCTCGTAAAATAGCAATGATTGTATCTACAATGAGTTTACTACTCTTAATAGGAAAATTATTTTACATTTGTGTATGTGTAAATAAAGGAACTCTATATATTTGAATGTAAAAGTAGTACCGCTTTGGTAAGAGCTTCTTAGAATTTAACCCTTATAAATATTCATAAACCATGTTAGCATATGTCCACGATAGTACTACAACAGTTTGAGATCTCTCAAAAGATTGAATGATATTATATACATGGCATTTTAGATTTCAGTATATGGTTTAATCTTTAAACACCATCAACTTTATTAAGATTTTAAAACGCTAATCCTATGAAATAGTTTAAATCAGAATATACCTTTTTGTAGCCATAATATTATTATGTTGATTAGGCAAAAAATATATTCTAGTATAATGGGGGATTTAGAAGTAGAATATAATATATTAACATCTGGTGTTGGTTCAAATAATTAATATAATCACAATTGTATAAGCTCCAAAAAGTGCTTCCGTCAAATAAGAGATTTTACTCTTTTGGTTCCCAAAGTGCTTCACGTAATGCAAATTGAGAAGATGAATTTATTCGGATGCCAGATCTACTATCCAATTCAAAACATGTTTTTTCTTTAACTTTGTTTCTTTTTGACAGTTATATAACGCATTTCCCCGATCAAATATGTCATTTTACTATGAAGAAGATGTGGAAAAACAATTATTATTAATTTTTTTAATAAATGCCACGTAGAGATATTTGCTGTAAAATGTCGAATTTAAACAGAATTGGAGGAAAGAACAACTAAATCAACCGAGGAAATAACCGTCTGCCGGGAGCAGTTACAGCCAGGTCTCGTAAAACACAAACTCCTACATAGATCGATCTATCTCATCTTTTATTTATACATCCTCCACGTTCTCCCCCTCTTTACTCTCCCACATTCTTTCCGTTACCTAGCATCCTCGACCCCCCCCCCCCTCTCTTCTTCCCCAATCCTCTTCTTCGATCCTGACCTCCGCACACTCTCTTCTCCCAGTGTCCTTAATCATCAACGTTCTCAGCCAAAGGAAATACATAGATTCCTCCGGTCGTTCAAGGCTCGCGCGCGCTCGATTGATCGTAAAAACTAGACATAATCAATGGCGAAAGCAAGCAATATATTCATAACAATCCTAAACTTCCTAACAGCGTTGGCAGCCCTTGCGGCCATCGGCACATACATCTATCTACGCTTCTTCAACCATGCCCCAACCCACTGTCAGCGGATGATCGAGACGCCGCTGCTAATATCGGGCCTCTGCCTCTTAGTAGTCTCGCTGCTGGGGCTCTCGGGCGCATGGTGCCGGATCTCGTCGTTGTTATGGACGTACTTGGTCGTTATGTTCGTTCTGATCCTGGTCTGGTTCGGCGTGACGGTTTTTGCTTACTTTATCACGAATAAAGGAGCGGGGAGAGCCGTGTCGGGCATCGGGTTTAAAGAAGCTAGGCTCGGTGATTATTCGAATTGGTTGAAGAATCACGTGGTTAACGGGGAGAATTGGGAACAGATTAAGAGCTGTTTGATTGATTCTAAGGTTTGTGGTAAGGTTGGCGATAAAGACGGCGTGTATGACAAGTACTTGTCTAATATTCAGGTAGTTATACATATATATATATATATATATATATATATGTGCATGCATGCATGAATGAATGTGTGTTAACCTATGTTCTCGTACACCCAATCAACAGGGAGTGAGTGTGTGCGTGTGCATTTTCCATGTTATCATATGCATCACCAAAAAATGGATATACGGTTTTTTTTTGGGCAGGGGGGTACTTATAAAACATAGAAAATTTAATTGGTCTCGACTATACTTGGTATAATGATTAAATGGTTTTTTTTAGGTGAGTGATAATTAAATGAATTAGCCAGTAGTGTGCAAAGAGATCTTCAATTTCATTGTAATTAATAATAATAATTTCTATAATTCTACTCTGTCTAGTAATTACGTATGCATGTCCCATTTCATTAACACTATATTCCATATGCTATTTAATACTCTGTCCCATGCTATTTGGTCAAGTAAACGTACGTGCTATTATTTCATACCATATTCATCATCACTAATTAGTTTAGTGGCGCGTGCATGTTTTCTTGACTAATTAGTAATCACTATTATTTTTTGCCTGCCTGCTGCAGTCCGGGTGTTGCAAGCCACCGGCGTTCTGTGGGTACAAAGAGGTGAACGCCACGTACTGGGAAGTTCCTAAAAATGGATCGGCAGCGGACAACTCAGACTGCACAACGTGGAGCAACAGCCAACAGAGACTCTGTTATGATTGCAAGTCTTGCAAGGCTGGTGTCCTCAACAACATTAGGACTCAATGGAGGAATTTAGCGATCGTTAACTCCGTCATCCTTGCCGTCCTTATTATTATCTACTCTGTTGGTTGCTGTGCCATTAGGAACGGCGACCGTCGTGCTAGATACTATGCTTAAAATATTGACCCACCATATGCACCCTAGCTAGCTAGCTAGGTAACTTTTCATATATAATATATATTAACGGTGTAGCTTGCTATATGTAGTATAGGTAGGCGGTCAATTTGGTATGGTTTGTGTGTTGTAGTTGGTTTGTGTTAGGATATATGTATAGTATTAGTATAGATAGATAATGTTAGTACTTGGAACTTGTTTGTAATTGACTCCTTTTTCCCCCTCCTTTGTTGTTGGCTAATTAGGTTAATTAACAAAATACGTACTAAGACAGCTTGTTTTTTGTTCATTAATCAAGTTTCCAATTTTCTTTTGTGTTTACCATGATGAATTATACATTCTTCCTTTTACCTAAACTCGAATCATCCGAACATACATAGTGTTACATACCATATGTTTTACATTAACATGTTTATCACAAGATTGGATTTTGCTTGAATGTTTGAACATGCACGAGTAGAATCAGTTCACTATTAATAAGAACACAAGAAACATACAAGAATGAAGAATGCATTCTTACAAACGTCTCGCGAATCATAAGATCTCTTTCTTCTTATTTCTTTAGGATTCAAAGAATAATACAAGAGAGAATGAAACTAGTATAATTTGACAACTACACACACTCACACTAAAACTTGGCATGAAATGAATGAGAGTAAGGTTATACAAAGATCCCAAGAACTTGCTCCGTGGGAAGGGAAACATGGGTGTCCTGTGTCAATAAGCACAATATGTGCTTAACTAACATTGTAGCCCTACGTTTACCTTTTGACACCTCTAATCAACTTCAATTTCATGCATGTAGACCTCCATGCTAATAAGTCACAAACTAACTATTCTCTACATCAACACTTTTGACTCACCTAACAACCGTGAAACATGATCATACAGAAAAAAGTTTAAAATGCACACCTCATGACATATAATCTCTAATTAAACCTGAGTGATGATCAAACATATACACATTCAATGTCTTCATTAACATATATGCCCAATTGTATGCATTTACCTTCTCTATTACAACCTTACCACCTATAATAATACAAAAGATAAAGTAGTGCATAATATCAATAGATTTCATTTGAATAGGAAAAAAAATGATTATTCACCATATAGATAACACTTTGATTGTTGTTTCAAAACTTAAGAGCACCTTGATCAAACCCTTTCTCTTGAACTAATCATTAAAGTCATGTAACTTCTTGAACTAGCCTAGTTATTGCAATGTAATTAGTCTCAATACTAGACAACACAATCACCTTTTGAAAAGATAACCTCAAGCTAATTGCCAAACCATGCACAAATATATGTAAAACACATATTTGCTAGTGGAACTTCTATTATCCAAGTCACCACTAAATGTAAAATCCACAAAGCTAGTCACAATGTCACTCGCAATTTTCATACGCTAAATATTTCATGTTGTACCCCGTAAGTACCTTCAAATTTACTTCACTTATTGTTCATGTGCTTCCCAAGGTTCACCATAGATTTTCTCACAACATTTACAAGTTGAAAAACATAAGGGAGTGTATAATAAGAAAATAATAATACATTGAAATAGAAAGATGGGTTTGACATACATATGCTCATTGTTTTATAATTCAAAGTCGTGTTCACTTGTACAAGGATATCATTGACAAGTGATTAAGAAATGGTGAATATAGTCTTTTAAACTTGTACAAAACGGAAGAATAAGTTCTCAAGGTTAAGAAATGATGTGTAGAAGAAGTGATGGTTTGGGTAATGGGCTGGTTTGCTGTTAAAATAAGAAAAAGTGTTCTCAATGGGAAATGTTACGGTTGGGGTTTATTGAATGATGGATGAATAAATGAACTAGGGTTTAAGGTTTAGATGGGTATTGGCATGGGTTGTGGATATGAATGTGAATTACAAACACTCATAGTTCGACAACACTTAATTAAAATCATGTACAAAATAATTAAGTGGATTTCTTAATTATCACTTACACATATATGATAATTAAAAGATAACTCTAGTTTATGATTCACATATAAAACATAAACATGCGATGGATCTCATAGAGAGAAAAAAATTATCAAAACTCAAACAATATTCAAACTCTTGATGATAAATAATGTATGATTATATAGGGACTTTTATAGAAAATTAGCACCTCCTTATACATAACCTCATCAATAAAAGACAAGCTAAGTAAATATAAAACTCATATATCTAATATCTGAATAACACGTCCTAAGCTAAAGGAAATAACAAACTAACAATTAACCACTAAGAAAATAACAAATTCGTAATGACTAAATTACTCATTGTTCATATGTGAATATATTGTAAACTTGTGAATACTAACACACCTATTCAAGATAATTCAAAAGTCAAAACAATTCAAGGTTAACATGGTTAAAATTCTAAGGCATTCCACACCTACTCACAATACTTCAGAAGTGTACACTAGTTAAGGTCAACATAGTCAAAGGTTAATAAAGTTTGGTTCATTATATAGCATATTATTATTATTATTATTATTATTATTATTATTATTATTATTATTATTATTATTATTATTATTATTATTATTATTATTATTATTATTATCTCAAATTAATACCTAGGCTAACCACCATCAAATAATTTATGTTAATCCACAAAATCATGTATGTCTAAAATTTTAGCAAATGAAATTACCAAAATGACCTTCAATACACATTTAAAGCATTAAACACATAAACCCTAATACACATACAACTACATGCATTTAAAATTTAAAATATTAAACACATATTCTAGACATAATATGTAAAAATGCATTGCAACCATGTAAACTGACCAAATTATCCCTAGGACTACTAAACAAGCATTTTAAAGATTAAAAAATAAATAAATTCTATCACATGTTTTCTAGACATGGAACATACAACTCTTATACTTCATGCTCATCAAAAGAAAACGTATTGGCGTAAAAAAAATCTCATAAAACCAACAAGCATATGGTTTGATAAAAATGCCCTTGAGGCCATCAAAACTTCACATAAGCATAAGTGACACTAACCATGCTCAAATTTAAACATTCATATCTTAAATAACTTATAATATATACAATAAATTTAATGGATTGCATAAAATGAATAAAAAGCCCTCAATATGCCAAACATGGCATAAGGTCAAGACAACCATAATAACTTATTTATGTAACTTTTATAGTGCTAACTCCATGTATATATTCACACACACCATAATACACATGAAATATCATGTTCAAACACTTATTCTCATGATTCATATATTTCTTCATACATTTTATACATCATGTTATAGGCTTATTCTAACACCAAATCGATCATGTAAGAAAACATATTATTTCACATATATTAAGCTAATCATATAAATTACCATGCTTTGAAATAAAAGAGAAACATGCTAACATATACACATTTTCCACTTATGATTCTATTTTCTATAGAGTTAGGTTGATTTACCTAGCTTCCAAGTTAAAAAAAAATATAAGAAGTAAATAACCTTCCAATAGCTTTAGGATTTGAATCCTCTTGAACATCTTTAAAAATTTAAAAGAAACAATGAGAAAGATTCTCTATTAACATATCAAAAAAAAACACCAAAAAACATAAGGAAAAGAGTAAATGATGATAATGCCCCTCACATAAAAGAAGGATGGGTAAACTAGCTAAGGAATTGAGAAATCCTTCACTTATCTCCAAATCCTAACCTTTATTTACTTGATGGAAACAAAGATGGTTTAGAATAAGTAATTTAGAATATAAAATAAAGAAATAAAAATAAATAAGAGAACCTAAGAATCTCTTAGTTTTCTCAAGAACAAGAGGAGGGAGTCTTCAGTATGCAGGGAAAGTTTTGAGGAGAGAGAAGGGAATAAAGTTTGAGATAAAAAAAAAAAGAAACTTAATGGATTAGAAAATAAATGAGTCAATTCTCCTCATAGAGAAGAAGGTCTAACAACTATGAGTGGGGAATGAAGAGAGATCAAGTGTGATCTTGAGCATAAGGTTGACTATAAGAAAAGGACTATATAAGTAAAAGTGTATGAGAGTATGTGAAAATGCATAAGAAAGTAAGTAATTGAGTGAATATCTAGGAAAGGAAGAGGAAAAGAAATGATGGAGCACAATTCAGCCAAAAAGGCCAAAATCCAAGTCAAACGAGGCCAAAAGTTCCCTAAAATTATTTTTGATAAATTTTATCAAAGGAAATCTCAATTAAAAAGATATTTATTATAATAAATACCAAAATAATTTCAAAAATTATAACAATTATAGGGAACCTTTAAAATAATATTTTTAACTTAAAAACATAAATAATGAATCAAAAATAAAATAAAAATAAAAATTGGGTGAAAATCATTAGATTACCTATCGTGGAACCCAAATCTATTGGCAGTGCACCAACTGGTTGCTCGAGGCAAGTCTACCAATCTTGATTCATTTTATCAAAGGAATAATAATGATATAAATAATATTTTAAAATAATAAATATAGAATACTACTTATATCATTTAATTAAAATAAAATAAGGTCTAGAGCCATGTAATACACATAAAGTAATATATTTTATTTCTCCAAAACTGTAAATATTAAGTTAATCAAGATTATGAAAAATGAAGTATTAAACAAAAGTAGAAATTTAGCTCATCTCACTTACAACATAAAAACAACTAATAAGATAATATGTCTCATATTTGTAGGTGGCAATCAGGTCAGGCGGGTTGAGTTTGGGTTAGGTTATAGTGGGTTGGGTCATTCTTGTGTTGGATTGTTTGTGGGTCATTTTATTTGTGGGTTGATTGTGGGTCGGGTTGGGTCATTTTGGGTTTGGGTCTTTTTATTGTTTGAGTCGGGTCGGGTTCAAGTTCAGGTTGTTGTAGATCTGGATTATATTAGGTTAATTTTCCAGGTTATGTTGGATTTGGGTTAAAATAGTTCAGGTTCGAATTATTTTGGTTAACTTGTCGAGTCAGGTCGGGTCTATGGAAGTAAATGGGGTGGATTTTACCTGAAATATGATGGGTTTTATCCGTCACATACTTAAATGGATATGGATAAATGGATATGGAGGATGGAAAAAAAATACCTATTAGATACCGATATGGGATATCCATATTCGTATCCATATCCTTACCCATATCCATATCCATATCCATACCCATTTACCAGATATATAATTATCCTTTTACCCTTAATTTTAAAATAAATATAGTATAAATTAAGATTAAAATTATCATTTCACTTAACTCTAAATGGGTTTATTCATTAGGTAATGAATTTATCTACCCGATAATATCCATTAATGGGTAAATGGATTATTCATTAGAGAATAGATATCCAATGGATACATATATAGATGTGTAAGTAGATACCCGTTCGGGTATGGGTACAAATTTGAGTATGGGTATGGATACATGTATAGGGTTACCCATCCTAAACCCCCCATTTACATCCTTATTCAGTTGGGATTGGGCCAGGAAAGCTCGTATTCAAGTGATTTCATGTTCAAGTTAATTTGAAGGGTCAAGTTTGTGTTAACGTGATTAATCAAATCTTTTTAGGTTTTGATGGGTCAGGTTAGGTTCTGGCCGAGATAATCCTCGATCAAATCACTTTAAAGTTTGGTCAAATTGGACATTAACCACCAAAGTTAATCTAAATCATTAACCTCGTAAGTAAGCATTAAGTTTAAATTCATGTATGTATGTGAGTAGTAACATATTATTAATTGCTATTTTTTTTATTATGGCTTTATAATGTTGTTTTTTTTACACAAACAAATGGTAACATTAGAATTTTATTAGTGAATAAGGAAGTTCACAATAAAAGTAATAAAAAATAATAATATATTTTGAAAAGCTTTAAATAAATAACAAGACATCCATATTTTTTTATTATCATAACTGATTAATATTGAATTTGGTTTTGTCGAGTTGGATCGAGATAGGTTGATAGCGGGTTGGGTTGTTGGCGAGTTGGGTTGATATCGGGTTACGGGTTGGGGCTGGGTCAAGTCACTTATAATCGAGTCAGCATCAGGTCAAGTTAGTTTCATGTTAGGTTTGGGTTAGGCCGAGTTGATGAATTTTCAAGTTATTTTGGGTCGAGTTTTATGCAGGTCGGGTTGGGTCGGGTAAACTTTTGCCAGCTCTACTCATATTGTGTGTATTTTTATCCTAAAAGAGTTTTTTTTAAGGTTACTACTCATAAAGTATCAAAAAAAATTTATTTTCTTTATTTATTATAGTTTTCATAATCCAACTAGTCATCAAATTAGTCCAGTGACTAGTCTATTTCTTTCACAGTCAAACATGTGGCCTACATTAGTTTAATAAACACAATAAGTAATTTGAATTTGAATTGAAATTTTAAATAAATGTAATGTTTGGATTTAACCAACTCTTAAATAAAATTAGGATTACAAGAATTTAACAAAAAAGTGTAAGAATTTCTTCATTGAGGAAAGAATTAATTCATTGTTAACTACAAGAAATAAACAAGAAAGATGAATCCATCATTACAAAAAGCTTATAAATCATAAGATCTCTCTCATTCTATTTCTCTCTCTCTCTCTCTCTCTCTCTCTTAGGTTTTAAGAATAATGCAAAATAAGAGATGAAACATGTTGTAATACCCTAAAAATTTGTTTAGTCTAATCCCACACTATTAATGCCTTAATTTGATTCTAATATCAAAAAATCTTATTTTAGCCTTATCCTAATTCCTTAATCCTGAAAATTTAACCGAATCTAAAACCTTGACTCGGATAAATCGTAATTCATAAACCAAAATTAAAACCCGATAAAATTTTCAGTAATCCTAATTATTTATGGCTAATCAAAAATCACCTAAACTAACCCCTAAATCTTTTTCTATTTTCCCTTTTCTTTCTCCTTTTCTTTTCTTTTCTTTTCTTTTTTCTCCTTTACCAGTCAAACCAAGACGCAACATTTGAAAAATATTGCAACTTGCACCCTCCTCACTTACACCATCACCCATTACCTTTTTGCACCCTCGTCCATCATCCATCACTATTATCCTTCTTTGTCTCCTTCTTCCATCTTGGTAGACTTGCACAGCCCATGAGCACACCCTGCCACTCTTCTTCTTCCTATTCCTCTTATCCTTACACAATACACACACAAAAAACCATCCCCATCACCTGCCATAGTTCCCAACACTCAACCATATTTTCCTTTCCACCACTTTGCACCATTGATTGCACGTCTTCCCCTCCCCTACTTTTCTTCCTTTCTTCCTTCCCCATTTCACACCACACATGCACACATGTGTGTGTGTGTGTATGTATAAAATCTCCTTTCTCCCTCTTTGGTTTGCCTGCATTTTGCCAATTTTGTGCCCAAAACACTACCCGAGCACCCCCTCTTCACTTTTATTCTTCCTCTTTCTTTCCACTATTTTTGGCCTGCACACCACCCATTCCACCACTGGGCACCACCTTAGCCACCACTCGTCGCTCATTGGCCACCAACTCAACCTTTCCCAATGCCATCACCATCGACCACTACCTCTTTTCCCTCCTTCTTTCTCTCGTCTATCAAATTTTTATAAAATGTATGGCCTGTGCACGACCTCAAGCACGATTATGCAACACTAAAATTTCCTATCGCACATCCTTGTAACTCAGCATCGCTTGGCTATGCATGATCTTTTCTCTTGACTAGGGTTGCACTGCCTCAGCACAGTCGTGCAACTTTCTATTTTTGGCCAAGCATCTCTATTTTTATCCCCAAACCTTGTCTAAACACCACCAAAATTTTACCATAGCTCTACCACACATCCATACATCTCAAGCTCCTATTTGACTATAGCTATTCCTATTTTTACACTCTTTACCTTGATTTCTCCTTCGATTTAACTATTCGATCCTAGCATGAATTTTTTTATTTTTTTAGGTGGTATTCTAGTAGCTTTGGATGAGGGTGCCAAGGATTTGCATGCTTAGAGTTCGGTGTCCTATTTGGTAAGGATATTATGTGATGTTTAGGATTTTTGTGTTATTTGCTTATATGGTTATGTGTGTTTTTATAATATTGTTGATATGATGTAATATGTATTGATCATGATATTTTATGATGATATGAACATTATGTTGAAAGAAAGTGAGAATGGGTAAGAGGTACCATTATTATTTTGTTGTGATAATTTCATATTTGTAGAAATATATTTTATGGTATAAAATATGGGCTTAAGGATATTATGTTATTGAAAGAAAGTAAGAATGGGTAAGAGGTAGCCTTATTATTTTGTTGTGATTATGTCATATTTGTGGAATAATATCTTATGGTATGAAATATAGGCTTAAGGATATTATGTTATTAAAAGAAAGTAAGAATGGATAAGAAGTACCATTATTATTTTGTTGTGATAATGTCATATTTGTAAAATATATCTTATGGTTTGAAATATGGATTAAATGAGTTTTGATAAACAGACATAAGAATTCTCATGAGGTATGATGATAATTTATGGACTTAGAAAAAATATGCATGGAAGGTACAAGATTTTATAAAATAAAGATTATTATTTGTTTTTAAGGTTAATTTGGTCATTATGGGGTAATAAAATTTATTTTATTTTTTATGTTTTAGGTGGATTAAAATATGATAATAATATCATAAGAAATTCTTAGAAGTATTATTGTTGTTTGGGGTCCTTAAATGATTTAATGGATAATTTGGGGCAAACTATTTTATAATGATAATATCATTATTCTATGTGTAAAACCTAGAGGTTATTCAGATTCTAAATACATCATTAATGATTAGCCTTATGAGGCTATCTATTGGAATTGGTTATAAGGTAAATTTCATAGGAGATATTATGGCTAAATTGGGGAATTGGGGAATTGGGGGTTTTAGAGATTCCTGTGAATAATATATTGGGATAGATTTATTAATGTATGTGCATGGGAACTAGGCTATGCATTACAGGCATGATAATAATGATGATATTCGAGAGTGACTCATTGTAAGATGGACGAATAATTAATATGAGAAAATGATTGCTAAAGGGAGTGCAATTAGGGTTTGAAAGAATTTAAGGACTTGAACCTATGCTATATATATATATATATGTTTTAATGTGTTCTATGCCTAAAAATCAATCTTAAATAAGATACTAATTACTTAAAGTGAAATAGCATGTGAGTAGGGCCAAGGTGATCTATTATATATATATATATATATATATATATATATATGTGTGTGTGTGTGTGTGTGTGTGTGTGTGTGTGTGTGTGTGTGTGTGTGTTTATATGTATGTATTCTTGTTCCACTGGGGAGAATAGTGGCTCAGAAGTATTTTTTTCTTGAGAAGATGATGTTTTTAATCTCTATTCCACCGGAGAGAATAGTAGCTCAGGAGCATTTTGGCCTGAGAAGGTGCTACAATCCGTTCCACCGAATTAATAATAGTAGGGCCCCTATTCGTTGTGAATTGAAAATATAATAACATAATCTATGGAAAATATACTAATGATTTAAAGTGGAAGAATACATGAGTTAGGACCAAGGTGATATATTTATATATAAAGATAAATATGTATGTATTCCTATTCCACCGGGGAGAATAGTGGCTCAGAAGAGTGTTGCCCTAAGAAGGTGATATTTTTAGATCTATTCCACCAAATGATAATAGCGGCTCAAGTGTGTTGTCCCTGAAAAGGTATTTTAGACTGTTCCACTAGTTTAAGAATAGAGGGGTTCCTACACTCAATATATATAAAAGAATAAAAATGGATTATAATTAATAAAGGAATTTGGGTCATTTTCTATCTAATGAAATGTTTCATTTATTTGGTTATTCAATTATGATATAATGTGAAAGCATGTGCTATTTGTATCCCTGTTTTGATAGTATTGTTCTCCTATTTTGATAGTATTGTTCCCTTACTCAATATGTAAGGTACTGACCGCCCATTTTATGGGTGCTACTCATTCGCACGAGAAAGAGGCCATGAATCTTATGTGTAGGTCTCATAAGATCAGCTAGATGATTATGTTGCCTATGATTCCCTATGTGGGGATGAGTGACTTTACCTATATTAGGAGTTGGGTGAAGGATAATTGTTATCTGGTTGATATATTTAACTGGATACCCTTTTTGGACTCTTGATCTATGGTATTCCTTCTTTTGTATTTTGTATTCTTAACTTGGAGTTAGACTCCAAACTCATTATTTTATTATAAATGTTCTTGTGTTTCTAATTTTCCTATATTACTTTAAATATTTTAGCCTTGTGATTGATGTAAGGATGGTTGCATAAGCTATAATTATATAGCTTACTGCAGTAACCCCCAATATTTTACTTAATTACTTCTGCTATAAAATAAAAATTTTCGGTAGTAAAAATTAGGGTGTTACATATGTTTGATTTGACATGTATACATACTAAAACTTATTTTTGTATGCCAAACATAGAAGAAGTACAAGACACTAATAATAATTTATTTTTGTATCTTTTTTGACTCCATAGTTCTATATGTTCATATACACTCTTATATACATGAAATAGCATGTTCAAACACTTATTCACATGCATATATTTCTACATACGCTTAATGGATCATGTTATAAGCTTATTCTATCACATAGGTAAGAGAACATGTTATTTCAAATATATTAAGCTAAGGATACAAATTACCATGCTTTAGAAGAAAAGTGAAACGTGATAATATATAACTTTATTTTTTTGCATATGATTCTATCTTATACTGAGTTAGGTTGATTTACCTTGTAATACCCCACCTTTTTAAGACCTTCATGTGCATTCATTACTATATTTTTAATCATGATTTAAATGTGTTTGATCATATGATTAGATTTTGGTTAGGAAAACTATTGAAAAGAGGGGGAATTGGGAGAGTTCAACTCACTAGTTGACTGATGGGGGTGTCCTATCAATTGACTGGTGTAGTCTCCATCTAGGTTGGCTAACCAACTAGCCTTACAAGCCTAGTCAATTATTACCCCTGTGATGAACTTGTTATAGTTGATTTTATTTTGATTTTTTCTTTTAATACTCGTGATACATTGTGATTATGCTTTAGGTGTATTTTTAATTATTTTTATGATTTAAATGATCTTTTCCCACTTGATTTATGAAGTTAAAAAGGTTCTTTAGGTTGAATTGAAAAAATACCACTTTAATAACCTTGTCACCATTGTTTTCTTCTTCTTCTTCTAGTACTAGTACTACTAGTACTACTACTACTACTACTACTACTATTTTACATTGTTTAAAATGGAAGATTCTAAGAAAATGGCATGAGTAAGACATTAACAACAATGCTAAATAGGTATGAAAAAAAAAGTAGAATTTCTTTATTTTGTTTAATGAGCTGATCTATTGATTTGAAGATGTACACAAATTAGGGTGATGAGTTTGTTTATATAGAAAATAATGCATGCAGTTATTCAAGCACATGTATGTGCATATCATCCTCAATGCGATGATTCATGATTTCCAATTACCTTTAAAATTAATTTTAGCTCGATGAAAGGTTATCCAAGATAGATATTTTGTTCTTTTGATTGTCACTAAGTCAAATGTAGTTCCATTATGCATGAAATTAACTTTCAGATTTTTACTAGAAAAAGATAATTATGTAGGTATATGGAAGTTTTCCATCTGAGTATAAGATTCAACACAACTAAAATATAACATGGTTAGTATCATAATTAATATTATCATCCTATGGAATGGATTGGTATAACTTAGGCGTAACTCATAGGATCTTCTACTTTAAATAGTAATGTATTTTTAGAATATTTGGTTTATTTCATTAACAACATGGTTACGACACTTTGAATAATTATACAAGGCACATATATCTCAACCAAGGATGATTTAGATCATTATTCAAGTGAAGAGACTAAAATGCCCTTATAAAATCCTAATTCACAATCACTGCATAAATCCTCCCGTAAGACTCCCCAACCTACAAAATTTAGCATGCATCCCAGATTATTATACTAAAACCATATCCAAACATCAGTATCTAACTCTAGTGTTTTACACATAAAATACCAATGTTAACTCCTTTTGGTTACTGATCCCACATTAAGAAATTAATTTCTCATAAAATTATACTTGTGCTACTCATAATGGATCCATGTACTTCATTTATCATATTTATCATGTTTAAAATCTAAAAGCACCCATACCACCTCATATTCTCACATTACACCCTAAATGACCAAAATGCCTCTATTCTCCTTACTCCTCAAAACTTGTTATTATCATAAGTTGATCTATACCAATCAAAATCCTAGCACATTATAAATGAAATTTAATGTAGAAACCTCTAGGAGTACAATGGCATACTTATTTCCCCACAAAACACATAAATTAATCCAAATTAATGCTCTTAAGGTTGAGAATCACCTAAACTCACAAAAACTCCACATGTTCCAATCATTACCAAACTTTAAACCTCCATATATTTCACATCAATAGTACCCAATCATATTTGAACTAATCACCTAAAAACTTATTAGAAAAATAAAATCCATAATCATGCTTGGGATTTTATAATAAATCCTAAAAATACCTAATATTAGCAATGTCACATAAAATCATGATTAGACAAAAAATTATATTCCCATAATGAGATATAGGCACATGAATTAAGTAACATCAAATATGGTATTTAGCTATGGAAACAAGATAACATGATATTTACAACAAAGAGTTCATATCAACAAATGACCCTATCTAAATATTTATATCCTTAACCAATACAATTTCATTCTCTAAGAAAGCAAATTAAATAACCCCTTCCACACCTATAGGATCACCTATTATAAAAAATACCAAAGAATCATCTAAGGGAAAGAATAAGGGTTAGAATTAAATTGAAAAAAAATAGGAAAATAGACTTATGGTTAGGATAAGAAGAGGGTAGGTTGTAAGTGGCATGTGAGACAAATGGTGGTGTTTAATGTTTGGGAGGTTAGGTGCATAAACAAGGGATGCTACTAAGGTTTGTTTTTATGTGGATTTGACACATGTTTGGTGGTTCAACTTGAGAGTGGGGCGTTGCTAAATGATGTTAATGTGAGGATGTAATGCTACAAGGGGTGTTTGGCATGAGTTATAGATGCAAGGAATGGATTTCCAACCTGAGATGTATATGTTAGTAGAATTTTATTTGTATGATTCTTAAACGGTGGTGGTGATGCAGTGTGAAGTGGTTGTATGGGATGGTGTTGGTGGTGTGAGTGGAAAACACAAGTAAGTGTTGAGCGGCATGAAGATTACTGCAAAATGAAGGTTCATTGTGAAGGAAGAATAAATAAATCAAGAGGAAGAAGAAGGAAGAGCAACAGAAAAAACTTAGTAGTGAGGATTTCAAAGAAAAGGAGAGAAGGGAGCTTTACTTGGAGCAATGATAGAAAAGGAAGATGGATGGGAGGATGTATAGAATCTATTGAGTTAAAATGTAGAAGCATGAGGGAGGCGTTGAAGTAAGTCACATGAAAGCCTAGAGTGAAGTCATAAAATAGGCGCATAGGGGAAATGGAGTGTTTTACACTAGAATGAATGATGATGATGGTTGAGTGAAGGATTAGGATCAGTTAAGTTTTTAGTTTGATTAACCAAACCAAGCTACATTACTATTTGGAGAAAGGGGGTTCATATGAGAGATGGGAGGGGAAAGGGTGAAAAGGAAGGAAAAGGGAAAAAAAAGGTTTAAGGGTTTAGGTAAAATTTCAAGTAAAGGTTAAGAATTAAGGGTTAAGGAATGAACTAAGAGACTCATTGCCCAGAAATTAACGTTAAGAAAAAACTATGGTGTATAATCTACAATGCTTAGAGCTTCCTCCAATGTATTTGGATACACATGCTTCTTCATTGGTGATGAACTACACCTCCATAATAAATTTACAAGAAGAAGAAGCATATAATATATAGATAAAATTTATCATTTTGTTGTCTATATGTAAAAAAGAACAAGGATTTCCATCATCATATTCTTTAAACCCATCAAGAAAAGAAATTAGTGGTGCTTATATATAACAAATATCAAGTGCACTTTTAAATATACTAATGTTGACAATGATTAATGATGGTGGCTTTGATCACCGAATAATTTCCACAAGATTAAGTGTTCTGGATAGCGGATCACGATTGTTTTAGTTTTTTCCTCTCTCGCCTATATATATATATCATTACTTAATAGCTCAAGCTATGTAATAATAAGATATCATGAGTGTTTAATTCTGATGGTTTGATTGTATTCATGTAAAATTATGTTAATCCTAGATATATATTACAACTTTTTTGAAAAACATAGTTGGAGAATCAATTCTCTATTCTAAATGAGTAGTGTAGGATCCAAGAGATAGTGAGGAGGAGGAATGGCAAGGAATAGCTTTTTTCAAATTTTAATAATGTCTACTTACAACTACTATTTGAGTAAACCTTTTCTTAAGGGAATGAATGAATAATGAGAGACAATAGGTTACCTTCTAAGGGTGCATGACAGATCAAAGGATATGTTGATGCATCTAGATAGGTTAAGTATCAATATCCATGAGGGGTTACACCAAGGAGTTTGTAAGTGATGGATATGGGGATCATATGTCTGCAGGTTTTTTCTAAATTTTTCTTTGTAAATTTCTAAAATAAGCGATTATCTTATATAATTATTTTTCTTAATTTCAGCACACCTTGGGGAATTCTAAAGGAGAGAGAGAGGGGAAGTTTTAGAGTAGTGTGAGACCCCTCATTACTAAACATAGCTTCATGTAAAGCCTTTGTGTATGCTATCAACTATTTTTATTTCTTGCATATCTCCCTTATACAGTGTTAAAAAAGAAGGCATACATTGTGGTTAGCTAATTATATTTAAGGAAAGTAAAGATATCAAAATTCGCATATAGAGAGTTATACTATTGTTGTTTGGGGTCTTAATTAATACACTCCCCTAACCATATTCTTTTAGTAGAAACCCTTAGTGATTCGAACCCAAATGCTTAATTTTCTCCCTTCTTTCCTAACCTCCAAACTATTTTGTTTTTCTTAATACTTGGTTTGCCACATTTCCTCTCCTTGAGTTTCATTTCTCATCTTCATTTCCTCTTCTAATCCTTTATCTAGCTCCTTCTTATTTGGATATTAAGTAAGGTGGGATTAGATTTAGGAAAGGAGTTAGGGTTCGGCTTTCATCTCTAGAGTTCTTTATTTTTCTCCTTGGGAAGGTGGGTTTTTTCTAATTTTCTTCTCTTAGGTCTACAATTTTACTAGATATTCTTTACATGATTTTCAAAAAAATTTCTAAGTTTTAATCTTAACTTCTTGAAAGATGTTCCATTTTTAGAAAGGGGTTTAGATTTTTCATATAGTTTTGCTTTATTTAGTGTGTTGTTCAACTCTTTTAAGATAAATCATTATCTTCACTATTTTTGTAGAAAATGGTATAGGTAAGCATAGTGCATGGTTTATAAGTATATGATATTCTGAGTATTAGAGATGACAATTTACCTATAATAGTTAGTGTGAAATGAGTGAAAGAATTTGTAGAAAGCTTAGCTTAAATTCTTGTTTGCATAAGCCTCATAAATATGATTTTAGATTTGTAATTACCTTTGATATTCTGGGTTTCTTGAGTGACAATAGTATGTGTGATATGATGGATAGATTGTTGCATGAAGCCTTAGCAAGAAGAGAATGTGATGTATGTTTTTCTAATTCTTATGGAATCTAAAAGTACAAGCATGATTTTACTGAGATTCCCAGCATGATTTTAGTATATGCATGTTGATTCATGAATATTGATTGTTAATAACCTTGAATTGTAACACCTCCAAATTTATAAGCTAAATTTTTTTTAAAAAAGTTAACTATGGAAGCTAAAATAGTAGAGCACGGGGTGTTACGCCGTACTCGATACCATTTTCGTTTCCTCTTCCGTTCTATTACCAAGTGTTAAGGCCAAAAACGTCACACCACTTAAATTAATAACACAATTATAAAATTATAGTAGAAAGAGAGTTAAAACAATTTAACATAATTCCAAATAAAACTAATTGCCATTGGTTACAAAATTTTAGTGAAAGGAAGTACATAAACATATAAGAGTACATAATCTTTTGGATCAACAGATACCGAACAAAACACCAAATAACCCGAAACTCTTAACCCAAATAATAGTCTTCAACTAACCTTGCAAGCTAACCTGCAAAGGCCACTTCCTATTGAATAAGTAGCAGCCCATGAAAAGGAACCCTTTAGTATAATAGGACTACGTAATCCATTATACAAAACTAATATAAAAAGCTCGCATGGAACACATAAAAGGCACCATAACAACACATGGTATTAAACCATCGAAAACATTCATGCAATGATCAAAATACAATAATCATATTAGATAAACATTAATCACCAAAATAATATACTTCACCATACTCATTTATTTAGAACAAAATAAAACTTACCAACCAAGCATACAAGAAATGCTATATGAAATAATGGTTAGAATCAGTATCAACACCTTAACCATAACCTTCGCAATGTATCCCATCTCTCAATATCAAAACTAGTAATAGCTAATACACTATAGGTAGGACTCAAAGGCGCAATACCAATAAAATCTAAAATACTACTGCTAAGGATCAATGGCACAATACCCAAAACAGATAGGCACAAAGGCTACTACCAAACTATAGGTAGGCACGAAGGTTACTACTGATCATAAGTAGGCACAAAGGCTACTACCAAACCACAAAGTAGGCATGAAGGCTACCACCAACCAATCCAATAATCATTTTGATTCAATAATAATCATTTCTATTTTTATTTACTTAAGGGGAGGTAAATTTAACCTAGAGACACAAAGGTACTCCGATCACATTGGTTCATAAAGGCAATATACTATCCTACCGACTATCAACCCAAGGTACTAAGGTACCCTATTCATACTAGTACATGAAGGTAACACAACACCCTACCCATAAGGACACATAATCTATAAGTATGCATACCCTTTATAAGTTTTCATAACTAAATAGAGTAAGATATAGGACTTGGCTAGAATACTAAGGCACACTAGAAAAATCCATAAATAATCATTGGCTAAGATACATCTTTAGGGTAGAGATTCCTAAAGAGCCACCATTCTCAATCTTGAACCCTTTCACTTTAAGTTATAGTATTTATAATAGTGACTACAAGACCACATATCAATCACATAGATCTAATTTTTCATACTTAATCATTTTTACTCATCTTCAAACATTCAAGACAACCATAATCAAGGTCAATACCAAGATCAAAATTAGAAATCTACTAAGGCCATCCTAAGATTAGTTATTCACACAGACACTTTAGGCAAAAAATGACCAAAAAACCCCAAAGGCTAAAATTACTACATTATCATCCATTTCCATTACAAATGCCATTTTATTTGTCAACTTGTCATAAAAAAGATAACATACCCTAATTAAATTATTTATCATGTAATGAAATTATCAAATATTCCAAATGACCAATTTTTCCTTACATAAAATTTTACACATAAAACCCTAACGTGTGTTTCTAATACATCAAAACACATATTCTCATATTTAGTAATAAATAAAACATAGCTTGCATGTTCATTAGAATAAGTATCATGATACCTTTAAAATAACAAAAATACCCCTAGGCCATAAAATAATAATAATCATGTTGAAATGTGTGTCGTTAAAACATCAAATCATGTACCACCATCCTTAACAATAATTAGAACATATTAGTCATTCTAATTAGATTAGATATCATGATATGCTTAAATGATTAAATGACCCCTAGGGCACATGATAATAATAGTTATGGTATAATTATATCTAAATATGCTCAACCTGTCATTTTCACATGTAGATATCACACAAAATCTCTTCCTGACATTAGAACCACTTTAATCATGCTTTCATACACATAATATTTTACATAAGATAACATGCCTCCTTTTTATCAACTTTCATGAAAATGATAATACAATTTATATATCAAAATTTTAATGTGATTTCATATGATATCTAAACATTTTAGTAGAGTATAAAGATTACCTAATTTCTAGTAAAAGTAAAATTTTATAAGTAACCTTCTAAAAAGTTTTAGCCTCCGCTAATAAACCTTTTATGCCTAAAAATTATATCACATTAACCATATTAATATTTGAAAATTAATATAATAATTTTTGTTAAAATAATTATCAAATAGTAAATTATCAAAATGCCCTTGATGTTAAAATGATGGTAAAATTTTTAAAAAGGAACTCACACTGCTCATATAGCGTGAATGGGTTAAGCTAGAAGGGGTTCTGAGAAAGTGGGATGGTTGGTTAGGTGGAGGTGATGACAAGGCTAGGTGGTTATTGGAGTGGTGGTCGAGTAGCCAACACCTAAGGCTATAGAGAATATGAGTAGTGACAGTGGTGGTGCTGAGTAGAGAAGGGATAAGGAAAGGAATAAGGAGAAGGGGAAGGGGTTGAGGTGGTCAGGGCTGGTGATGGTGCTGGTGGTTGGAGCTAGAATAGGGGAGGCTGCAATAGTGGAGAGTGGTTGTCGTGGCTCTTGGGTTGGAAAGGTGTTGGTGATGACACAAATGTAGGGTGGTTGGTGTTTAGTTTTGGATCAAAAGGAAATGGAACCAAATGGTTTTGAAAGAGAGAGGGAGATGTGTAACACCCGAAGTCGATAAGACTATACGTGGGCTACCTTAGAGCACTTTTGAATTCATTAGCTGGACTCACAGATCAATACGAGTCCTTTTAATGCACTTTATCCTCGCTCACACACTTTCGAAGAAATTTTTAGAAAATTTATAAAACTTCCTAGGAGGGTCACCTATCCTAAAAATTACTTCACCGTCAGCACTCTTAATTATGGAGTTCTTAGGATGGAATCACCAAAAGGATGGTATACCATATTGATATAGGTAGCTATATTAATCCTTATAGCACTTCGCTCAATTTGAGGTATTACATTCACCCCCACTCAAAGAAAGAAATATCCTCATTGCACCTCAACCACTAATTGTCTCAATACAGTTTATCCCAAGAATCATCCAGCTAGGTGGCTGACTGGCCCATCCAAGTTCAACTCATAGTCATAGTCTGCTTTGATACCATTTGTAACACCCCAAGTCGATACAACCATGCGGGGGCTACCTTAGAGCACTTTCGGATTGATCAACTAGCCCCACAGATCAACATGAGTCCTTTCAGTGTGCTTTGTCCTCACTCACCACTTTCTATGAAATTTTTAGAAAATTTCTAAAACTTCCTAGGAGGTTCACCCATCCTAAAAATTACTTCATTTCCAGCACATTTAACTGTAGAGTTCTTAGGATAGAATCACCAAAAGGATGGTATACCATGTTGATATAAGTAGCTATATTAATCCTTATAGTGCTCTACACAATTTGGGGTATTACAAGATGGGTGTGGTTTTGCCAGTGGTTGAGAAAACCAACCATTCCTATGAAGGGATAGTGTTAAAGGGATGCATTCAAATGAATGGAGGAGGAGGGAGTGTAGTGGTGTGATGGGGGAAAGTTGGAGGGGTGGTAGATGGTTGTGGCTAGTGGAGATGGTGCTTTCTTGTGATGGTTGTTATAGGGAGGATGAGGCATCGATTATAGGGAGTTAGTTGGGGAATGGAGAAGAAGAAGGGAGAAGGAAGAAAAAGAAGAGGTAGGGAGGAATGAGGAACTCAGGGGTCGAAGGGAGATAAGGGGAGGAGTGTGTGTGTGTGTACATACGTACATGGTTAGGGTGAAGGTAAAGGAAAACCGGCAAGTATGGATCAGTTTAGGCATGCAATGGGGGCAAGTGGGAGTTGCACGAAAAACAGATGGTTAGAAGCATAGGCCTAGGGTCTAGTTAGGCAAGGTTTAGGGTTGAGAAAAGGGAGGGAAGAATGTGACAAGGTTTATATGAAATAATATGTTTGGCAAAAAGAGGAAAGTAGGGGTTGGCATGTTGGAGGTTTTTGGCATTCTAAGGGCACGGAGGATGAAGTGTGCAGGGGTGTGCTGGTTGTCGGGGTTTGTTTAGGTGACTTCATAGGGAGAATGAGAAGGAATAAAGAAGGAAGGAAGGGGTTGGGCTAGGCAAGCAGCGATAATAAGAAAAAGAAAGGTGGTGGGTTGGGTTGCTGGGGCACGGGGACAGAAGGAAGAGGGGCTAGGGTGCGATAAAGCAAGCCGGGGAGATGAAAAAGGAAAGAATATTGGGCTAGGGCACAGGGAGAATGAAAAGGAAAGAAGGAGTAACAGAAAAGATGAAAGAAATAAAATGGTAAAATCAAAAAGTAAGTGTAGGGTTAGAAATAGAATTGGGTTAAAAAAAATTTTGTATTAAGTTATCAATATTTAGGGTATCCGATTAGAAAAAATAAATCAGATAAAACTATTAGTTTTAGGGTTGATTTAAATAATAAAAAAGGGTAAGATAAAATAATTTAGAATAATTTATTAAATAATTTATTTGGATTGTGGGTTAAGGGTTAACAAAAATAATTAAGTTAATATTTAAAGGTTATATTTTTCGGATAAAAAGCTAAATGTTCTTAATTGAGATTACAAAACTTTGAGGTATTACATGAATGACCTGAGAGTTATGTTTGGATTGATAGAACAAACATTATGGAATTTAATTGTTTATAAGTGTGTTTTTTTAGGCTTTTTTTTTGCCCCAACTCATCGATTAGTCTCCAAGATTGGTCAACTAGTCCCCAGGATCAGTTGAATGGTCTGGAAAAGCTATCGACTAGTTGGCCTATGACATTTGTGGTCTTGTTATTAGGTTAAACCCATCAGCCGGTTCAAAAAAACCCATCAATTGATTCCTATAATAGTTAACTAGTTGATTTAACTATTCGACTAATTGGTATGTGACCCCAATAATCTTAGCCTCGAGTTAGACACATCGACCGATTTAACCAAATCGATCAAATGGTTCTCAAAATAGTCGACCAGTGAGGTTTACTTATTGACTAGTTCACCACAACTGTGAAGGTCGATAGTGCCCTAGTCAATCGACTAGCACATGAAACCAATCAATTGGTCAGTGAGACCAATCAATTGGTCCTGGCCATTTTTGCTTTCTTGCTTATTTCTTCCCAAATGTGATGTTTTGAGTTTTCTCATGTTGGGATAATGACATAAGATGCTAGTAGCTATGAATTTTGCCTGGATTAATGAAGTTTAAATAATGTATTAAAGTTAGTAAAGATAAATTTTATCCTAGTTGACCAATGTTGACTTTAATTTAGCATTTGTACTTTTCTCTTGATCATAACATAAGTAGAGAATTAGAAGGCTAAAAATTAATTCTTCATATGGTTAGTATTTATGTAATGAGTCAAAATGATGGATAATAAACCCCCAATCACTTATATCATGGCCTTAAAAATGTGAAACCTTGTAAGTTAAATGGCTTAGCAAGAATAGAAGAAAATAACATAGATATATATGTTGGCTTTAAGTTGACCTTAGCTATAAATAATGAATTTCAATTAGCTATAAAAATGAATAGATAAATAATCTTTAGTTTAGGACTAGACTCTAGTTAACCTCCAATTGTACCTTCAACTTTGGCCTTAGGGATTAAATTAGAACATCCTTTAAAGAATGGTATAACCAAGGTTAAGAAATAAACTATGGATTTTACCTAAGCCCTAAGTTTTGACCTAGATTTGAATTGTGAACAAAATAGAATAAATTTAAATCAAATGTTGGTCTGGACATTTATGGATGATATTAACATTATATAATTCCATCTTGTAGCATTATTTATCACATAATGGGATGATCACTTGAAGATAGCCTAAATGGGAATACTGGATGATGAGAGAAACTTATATGGGTGCATTGAATTGAAATGGCTTATTATTTGATGTGATATTATTTTTGGTCCTTTATGTGATATGACATCCCAATACAATAAGATATTAATCACTAAAAGTGGAATGAGCATTATGATAGGTGTGGATTGTTCTCCTCGATTAGATACCGAGGGTTAGTTTGAATTGAGCGTGTTACCTTCAGGTGCCTTTGAGCGGAATCCTAGTTGATCTCGGGATCTTCATTGATCCTAGTGCCTTTCCTAATTTAGAAGCAGATGATGACCTTAAGGATATTGATACTAAAGGATTTGATTACCCCATGATGGTTATTTGGCATGAGCTAGGACTTATACCCACCAAGTTACTTTGGCATGAGCGAGGACTTATGTCCATCAAGTTACTTCAGCATGAGTCGAGACTTTATGTCCATTTATTTGGTTTGACTTCCATGGTATTGAGAGACTATGGGGAATAATCCCACCTATTTCTCAATAAATTAGGGGAAAATAATTATATGTTTACCTATTACTTAATAACTTGGGGTAAAATAATTCCATGATCACTTATCTCAATAATTTCATAAAGGAGTTCTATAATCACCTAACACAAAATAATAACCAAATGAAACTAAAATAGGTATTAATTAGCCTTATGTTATTCTATGTTTGATCTAGATATGATTATGTTGTCGATATGATACTTGCTTTACCCTATAAGTGCTTAAAAACTCACACCTCGCTTGAGTATGAACTTGTTATGTAACTCATGTTTACCTTCCTTAAATTAAATACCAATCATATGTTTCCCTTGAATTCCCCATTGTACTACATTTTTGTATTTCTGGTTAGGGGAGTATATAAATCTAAACCCTAAACCCTAGCATTTAACTAAATTTCATATTGGTTAGGAGAGTCTATAAGAGGAAAGGATTAGAAGAGGAAAGAAAGATCATAAATGAAAGTTAAGGAGAATAAATGTGGCAACTCAAGTATGAAGAAAAACAAAGCAATTCAAAGGTTAAGGAAGAAGGGAGAAAATTAAGCATTTGGGTTTAAATCATTGAGGATTTCTACCGAAAGAAGAGGGTTAGGGGAGTGTATAAATTGAGACCCCAAACCCTAGAATTTAACAAACTTTCATATCGGTTTCTTCATTGTGGTTTATATGTCTTCTCTATTTATATAAGTTTTTATATGTGGGTTTTTTCTTTGTGGTTAATATTTGAATATATCTTTTCAAATACAACATTGAAAAGGTAACATTTATTTATTTTTTATTATATTGATAGTTTGATATTCATTAAGTTATATGAACTTTTTGATATATGCTTTTATAATCCATTGTCGGTGATGCTGACTTTCATAGAGTGCAACCGAGATGTGTGCATTATTTCAAAAGAATTTGCAATTGTTTCATGGAATTTTTTAATGTTTGATTCGATAGATATAGTATTATATGTAGCATAACTAAAATTTGTAGTAAAAAAATTAGTTAAATGTTAAAAAAATAAAAAATAATCAATATAGAATTAGGATATAAAGAAGAAACCATATATCAGAATCTCAATTTATTGTTCGTATTAATGCATGTCATAATCATTGCATAATTCCAAGAATGTTTTTTATGTTGTTTGGTTTAAGTTTTTGTCTAAATTTAATCTACATGGAGTGATTATAAATAAAATTCAAAGGTAATAAATTTTTAAGGATAATGGTTTTTTTTTTTTTGTTGAAGACGTACACTTGCCTTAATTAAACCAAAGTCACCTAATTGTAGCCATAATCATCTAGTAGAAATAGGGTGTTAGAAATGTAATCATTTCCCACCAAATTGCTTGGTTAATCTTTAAGACCAGTCGTCCTAATCAATAATTACAACAAAAGCAAGCTTTAGCTGAGATATTATAGATCTAAATAAAAAAAATTCCCATTGAGCCCATCTTACATACACCTTTATATAATGCAACTTAAAGGGATTGAGCTTTAATATAAGAAAAAGGAAAGGGGAAACACTAATGTTAACATTTAGGGTGTTATGGCTTTAAACTTAGAGAAGGTTGGAAAGAACTACATTGAAAATAGAAGAGAGGAAAATGTGGTGAGGTAGCAAAACAGACATGGGGAAGATGAAGGAAACCCTTGGTAAACATTGCTAGAGAGAGAAGGGGTGAGAAGAGGGTAGAGTGAAAAATGGGAGTGGTATGGGTAAAAAAGAAACGGATAACAAATGGTTAAGTGAAAAAAAATAGGCATTGACCACACAGGAGTAGGGTTGGGCCAGATTGTGGACTTGAGCTCCAATCCTTGTTAACCCAAAAAAAAAGCACAAAAAAATTAGTTAGGATCACCTAGATCCATTAGTTCATTTATCTTTTGTATTTGGGTAGTGACAAACTTGTGGAGTGCCTTGATAGTTTTTACACGTTCCTTAGCATTGGGTAACATGTACTGGAAGGGTGGTAATGGGGATAGATCCAAAGGTGTGATCGAGTTAAACCCATATACTATTTTTAATGGAGATTTTCCCATGGTGGAGCATATAATCCTATTATATGCGAATTCAATGTGAGATAAATTGGACTCTCATTGTTTGGAATTATTGTCAAGGATAGCCTAAAACATGTTTCCCATGGTATGATTGACCCCCTCAGTTTGGTTGTCAGTTTGGGGGTGACAAGTGGTCAAAAATAAAAGCTTAGTGTCTAATTTTCACTAGAGAACCTGCCAAAATTGGGAAAAAAATTAACATCCTTGTATAAAAAAATGGTCTTATAAATCCCGTGAAGTTTTACAACACACTTGAAGAATTAATTAATGATAAAGGTGGCATAATTTGTCTTATGGTAATGAATAAAATATATCATCTTAGAAAAGCGATTGACAACAACCATGATAGAATCTTTATTACATTTAATGCGGGAGGCCTAAGATAAAATCTATGGAAATTTCAACCTAGTGTTGGGTAGGAACAAGGGGTGTAAAGATCATGCAGATGTGTAGTAGATTTTGCATATTAACACGTAGTACAAGCAACAAAAAATCGCATTGCATATTTCTTCATGTGGGACCAACAAAAACGTTCCTAAAGAATGTATAAGGTCCTAACATAGCCAAATGACCCATTAATTTGCCCCCATGAGACTTATACATAAGTAATTCTCTAAATGAACTTCACATAACACACAATTGATTATCTCTAAACAAATAGCCATCATAAATATAGAACTTATCAAAAGCAATAGATTAAAACCTAGTGAATATTTTTTGGTAATCCTCATCGCTTGGATAAAGTAGTTTAAAATGTGAGCATACTAAAATATTAGTGTCAACAATAGCTACGAGTGTAAGGTAGCAGCTAAGGGTATCTACTACATTGTTTTCTCCCCCATCTTGTACTTGATGATATATAGAAGTCTAAATGAACTCACTCCACTTAACCTGCCTTCGGTTCAATTTTCATTGAGTGTTTAGATAGCCTAGAGATTGGTGGTCGGTATAGATGATAATTTTTTTGGGTCAAAGGTAATGTTGCCAAGTTTTGAGAGACCTGATAAGGGTAAATAGTAGGGCTGTGTAAAAAATTCGGGATCCAAAAATCCGATCCGATAATTAAAAATCCGATCCGACATTTCGGATATCCGAACCGATTTTATTCTAAAAGGATATCCGACATTCGGATATCCGGTTTTTTTTATTATCTGATCCGAAAAAAAAATATCCGATATTTTGTTGATTATTTCAATAATACACCATATTATTGTGTTTTTATAGTTTTAAGTTTTAAAATTTTATTTATTTTTATATTTTAAATATTTATAATAATATTTGAATACTTATTTTAGATAAAATAAGATATTTATATGAATATAGATATGAATATTAATTGATATACGATCTTTATTTTTAAAAATATTATAGCAAAAGTTATTAAAATTGATAAAATAGTATTTTCATACGGATATTGGATATATCTGAATCCGGTCTATATCCAGTCTATATTTTTCGGATATCCGGTTTAAAAAAATGCGGAGCGGATATCCGAAAAAAATATCCGAATGGATACGGATATCCGGTTTTGCACACCCCTAGTAAATAGTTCCTTTTCATAGGTGGAATAGTTTAGGGAAGCACCTCTCAATTTCTCAATAAATTAGGTTATAATACTCTATCTTAAAATCCTTCAAATTGTATTTAGAATTATGTTGATATAAAATAAATAAATTTTGGTTTTCAAATGGACTTGAAATTATATTAAAAATATAAATTTTAAGCATAGTAATCGACTAGTGCACTGGGAAAATTAACATTTTTGTTCTTAACAAACTAGTCGACTGGTTTGCCCAAATTGATTGGCTATTTTGTTTGCGATTTTATATCCATTTCTGATTTTTATTCAAATTTCTCTCTAATGATTATAACAACGTCTTATTAGAGTCTGATTATGCTAATAAGCATGTTTTGGTGCTCTGGTAGTATTTTCACATTATTTATATCATTACATAATTTTAATTAGCAAAATTTTCCCAAAAAGGCCCTTTTGAAGGTAAGCTTTACCTTTTTCTTCTCCCTCACCTCTTCCTCTCTCTTCTGTTAGATGGGACAATCAGATTGACTTTGTGCACCATTCCCTGACTTGCCAATCCACTACCATGCCCATTTCTAACTACACTCAACCCCCACCACTCTATTAAGTCAGCCATCACTTCTTAGCTTGCCCACACTATACCTCACCAGTCTCATCTCCCTTTTCCCTAAGAATGTTGACCAGCCTTGCCTCTATACTTCTTATGGTTGATCTATTCTCATTCCTCACTTGTGTTTTTCTCTCTTATCCCTTCTCCTTGTGAAAATTTTCCTAAGTGTTGAGCATCCTTTCATTTTTCCCTTTCCTTCCCTTTATTGAGAAACACATAGGTTCTCTCTAATTTTATCCTTTTATTTTGCAAGAATCTTGTTCCTTTCTATTCTTCTAATCATGGTTTTATTTATCTCTATATTTCCTTAAGCAAGGAAGAATTAAGGTTGAGAAAAGTTGGAGATTCCAACTTTTCCTTTGACATTATATTTTTGGTTCAAAGGTAGTGTTCTATGTCTTTATTCTTCTTATAATTTTATTAGGTTTTAATGAGTTTTTGAAAGAGGATTTTAATGATTTTTAATTTGATTCTCTTAGAAATCAAAGTTCTGTTAGATAAGCCATCTAGTAGAAGTTTTGTGCTAAAAGAATTGCTTTAAGGTAAGGCATTCTTATCTTTAACATAATTAGAATTTTGTGGTGTGTTTGGGTTCCATGTGTTAGTGCTTATTTGAGTATTATCTAATTGTGTTCCATGTTATAAGAATGTGGTATAATTCTGTCTAAGTTAGTGTTGTTGGAATTTTATGATTTTAAGCATAAAAATGATTGTTATGCATGATTTGTCTAAGTACATATATTACCATGTATTTATGTGATTCTATGTGTGTAATTTGTATTTTTATTTGTGTTTTAACATATAAGCATACTAAAATTAATATGGTATATTGTGGTAAATTTTGGTATATGTTTTGCAAGTATAGGTTGTGTTTTACCCAAACTAGTCGATCGATTCTTCGAACCCATCGAATGATTTTGTGAGCAATCAAATGGTTTGGAGTTTTTGATATGTTTGTCATGAGATCAATTGATTGGCTTGGTAAACCAGTTGATTGTTTTGGAAAACCAATCGACTAGATCTAGTCAACTAGTGTCCTGCAAACCAAACTGGTTGATCTTTGCTTAGACCCATCGATGGGTTGGACCGAACCAATCGACTGGTTATTATGACCATTCAATCATTTGGTCAGCCCATTGATTGGTTTATTTGCATGCCAAAATGGGTTGTTCACTTCTTAAACTCATCAATAAATTGGACAAAACTAGTTGACTGGTTAACATAAACAATCGATCGGTGAGGCCAACCAATCGATAGATTCTCTAGTATTGTTTTGGTTTAGGTCTGGTATGACTAGACTACTCGACTAGTTTGAAGGACTGATCAACTGGTCTAACTAGAATCTACCTGGTTTGTTAAAATTTGTTGTATTTCTCTTGGACCTTTTGTCTTGATATATCTATGTATCTACGACATTTTAATTTTAATTTCACTTATAATTGACCTCATTTAATATGAACCACCATGATGGTATCTGAGAATTGATTTTGTGGATGAGTTTGGTGTCATCTCTAAATACCCACATGATGATTTTAATGCCTTGTGATGTGTTTGGTGTTATCACTTAGACACACCCAATTTGGTTAAATAATGGATTTTAATTGTGTTTGGTATTATCATTTGGAAACACCCAATTTGATTATGTGTGGACTTGTTGTGATTTCTGATATCACTTGTACATAAATTATTGGTTTAAGATTTTGTTTGAGCCTTTTTCTCTGGCTCTCATGGAAAGTGTCGAGAGTTAGTGGGCAAGTCTCCCTTGGTTATATTTTCACTCAATATCTATTTTATTCTCTACCGGGTTACAATTGGTAGGGGGTTTGCACATATCTTTGAGGTATAGGATTATACCATGGTAGCTAGTATGGTGTTGACGTCCATTATGGGTGGGTGAGGTATCCTAGTACAAGCCCTAGCACTTTATATTTTTCTATTGCTTAGGTAGGTGTAGTATCCCAACTTTGTATCCCTCACGCAGAGACATTCAAGGTGTGGTGGATGAGGTATCTCAGTATAAGCCCCCTTAGTGTACTTCAACCATGTGCGGTGGGTGTGATATCTCGATTTGTGATAGGTTCACTCGATGTGTGATGGGTGTGGTATCTCCAAAGAAATCCCCTTCGATGTATCCTGACCTTATGTGGTGGGTGTGATATCCCATTATGATTATTTGAGCTGCCATGACTTTTATTCATGGTGGAGAACTAGTTGTGGTCGAACAAGCTATCTTACTAATCGAAAATTGTATGGTCACTAAAGGAGGAATTCTTATATGGTTTATATTGTATTACTATATTTCTATACTTCCATAATTTTTATGCAAGTATGTTGTGTTTTACTAGAGTTATCCGTTATGATATCACCATGTTGTTATGTGATTTCAATGTGTTGTATGAGCCTTACCATAATTTAGGTAGTATGTTTTACCAATACTTCACTATACTGATACCGTACTTGTGTGGTCACTGTGATGATTCGGCTTCTAATTTGGGGAGCAGAGGACGATTTGTAGGGTTATGAATCTTAGTTAGAGTATGTTAAAGGTGATGACATGGGTCATTAGTAGTTCATTTGTTGGGGTTGGAGCTTTATGAGTGTGCTTAAGAGTTAGGCTAACCAATTATTAGTATTTTTTCCACAGTATTAGGATGTTTTTGCAATTCTAGTTATTTAAACTCTTGGCTCGCTTTTCTATATTTGTTATTGTGAAACTATCAAGTGCATTCTATCTATAATATTGTTCTAGCCTTTATTATTCTATATTGTCACATTAATGTTATGATCATGCATTCATTTATTTCTTGTTCCATTTTTTCTTGCATCAGGCATGGGTTAGGTGATGATCATACCTCTCTCATAGTTGATGTGGCAGTAATATTCCTCGATTTTGTATTTCAAAAGCTTCTACATTATCTTAAAAATAAAATTTTTGGGTTAAAAAATTAGGGGTGGTACAAGTCGATGGGCCAACTATCTAATGATAGGAAAACTTTTATTCATACCCCAGAGCATCAAAATTGATTTCAAATACTTTATCAATGTTGGGTAGCCCTAGTACAAGGGCTTTGATTAATTTTTCCTTTAAAGTTTCCAAGGAAGCTTCTTAGGTAGGACCCTAATGAAACTCTATAAAATTCTTAGCAATTTCATTCAAGGGTGCTGCTATGGTGCTAAAGTGGGGAACAACCCATCTATAAAATTCACATAATTCATGGAAATTCCTAACTTGTGAAGATTTCCTAGGGGTAAGCCAGTCCTTAATAGTCTTAATCATTTCCTCATTGACTCAAATGCCCATTCAACTAACCACATAGCCTAAGAATACCACACTCTCAAGAAAAAACAATGTTTCAAGGTATTGATAAATAATTGTTCCTTTCTAAGTACCTATAGGACTTTTTTTATATGCATTACATGGTTGTCGAGGAACTTGCTATAAATGAGAATGTCTTCATAGTATACCAAAACAATCTTACCAATGAACTCATGTAAAACATGATTCATTAAGCGCATGAAAGTGATAGGGGCATTAGATAGCCCAAAGTGCATAATGATCCTCTTCTAAAAATCTAAGTTTTTTTAAAAGTGGTTTTCCATTCATCACCAAGGTTCATTTAAATTTGATGGTATCCACTATTTAGATCAATCATTGAGAAAATCATACTCCTAATTATTTGATCAAGCATTTCATCCAAATGGGGAATGGGATGTCGATATTTAATAGTAATCTTATTGAAAGATCAGGGATCAATGCACACATGCCAAATACCATCTTTATTGGGGACTAAGAGAATAGGAACTGCATAGGGACTCTTACTCTCTCTTATAAACCCTTTTTGAGTAATTTAATGACTTTTTTTAGTTCTTTTAATTCTTTGGTATTAGCTCGGTAAGAAAAATGATTTGGGATGCTAGCACAAGGTATGAAATGAATTTGGTGTTTGATCCCTCTAAAAGGAGGAAGACCGTGTGGTACCTCTTTAGGGAAGAGATCGATATAATCAGAGATTAAGTTTTGGATATCAAGTGGAAGTGAATTACATGTTTGATGGAGATATCAAGAAACTCTTTGTAGATCATCATGTGGACATGTAGGTTTTGAGAAAAAGAGCGAGTGAAGTCCTTTTTTCTAACAAAGAAACTAACGTGTTATTTATTATCGTTTTTTGTTTTATAGTTATGAAGTCTAAATTTATGGGGCAACTCATTCCTTCTTTGGTCATATTCGGTCTTAAGCTTAATTTGGTCTTCTTTGACTTGGACAAGTGAAAGGGGAGCTAGAGTGTAGTTATTGTCATCTTTGTGTACTGTATACCTATTTTTATATTGGTTGCCAATAACCCATTTATCATATTGCCAAGGAGGCCCAAGGAGGACATGACTAGCATGCATGTGCACTACATCATGGAGGACCTTATCTTCATATTAACCAATTTTGATAGTTAAGAGGGCTTGTATATTAATTTTAATTTCTCCAAGTTCATCCAACCACTAAAGTTAATAAGGTTGGGGATGCCGAATGACCAAGAGATTTAACTTTCAGACTAATTCCATACTAAACACAGTAACATGACTATTGCTATCAATGATAAGGCTACTATTGACTCCATTAAAAAAAACAAAAAGTGTGGAAAATATGTTCCCTTTTCTCTTGATCATGATTAATTCTACTATTAGAGGTGGGGACTCTATAGATGACAAGAGCATCACAATTAGGGTATTCAACATCATACTCACACTCAATGGGTTCTAGAGCTTCTTCTTTTTATTCTCATCATTTTCAAAGTTAGAAATAGCTTCACCATCTTTAATTATCATGAACCTTTTTGTAGAACATTGGGCGGAAACATGACCATGCCCTTAACATTTAAAACATTTGATGTTCCTAGATTGTCAAAACTGCTAGAGCCTACAATTATTTTTCCTCTCTTAGGAGGTGAGGCTGTAGGAGGTTTGAATGTTTGAAATTTGGATTTTGGATTTTGGGACTTCAATGGGCTTGATTTTAGAGGGAGCTTCACGGGCATAGGGAGCCTTGGCATGGTTGATGGAATGATTATTACGTCAATATGTTCTTAACTGCCTTTTGAATTTATCGGCCAAGGCTCGCAACCTATCCATATATTTGTACATGTAAAGATCTAATTGTTTAGCAATATCAGGATTTATACCCATGAGTAATTGGGCCACGGAAATTTCGTTATCCCCATAAAAATATAGTTTAGCAAGAAGCATCTCCATTCCCTTATGATATTCATCAACAAACTTAAAACCTTCTCTTAGACATTGGAGATTTGGTGTAGTTCACAAGTGTAATAGAGTAGAATGAACCTATGTCTCATGATTTCCTTAAGTTGAGCCCATATAGTGATAGGGCTTCATAATTGTGTTCCCTATCATTAATAAGTTTACCCCACCATAATATAGCATAACCTGAGAATTTAAAAACAACCAACTTAACTTTTTTTTTCGTCAAAATAGTTGTGATAGTTAAAGATAATTTTAATTTTATGTTACCACTCATGATATGCATCAAGATCACAAAGACCTTGAAATTGGGGAATTCTTAATTGGATTCCATTTAAGATTCTATCTTGAAAGTCGTAATTATCCTATAGGCCTAGTTATTAAATTTCCCACCATTGGCTAAGTATTCTCTGACTAGGTTATCCATTTCCCGATTATTTTAATTATGATTATGTCATTGATTCATAGTTTGACCTGAATCATTGATAGCTATTCTAGCCTCAATGTGACTAGACCATTTGTTTTGTGTATCAAATTTTTCAACAAGAGCCCTAAGAAAATCAGTAGCTATTGTATTTTCCATTCCTTAAATGTTGTTTTTTTTCTAATTCATACATTTTTTTTATAAGAAATAGGCAGTAAATTCACTTGAGGTGACCGACAGTAGGGTAAAACACAAAATTAGGTTGATTGAAAATGGATACTAGAAGCAAGACAAACACACATGTGCTAGGAATCACAAAAACAATAAGGAAAATGTAAAATTAGATAGATCAAAATTAGAGAATAGCAGCAAGACAGAAACACATGCATGGGGAATCACATAAACAATTTTTACTAGTAACCCAAAACATGTATTGCCAGGAACCAACAAAAGCAGATGTTGCCAGCAAAGATGAACACGGATCAAAATCAATAGAGGACTAAGGAAATAGATCAAAGAGAGAATGAAAAAAAATTAATGAAATGGAAAGGGAAAAAAATCATTACCTAGCCAGAACCGTATATCGACAACTTAAAACCCAAGAATCCTAGGGATAAAAAGGGCATTATAGTGGTGTTAGAGGAAACCAAGTTGCACCAGTGAACCTACCAAAGAAATACCAATGCAAAACAAAATTTAAGCATGGATCATACCAGATTTGAACAAAAATTAACAAATAGGAATGTTATTGCCCTCAACGCTGACCGAGAACTAGAGCTTTGATAATTGATACCGCATGAATCAAAGGTACCTAGCTATAATAGTAATCAACTAGCAAAAATGGGGTGTTATAAACATAAAATTTTTCCCACCAAATCACCAAAGTAATCTCTGAGATTCGTCATCATAATCAATAGTTATAGAAAAACAAGCTTTAGTCAAGATATTATAGATATAAATCAAATACATCCCATCAATCTCTTCTTACCTATGCATATATATAATTTAGCTCGAAGGGATTGAGCTTTAACAGATGAAAGGGGAAAGGGGGAAACTAATGGTAACATTTAGGGTGTAATGACCTAAAAATTAGAGAAGATTGGAGAGAGATTCATTAAAAGCAAAAGAGAGGGAAAAGTGGTGAGGTAGTGAAATAGATAGGGGAAGAACCTTCGTCAAATGTTGCTAGAGATATAAAGGGTGAAAAGAGGGTAGAGTGAAATAAATCAGTGTTAGGTTAAGTAAAAAAGAAATGGATAACACATGGGTCACTAAAAAAAAAGGCATGGATGATGCATAGGTAGGGTTGGGCCAAATTGTTGGCCTCGGCTCCAATCCGATTCAGCAAAAAAAAATAAGCACAAAAAAATAGATAGAGCACTTAGAAAAAACAGAGTGTTACTACCACATCTAACATAGGATAGATGTCCATTTCCCGTCTCATGTTAGATATAAAGCTAAGAAAATAAATCAATCCCAAATATGATAATAGTGTGTGTAAAAGGTAAGATATATAGATGTTAGAATAAAATGATTATAAACAAGACTTCCTCAAGTTCCTAAAATATTCGAATGCATATAATAGGGTAAACAGAAAGTATGGAAATACATTAAAATAGAACAACAAAAGGGTGAGGTTCCACAACCCAAGTCTATTAAGGATCTACATAAAATCTCTAGGTGTCCATGCTCTCAAGCCCAAGCCTGACATAAGGTAGGCCACTACCAGCCATCCTTAAAAACATGTATATGGTCTTTTGCTCAGGTGATCGAACAAACAAGCACATAAGTAAGCTACATACTGTGTAAGCCAATTTGCATCCTCAATGGAAGTCACAAGCATTCAAGGCTTTGATATAAAAGGGAAACCATGCTAAACACCCATCATGCTCATACCAAACAATTAGATATGCGTGCTCTACTATGGTCATATAATACATCAGGATTTCATGTCATGCAAAGACTTAAACAACCCATATCTCATCATGCTCACCAATATAACATAGATATCATGGATAACAACATATAATAAATAACAAGTTATTCCACAACATGCTATACTATCTACTATCCACTTCCAAAGTACTCCATTAGGGCTATTCCCCAAGTTTATGTGATCCATGCTATTATTCCTTTTTCCTTATTCTTATTATTTTTATTTTTCAAGCAATGGACTAATTACCACCCCTATGGTCTCACATACCATAAAAGCCTATCCAAACTAGAGGACATAAAGTATAATAATAACACACATTTTGTAACGAGAATACATCTTTTTCAATATGTGAATTATTTTCAAACAATAATACACATTTTTATAAAATAAATTATAAATAAATTTATATAAATACACATAAGAAACAATCAAGTGGGACTTATTTTTTTCTTTTTCTTTTATTTCCTTTTATAAAAAATAAATTATAAACAAATACACATCATGTTTCTCATCGTTAGATACACATGCACACCTAGCACATAGCAAGGTGCATACATGTTAGGAGTAAAAAAAAGTCAAGTTAAGGTAGGGTAGGCTTAGTATCACGAGCCACATCGAAAGGCTTGCGATGAGGTTACACGGGCCTCAGAATAATCTAGAATGTCCTTGTATGGTTTAGATAAGTGTAGAGAGAAGTATAAGATTATATATTGTCCTAGATGATTTAAGATGATTATGGAGGGGGTGTCTCTAAATCCTTCTACACTTGTGTGGATAAGTATGGATGATTCTAGAGGGGGATGTCTCTAAATCCTTCTATACTTGTGTGGATAAGTATGGAGCATTTTAGAAACCCTAGATAAAAACTCTAAAAACCCTAATGGACTATTTTTGAGGTCCTAAATAGCTTATTGGACCAATCTAGAGGGATTCATTAGACTCGTCTCTAGAATTTTTTTGGAATGAAGGAGGGGGTAGAGCTTCACTTATAAATAAAGGGGGTAGAGGCATTTTATGAATATCTAACAAGAGTTGTATTTATAACTTCTCTATCTATAATACAAACTTCTTTCTCTCTCTAAAATCTCTCTCTTGAGTTCTTTTGTGAGGTATTTGGAGTTGTGGTCTCGGAGTTATTAGTGCTGAGCACACTTAAAGGAGAAAGGCTGACTTAGTCTCTCAAGGAGTGAGAAATGACTAAGGCCGCACATATTTAGGCTTGATAAAGAAGTCGGTGTGTGGCGTCGAGCTCAGCTTGTTTAATAGATAAGCTTAAAAATAAGGTTTTAACTCGACTCATTTGAACTTAGCTAGCTCTCAAGCTTTTGAGGTAAACAAGGCAAGCTCTGGAGCTTTTGCACTATATATGAGTTCAAGTCTAAATTTTTTGTGCTCAAACTTGCATCATTTAATAAACGAGCTTAAAAATAAGGGTTAAGCTTGGATCATGTAAATAAATAAATGAGTTAAACCGAACCCTTAACGAGCCGAGCCCAAAAACTCGCAAGCCGACTCAACTCATTTACAAACTTACTTATTAATAGTGCACCGATTGCATAGATTACAAATAAGCTAAATTATTTATTTCCCAATTTATATTTTTACCTGAATATTTTCTCTTATTTTTAGAATAATATGAATTATATTATTACTTATATTTGGTATCTTTTATTTTCATAGGATTGTTCCTAATAGACTTTTTGGTAATAATTAAATAGGGTTAAGTAGGATGGCAGGATTATATTTAGGTATGACAATGAGTTTCGGACCTAATTTACACATATCAAACCCGTATCATTTTTAGTAGTGTGTTTACGTCTATATGTACCTAAATAGATTTAGGTACCCAAACCCAAATAATACAAACACTCTCACACACATATCAATTTTATATTTATCATCCTTGTCGTAATTTGGTTTGAGTTCATTATTCATTTTTCCAGTTTTATTTCTGTGTATTTACTTTATAAGCAACATATATAATATTTTATTCTAAAAGTATTAAAACACTATTTGACAACTTAAAAGAACTATTTTGAAATATTTATCTTCTTACTTGGAGGATTTTTTTTAATAAAAAATATATATTAAGTTATATAAAGCATAAATTTATTTGTATTTATATAGATTATCAATTATTATTATTTTAAAATAGTCGGATTCATTTAGGATTCATTTACCTACTAGATCAAGTAGGTCTAAGTTTAAAATTCTAAGACCTACTAGATGTGGATAGAGTCCGAATCTAGGTAATGTACATGGATTTAAGTTTGGGTCTGGTAGAACCCATCCTAGGTCCAATCTATTATTATTCCTAATTATAATGATGGATGAGAGTTGGACAAAAAGTAAGTTGTTTTATTATTGTTTAGCCCATTGGGCATGATTTGTTGTTATTAGACTCCTTTAAGCTGTAAGCTTATGCTCATAATTTTTGTTATACCTTAAAGCCAAAACTCACCATTTTGCTTTATGGACAGTTTGGTTTGAAGTGAATGGGAATTAATAGACATAAATCAATTGATCTATTCCGTTTGAGGATACATTTTGTTAACTTTAATTAGGTAAATTGGGGTTAAATTTTTATCTTCATTCACCATAGATAACTTTATTTTTATTAATCTCTGACTTTTGGGGTAATGGGTGAAAACATAAGTAAATTTTATACATTTATATCAATACAAAAATGATTTTTAAAACATTCATTATGATTTACCTTAATTAGATTAATATTATCTAAATAATATTCTAAAATATTAACTCCAATACACATTTATTTATGTTAATTTTTAATATTTACGATTACTTCGATTCACCAAAATCTAAATGGATTATTAGTATATTAATTAGAGTGTTTTTAATTATATAGTTTGTCTTGTATTTTTTATAAACTTTTTTATTGACCTCTTTGTATTCGTGAGTTGAGCCCATATGGATTGTACTAAATTGTTATAAGAGTAAATATTAAAAATTAACTTAATTATTACTTAATTTTCTTTCATTTCCTGTCGGGATTGTTTTTTATTCGAAATTCTGAATGAATAAAACCTTGGCCTAGAGTCATGCATCTTCCTTGGTTCCCTTCCCTACGAGTTTTGCACCATCATCGTAGCCCTTTCGGTTGCCTTTTGGTTTTAATTGAAGGAGTTTCTTCTCATCGTTAGTTCTTGGTTCTTAGATTTTCGATTGGAATTAGATTGAATGCAGGTTAAGCTTCATCTACAAGTTTACGTTAAATTTCTACAAAATTCATCTATTTAAATTGCTACAGATCCGTTAAAATTTTAAATCAGTTTCACTAATTACGTAGTTGTCTAAAACTGGCTTCATCAAATGAACAAAACAGCAAAACTAAAATTGGTACCGAACGCCCCCTGATAAGTCAGAACTGACGGTGCTTCCGCCGCTCTTTTCGTACGACATTCCCGATTCACTCAACGTCTCACACTGTTTACCTTCATCTTCCTCACTTCTAAAAGCGCAGTGGGGAGAGGGGAAATAACTGAGAAGCTATATACAGTTCGGGTATCGCTTGCATCCATCTTCTTCTTTTTTTCCTCCATTTTTATTTCGTTCTCACTTAAATGTGTTGTAATTGGGATGAACAAACGTCTATGGGCGTTTGGAAGCCAGGAAGTTATGAATCTTGAGATTCGGAAATTGGCCACCATCTGCTCTATGAAATGACGGGGGGAAATTGCGACTTATACTGTGATCGTCAGGACTAGTTGGATTAATAATCTGGTTTTGTATTATCTGCAGCTTCTGTGTCATCATTTTCTCCATAATAACCTTAATGAAGCAGAGCTCAATGCATTCAGATTACTCTTTGCACGTACCAACACTTGGTTACTACCAAATTTTAGGAAGTACCTTTGCGTAGTAGTCTTAGAAATGATGGAACAGGGGAAGGAAAAAGAAGAACTTGGGGGTCTGCTTACTACTCTGCCCCATGTGGAATTTTGTTGTGTTTATGGTTCAACTTTGCACCATACTTATGCTGAGAAGGTTTCCTACTTGCTACCCCTCTCTCTCCTGGTTTATTATCTGGTGTTGGATTTTGGATTCAATAGGTATAACTCACTTGTCATTTTTCCCCTCTTCTTTTGTTCACTAATAGTCACGGATGATTGATTACATTCTTGGAGTGCGGGATCCTGTTGAATGGCATAAAGAGGTGTACTTGATTCCAGAAACTGTTTCCTATGTTGGATCTTTAATTGATAATTTGTTGTATTTGCATGGAGTTCTAACTGTTTTCTTTTGCTTTTATGGATTTTGCTATACAGAATCTAAAGTTGAATGGGGATCACTATGCCCCGTGGATATCCTACCTTGGTGGTGCCAAGCTGGTGAGATCCTCTTCCAAGATTAAAATTCCGTTTCCTTCTTTAAGTCTAGACATCTTATCTGTTTTCTCTTGTGTTTCTGCATGTTTTGAGTTCATGCTTATAATACCTTGTCCAGGTTACTGAAATTGCAGATCATATTGGTGTAGGAGTACACTTTAACCCTTTTGTTTTGTGGAACAACAAGGTTAGGTCGTTAGAATGTCGGCTGGCTTTCTTCATTGTTGAATATATCATCCAAACATTTATTATATATAGAACGTGGTGTATCTTTTGACATGTCTCTTCTTCATCAGAATTACAAGTATGGGGTTGTCAGTACGCACAACTTGATTCAAGACGTACTGCACTGGGAAAAGTTTTATTTGTCTGGTCGTTTACAGAAACCGGTATGTATACCTGATAGTAATTTTTTTTACATGAATCTGTCTGGGTCCTGCTCTTATGCACTAGAACTGCGTGTAGAAGTATATATGCCAAAAAGTTTGTACATATTTGGAACCTGTAAATTTTCTCTTCAAATGTTCTTTAGCCTTTTTAGAAGCCCATTAAGTTTTCAGATTTCTCCTTGCCATTTTCCTGTTCTGGTGTCTTGACAAAATTTCATTGCCTCCATGTTCCCTTCCCTATATAGGGAACAAAGCTCTGAATACTTCTTTTGTAGGTTCATGTACTCGTGGACAGCTTGGACATGAAACATGTCAACGCATATAATTTAACTGCTGCCACCTCTGCCGCATTACTGCTTCTACCTTCCAACTTCACTGAGGTATGTGTTCTTTGCCAACTTTTATCTATTCAATGTGAGGCTTTTGCTATATCTTTATCCTCCC
The DNA here is from genome assembly GCA_039764185.1 of Tamarix austromongolica. Lineage (NCBI taxonomy): Eukaryota > Viridiplantae > Streptophyta > Magnoliopsida > Caryophyllales > Tamaricaceae > Tamarix > Tamarix austromongolica. The sequence continues at coordinate 49,522,530 of CM077814.1, read as the reverse complement.
TCCATGCAGGAAGATTTGTACGCTAAAATTTGTAGCCTCTCTTACATGGGTGATGTCCGTATGCTATTTGCAGAGGATAGGAACAAGGTGAGCCGGATGTAAACTCTCAATGTTATGGAGTTGCTTTTGCATTTGATTTGAGCCAATATATTCTGAGTTGATTTTTTTTTGGCTCTCATGAGACCAGACTTATGTTGATATAGCCAAGACACTCTCATTACATGTATACATGGAACATACAAAGTCCTGATGGTGGGTAGAGGCTATTGTATTTCAATATTTTGCGGTTAAAAAAAATTATGTATTTTTTGATGTAGCTTATGTGGAAAACTCACCATGTTCTTGCATGCGTACAATGCCCTGTAACTTGATTTGTACATTTTCTCATGAAAAGATCAAATATGTATCGATGACTCTTAAATCAGTTCATGATCATTGCGTGATGATTTCTGAAGCCATCATAAAACTGTAACCAAAAGATTGGTGTTCGGTACTTTGTAGATTTATTTAACTTATGTTATTATTGCTGATTTAGGATGATGAAGAAATCGGATTCTAATGTTTATTTTCAACCTAAGATGGGAATATGGATTTATTGTTTAATGACTGTAGTTATTGATTTCAAGTTCTCAACCCTAAAAGTTGATTTTGGTTTCTTTACGATCATGAGAGAGGAATTGACCACCCCTTGTATTGGAATTTTTAGAGTTGGAGGCAGTAGTACTAGGTCAGCATAGCCTTAAGAGTGTCTATAACTCTGCTTGGTAAATCAATGTTTGGAATGAAGATCATATTACATGATGTAAATTGGCATTATTGGGATTGTACTTCAATATTTAATTCATTTGGTTTGGTCAATTGTGATAAAAATTAGGGATAGATTTTGCAAAACTAAATAAATAAATGATGTGTTACATTAGAGATAACATGGAAACAATATAAATACAATATTAGTTGCCAAACAAAGCCTATAACCAATGAGGCGTTAATCTAGTTGTTAAAATGAAGTGGTCTGGTTCTGGAGACTCCATGTTCAATTCCAAGCAGTATCTGCAATTCTTTTGAAAGTAATTACTCTTGTAGCGGTGAGGCTGCATATCTAAATCAAAGAATTCATGTTGGTTGTTTCCTTTACCTTTATCTTTGCTATATGTTGACAACATAGGGTTTCCAACAGGCAATAGCTTGAAAAGGATGCTGAACTGGATGAACCTTTTAATGAGATTTTCCTCTCTTCTTCTGTAAGCTTATTGCTGCTTCAATGAATCAGATAAATGAAATGGTCTTTCTTTTTCTTTCTTTCTTTTTTTTTTCTTTTTGGTTACGTCTTTTTACAGGTAAAGAAGATTGTACAGGAGCAATATGAGCTATTCAAAGGAATGTATAGGCCAGTGTTAGCAGAATTGTCGACCAAGGATTTAATAAACTTCTCAACACTTGATGGCTCCCTAACAAGCATATCTCAGGTACGTTGAATATCTCCAATTCAGGGAAAAGAAGATCCTGCACTTTCATTGGCATTATGATGTCTGTGTAAGTGAGGGTATCTCAATTATTGGCATTTTCATTTAGCTTTGAAGGGTGTTGAGTGCAATTAATAGTTCACTTGAGATTTTGTTTTTTTTTTCCTGTTGGACCTGTGAGAATAATTTGGAGAAAGCCCATATCTTTGCTAATTTCTTGATTATATAGCTTACGAGTTTCTCCAATTCTCCTGACCAATGAATTCATTGATAGAGGGAACTCATGCTGAAAAGTATTTAGATGTTTTTTCGAAACAAATGGTTGCAGCTTTTGTCTTCTGAATGCCAGGTCTTCAAAATACTTCTTACCCTCTCTTTTGAATACCAGGATTGTAGTTCAACTGCAGCTCATTCTTTGGTCTCCCGTCTTCCCTCAACAATCAGAAGCCAGATGGGCATGAGGCTAGAAGAGGTTGAAAAGATGAAATCTGGTATGAAACTGAGTTGTCTGGGTTCGGTATAAGGACAATGCTAGCTCCTGCATATTTGTCCGAGCAATTCTGCTAGAATTGTTATTTATTGGAACGAGGAACATCCATTTGTTGCTAATGTTTGGTCGTTTCCTCCACTATAATTGCTTCATGTGAATTGCACTGGCACCATTTAGTTTTAGAATCGCAATATGACGTGCCAGGAACTCTTTAAACTAATATTTCATTATTGTCTTTCTTTATCACCCTCCATTATAATGTTCATCTTGGTATCGGTTAGTGCTCTCCATTAAAACGTGCACCTCCCTGAAGTGTAAGTGCTATTCTAGGAGAAAATAGAATCTATAAAACCATGGATAATAGATGAGTTTTTATTGGTCCATTGAAGCTCAGTGTATTGGAGCCGTGACTATTATCCAAGGCGATAAAAATGTTCACGCCTAGAATCTTTTTTGAATGAATCGCTTTGAGATTGGACTTTCTACATGGAAAGCATTAAATTCAAGACTTTAGCCTTTGGGAAGGGATGTCAGAGAAAATTGCATGACCGGTATAGATGAAAATCGCAACCTTGATGAAGAAAATATGTTGACCAATGTTGAGCATTGACAGGTTGTGCTGTTCATGAAGTTATGGTAAGATCAAAAGAGGAGGCTTCAGACTGTTTGCGGAAGACCTTGCGGCATAAAGTCATGGTTTCTAGTATGAGGCAGGCGATTACTGGTCTGCTGACTGTTGGCGTTGTTGGAGCTTCCAGATATGTTGCAAATAAAATGCAAAAGGCGTGGAAATCTTGGACGTGAACAACAACTCAATATGAATCTCGTTATTGACAGGTTCTTAGAGGTCTATATATCTATGCAGTCTCACGAAAGTAGCAGTTTGTTTCCAAAAAATTGTACGCATTTGATGTGAGCATTATGGTTTGGACAATACAGGATGTTTGATGTTATTCCAAAGCTCTGCATATTTATCAGCAAGTAGAGGATTGTATCTACCCTTTTTGATCGGAATCAATATTGATGGAACTCAATGAGCCATTGTATAAGTTATTATGGTGGTATGCATCCTGAGCGTAGTAAATCCTTTCAATTGGTAGCATTAATTGAAAATTTACTACCACCTTAGAAAGGTTTTGAAAAACTACCCAAGTATAAAAGTAAGGAAATGGAGCTTGGAGATCTTATAGCTCATTTAAGAATTGTGGAAGACATTTGTAAGTTTGGAGGCTTAAATCCTATGGCATCGATACCCAGTGTGTTGTGGAACGGATTAGGGAAAATCAATAAGAAGCATAAAGATGGTTTTATGGTTGCAGTACCAAAAGCTTTTGTAAAGTTCCAGGGTAAGTGTTGTGACGTCACAATCCAAAGGAAGTCCATGAAAGACAACTTATCATAAGTAGGCAAATTCTCTAAAGATCAAGATCTCTCTGAAGTAGTGTTCTAAAATATCGTTACAACACTAGAGTTACTCGAGTCACTTGTCACATTTGTGGGTGACAAGAGAATATTATTTGACTATCATTCTATAGAAGACAATGAAGAGCAACTTTGAAATGGGAAACACATTATCTAAAATTACTACGTGTGGGAAGGTGATATTTAAGTTGATAAGTAGAAAGAATTTAACCTTGAATGATGTGCTTCATGTGATATAATTATAAATAATAATAAAAAATACTATTTTTAGTGTATTTGCTTAACAAAAATGGTTTTTAGTATTTATACCGAACAAGTTAATATTAGCTATAAGATGAATTTAAGGATTGTTGTACCTAAAAAATAGTAATTGTCAAGGCAAGAATTAGGCTTGGCACCTAATTCACTATCAAACAAGCATATGGTTTAGATATCCCACATAGCCTATTGTGTCTTAGTAGGCAACAAACATTTAAACTATGTATTATTTTGGTATTTTTCAGACATGATTTATGAATGTTTGATACTGTTACATATTTAGATAAAGAAAATTGTGAAAACCTAGCCTTAACACCGGTTGAGGTTTATTAACAAATCACTTTTGGGATCAATAATTAACCCTACAAATTAATATAAGTCTTTTATAATGTGCTTTATCCTCACTTATATATTTTTAAGAACTTTTTAAGAGTTCAGTAACCCTTAAACTACTCTAAGTCAAACACACCTGACTGTGTAGTTTTGTATTGATAGGCTTTCCAAAGGAAAAATGCATCTCATTCAATATAAACAATGGTGTCAATCCTTTTAATCCTCATACATCCACCACATGACTTGGAATATTATGTAACTACTATGGTATGTGCCCTTATGCTAGCTATTAGCTTAAGATTGAGAGATTTAATGATCATTAGAAGTTAAATAAGATTTTGAAGTAACAATGGAATTGAAAGTGTATGGTTTGGGATGAATATGGATGTACTAATATGGAAATTTGAAATATTAGCCATGATCCAATCAAAATTTGAAAAGGTATAAGCCTTTTTATTAGTTTTCAAATGCAAGATTAATAACCACAACTAAGATCATATAAACAAGTTATAGGAAAAATACCAAAAAATGTCTATTTGAGCATGAAATGGCATTAACATAATTGAACATGAGAGGAGGGTATTCTTTAGCACAATTATGACCAGTCTTGTTAATTAACATTAACGTATGGTGTTTTTGTGTTGTTGGAAACTTCTACGGTGTACGACAATGTTGAATATGTCCTACCATCTGCAAAAATCCTTTTGAATAAAATAGATTAGGTCTTGTATCTCCATCATACAAGACCCATCTATATATAAATCAAATCACAAAAATAAAAAAGTAGTGCGCAAAATATAAATCAATAACGGAACCATAACAATTACTAAACTTGGATATTTTATTACTATTCTCACAAGAAATACAAAGCTCAAGAAAGCTTAACCTATGTTTATGGTCATTATAATTATCCCAATTAAGTTTTTTCATAAATCAAACGACAATAACACTAGAATTCTCTCATAATTCTTGTTTCTCAACCCGTGTCTACTACTATACAATATATCCCTTTATATAGGCTAAGAAAAACCCAAAGCCAATCAAAGACGACAAAACTAACTGAAGGTAAAAAAAAAATACAAAGAAAAACATGATGAAAAAATGCATCGAAGTAAAATTTGGCCTTAACATGGGACTAATTGCTAACACAAGTCCCCTTTGTTGACCAACACAGTTATATCAGCCAACAACCCCTTCATGTTGAGTTATGCCTCTCCCATTTTTGCTTCGCTTTCACTCATTTGTGACACAAGGGTTTTCCATGACATTACACACTCATGTGTAGCTCCAAACATACTACTTTTCTTCATTTTCTACCATTTTAGGTCCTCATTAACTTACTCACATGTGCTTGAATTCCAACAATTTCTAACACAAATAGCCCATCATGGTTCCCTATTCTTATTACCTATGTTAAACCTAGTTTTCTAATTTTGTGTACTTTTATCATTTTCATTTTGATTAAGTTAAAGGCATATAAATACTATCTTATAGACCATGAGAGAGGTAAAGAGCGGTCATCAAGGATCTTGATAGTTCACTAAAAGTTTTCAAGTGTAATTTAAAGATTAAGAGAAAATCATGACTTAAAATTCTCCCACTATTAGTTGCTAAGTCAAACTCATCATTAGAGGAGTAAGGAAAAACACTAAAATTTTCTTTCTTATTCTCATTCATTCCATTTTTTTTTATCATGCTTCAACAATATCTTATGTTTCCTTTGTTTATAATTATGTGTGAGTAAAATTATTTTCTAAGGTTGAGAAAAAATCTAACTTCTTAGATAAGAAACTTTTTAGAATCCGGGTAAGTATCCCATGGTTTGTTGACATTGTTAACTATCTTGTTACTTATAAGCTACCTACTAGTATGCCACGCTTTGTGAGAGTTAAGATTAGAAGGGAAATATAGCAATATGTGCGGATGGCTCTTACTTGTAGAAATGTGGTGTAGATGGTATAGTCGGGAGATGTGTGCCTAATTAAGAGTTTGAAAAGATTTTATCACACTTTCACACTTTGCATTGTGGATTCCATTATGGTGCCAAAAAGACTACTTTCAAGGTTTCAAAAATTTTCTTTTATTGACCGAATTTATTTAGGGATGATAACACGTATTGCATGACCTATGATTGGTGCTAGAGATCAAGTAATATTGGTCCTAGAGATCGAATACACTTAATCTCCATTATAATTGTAGAAATTTTTGGTGTTTGGGGCATTGATTTTATAGTTCCATTTCCATCTTCTAAGGGTTATCTCTATATTTTCTTATTGTGGGTTATGTGTCAAAATGGCTAGAAGCAATCACCACCCATACTAATGATTCTTGAGTAGTTGTAGGTTTCCTTCAATCTCACATTTTTACTAGGTTTGGTATGTCTCAAGTGCTCATTAGTGATGGAGGATCATACTTCTATAATCAAATGATTGAAACTTTGCTACGCAAAGATAGGTTCATGCATAAATTTTCCACATTGTATCACCCCCAAACTAGTAGATAAGTTAAATTGTCCAACTGAGAAATCATTAGGATACTAGAGAGGACCATGAACCCAAACCAAAAAGTTTAGAGTCAAAGGTTATATGATGCCTTGTGAGTATATAGGACAACCTATAAAACACCAATAGGAAATGTCTCCCTTTTGGCTTATTTATGGAAAAAATATGCCATCTACTTTTGGAGCTTGAGTACAAGGCATGGTGGGTTGTGAAGAATCTAAACATGAGTATAGATTCTACTAAAACAAATAGGAAGCTACAATTTCATAAGCTTCAAGAGATAAGGGATGACACATATGAGATTACTACGTTATACAAAGAGAAGACAAAATCTATATATGATAAGATTATTTGTAGAAAGTCATTTGTTGTGAGTCAAAAAGTTCTACTATACCATTCACAACTTTGCTTATTTTTAGGTAAGTTACATTATAGATGGTTTGGTTCTTTTATTGTTGCTCATTTTTCCTTATATTGCCATAGAGATTAAAAGTGAATAGATAGGAAATGAGTTTAAAGTTAATAAATGCAAACTAAAAACATATTATAAGATATTTGTAAAGCATAATGTTGAGAAGGTGTAGTTGTTGAACACGGATATCAATCAAGTAAACTAAGACCACTTTAGGCTAAAGATATTAAAAAAAAGTGTTACTTTAGAAGCAAATGAATGGGATATGGGAGAAATATACACTGTTAATTTTTTTAATTTGTTCTGCATGGTTAAGTTACATCGAAGTCTCACCATTCTTGTCTCAATTCTCCCAATCTTACATCACAAGGTCATTAAATTTTAAACACTCAAAACATAATAATATGACAAATGATAACGAAGAGGCAAAAATCAGCAACAGTAAACGAAGATGAATTTTATTGAAGCCAGTTAGTTCCATCTGGCTGCCGTGAAAATACAACATCCTAACTCCAATAAAAAGATTGTATGGTTATTGCGACTCTCTGTCCAGATAACAGCGGGAGAAATTCAAATAAATACATTAGGTAATCGATCACAGCAAAATTGCATTTCCTGTCCTTAAGCCAACTGCTGACAGATTCAGCCAAGAAAGCATGCAATCTATATTTGCGGCAATTTCGTACTTGTAAGCTGAGCAGGGTCGTCAGAACTAGCCTGTCAAGAAAGCACAGAATGATCGGTTTAGGCTAGTCCATTGTAATAATAACTTAGATGATGGAGCAGATTTAGTGACCCCAATTGTATCAATGATCAACATGCCAATCCCTCTAGCTGATAACAAAAGGCAAGTTTTGATCATCACCTAGATGTCCAAGGTGCGAGAAGAATTTTTATAAGGAATTTAGCAAGAGCATGCAACGTTGTCCCAGGTGCATTCAAATGAAACAGCATAAATCTTAATATGAATAGGTAAAATATGCCCCACAATATTTGACTCTGCATTTTGAAAGAAGCATCAAGTGAAAAACATTGATGAAGAATTCAGGCCCGCGGATTTGAACGACACTTTAAGGATTATTTATGTAAGGAGTAATTAGTGACAATAATTAATCACTACACCTAACACTTTCAAATATATTTATTATTTTTCTTTTTGTAGTGCTTTGATTATTCTTACTTTGAATCTGATTATCTTTTGAGAATACCATTTCATATGCCTTTTTATGTTTAGAGCTTTTTGAGTGCATTCATTGGGCACATACTTGATACCAATAATTCTTGCCATTGATGCTGTTGTAACGATTTTTGGCCTTAATTAAAAGACAATCTCAAGGTTTTACTCAACTTCTTACTCAGATTTTCAATCCAGAATTCAAGGCACGTATCTAAGTCTAGTGGATGAAGATTTTAACAACAGGAATGGACAGACTGGTACCCTCACAAAGAATGATTGGAAATACTATTACAATGGAAAAGAAACCACAAAGGAGTACACCCTGGAATATGGGTTAAATTTGTATGTCATATGATAATATATGGGATATATATTTGGATAAATTTCACTTAGGTACCTTACCTAACATTTGACTTAATATTTTTCAGGTATCTAGTATTTTTAGTAATTTTACTTAGATACCTTCACATATCAATTTAATTTCACACCAACACCTAAATTATAAAAATAAATCACATTTTTTGTTCCAAGTAGATACATTTTTAAGTACTCAAGTGAAACTAAATTAAAATGTAAAAGTATTTAACTAGAATTATTAAAAACACAAAGTAATATCCAATAATATGTCAAGATATTAAAATGAAACTTGTCCTATATGTCAAATAGAATGTCAAAGTCCTTTGCAAAAGTAGAAACAGGATTGAAAAAGAGGGAAAACTGATTATTAAAAAAAAGTGCAACTCCCAGGGGGATATTACCATACTTAGTTTCCGGTAAACAAAAATCAGAATATGTGGGTTGTAACTTTAGTGGGGGCACTACTGTCTCTGACTATGAAGTTAGGATTGGGACAGATGCTATACCGACAAAGGATAGTTTTAAATATCGTAGGTATACCACACAAAGCAAGAGAAATGGTCGAGGGGAAGTTATAGAGCCGCTGTATCATATGGGGCGGAATGTTGGCCGATTAAGCAAACTCAATCTAACAAGTTGATGGCAAAGATGATGATGCTTAGTTGGATATGCAATCTTCTTGTATAGAATCAAGAATGAGGTAATAAAGGGGGAAAATGAAGTGGTTTCATCAAATGAAGAAAACTGTAGGAGACAGGCAGGCCTAGCCACCTAGGAAGAGTTGGGATGAGGTGATCATGCATGATTTGGCAGTAAAAATAACAAGGACATGATAGCCAGCTGATGTGGCGCCTGGGAATAGATTAGCCTAGTTGACGTTTTTTACTCCTTCCCTTCTTTCTTATTAAGGATCTTATGATTGTTGATAATAATAGATATGGTGGATTGAATGGGAATGTCATTATTGTCCCGATTGTCAATTGTCAATTGTCATTGTCATTGTTCCTAATCTTTTCCTTTATTTATTTACTCTTTTAGTTGAAAGGTTTTTAGAATGCATATTGCAGTATAATGACAATGGTTAGTGAAAGGTCATTGTTCTTTTGTTTAATCGGTTACACATTCAATGGCCCCTAATACTCTTATTCCCCCTTTATTACTAGTATATTGTCCTACACTTGCTAGTTTTTTCTATTAGATCCACACCTTGTGATTTCTAATTCCACCCACCACACCTTTTCCCCTCACCCCCAAAATGTTCTCCCAGATGCACAAGCATTAGGGCTGTAAATGAGTCAGGCTGGCCAACAAACTGTTCAACTCATTAGTTCGGCTCGGCTCATTAAAAGATCAGTTCAACTGATTCATTTAGTTAAATAAGCTGAGTCAAGCCTTACTTCAGACTCATTTATTAAATGAGTCGGGCTCAAGTCTGAGGGTGTTTGGATCGACTCATTTACAAGCCTAACAAGTTACAGGCATACACCACAAGTGAGCATAATTTATTTATTAATTTTTTCAAAAAAGAAGACCAAAAAATTCTTCTAATTTGGATAAAAATAATGAATTAAATTGAGAGTCATTTAGCCATATTCAAGCTATATAAACACAGGTGGTTTAAATCTGGCTTATTTTTTTCAGCCAGCAACAGCCACCGATTTGTCACAGCAGATTAGCAAAAGTTTAGCCAAACTTTTGTGTATTTTTGGGCACAAAAACGGAGGTATAAGAGTTTGATGCAGCAGCAGCTACTATGGCAGAAAATTAAGGAAACTGAGCCATAATCGTACTCAGATCTGTTTGTTTTTCGCCTTGTTAGCTTAGCTTTTCATGTAAAACACCCCCAAAACATATCCAAAAGTATGGAAAGTGTCTATAGACCATCATTTTGTAAGTAAAGTCAACCTAGTAGGCTTTATGGACTAATTTACTTTAAGTTAGAATAAAACTAGTTAGTTTTCTATCTTGTCAGTTTTATAAGTTAGTAAGTTAGCTTGTAAAGAATTGATGCATCCTATTAAGTGTCAAGATTATGTTTTGAATGGCGGAAGCTTTGGATGTTATTTTTATCTAGTGGAATTGTGAATCCCCGCTTAAAATTCAAGTGAAAAATTCTGTTTTAAACCCAAAAATCTTGCTTTCTTTATTCTAAGAGTTTAAACCTTAGTGAGTATTTGATCTTGAAAGGTGTTCATAAATCAAATAACTATCCATTTCCCTCATCTCTTTTTCTTTTCTATTTGGTGGTAATCACCACCTCCCTTAGCTTGATCCAACTGTTTAGCATATGCATCAACTTGGTATCAAAGCTCAAGGTTGTTGACACTGGGTCTTTATCCTCTCTTTTCTTTTACAAAGTCATCACTAGTATTCCCCACTAACACCATCATCAATTTTCTTCACCATTTTGGTCCATCCACCTCCATTTAACCCCACATTTACTCGCCCTCTTCCATACCTACGTAAATTCCAAAAAATAAATATCAGCCCACCATTCTTCAAATACCAACTTTCCTTTCCCCACTAGTTTATTGTTTCTTCCATCTCAAACTCCTATGGGTGATCCTCCAAACCTAAGAGGCTTAAGTCTTGAAGAAAATGTCTGTTAGAAGAGATTGAGCTATTGAAACTTTACAACAAAACACAAGAAGGATGTTCAAGGAGAAATGAGGGAGATTAGAACATTGTTGGAGTAGCTACTACCGACTACAAATTCTCCAAACCCGCCAAGAAGAAACAACCCAACCCATGACAATGAAGGGGCAAGATGGTTCAAGTAAATTTGGTTCCTCCTATAATTATTCTTCTCATGAACCAAGAAGAAGGATTCATGAAAGGAAGGACTACTTTCATGATGTAAAAGCTGAAATTCCAAAATTTGATGGCACCACAGCCCCAAAGAGTTTCTTGAGTGAGAATTGAGGTGTGTTAGGATGTTTGAAGCAAAAGGGTACTCTGATGATGATAAGGCATTTAGTTGTTTTATGACTTTAGCAGCATGCTTCTCTTTGGTAGGAAAACCTTATACACCAATAAAGGAAGAAGGAAAAGGCTAAAGTTCAAACTTAGTCCAAAAAAGGGAAATTCGAAAGGTTCATACCATTATCCTACACTCAAAATCTTTACAATAAAATGCCATCTTTGAAGCAAGGATCTATAAGTGTAGAGAGAAAATCAAAGAGTTTGAAAAACTCACGATGAGGCTTAGGCGTGAATAAATAGAAGAGCATACCGTGTCTAGGTTTATTGATGGCCTAAGACATAATATTGCTAGGAAGATGGAGTTGCACTCATACTACACTTTGGATAAGCTTTAGCATTTAGCCATCAAAGTGAAGAAGCATAAGAAAGAAAAGAAGAACTCGAGGCTCGACAATAACAAAGGAGATGCAAGCACAATAATGGAAGCTCCGTCACCCTCAAAGTCGTCCCTACACCCCAAAACTCTAATCTAAAGTGCAAAGAACATAGAGGTTAGGCACGATCCAAGCAAACCAAGAGGATTCGAGTGTTTCAAATGTCAAGGATTGGTCACTATCAAGAACCCCCAACAAGAGGTTAATGACTCCCTTAGACCTTGAAGAATCCAAGCATGAAGGAGAAAAAGAACCAGAGGCACCAAGGACGAACAAAGAAGAGACCATTGAAAATGGTTCGGATCAAGGAAAGGCCCTAATGATTCGAAAATGCCTCCATAAAAAGAAGGCATACATGGTAATACTCAAAATGTTCTTTCACTCCAAGTGCACCATTCAAGGGAATGTTTGTTCTTTGATCATTGACGGGGGAAGTTGCACCAATGTAACCTCGAAAACACTTGTTGAGAAGCTCCACCGCGCCACCACTAACCTTACAAACTTCAATAGCTCAACCATGGTCACATAGTTGAGGTAACAAAGAGAGCTCTTGTTTCCTTTTCTATGGGTCAATTTTAGTATGATAGTATTTTATGTGACATTGTACCTATGGATGTTAGTCATTTATTATTAGGAAGACCATGGCAATATGATAGGAGTGTGTTGTATGATGGGAGAAACAACACCCATATCCTTGAAGGGGATCACAAAACCATCATTTTAAACCTACTTACAGCTCCTAAACTGATAAAAACCTCCTTCTTTATCCACCCCTTCACTACCCTACGAATTTGAAGTATGATCATTCGACTTTTGCCGAGAAACTAAGTGTCACTAGGCTTAATTTTAGCACTTATGACCAGGAATTTTGTGCTTTTGATAAAGACTTATGATCATGAGGTTCTTTATGTTCAGTTTCAAAATGTCTCTAACCTTTTTATTAAGGGAACACATGAAGGCCAGCCTCTAATCTTTATTCTCCAGCAACACCGTCAAGGTTCACAGCTTGAAGAGATGAAGTTTCATGCTCATCAACCCGGGGAGGATGGTGCAGGAACATCCACCACAAATGGGCATAATTTGCTTATTAATTTTTCCAAGAAAGAAGACCTAAAAATCCTTCTAATTTGGATTAAATTAATTAATTAAATTGTGAGTCATTTAACCATGCAAAAGCCATATTCAAGCCTTCACCTTTAATAAACTCAGATGGCTTAAATCTGGCTTCTTATTTTCAGCCACAGATTTGTTGCAACAGATTAACAAAAGTCTTAGCCAAACTTTTGTATATTTTTGGGCACAAAAAATGGACGTATAAGAGTTAGATGCAGCAGCAGCTACCATGGCAGAAAATTAAGGCAAGCCGGCCATAATTGCACTTATGTCCGCACTCAGAAAAGTTGTTTTTTGCTTTTTATTTCTAATGATGTTTTTTGCTTTTTTAGCTTAGCTTTTCTTGTGAAACACCCCCAAGTCCGATCGGAAAGTATGGTGTCTTTAGGCCATTGTTTTTGTAAGTAAAAGTCAACTTAGTAGGCTTAATGGACTGATTTACTTTTAATTAGAATCAAACTAGCTAATTGTATATCTATTAGATACTACTTAGTTTGATTTCAACTAAATCAGTTTCATAAGTTAGTAAGTTAGCTACTAAAGGATTGGCACACTGTCAAGTTTATGTTTTGAATGAAGGAATCTTTGGATGGAATCAAGAATCCCCACTCAAAATTCAAGTGAAGAATTATGTTTTAAACTCACAAAATATTACTTTCTTTATTCCAAGAGAATAAATCTTGGATAGTAATAGTGAGTATTTGATCTTAAGAGGTGTTCAAAAATCAAATAACCACCCATTTCCCTCATCTCTTTCTCTTTTCTATTTGGTAGTAATCACCCTAAATCCACTACCTCCCTTAGCGTGACCCAATTCATTAGCATATGCATAACCCTCCCCCCTCTCTCTAGAAAAAAATAGAAAAAAAAAATTATGTGTCATTTCAGAAGCAATCCCTTACTAGACCAAGCTAATAGAGGTAAGGTTGCAAACACAGACCTTGCCAATGGCGGAATTCAAAATGGGTTGTTGTTGTGTAAACAAAATTTTGACAAATGAAAATATGCCAAAATGGTCCAAGTGATTGGTTACTCTGATAATGGATGTATGGAATTGAAGGTGTGAAATCTTCCTAATCTATGAACATAAGAAAATTGGATGTAAACGGTTCATTAGATAATGGCCGAGCATCATTTGGAGTTGGTGTATAGTACGGTCCCAAATTTAGGATCAAAGTTATGGAGAAATTAAGGAATTAATTGAATATGTGTGTGCTTAGAATTAGGGTTCCTGCTCATCTCTATAGTTGAACAAGTCAAAAACAAGAGAGAGAAGAAGGAGAAGAGAAAGCTCCGGAAGGGGCGAGGAGAGAGAACCTGAAAATTAGCTTCACGTTGATTCTCCAAATTATTTTACTACATAGGTTGAGCCTCTTCCTTCTAGGGAAACATAGCTTGGGAAGCAAGTCAGGTTTTCTAACACGTCTAGGTTTAATAGAACTATTGTACTTAAGACCTATTAAACCCTAGTTACAAAAACTCTAATTAATTAAGGCCCACTTAGATTTAACCTAAACAAAAATATGCTACTTATTAATAAGACCGAATATAATAGACTAGAACTGAAACTGGGCTTAGACCTAATGGGCCTGGTGGTGGGATGGGAGCCCAATCAAGGTCTATGACAGCATATGTATTTAATTTTGCTCATTATGGCTTACATTAGACAAGATCCTTTATATGCCAAATCATGTGTGCTAAGAATCATAATTGATGAGGCAAAGTTTATGCATAGGCTTTGTGGTTTGAAAGGACAATATGGATTGGTGAGATTTTATATAACAAGATTTATATGTAGATTACATTTGTAACACAGCTGTGACACTCTCAAGTCTCACCTAGAGTGCCTAATGCTTGTCGTGTGAAGGAGTTTGGTGAAAGGAAACGAGGACAAAGACATGTAAACAGGAACATTTGGAAATGGGAAAATGGTAATCCCTGAAAATCAAGGAAACAGCAATATATATAGATAGAGAGAGAGAGATTTTTATATTTTTATTTTTAGATCTACAAATAAAATTGTACCTATAAAACAATTCATCAATCTAATATTTCAAACAAATAATCATTCTTGTTGAATGACATTTGCTAAAAAAAATTTGGAAACATATAAATTAAATACTAAAGTAGATTAAAGATATTACTCTTTATTTGGTAACAAGTAGATTATAGATATTACTAATAAAAAGAATCCAACCCAAATGCCCATAAGCCATAACTCAGGCCCAAACTTATACATGGACATTAAAGATTCTTAACCTCTCTCTCAAATCTCCCTCATCATTTTTCTCAACGCCGTTTCCCAACCCTCTCAAACTCTCTGTAGCTCTCTTTAGCATATTTTGTCACATTCCCAGAGCTTTCTTTATAACTTGATTCATGTTTTGAATCAAGTCAAGAAAACAGTGGTTGTGCAAACTTAAATCAAAATGTAGTGCGTAGTTGATATTTTAGATGTCAGACTCCCAACCTGCAGTACACTTCTGGTCTTGATCTTTGTGTATCCTCTGTTTTTTTTTTTTTTCAAGATTTATGCCATGGCTCAATCTCATAGAGCTACTGCTGTTCTTCTGAGTGTTTGAGGAAAAAAATAAAATAAAGCCAAGTGTCTCTGATAGAGACCACTATTTCCACTGGCATTTCCATTTCCAGTACGTTTTGGAAATGCAAAACACATGTAGGGTGCCATTTCCGTGCATTCATGTGGAGTATAGGCCTATTACATGTTGTATATGAAATGTACACAATTATTTCTAAGTTAATGATAACAGGGTGCAAGGTATAGGCCTACTGCATGTTGTATATGAAATGTACACAATTATTTCTAAGGTAATGATAACAGGTTGCAAGGTACTCTTCATGAGATTGTGGGGGGAACTCAAGCTGTGGTTGTGAAAATGGGAGCTTTAGGGAATGGCTACTAAGCTAGAAAAGCACTATTCAAAGAAAAGCCATTAGCCCCAAATTGATGAAAGTGCTTATTCAAGAGGCTTATGACTCACTTGAATCGCCTTTCAGGTTACGCTTGCTTTTGGGATTCCCTCACTTTCTGCGCCTAGTGATGGAATGTGTAACCACTGTGTGTGTCTCTTTTATTGTGAATGGGCCCTTAACCACACCGTTTTCTTACAAGAGTGGGCTCAGACAGAGAGCAAATATCTACATAGAAGCATAAGTGCCTTATGGTCTGCACCAAACTTTGCTGGGCATCCAGGTTGTCAAAAATTCAAGATCATTGATCTTTGTTCAGCTGACTACCTATTATTGTTGTGTAGAAGGGATTATCAGTCAGCTAGGCTCTCAAGGATAAGTTGGAGGAGTTTCCACCAAGCTATGGGGCCTGGGCTGAAAGCAAATCCTTCCAAGAGTTCTGTGTATATGTTGCTATGAAGATTATAATTTTGGTGGTTCTAGGGTGGAATGATATTTTCCTTTTAGGCATTCGGTGGATAAAATTACAGCAAGGGTGAAAAGTTGGGCTCACAAGTATTTGAACTAAGCTGGACGTGTGCAGCTGACGTCTTCTGTCTTGTTTGGGGTACAAAGCTTTTGGGCACAAACTTTTATTCTGCCCAAAGCAGCTATTATAAAAACTAGTTTGGCAGAGAAGTCAAGAAAGGCTCCGGTTGCTTGGCAGCAAGTATGTATGTCACGCATAGGAGGCTTGAGGATTTATTTACTTTTATTTTTTATTTTTATTTTTAAATTAAGGATTAGCAAGAACACAGCTTCCATTAGGAAGTGTTTGTGACAATTTATCAACCACAAAGATAGCCTGTGGATTAAATAAGTACACAGTTATCATCAAACATAGCTGATGTAGAGTGCAAAATTAATCAGTCCTGGAATTTTGGAAGGGTTATGCAGCTGAGGGGTAGTTTGCTAGTACTGGAGCAAGACCAATGTGCAAATAAAGGGAAATACCAGAATACCAAAGTTTATGATAAGATACTCCCACGGGGAGCACCTCAGGAATGGCACAAGATAATATAGAAGTATGCAAGCTGTTATATAAGCAAGCTTTGCTTACGCGAGAAAGACTTTGCCAATGGGGAGTAGCTGCAGCTGATGGATGTGGCATATGTGGACAGAGACAGGAGTTAGGATCACCTTTTTGTTCAGTGCCACTTGGGAAAGTGGTGCTGATATAGAATGTTCAACTAGTTGGGGCTATGCCTTTTGTCCACCACATGGGAACAAGCAAAGCAGTGGCTGACAACAAGATGGCAGAGAAAAAAAGGAGGTGATGATATTCTGCATACAAGGATGGCTGCTGATATATATATGAATTGGAATGCACAAAATCAGGCATGTTCCAGGCCAAAATACCTATGGTTAGAATACTAGTACAGGAGCTTATCACACAAATTTTTATTTCAGCAATACATACTAGAAAAGGAGAGAAATATAAAGATTTGTTACATAGATTGGTAAGGCCCCCTTAGTCTTTATATTTGGAGTTGGTGCTATGGATTTTGAGATGTACATATTGCTCTTTCGATAAATAATAAAGCTACTTACCAACAAAAAAAAAAGGATTAGATATATGTGTACTGTAAAATGGATAAATTTCGCTCTAGGATGTATGGGTAAATTCATTGTGTGGTTGGTAGTCTTACTAGTAAGACGCTAGGTTACTCTTGGCATTATAAGTTATATAAATATGGAAATGTGGTAATTACTATGACAGGTTGACGGTTGGTGAGATTTCTATGGCTAGTTTGTCGAAACACATGAAGAATATGGCTGGTTAGTGGAATTTGGAAAACAGTATGTTAAGGGTAATGGTTTATAGCTTTGAATTGTGGGCTCATAACTGTGATCTTTTATAACACATGAACGGTAAAAATATCAAGTTACCTATGAAATGTTTTTCATAAGGAGAAGTTCACCTTACAAGTTAAAGGCCGATATCATGGAGCCTCATTGAATGGACGATACAATGGAGCCTGAGTGAGGCAAGCTGAACCATTATAAATAGCTGTTTGATTTCACTAACCTTTACCCTTTTTATTCTACAATATTCAACATGTGAGCTTTGTGTGAGTTTAAATGTCCGGCACCCAATTCACTACCCTTGGGAGTTTGATAATTAGTTAATACGGGCTATCAGCATGCATAAAATCTTTTTTACAAGCTAAATTATTTTTAAAAGTATGCATTAAGAGATCATAATACTTTAGAAATGCATTCTATAAAACGAATTTAATTTGAGTACCTCCAAATATTTCCTCATCAATGTTGTAGTACTAAAATTGAAGTTTTCAATTGGTTTTCCCTCTGCACGAGATGCATGAAGTTGCTTCCTGACTTGGTTAGCCAGTGACTGCAATGCCACAAACAGTTTCACCTCAGTTTTACAAATGTATGAATCTTAGTTCCAACCTAAAGAGATGAGGTCAAGGATAAGAAGCAAACATACCTTTCCCAATTCAACTCCCCATTGATCAAATGAATTAATACCCCAAATGAAGCCCTCCACGGCAATTCTATGTTCATAAATGGCGAGTAACTGGGAGAAAAAGTAAAATATGTGAGATTAGACACTAGGGGCAGATAATATGGTCATTGTCATACAACATCCTTGCATCCATAATCCTAGCATAGATTCAGAAAAGCCAACACAGGACTCTGTAGACCTTAAACACTTAAAGAGTGGGCAACAGTATGAAATCCCATAATCCCAATACAGCAAATAATTGAAGTATACGCAGACTAAGTAATATGAGGCTCTCACCTCAGCTTTTTCATGATGATGCTATGAAAATTTACTAATCAACTATCACACCCAGTTAGCATGCACCATCCATGCCAGAGATATCATGCCGATTCTATAAACTATAGCCTCACAAAACAACAGCAAACTCCGCATCTTTCTTTCCCTTCGTGGATAAAAGATACAAGCATATACCTGCCCAATGTTGTAAGCAGTCAATGATGGCAGCAGAAGGCTCAAAGATGGACGATTGCCAGGAAATGTCTGCAACAGAAGCCACACAAGTATTAAGAGCAATGGTCAACTCCACACTGTAGATGGTGTGTATATAAAAACCAGTCACCTTGTGAGCAATGAGATGAGGTGGAACATTCTCATTTTGCAATTGCTCTGCAGTCTGTACAAGATTTAGAGCTTTAGACAGAAATTTCAGTTCCTTGATGAATTTCCGAGTAGTTGCAAAAACAAGCGATAAAAGTTTTGCCACATAAATGCTCAAGAATTCAATTGCACGAGAACTAGCAACAATTATCAAAAGTTTAAAATTTAAAATAAATAAATAAAAGGGAACTAGCAGCATACAGAATGAACCTACCTTTCCATAGGCAAGGGCATCAGGCTGTGCAAAAAAGTTAGACATAAGCTCATCATGGTTGCTAACCACTTCACCTGCACCACAAATACATTAAGCAGTAAGAAAGCAAGCTAAACCACAAGCAAAAGAGAAATAAACAGACTTCCATCCACATGCAAAAGCAATCAAAACTGGCATCTACGGATTTTTGAGAGGGCTACCATTGAGATACACAGGTTGCTGACTCTTCACTACACCAATAAAGTCACAAGGAACAATACGCCCCTGAAAAGTGCCAGAATAAAAGTTTAAAGAGCACATTAGCGGTGACCATCAGCATCCAATGACAGGATAAACTCATCGAGGCAAAGCCAACTAGAGGATAGGAATCTGAAACAATTGGTCATTATCCACAAACCAAATGTCCTGATTAATAGAAACCATCATTTTACAGTTCTTGGTCCATTTAACTTATATCTCTCCAGTCATTGACAGACCTCTATTCAGCATAGCCTATTCCTTGTGGTACATTCCTCTTCCTCTATAAATGATGATCAAGATGGCCTTTTCCAGCACAAAAGAATACACACCAAGCACATGACAAAGATTCAATCTACCTGATGAATGAGCTGGTAAAAGCTGTGCTGACCATTTGTCCCTGGTTCACCAAAATCAATTTCACCTGCCTCATAAGGAAGTTGCTCTCCATCAATCGAGACACCTTTTCCATTACTTTCCATGCTAACCTAAAGATATTGAATTCAGGAGGCTAGAGTAAGGTTCAAATAAGTCTTTTTGCATGAATGTTTCATCCCTGAATTCAGAAAGCACCAGAAGGAACAATATGAATGATCGGATCAAAATACTTAAGCATGCCTGTTGAATATGAGGAGCAAACTTTTCCAACGCTTGGGAATATGGCAAAATGGCCTGCAGCATTTGAATCAATGTTTAATTGTCAGGGAAAGCTTTTAAGAACTAACATTGAAACTATCCATATACAGGAGTTATTGGCCCATCTAGAAGGTGACTGCTCACCCTGGCTGGATGTCCAAGAAAGGAAACATTCCATATACTCAACAAACCTAGAAGCACCTGCAACACCAAATAAATGACATCAAGCACAGAATAACTCTTTGGAAATGCCTATTGAAGTTTATCATGAAGACAAAAGTAGGTGAAGCATGAGAAATTCATGACACTTCCAACAAGAAAGACAGAAGACAAAGTATGCAATCAAAGGAAGAAATTAACTTCATAATACCGGTATATTTTTCTCAAAGGAAGTCGAATAGAAGTGTTGATCAATGCTTGCAGCTCCCCTCAAGAACCTAGACAAAAGGTGGATGAAACAAACGATGAACTGAGACTTGTGTGCAACCGGCATCCAATTACCAAGCCCCTGATTATCCCAAACAAGCAACACCATCCCTTCCACGAATTATGCAGGAAAAGTCAAGGAATTATTTAGTATCGTAGGATTTAGATGTTTAATTAGTATTTATTGTAGTTGAATGTACTTTTAGAGGTCTTGAATGGAAGCACCTTTTCAGAAATAATATTGGAATATGAAATAATTGAAGCAGCTTTATATCGTATATATAAAGACCATTATGCTCAGACTTTGATGATTTATCATTTATATTGATAGAATGGAAAGAAAATTTCCTCTCGTCAAGTCTAAATTCCTGCTCGTTTTCCCCTAATTCTCCCCCCTCTGCCCCTTCCCTTTCTTCTGTCTTATTTCCCTTACTTTATCCCACCAGAGAAGAAATATCAACAGTGACCTGTCATATTTTTATTATAATACAATCTAAAAAATGGCATAAACTGCTAAAAATAAAAAATAAAAAGCAATTTGAGTGTAAAATAACTCTACAGTAAACCAAACCATCAGCAAACCCCACCCCAAAGGGAGAAAAAAGTGGATATGCCAGATTTAGGAAAGTCAACATACTTTTCAACAAGTGGAAAACCATACTGGAGGGACAAAGGCAGCACTCCAACTGCACTGCAAACTGCAAGAAGACAATTTCAATCTGTATATTTTCAAGAGTAGTGTAAATCAATCACAAGGAAATTTACACACCACTATATCGACCGCCAACCCAGTCCCAAAATGCAAAAGCATTATGAGGATCAATACCGAACTTTTCCACAAGCTGCAGGAACATAAAAAAAACTCCATAATTAAAATATTGAAACAGGTATTCTGTATTTCAGTATTTATATCAGTTGCAAACAAGCTAAAGTTGAGGGGGGGGGAGATCTAGAAACTTTGCCCAAGTTTAGATTACAGCAGTTGTCAAACAAAAGACATGATAAAGGTTAGGTAAAGTCTGAAGCCCAAGAAGAATTTATAAAATCTAATATAGGGTCTCTTCACAGACAGTCACTACATAAGAGAAATTATACAAGAAAAAGCAAAACCCAACATACATTAGACTGCTAGTTCCATCAAGTTATTTTACTTCATAACCAAATCTCCTTATCCTCCCCACAGCCAGAAGAAAAAAAAAATCCAAAGAAGAAGAAGAAGAAGAAAGGATAAGGATCCAATAATACCTTGAGATTAGTACTGACAGCAACCATGTGCTTTGCCACTGCAGAAGCCCTGTCTTGCCATACCAATTGCGCAAAATGTTATAAAGATAAAAATGGAGAATGCCAACCCAGTAGTGAAGCATCATTATGAACCCTCAATCAAAACTGTCCAGAAATTGCAGTCACCAAATAATAGCTCTTAATACTCCACAACAACAGGATTAGTTTGTGGATTCTTTATGCATAGACATTCTATTTGTGAAGCTAATAGAAAATCGTGGACCATTATCGACCACATGATGATGATACAGGGTGCATTACCGCAATACTGAATTGAAACAAGAAGCCATAATTTTAAATAGTCCTACCCAAGAGCAGAGGAAATCCATTCCCTCAGAGTCCTGGCATTCAACATAGTTTCAGCTGTTGTGAAAGTCTTGGACACAACCACAACTGCCATTAGCAGACAAAAGACGATTTATATAAGAATGAGCATAACAATATTATGATTCAAAAAAATATGACAATCAATACCAATTACCTAAAGTTGTCTCAGGGTTCAACCCAGTGATATTTTTTGCAACATCAATAGGGTCGACATTCGCAAGACTGCAGCCCATGAGAACAGAAAATCAACTTGGAACTGTTATCATATTTGTAGAAGCACGTATTAGTTTAAACAATAGTGCATGAACTTACAAACGCAGTTGGCGTCCCTTAGCACATTCAGCTGCCGCTGGATCTGTACTTTTGTAAAAACAAAAATTCACAACTCTTATGCAAATGTGTCCAAAAAAAATAGTTTGAGGTGTTGGAACTGATTGGAGAGCAAGTCCATGGAAAAAGGAAACGCATGTTAACCTGTCTGAAGAGCTGAGTGGACAAAGAGGGGTCCCAAAAAGCTTCCACCGATTCCAACAGCAACAACATCTTTCAGTGGCTTCCCTGTGACTCCAACCTATGCAATTCACAGTAATTCACCTGTTGTCAATAGACAATGAAGAACTGACAGAATAACAACAATAATAACTCACCCAGGAAGCATTGCGGATTTTATCAGAGAAATCTCGGATCTTGTCCAGAACTTCCCACACATCCGGGACCACATTTTTCCCATTAGATTGTATTACAACATCCTTTGCTGCACGAAGAGCAACATGAAGTACAGCTCTGTTCTCAGTACAGTTTATCTGAAGGCACCAAAAATTGTATACAAAAAAACTGATATTAGATCAAACCAGAATTAGCTAGAACATCATATATGCAACACCACAACCTGGGCATCTAAGTCAAAAACTAAATGAAGCATGATCCCATTGAAGCAAACAATGATGACATCTACCAAGAAATTCCAGAAGATATGCATCACCCAAAAAGAAGAATAAGAAACGTGGAGAAGTCCTGCCCATAAAAGTATGAATTTGCATCAATTTTTACATAATAGTGCAGGATGAAGAGGTATCAAACTCACATGCTCTCCACTGAACATACGATTGATCTTTTCTTTGAGATGTGCAGCCTGCAAAATGAAAGGATTCAAAATTAGAAGTTCACAGAACCCCATAGGCTAGACAATATAAGCCTCAAAGCAGCTGATTACACTCACCTCTGCCAATTTTAGAAGCTTATTCATCGTGTCAAGTGTAACACACTGGCGGGAGTAATCCAATAGCACCCCATCAAACTCACTTCATCAAAACAAAGCAATCAGCATAATTAGTCATAACATCATAGAGAGCAATAAGAGACATTTGACATCATCATAATAAAAACGTGCAAAGAGTAGTCGTGAAAAAGTTACACTAAACAGTGGGATAAGCTAATTGTAAATTGAAGACACGTACACCAGCATTGAGTTGCATCTCTCAGTGTTATTCATCAAATCACGCAAATGAGTCTTTTCTATATCCTGAACATGAGCCTGTAATGTAATTATACAAAACATTAATTCAAAAACATCAGCACTCGCATTTCAAAAAGCCAAGCTGGTGCTGCACTAATAGCATGGGGTTACAATGGATCATGAATCACCTTAAGCCCTTGCCATGCCTCAGTATTAGAAATCAGAGTCGAGGATGCCATCTGCAAAACATGGTTTCTCCATTAAACAAACAAACAAACAGAAAAAACTCAATAAAGCATACAAAAATTAATTGATGAATAATATTATTATCAGGGAAACATATAAAAAAAGAAGGGAATACAAATTAACCAATAGAATCTTGGCAGCCCAAGCTCTAAGCAAAGAGTTACAAGGATGAAAGTTTCAGGTTTTGTTTCAAATGTGGAGATTTGGAGGAAAGGAATATAACGTAGCAAGGGAAAAATGATTACTACTTGCGCTCTTGCTTTTGGTACAACAAAGAACAATCAGGAAACCCAAGAAAAAAAAAGGATAACAAAATATAGGGACGAAATAAAAACAAAATCAATGGATTAAGCCAAATGCTAGAATAATAACTAAATATGAAGCAGAAAATCTGCCCCTTAATCATTGTGTGCCCAAGAAAGTCCACAATATGCATCAAAGTTGCTGAAATTTGAAAATTTTGCTGGTGTATACCACGAAATAACAGTTTCTTACTATCATGTGCTATCTAAATCCACCATACAGCAAAAGAATGAATGGCAGAAAGGGTTGAAGAAGAAGAACACAGGGAATCAATATTGGAGAAAATAATCAGACACAAGAGTGTGATTAATTGCTCCATGGACTCTCTGGAATTGATCGAGCCAAAGGGTGAGCATGAAATGATTGGCCGAATTCAAGATCTTGAATCTGATAATGTCATTTATAGTGGGAAGAGAATGAGTTAAAATCTAAAAGTCCAGATATTTATTTAGCATCTAGTGACAACACCAAAAATCAAAAATTAAAAATTGAAAAGGAAGCAACTGATGTTTCTATAACCAGGGCATATACTGGTGAATCAGATAATAAAAGGATATCTAAGGCACCAATTGGGTAACCTAATTATTTCTATATTATCTATATAATAAACTTTAGGTTATTTTTTTTACATTATTATTTTCAGATCCATATAGCCTCATTATCTACAACTTATTCTTTCTTCATAAGTAAGTCCCACCATTTTTAACAAAATACGTATAAAACCTTCACCTATTTACTTTAATTACAAGTTTACCTTTAATAATTGAGCCCCACCAAACTATACACACTCACCCATATTGATTAGTAAAATATTATTAATCCAATTAAAAAATAAATAATTAATAAAAATAATATTGATTATGAGAATAATTAAATAAATAATTAGAAAAATATTAACCACGATTATAAAGAGATAATTTAGGATAATAATAATAATGATAAACATTATATTAACAAGAATAATGCTAATTATAATTTTAAAATTTTAACTAAAAATATAATTATTCAATATATTAATAGCAATATTTATTGATATACGTTATCAATTGTAAAAGTTAACAGTTGAGAAAATTATAGAAATAATGCACCAAAAATCCTAAGGTAAAATATACGAAACAACCCTAATTTTAGGAAATTCACTAAAAAAATCCTAAGTTTTTGACTTTACACACTAGATAACCCACCACATAACCCTAAGTACAAACAAAGAGTCATCTGGTGCGTAACTTTCAAAACTCAAAGTTGTCGGGTGAATTTTCAATAATTCAAAATTATTTTGTATATTTCACCTAAACTCAGGGTTGTTTGGTGCATTTTTTTCAAATCTATATAAGCATAAATATTTTTAATAATTATTAATAATGATAAAATTATACTAAGAAAATAATTAATCATAACAATAAATGTATAAATCAATAAATAATAAGACCCTAAACATATTTTTGCTAATCTCATATGATGTAAATGAAAATTATCAATGAGTTATTACTTTTATTTCAATGTTATTAATGTCATAATTAACATTTTCACCATTAACATATGTATTATTGCTATCAACACCAATATTATTATAATTATTATCATTAATTTTCTATTTTTTTATTATGGTCAAAATTTTCCTCCTCTTATTTAAACAACTCAAAAAATAAGCTAAGAAGAATATAAATCAATTGATGATTAAGTAATTAGAATTTTGTCGATTATACTTTTTTAGTCATAATTATAATAATATATTTATACTTATTTATTAATAATATGTTTTTTATTTAACATTTATAATAATATTTTTTATTATACTATTATTAATATAATCTATAAATAATAATTAATTAATAACAATGCATAATATTATTGATTAGTTATTGATTATTAAGTAATTACAATATGGTCACTCATAATTTTATTATTAATAGTTATAACAAAAATGTTATTAGTAGTTGTTAATAATTTTATTCTATGATTATTATTAACCCTAGTTATTGATAATAATATTTTATTATTATTATTATTATGATAATTGAAAAATAATAATAAATCCATATTTATAAATAATATTAGTGATTATTTTTTTGATTATTAAGCAATTACAATACCATTTAATATACTTTCAATATTTATAATAATAATAATATTATTAGTATTTAATAATAATAATTTTATTATTATTATTAACAAAATTTATTGATAATAGTAGTTAATCAATAATTATAAATAATATTGTTGATTAATTATTGATTATTAAGTAATTTAAATATTGTTATTAATAGTTAGGGCTGTAAATGAGCTGAGCCAGTTCAGTATTCGACTCGGCTCGGCTCGTTAAAAGCTCGGTTCGGCTCGTTTGTTTAGTTAAACGAGCCTGAAAGTGAGGCTCGGGCTCGGCTCAGTTTATTTTTTGGCTTTAGCTCGTGAGCTCAGCTCGGCTCGGCTCGTTAAAAGCTCGGTTCGGCTCGTTCGTTTAGTTAAACGAGCTGAGCCCAAACATCATTTTGGCTCGTTTACAGCCCTATTAATAGTATAATGATATATGATTATAAGTTATCAGTAATAACATTATTATTACTATTATTAGTTAGTTATAATAATAGTTTATTATTATTATTAAGATAATATTATATTATATAATAATAATTATAATAATATTGTTGGTAATTATTGATTATTAAGTAATTAAAATATTGTTACTTATACTTTATCACCAATAATTATAATAATATATTTTTATTATTTATTTATAATAATTTTATTATTATTATTAGTTATTGATAAAAATGTTTTTGCATTATTATTATATTGTTATTAAGATAACCTATTTATGATGATGAATTGATGATGATGATAATAATAATAATTTTAAATAATATTTTTGATTAATGGTTTGATCATTAAGTCATAACAATATTGTTAATTATACTTACATTATGAATAGTTAAAATAAGTCATTATTATTAGCTAATAATAATTCATATTTATATTATTATTTTTTATTATTATGATAATATATTAATTATAATAATTAATCAATATTCTTCATAAATATTAGTCTTGATGATATATTGCTTATTAAGTAATCAAAACATTGTTACTCATAATTTTGGTTTTTATTAGTTATATTAATATATTATTAGTTAGTAATAATAAACTATTCATAATATTATTAGTTATTCATAATAATAATTTTGTATAATTATGACTGTATTATTATTAAGATAATCTATCAATAATAGTAATTAATCAATCATTATTAAAGGTTTGATTATTAAGGAATTAGACATTATGCTTTTATTATTATTAAGCACAATAATAATAATAATAATTTAGCATTAGCTATTAATAATAATATTCTTTATTTTATCTTATTAAAATAATATATTAATAAAAATAATTAATCAATAATTATAAATAATATAAAGACGGTAAAGAACTTTGACACTGAGTGGACAGCAATGATGGCAAGAGGATGAATCTAGGAGGGAAAGCAAAACACCCAAAGATATCTTAAGCAGCATAATATTCTCCAATTAAGTTTCCATCTTTTCCGGTGGTTTTACAATATGAAGCTTTCCACCAGCAGGGCCAAGGGAAGTCGTACACTACCTCACCTAGGACCTAGTGATAGGCTGTTTTCGGTAGGCCCACGAAAAAGGTTTTGAAGATTTAATTATTTTTTGAATATAAAAGTAGATGAAGCAATAGTTCTAGCAAAAAGCCTTTAGTAATAGGTAACAAATAAGATTCATAATAACATACAAGTCACTGATTTTGAACACAACATTCTTGTTGTAAAGTTTCCTCGTTAGTTTATATCATCAGTAAGTCATTCCTCCTTATTTAGAATAACTCAAAGAAAAAGACACCTTCCAAAAAAAAAAAACCCTACCATCTGGTTTTCCAAGGACTTGACAGTTTTTAAGCATTGCTACTTGTGTATTCCATTGCCTAGTTTTAAATCACTAAGCAACACCTAAATACTGATGAGACTGATTGATTACAGCAAAGCATGAAGCATGATGAAGTCAAGTCAAGGAGCACATATTATAAATAGATAAATGCAGATAAATAAAAAATAGAATCAGAGTACAAAGAATTAGATAGGCATGGAGTAAAACTACTTGATAACATTTTCAGTCAAATATAAGCCAAAATGGCATAA
Source organism: Tamarix austromongolica (assembly GCA_039764185.1). NCBI lineage: Eukaryota > Viridiplantae > Streptophyta > Magnoliopsida > Caryophyllales > Tamaricaceae > Tamarix > Tamarix austromongolica. Next base: position 49,494,269 of record CM077814.1, on the reverse strand, counting down.
GAATCGAATCAATAATAAATCGTAGCAGTAACATCTAATGTAAAGATCATGAAACTAATGCCCAAGGAGTTATGTATGAAATAAAAGAGAATATAATTCATCAAAATAAGTTGGAGCTTGATATAGAAACTCAAATAAATTAAAAGAAGTATGCTAGAGATATCAAAGGGAGTAAAAGGTATGTACTAGAGAAAATAGAAGAGGTTTTGGATCGCATGATGAGCTGGAGACATAATTGAAGAAGAAGAATATTGTTATGGTCCTCCAAAGTGGATCCTGCCATATCCATTCCTGCCACATTCCCATCTTTCTACCCTTATGAGATTTGGACCTCGAGATGATACCCTTCTTACCCTTGGGCTTGAAACCCGTGCTTCAAGAGACTTAGGAGGCTCAAGGAACATAATTGTGTGTGTATGGCAAATGGAGAGGTGGCAGCAGCCTTTCCTTAGGAGTATGGCAATGATGCTGTAGGGGAAGAGACAAGGGTAGCAACAGGAGGGAGATACAGGAGGTAAAGTGGCTACGGAATTAACTTATAAGTTAAGTTCTCAGCTTAGGTCTTATTCAGAATTAAAAGGCTTGATTTATCAGACCTAAAAACCAATAACAGCTAGAATTCCTAATTACTAATTCCTTACCAATTATCATTTATGTTAATTATCACAAACTTGTGTATGATTATCATGCACCAACATAATCCTAATAGAATAATATTCCTAAAGATAATCACACTAACTAAAGATAACTAATCACAAGAATGACATGTGCCACAAACAGTTATCAACTAAATGATAATGAACTAACCGTGGGTTTTTTTTTTTTTGAAAAGAGCCCGCAATATTACATACCCCAAGAAAAAAAGCTTGTCCTCAAGCTTAAGATAGGGAAACAGCTCATGCAAACGCTTGAAGTTTTCTTGCAACATCCACAAGAGCTGGTTGGAATCCCCTCTACGCAACTTAGAACTCCAATGATCCTTATCCAACACACTGCTCCACTGCCTAACAAGCTGTGGCGGAATCTGTTCATCCTATAACTCAGCAAAGAATGGACAACCCCATGTATTTAACCATGGTTCACTAAAAATAATCTCCAGAACATCCTAAGGAACTTCATAAGGTTGGCCGCAAATTCACGATCTCTTAGCTTAACTAATGCCTCCTCACAAACTCTGAGAAATTATATCCACTCAACTTCAGCCACTGAAATAGGAAAACTCTGAGCTCAAGAGCACAAATTGTGGCTGAACTAATGTAGTAGTGTGAATTCATAGCCAACGGCCCAGCACACTGAGATGATCTTCCATGATAGCCAAAATCGAAATAATGTGGCCCCTACTTGGCTCCTAATTACCTCCTTCCAAACTCATTTGCTTTCCAAAATCATCCATCTCCATGTATTCTCCAACACATCCTTCAGCGAGCTTATATTCATCATCATCACCAGTCTGGCTTCGGTCCCTGTAAGAATGCACTAACCAAAATTATATGTCACACAACCCTTTTGCTTTTACCTCCTTAAACCTATTTGAAGTGATGTTCATGGTTGGCAAGCTAACCTCAACTAAGTTTGAATCAGTATGGGACCTTCAGCTAGAATTTCCCTTATCCTCATCTACTCAAAATATAATCCAAAGGGATGGACTCACATTACTAGCTCTCAAGGGTTTCCAACACTCCTCTATTGATTGATTGAATTCTTAGTGTTGCACATAGTTGTTAAAATCCCAAACCAATCATTAATTCTACGTTCCAAAAGTCACTAAACGATTATAATTCTAGATAGAATCTTAAACTTGTAGAATAGTGGACAATAGAGACTTATGATTCTAGGTAAAATCTTATGACTCTCCACAATAATTGTAAATATTATCCATTTTACCTTAAAATCTATTTTCTTAAATATTCCCACTATATTTCTACCTTAACCCTCTAATCCTCAATCCCTCATTATTTTGCAACATACTATATCTTGAACCCGATAAACACAAAGGAAGCACAAGTGAAATACCACTAAAACAAAGAAGTAGATTGTTGAAGCAAAATATCGACAAATGAATCCAAAGTCCATCCCAATAGTATCGATATATTAACTTTTATGATGTTAGATATATTAATTTCTACTGAACCTATAATTATCTTTATAATTTTATATTATTATTTTCTTCTATGATGTTGTTTGCTTTTTGATATGAATAAACTTCAAGTTTAGGGTGCATGTGTAGTTCATATAAATAGATAACAGATACACCAATATAATTCAAAATATATCAGATTTTAAGCGACAGAGAAATAAAATCACATATATCAATTGATACAATACATTTTGGCAGATATATATTGAAAGGCAGCATGATAACTTTTGATGGGTTTCGATTCATGTCTCCCAAATGATGAAATCATCACTTGCCTTGACGTTTCCTTCGTAGTTATTCACCTTCTTCATTCTTTCTATGGCTTCTTAAAAGCTAACAACCCATATTTAGAACATATTATGTTGTAAGGAGATACCCACAGTTATGTCTCCATAATAAATTATAAATGTTATTAGTTTCTATTATTTCATTGTAATTTTTAATTTTCACTTGCCATTTTATTTTTATATTGTTAACTCTTTTTATCTTTTTGGCTAATATAGTTCCCAATTTGTAAGATTAATTCAGCTATTTGTGTTAAACAACTTAACCAATGGCCACATAAGAGCTTAAGAATGTATTTAAGTGTTCTTTTAACTTTAATATTTTATAGCACACAAGTACACCAAGGTCATGCTTTTGCAATCCTACAATTAGATTCTACAATGAGAGGAAATCACCATCCAATTGGCCTTATATAGAATCCCAATTGGTAATGAATACCACCGATGGCTTCAAGATGTGGGCTAAATTGCCAGAGACTTTAAAGACCATGGCTTCCTTTCAGAAATGTGCACATACCATGAAGGCTAACTGGCCAATTTTTGAGACCTGTAGTGGTAACCATCAACCCATTGGTTGCTACTTGCCAAATACTAATCATCCTAGCGAACAGAGGCCCAATCTAAAGAAGCAAGCCTTGGTAGTAGCAAAACAAGCTCAAAACTCCTCAAGGAAGAGTGCTCACCTATAACCCTCGTCAGTTGTCCCTAAGCAGCCGGTGCTCCAACAACTAGCCCCTATAACCCTTGTTAGTTGCCCCTGCACAATCAGTGCTCCAACGACTAGCTGAGCTATTGTCGGAGACTAGAGATGGAGTATGAGGGTCTGTGTTGCCCTATAATGGAAAATTATGAGAGTTTGCACTTCACAAGCTGGTGATTCAGTGTTTCCTAGCCTGGTGCACTGCTGCCGGTATACAAATTTTCCAGTACGTGACACAAAAATATAATCAGTATCCACCAACACGATATGTATAAGCCAATATTGGCTGATTTTTGTCAGGAATAACCAATATTTACATATTTTTATTATAAAGAAAAATGATAAAATCATGTTGAGGGTGATATTTACCATTCACGGCACTTTGATACCGAAACACCACAATCGAGAGCATGACCATTTTATTTTATTTTTCAAAAGACCACAGATGGCTTGCTGGTGTTTCCCAAAGAACGTGATTGTCATTTTCTAAGTATATTCTACTAATTATATATTCATAATGAATCTAACAGATGATAATTAAACTAAAGAGATTATGTTTTCTTCCAACAAAATGCCTTAAAGAAAAGGTAATAAGATCAACTCAAATGGCTAATTTCTTAAGAAATTTAAATACGGGATCCAAAAGTCTCACTCAATGATTGGTCATTGAGTCATTCAGCAATCAACATGAGAACTACAGATACAGATAAAAGTTATGAAAATTACAAAAGCAGGGAATCAGATTTAGATAGAAAGCACCGTATAAGTACGATAATTGAACAAGGAACCACATAAATAAAATAATACTCCCTCCATCCCATTTTGTTTGGCATTTTAGAAAATCCAACTTATTAAGAAGAACATGGTTGCCAACTAAAATTATTTTCCCAAATTACCCATATTTATTGTTTGCAACTACAAGAAGTTAACATTGATTGTACATATTGAAATAACATTATTAAATGCAAACAAATGGTAGTTTTGTAATTGTATAGAATATTTTTCATTAAATGAATGTATATTAGAAAAGCAGACATTTATTTTGGGACATCCATATAACAGGAATAACACCCAAACAAAATGAGACAGAGGGAATGACAGGATACAATTGGAGAAACATACTATTTATATGCAAAGAATCATTGGAAAGCTAAAAACACAGATTTCCAAATCAGAATACTGGAACCCAGAAAGAAAAGTAAATGATATTGGAAAGAGAGGAGCAAAGATATTCTCTGTAAATGTGGAAGGAGAGAGTGATGTAATGTGTAAGAACATGGTAATACTTGAGAGGGAATAATACATGAAAACCCAGACTCAAAGTTTTATTGGGGCTCAAATTGGAAGTGCAGGAAGAAAAAGATAATGCAGAAATAAGAAAAATGCCGAGGAGAGAATTGGACAGTCTCAAATGAGAATAAGGAACGATGCTGAATTGCTGACAGTGCAGTAACTTATACAAGCCTAAATCAAGAACAGGGAGAGTGCCTCTCAGGGACTTGCATGAGTTTAACCAAAGCCTCCGAACCTGTATTATTTCTTAGACTTCTTTCATTACGAACTCAATCACCAAGAGATGGCTGCAGATGTTTCCCAGATTTGGGGTTCTACAGCATGCATTAATTATTTATTTCCTTTCAAAATTCTCTCTTCAAATTACTAGGTAAGAAGATACCAAAAACTAACTAGAAGTGAAGCAATGGAAGGGAGGGAGGGGGGGACGGAGAGGAGAGGAGAGGACAGTTCCTTGCATAACCTCTAAGACCATTTGCGGTCTCTTCATGGTTGCCTTTGTTCATCCAAGCTACAGATTTCTATAGTGCGCATCAAAGTAATCCATCTTATGAATTCCTTCACTTTACAATTTTATGACTTAAATGCAACTTAAGAGCGGCAAAGGTGATTACAAGCAAAGCCTAAGGATATATGATCAAGTAGTAATAGAGCTAAACCAATATCCAGGCTCCATGGTGTATCCACATACTTGAGCTGGCTATGCGAAGTTTCAAAATTTTGTCTACAGGTGGTTTTAAGCAGACTAAGAACAAAAATATCAAGGAAGCCATACGTTAAAAATTGATGCTTCGTAACAACAGGCATATAGCCATGTACTTTACTTTTCAAGCTTGGGTACCATCAAAGCATGAATAATTATAGTTCTTAAATAAGATCCAGGTCTCAACTGCCAATCTAGTTTGAGTCGCATAATCCTTAAATCTCAAAAGAAAGCCTGGGATTTTCTTTTCTGCAGAAGCTAGAAGTCTTGGATAAGTGTAGGACTAATCATCTAACATCAACCCAGCCACTTTTTTTTTTTTCTTTTACAAACGTCAGAAACACCTGCAGCTGGATGAAAAGTTCACATACATACGCAAGCAGGAATATAAATGTCTCAAAAAGTAATTGAAATTATAATAATCAAATAATAACAATAATTTACTAACCAAAGAAAACAATTCCTACATTTGCATTCTCAAAACATAAGACTAATACCACCGATGCGGCGATGCCTCAAAAGAGGAGGGGGAAAAGGGAAAGGGAAGACATAAGACTCATAAGTTAAAACTTCAATGAACTGACAAACTGAAATATAGCTTTCTAATAATCTGGCAATTAAAATCATTATCTAAATAAATAAATAACATACCTTAAAAAAAATAGCAGTAATTGAATTGAAGAACCAAAATAAGATCACCTCAGACTCGAAGTGACTGAGTGAACTATGAGAAAATCACAAATAAATCCGCGAGCACCAGAACAACAGGGAAACGGAAGCAGTAGCAGGCGGCGGAAATAAATGCAGCGTCGACGATTGCCAGAGACGACGGAGAAGGGCGATGGCCAGAAGTCTGAAGCGCGATGAGGTCTGTTACGAAGAAGAGTGAGCCTGTGCGAGAGAAAGAAGATCAAGTATCATTGATAGTAGCTATGACATGAGAAGGGGGAAAGGCAAGAAAAAGGCACTTTTATTATAATAGTAATATTAATAATAATAATAATAATTTATTTAATAAAAAAAAGGAAAATGACATACTTTGTCCTAGTTGAATAAAATACTTTCATCTTTTTTCTGGGGGCGAAATTGTACTGCGTGCGTTGCGGATCTCATCCATGACGCATGAGAACTTACAATGTGCGAGAACCTGGTAATTCTATTTATCGGTGTTAACGATGGCACATTTTTTTCGCTCTTGGATGTTGGTGTCAGGTTGGAACAGGGGCAAAAAATATTCAAGCCATGTTATATTTTTCATATTAGATATTTAAAATAATATGATTATTAAATCTAATAAAATATCTATTTTAAATTAAATTAAAATATAAAAAAAGGATACATCAAAAAAATAGTTCTTTCATTTTAAATTTACTGTATAAAAAATGAAAGATTAGAGATAATTTTTGTACCCTTATTATGTCCCATTTATATTTGGCCACTTTTATTAGTGTTATACTACTTATTTATAATATTGATATTTTGAGGTCGTTTGGTATCAAGTAAGTAGAAAAATAAAGTATAACTTTCTGATAAATAAAAAATATTTTATTATTTGGTTTAAGGGAAGTAAAAAGTCAAAGAAATAACTTTATTATCATTAATTTACACATTAATAAAAATTATTGTTAATAAATATTATTACTAATAATTTATTAAATAGTATTAAAGGTTACAAAAATAATATTAATATGTATAGCTATTATTTCAAAACGATTAACTTTTCTACTAACAATGTTACACGGGGACAAAGATGGGGATGTAGAACTAGAAACGAAAAGAAATACGAAAACGCCATTTTTTATAAATATTAGGAAACGAGAAATGAAGGAAACAACAATCTTTTATATGTATATATGGATGTTTATTTCAGTTATTTATTTTATTTAAATAAATATATTTATTTTTTAGTTAATAATAAATATGTATATTATGTCTAGACTTTGTTATATACGTTTGAAAAAAAAATAGACTTAATTCAATAAAATTAATAGAGAAAAAAACTAAATTATTATCTAAAACACACTAGATTTAAAACACCACTCCTTCATTCTTTTCAAACCAAAAAAAAAATAAAGTTTCCTTCAAAAGTTCATCACCAAAAATATCAAAAACTATCAATATAGTTATAACTCGTTTAAGGCTACTATATGAAGTATAGATTTACATACAAAACTATGTGCTTATGATCCACCCCATTTTATAAGCGAGCTGCAAAAAACGTTAATATTTATTCCTAAGTAGTAGTACAACATTTCCATGACGGAGGAATCGGTGGTTCATGTATTGCTTTACCATGTGCGTACCTAGAAATTGTTAATAGTTTGTAGATTGTGGGGGCAAACTACCCTACTGTTGAATCTCAACCGGCCTATCTGAACTCGTGGATTGAAGTTTTAACAAATAGATATAGAAAGAAGTTCCAGATTACCATATTTTTTTTTCTTGATTATCTCAGGCATTCGGGAACTTCATAATTACTTTGCTGATCAAGAAGCAGCGATGATTGGTTAATTAAATGGGTTGAATATTAAGAGCATTACGGATTGCTTCATCTTGATGTCGGGTCTAAGAAGTAATTATGAAAAGTCTTTCGTTTTACACTTGGGGAAGGGAAGGAGAATCAGGGTATACATATGACTGAAATTTTGGACTACAATTAAGTATACTAATCTCCCTCTAGCATACTTTGTTTGACTTCTAGACTTGGGAGCCGGTTGATCGACGAAGTGAGGTATAAACTTCTTCTTCTGGAATTCCTTTCAAGAGCAGGAGGATGGGTCTTGCTTGCTTATCGAAGATGTCATTTATAACCGTCCATTGTACTCTCTCTGAATGTTATTAAGATGCAAGTAAAGGTCACAAAGACCATAGTAATAAAGAGTAGGTCCTATTTTTCGGACCTTAGTAACAAGGTGAAAAACAAAAAAGACAATTATATCCTATTTATTTGTTCACTCCAATAAAACAGAATATATATATATATATATATACATACATACTTCATACCTCTTTCTTTCTGGTTCCATACAAAATACTGCAAACTACTAATATAATCTATATGTATTCAATATATAAAACGGAGTATACTACAGATTAAGTTAAATTTGTCACATAATCTAATGAACTTTAGAACTTACTAAGTAACAAAATTATGAGATGGTTGTGTATTTTACATTTTCTTAGTTTAAAACTTACTAAAAATTGAAAGAAAAGTATAGTAACAACTTAGTGTGAATTACAAAATATGGCATAAGTAACATGTCCTAAGTTATTAAAAAAAAATTAACATATCTGTAAAACTTACCGAACACAACTAAGAGATTTGACCATAAAACTTAGGTGGCAAGACCCCTAGTCTTAAAAAAAATCCGGATCATGAGATGAAAAGCATGTAGCTAACTTGTCATTAAAACCATCACATGTCAGTCACCTAATCACTGCCACGAAAATCACATTGACCATTGATATGTATGACATTTCTCAAAATTTATTTAACCTTAATCCCCACTATCCCTCACATTAATAAACTTTGTTAAGGACATGCCAATGGATAGCAAGGCATATGAGAATCCGTTTAGTGAAGTGTAAGTAGATTAACTTGTTCTTTCTAGTTTGATTGTTTGTGGCATTGATTTAGGATATCATTATTCTTGTTATAAGTAATGATATTTTTTTTGTGTGTATTAGGTTATCTATGTATATGATTGCTACTGCTATTATTGTTGTCCTTTTTTATCTTATTATTTACATTACTTCATTCGATTGACTAATTTGTGTACTTATATTATAAGTTCATGACTAGTAGGTAAAGAATTTTTTTTCCTAATAAGCTTGCACATGTGTCTATTAGAAACAATTCATTAGTAATATCTAACATGTTAATATGAGATTGGGTATAAACATATGTTCCTAGAACCTAAAAAAAGTGAAATTTCATTCTTAGTAATTGTCTACAGGAAAGAAACAATAAACTTAAACGATCAAATTTTTCACTTTCTTTACAATCTTTGCAAACATAATTTTGCACGCTTTTAGAACTCGCAAGTTACTAGAGACGCAACTACATATATCTGAACTTTCATATAGCCATAAACCATGCAAGGGGAAAACAAAAAAAATGAAAAAAAAAAGATTATTCTTGTTGTTTTCAAAGCACAAGTATTATAATCCTCAAGCACTTCAACTAACCCTAATCCTATCAGTATTACACAACATCCTTGTAACCAAAGCTGGGCTTGAAGTCATTGGCACCACCTCATAGGACTTCTGAATCAGGGGGACCTTGGTATTTTAAAAATTGTCTAGTAATAAGTTAAAGTAAGAAAAATAGTGTGTTACATTAAATGGCACAATTGGTAAGGCAGAATTTATGTTCAATTGGTCACCTAGGATCAAAACAACCTAATGAAAATATGTTGTTTTTCTCTTTTATCACATGGAATGTAGAAAAGCTCTTTCTTATTTATTTATTTCTTGTTTTTTTCTTTTGAAGGCCTCTTTAGTTTTTTTTTCATTATACCTTTTTATATGTTAAAGTCTTTCGCCATCTACTTTTTTATTTTGTATTTTCTCTTTCTTATGTCGTTTCTTTACTTTTTACATAGTCTTTTATTGTTTTATCTCTTATTTAAATATGAAAAAAATTGTCAAATATTGGAATTTATTATTAAAAATAATTTATAGAAAAAGTCTGGAATTAAGTTTCTCAGATGGTGCATAAATTTATTTACTTTCGGTAAGGCAATATATTAGTTATTAAATAGTAAGCTAAATCTTTATTTATTTATTTATTTAGTGGAGTTTGGTGTAAAGTTGTGACTTCTATTTACGGTATATTTGTTATAATACGTAATGTGATATATATATATATATATATATATATATATATATATATATATATATATATATATATGTAACAACTCATTCGAATATTCTATTTAGTAATTAATGCATAATCTAGCACAAATGGCTTAAGCTAGCAAAGAAGAAAGGTGGGGAGGGATTCTGACAAACCAAGAGACGAAAATGATGAAGATGAGAAAAGAAGAGTTGAAGAGTTATTTAATCTACAATTATTCCTTGAAATCAAATACTCACATTCACCGCCCTAGGTATCAACATTAGGGATAAAGAGTGTGAGATTTTTTGAAGGGTAAGACAAAAGCCTTCACTTGAGTTTTGAATGTAAGAATGAGAGCAAGCTCTGGAATTTTATTCCAAAGGAGTATGTTTTTTTATTCAAGTGGGAGCTAACACATATATGGGGGCGTGTTAGGTTACTTAAGTAACAAAAATGATTATCCTACCCTCCATGGCTGACTAGATTACAATCCCAATACTTAGTTACATTATATCCCAACTGTCTAGTTAACGGCCCGTTTGGTAAATGGGAATGGGAGTTTGGGAATTAAAGAGTGGGAATGGGAATGGGAATTAGGAAGTGGGAATTTGTTTATTTAATCCCATTCTCATGTTTGGTATTTGATGGGGATTAACTTGGGAATAAAATTTTCCTATGTTTGGTACGTGGGAATGGGATTGGAAATATATTCATAAATTTACAAAAATATCCTTCTTATATTTATAATATTTATAGTTATATATATATATATATATATATATATATATAACCAATTATTTTTTTTCCATTATTCAACTCTATTTTCCTTATAATAAATCATATAATATTAGATCAGATCCGATCAGGTTAGATCTGATTCAATACAATCAGATCAGATAATAGTAATTATTATTATTATTATTATTATTATTATTATTATTATTATATCAAATAATATTTACAATAATAGTTATTATTATAATTATGATTATCTTTATTGTAATTATAATTATTACTATAATTATTATCTTTATTATATTTTTAATTATAATTATAATTATCATTATAATTATTATCGTTATTATATTTTAATTATAATTAATTATTATACTAATTAGAATTATAATAAAGATAATAATTATATAATAAAAATTATAATATAGTTATAATTATTATAAAGATAATCATCATCATCATTATTATTATTATAATTAATATTATTAATACAATATTATACATAATATAAGGTTATTTTGGTCTTTTTATTTTCAATCACAATTCCCACCCTTCTAATACCATACCCCCCAAGGAATAAATTGGTGGGAATAGACATCCCCAATTCCCATTCCCAATCCCATTTTTATTTCCACTCCCTCAAAACAAACAATAACATATTTAAATCCCTCCCTAAATTTCCATTCCCACCATTTTAATCCCATCAACCAAACTAGCTGTAAGAATATTGAAATCAGCTCCTATAAGCTAGCTGATTGTGAAAATTAAAACAAAAAAATCACATGCCCAAGCCCCTAGGTCAACCATTTATGGGGAGTACAAAGTGGATAAGACACTCGATCAACTTTAGATGACAACCAACTAAAACTAGAAAAAGTAAATAAACTAAAAATGGATAAAACACTAATTAACCAACCGGTACACCATGCCCCATAATTACCCAAATATAATGAAGTAAATGCTGCCAACATCTTCTAATCATACCAATCAATCCATCATGTTGATTGTCTCCTATTTTGTGTCCTAAGGATGCAAAATGGTTCCCGCATGGCTTGGATTTTTGAAAATTATTGGTTGGTTCTTACATGGGTTGGCTCAAATCATGTAGGCTGACTTTTCATGGGTTGGGTTAAAAAAATCAGCTAATAACTAACTACGTTGGAATGGCTTAAGCCATGAGAAAAGCTGGTGGCTTGATGAGCTAATGTATATAGTTTACGTGGCTTTCCACCTTAACTAACTATCTTTAACCAAGTTAGGGGTATTGTGGTACTTTTTAACTTAGAGAAATTAATTAGCATGCTTTTATCATCTATGGGGGATGCTCTTGCATCATCCTCTCTTTTTGGATAAGGATCCCCCTCATCCTTGCATGCCCTATTATGTAAATAAGGAGGCAAATCTCTCACATCAAATGTGTTTGAAATATTTCCCATTTATAATGGTAATTCGAGTCAATGTACATTGTTCCCTACCTTCTCAATGATTTTGAATGGCACATCACTCTAAGGCATAAGCATTTTCTTTCTCATGTTTATAAACCTCTCCTTTCAAAGATGTAAACATACAAGATCCCGTGGTTCAAAAATTTATTCTTTGTAGTACTTGTTTGTCTTCTTCTTGTTCATATGATTAATTTGCTCAATTCGGGATCTTACTTGTTCATAAAGTGATGTAGGAGCATCCCCTACACATGATAATAATTATCTATTCATTAATTTTTCTAAGTTAGGATAATTTAAAATTCTCCTTACTTGAACTAATATATGAGATAGATTATTAAGAGTCATACAACACCAAATAAAAGCCATCAACTCACCACCTTTCTTAGCTTGAATATGGCATAAATATGGCTTGGAATCAGCCAAGTGAAACTCGAAACACACCAGCATGCAACAGCCATATTTTGATCTCAAAATTCAAAAATCAAGAAGAAAAAAGAGCATGCATGCCTAATTTTGTGAAACGGGATTTGGAGCTTCAATTTTGCAACTTCCAAGACCTTAATTAACATAAATTAATGAATCAAGATGGTATACTACCTATAAGAAGGATTATTTTTCTACATTTGGTTAAGCATAAGCTAAATAAGTATACTAGAATTTTCCTTCTTGTAATTTATATTTCATTAGTCCTAATGCTAGTTTGTAAGATAATGACACTAGCTATAATGCATTGGGAAGGGCTGTAATGGTTCAAAAACTAGCTCCCAAGCTTATGGATTTTGGTTAGTTTCTTCCCTACCATAGTTAACTTATATTAGAGTCATGTTTGGTTAAATTTGTAACCATCTAGTTACCTAAAGGTTAGTTGTGTCTTTGTAATTTTTTATCAACCTCTTGCACTCTTTATATAAGTCAAGAGCTGAATGGAATGATAATCAACCCCTTTGGTATTCTATAGGTTTTTAACCCCCCCTATAAAGCTTAGTGCATAGTTTTGTTGATCTCTCAAAAATCTTACACTATGTATCTTAGGTGTTAATACCTTAGGTGGCGATTGTAAGTATTTGATCTCAAATTTTGCTTGAAGATCAAATTCCTTATTCTATCCTCTTCTCTATTTTATTTTTTTCTCTTTTGTTGGAATTCAGCCTAAGTTCCATCATCAACACTTAGCATAACCCAATATGTTTAGCAATTGTGCATCAAATTGATATCAAAGCTCAAGGTTGATAAATTGGGTTTTTTCTCAAATTCTGCACACTCATTCATCACTTCCAACCCTACATTTGACCACTACCACACCACCATCATTCAGCCACCCTACCACCATTCAAACCACCATCAAACACTACAAAATGTTTTTCCACCATTCGACCACCCTTCCACCATTCGAACAGCCACCAACCACCATTCGACCATTACTCGGAACACACCAGCATGTAGTAGCCATAGTTTGATCTCAAAATTCAAAAATAAGAACAAAAAAGAGCATGCAAGCCGGTCAAGAAAGGGGCACGGGGAAGGATTTGGGGCTTAAATTTTTCAATTTTTAAGACCTTAATTAACATAAATTAAGGAATCAAGATGGTCTACTACCCAACTATGGCTGCCGGTCAAGAAAGGGGCATGGGGAAGGATTATTTTTCTACATTTGGTTAAGCATAAGCTAAATAAGTATACTAGAATTTTCCTTCTTGTAATTTATATTTCCTTAGCCCTAATACTAGTTTGTAATCTAATGACACTAGCTATAATGCATTGGGAAAGGCTGTAATGGTTCGAAAACCAGCTCCCAAGCTTATGGGTTTTGGTTAGTTTCTTCCCTACCATAGTTAACTTATATTAGAGTCATGTTTGGTTAAATTTGTAACCATTTGGTTACCTAAAGGTTAGTTGTGTCTTTGTAATTTTTTATCAGCCTCTCGCACTCTTTATATAAGTCAAGGGATGAATGGAATGATAATCAACCCCTTTGGTATTCTATAGGTTTTGACCCCCCCCCCCAATAAAGCTTAATACATAGTTTTATTGATCCCTCAAAAATCTTACACTTTTTATCTTAGGTGTTAATACCTTAAGTGGCGATTGTAAGTATTTTATCCCAAAGTTTACTTGAAGATCAAATTCATTCTTCTATCCTCTTCTCTATTTTATTTTTCTCTTTTGTTGGAATTCAATCTAAGTTCCATCATCAATACTTAGCATAACTCAATTTGTTTAGCAATTATGCATCAAATTGATATCAAAGCTCAAGGTTGATAAATTGGGTCTTTTTTTCCCCAAATTATGCACACTCATTCATCATTGCCAACCCTACATTCGACCACTACCACCCCACCTCATTTGGTCATCCTACCACTATTCAAACCACCATCAAACACCACAAAATGTTTTTCCACCATTCAACCACCCTTCTACCATTCAAAAAACCAGCAACCACCATTTGACCATTACTCGGAACACACCAGCATGTAGCAACCATATTTTAATGTCAAAATTCAAAAATCAAGAAGAAAAAAGAACATACAGGCCTAGTTTTGTGCAATAGGATTTGGGGATTAAATTTTGCAATCTCCAAGACCTTAATTAACATAAATTAAGGAATCAAGATGGTCTGCTACCTATCTATGGCAGTCGATCAAGAAAGGGGCATGGGGAAGGATTATTTTTCTACATTTGGTTAAGCATAAGTTAAAGAAGTGTACTAGAATTTTCCTTCTTGAAATTTATATTTCCTAAGTCCTAATGTTAGTTTGTAAGCTAATGACACTAGCTATAATGCATTGGGAAGGGCTCCCAAGCTTATGGGTTTTGGTTAGTTTCTTCCCTACCATAGTAACTTATATTAGAGTTATGTTTGGTTAAATTTGTAACCATATGGTTACCTAAAGGTTAGTTGTGTCTTTGTAACTTTTTATCGGCCTCTTTCACTCTTTAAATAAGTTAAGAGCTGAATAGAATGATAATCAACCCCTTTGGTATTCTTAAGGTTTTTAAACCCCCCCCAAATAAAGCTTAGTGCATAGTTTTATTGATCCCTCAAAAATCTTACACTATTTATATTAGGTGTTAATACCTTAGGTGGTGATTGTAAGTATTTGATCTCAAAGTTTAATTGAAGATCAAATTCATTCTTCTATCCTCTTCTCTATTTTATTTTTCTCTTTTGTTGGAATTCAGTTTAAGTTCCATCATCAACACTTAGTATAACCCAATTTGTTTAGCAATTATGCATCAAATTGATATCAAAGCTCAATATTGATAAACTAGGTCCTTTTTTATTATCAAATTCTGCACACTCATTCATCACTTCCAGCCCTACATTCGACCACTACCACACCACCATCATTCGACCACACTACCACCATTCGAACCACCATCAAACACCATAAAATGTTTTTCCACCATTCAACCACCCTACCACCATTCTAACAACCACCAACCACCAACCACCATTAGACCAGTAATCACCCCACCACACCCCATTTGAACCAAACACCATACAAAAAGTCCCCACCATTAGACCATAACCCTTGTTCTACTCTCTTGTCTTACTTTTTCAACTTCAAACCATTATGAAAAACCAACAACTTCCTAGAGGTTTGAGTCTTGAATAAGCACAAAATTTAAGAAGGTATAGGGCTTTTGAGGCCTTAAAATAATAAAAGAGGAGAGTGTTAGGCATTTTGGAGTCTGTTACACCAAATGCTAAATTTCTACACTCAAGAAAAAATCTATCACCCCATGAAGAAGGGGAGGAGCCAAACCTAGAGAAAGAAGATAGTGATTTTAGATCTTATTATAGTGAGTCCTCTATGATTCAAGGAAGAAGGAGGCATGTTAGAAAAGAATCATCTTATGATATCAAAATAGAAATTATATAGTTTGATGGGTCACACAATTCGGAAGACTTTTTAGAATGGGAGTTGAGGTGTAATATGATGTTTGAGGCTAAATCTTATGATGATGAGATGTATTTCAAGGTTTCAATCCTTAAGTTAAAAGGGCATGCTTCCTTTTGGTGGGAGAACTTGGTGCATAAGAGGGGAAGGAAAGGAAATTCCAAGGTCAGAAGTTGGATAAAAAATAAATAAGTTGATGAGGGAGAGATTCTTACCATCTTCTTATACTCAAGACCTTTATAAGAAAATGTATTATTTAGGACAAAGTTTCATAAGTGTAGAAAATTATATTAGGTAGTTTGAAAAGCACATTATGAGACTTAGCTTGAAGGAAGTGGAGGAGCACACAATGTCAAGATTCTTAGGAAGTTTAAGAAGTGACATTGCTAGAAATGTAGAGCTTTAAAAATACTACAACCTAAATGAATTGTTTTATCTAGCCATTAAGGTGGAGAAGCATAAAAGAGAAAAAAAAAGGTTCAAAATTTGGGATAGTAAAGTTGAACCAAGGCACACAAAAGGGGTCACCTAAGGCACGTTCTACACCTAATACATTTGACATTAAGGGTAAAGGAAGGATAGAAATGGGTGAGACTATTAGGGTAAAGGATAGAGGTGCTTTAAGTGTCAAGGAATTGGACATTATCAAAATGAATGTCCAAACAAAAGGGTGATGGCTTTACTTGACCTAGAGAAGGTGCCATTGGAGGATGAAAAGGGAGATGAGCATTCGGCCATGGAGGGAGAGGCCAAAGTTGAGGAGGCCCCACCGGATGTTGAAGAGGCCTTGATGGTGATGAGGGTGTTACATGTAAAGGAGGTCTTGGATGAGGAGTCCCAAAGGGAAAACATATTTCATACTAAGTGTAAAATAATTGGTAAAATATGTTATCTTATTGTTGATGGAGGTAGTTGTACAAATGTGGCTTCTTGTAATATTAATGAGAAGCTCAATTTTCCGATTACTACACATGCTAAACCATATAAGCTTCAATAGCTTAATGATGGTTCTATTATTGAATCCAAAAAGCAAGTTGTTGTTCCATTTTCCATAGGAAAAACTTATCAAGATAGAGTTATTTGCGATGTAGTTCCTATGGATTCATGTCATTTGTTACTAGGTAGGCCTTGCCAATAATAGACATGTCAAGCATTATGGAAGAAAGAATACGTATAGCTTGAAATAGGCCAACAAAAATATTGTACTCATACCCCTTAGTATTTGTTCCTCACTTGTTGAGGAGGATCCAATTCATATGCAAGGGGGAAAACCATGTATTTCCTATTGATGCTTGAAAATAATGAAAATGGTAGCCCACTTGACCCAAGGGTCGAGACCTTGCTATATGAGTTAGGGGATGGTTTCCCAAATGAGCTACTTAGTGAGTTGCCTCCCCCCAAGGGGCATAAAGCACCAAATTGATTTTATTCCCAATGTTACACTCCCTAATAAGCCAGCTTATAGATGTAATCCTAAAGAAGCCATGGAGTTGCAAAGGAAAGTTGAAGAATTATTGCAAAAGGGTTTTATTAGGGAATCACTTAGTCTATGTGCGGTACTGACTCTTTTAGTACCAAAGATGGATTGATCAATGAGAATGTGTGATGATAGTAGAACTATTAATAACATTACTATCAAGTATAGGTATTCCATACCTAGACTTGATGACATGTTAGATTTCTTACATGGAACAAGTGTATTTTCCAAGATTAGCTTGAGGAGTGGTTACTATCAAATTATAATAAAGGAAGGAGATGAATGGAAGACCACTTTCAAGACTAAAGGAGGCTTATACAATTGGATGGTCATGTCCCACGCACCAAGAACCTTCATAAGGCTCATGGATGAAGTCTTTAGACCCTTTATTTCTAAGTTTGTAGTTGTGTAATTTGATGATATTCTTGCACACTCCTCTAGTAGCGATGATCATGTAAGGCACTTTAAGCTTATTGCATTAACCCTTAGGAGCAAAAAATTGTATGATAAACTAGAAAAATGTGACTTCTTTGTGCCAAAAGTCATATTCCTAGTTTTTTTTTGTATCAAGAGATGACATTTCCATAGATGAGTAAATGGTGAAGGCAATAAGAACGTGCCTAAACCCACATCCATTATTAATGTTAGATCCTTTAATTATCTTGTCTCATTCTATAGGCGGTTCATACGAGAATTTAGCACTCTTCTAGCACCCATCACATAATGACTCAAAATGGGATAATTCAAATGGATCAAGTTAATACAATAAGCCTTTGAGGTCATCAAAGGTAAGTTGAATGAAGCCCCGGTATTAAGGTTGCCTAACTTTGATAAGGTGCTCAAAGTGGAGTGGGCATTAAAGCAATTGTACTACAAGAAGGGAAGCCAATAGCCTTATTTAGTGAAAATCTCAATGGCTCAAGATCTAATTATAGCACCTATGACAAAGAATTATATGTTATTGTTAAGGCTTTAGATCATTAGTTTCATTACCTTAAACCATCACACTTTTTATTACATACCGATCATGAGTCCCTAAAATACATAAATGGGTAACATAAGCTCAACCTAGGCATGCTAGATGTGTATATTTTTTACAATCCTTCTCATTTGTAGCTAGGCATAAGAGTGAAAAAATCAATGTTGTAGTAGATACCCTCTTTAGAAGGTATTGTATGTTGTCATTTCTAGAAGGATGAGTCTTAGGATTTGGATGCTTGAAGGAACTCTACAAGAATGATGAAGATTTTGCAATATTCTTTAAAGATCAAGACAAGGTTTGAGGTCCCTACCTAATTCAAGAAGGCTTCCTTTTCAAGGGAAACAAGTTGTGCATCCCCAAGTGTTCCATTATAGAGTTACTGATTCGAGAAGTGCATAGAGGAGGATTGACAGTGCATTTTGGAATTAGCAAAATTTGTGATGTACTCCGAGAACATTTTTATTGGCCTAGTATGGTAGGAGATGTACAATCAATTGTGGAAAGGTGTTATAATTGCCAAAAGTCCAAGAGTCACTTCCACCAAGGACTCTATGATCCATTGCCTATCCCACATCATCCTTGGGATCAAGTGAGTTTGTACTTCATAGTGGCATTGCCTAAAACACAAAGGCAAGATGATGCCATTATGGTGGTGGTAGATCGGTTTTCTAAGATGACACATTTTTTCCCTTTCCATAAGATAGATCATACCTATTATATTGCTAATCAATACTTCAAGGAGATAGTTAGCTTACTTGGTATTCCTAAATCAATTGTTTTTGATTTGGATACAAAGTTACTTCTAGAAGACATTGTGGAGGTTAGTTGGTAATAAGCTTCTTTTTAGTATAGTCTATCATACATAAACAAATGGTCAAACAGAATTTACTAATTATACCATCACTATACTTTTGAGGAGTTTTGTTCCCAAATCCTTAAGGGATTGGAACACCAAACTTAGTCACGTGGAGTTTGCTGACAACCGATCTCCTACTTATGTAACATGTTTTCATCCTTTTAAAGTGTTGTATGGAGTGAATCCCACCACTCCCATTGATCTCATTCCTCTTCTCATTGAACACAAGTCAGTTTTGAAGTAAAATACAGAGCCAAAGAATTCAAGAAAATACATGAGCAAGTAAGGTCCAAAATTGAGAGAGTTAATAAGATGAATAAAAATAAAGCCAACAAGAACCGAAAAGAACAAGTGTTTTATCTAGGATATATAGTTTGACTTCACCTTAGAAATGAGAGATTCCTTTCTAAGAGGAAGAATAAACTAATGCCAAGGAGTGATGGATCATTCAAAGTTCTTGAAAATATTGGTAACAACACATATAGGCTAGAACTTCCACCAGAACTAGGGGATATATCAAACATGTTTAATATAGGAGATTTACTTCCCTACATGCATGATGAGCCTTATGAAGATAAGGAAGGTCCTTATCAAGAGGGGTAGGATGATGGAGCATCTCCCATACATGATAATAATCTATTCATTAATTTTTCCAAGTAAGGAGAATTTAAAACTCTATTTACTTGGACTAATATATGAGCTAGATTATTAGGATCCATGCAACACCAAATAAAAGCCATAAACTCACCACACTTTCTTAGCTTCATTATGTCTTGAATTTGGCTCAAATATGTCTTGGAATAAGCCATGTGAAACTCAAAACACACCAACATGTAGTAGCCATATTTTGATCTCAAATTTAGAATATCAAGAAGAAAAAAAGCATGTAGGTCTGATTTTGTGCAATGGGATTTAGGGCTTAAAATTTGTGATTTCTAAGATCTTAATTAACATAAATTAAGGAATCAAGATGGCCTACTACCCAGCTATGTCAACCGGCCAAGAAAGGGGCATGAGGAAGGATTATTTTTCTTCATTTGGTGAAGCATAAGTTAAAGTAGCATACTAGAATTTTCCTTCTTGTAATTTTTATTTTATAAGTCCTAATGCTAGTTTGTAAGCTAATTTTACCAGATATTATGCATTGGGAAAGGTTGTAATGGTTCAAAAATCAGCTCCCAAGCTTTTAGGTTTGGCTTAGTTTCTTCCCGACCATAGTTAGCTTATATTAGAGTCATGTTTGTTTAAATTTGTACCCATATGGTTACGTAAGGGTTATTTGTGTCTTTATAATTTTTTATCGGCCTCTTACACTATTTATATGACTCAATATATGAATGGAATGATAATCAACCCCTTTGGTATTCTGCAGGTTTTGAACCCCCTCCCCAAACAAAGCTTGGTGCATAGTTTTGTTGATCCCTCAAAAATATTACACTCTTTATCTTAAATGTTAATACCTTCAACGGTGAGTGTAAGTATTTGATTTCAAGGGTTGCTTGAAGATCAAATTCATTCTTCTGTCCTCTTCTCTATTCTATTTTTCTCTTTTGTTGGAATTCAACCCAAGTTCCATCATCAACACTTATCATGACCCAAGTTTTTTTAGCAATTATACATCATGAAGTTGCTTAAATACTTTTTCCATGTCACTTACCTCAATATTGATGTGTGCTTCAATTGGGAGGGGTATGATATTAATGAGAGTGGTAGGGTTTACTCCATAAACTATTTCAAAAGGGGAGTACCTTGTGATGAAAGTGGTGGAATTGTTGTATGCAAACTTAACATGGCTTAGCTTGAGATCATAATCTTTTAGGGATTTGTGAACCAAGATCCTCAAAAGCATTGTGAGAGGTTGGTTAGTAACCTTAGTCTGACCATCTATTTGGGGGTGATAAGTGATACCCAATAGAATTATAGTACCAACTAACCTCTAGAGGGTCTTCTAAAAGTATCTAAGGAACTTGGTATTCTTATTAGAGACAACTATTTTTGGGATACCATGTAACTTAACTATATTCTTGAAGAATAGATGGACTATCTAATAGGCTTCATCCATCTTATGAGAAGGGAAAAAATGAGACATCTTAGAGAACTGCTCTACTGCCACCTTAATAGCACCATTATACCTTAGGGTCATAGGCAATGCTACTATGAATTGCATGCTCACATGGCCCCATGGTTGATGTGGGATAGGAAATAGAGTTTAGAGCCCTTGGTGAAAATGTCTCTTGGGTTTCTAACAATCGGAGCACCTAGATATGATCCCTTGAACATTCTCCACCATCTTAGGCCAAAATAAATGCTGTTGGAGTAAATCACATGTTTTATGTATGCTAAAGTGGTTAAATAATCCTCCTTCATGCACTCCTCGAACCAGCAACTCTTGAAACAAACTCTTAGGGATATATATAACTTCTTATTTTTTAAGAGGAGTGCATATTGTATAACGTAGGGTCTACAAACTGTGTCTTGATATTCAAAGAACTTGGAAAATTCTTAATCACTTTGGGAGAACTCCTTCAAGCAACCAAACCCTAAAAGTCAAGCTTCTAGCAAAGATAGCATGCAATGCCTCCTAGAGTGAGTGTTGGTGCAATATATTGAAATTTAGCTAAACCTAATATCAAGTGATTTAATCTCAGAAAATTAATATTTTCACCTTACCTTAACTCTCTAACCCTAAAATTTTGGCTAAATCCCAATTGATCGATAATTAAACTATCATAATATCCTAACCTAAATTATATTAACCTAATTCTAATCTAAAATCAAAATGAATTATCTTCTCTTTTTCTTTTCCCTTCTCTTCTTTTTTTCTCCTATTTCTTCCATCAGCCAACCCCTTTTTCCTGTCTTCCTCGTATTCCTACATGAAACATTGTCCTTAGATAATATTTTTCATGCCCCCATCACCTACCAAGCTACTCCCTACCCCCTCAACGTATCAACTCCCCACTCCTATGATTGTGAGTTAGGGTTGAAATTTTGGCTAATCATTCCCCCTTTCCTGCATGCATGTATGTATGTCTGTATATATGTATGTATATATATATATAAGGCAAATTTAATGCCTAAAACATACCTCCTTCTCCCTCCAACTTTTCTGTAAAAAAATCCACCCCAAACCCAACCATATTCCCTTCCCTTACCTCCTCCTTGCCGTAGCTAAAATAGCAACAAAACCCACCACCAGTGAACCCAACCGAAGCAACTCCACCACCTTCAATAACCTTTTCCATCCCCTCACCCCAATCACTAGCCAAACCATTTGTTCCTACCCCCATCCATTGGCCAAAATCACCACAACTTACCCTAAGATCTAGCACAAACAGTTAAGCACCACCCCCACCATTCAACCAAACCAACAGAACCACACCCTCTACCTTCGTCCATCAACCACCAAAACCCCCCACTTTATTTCCACCATTCCTACCATTTCTCCCCTCCATCCTCTGGCCCCTTTAGTCGTCCCTCACCGCCTAGCAACAATAGTTTGTGCATTTTCCACCCCCTTAGCTTCGACACTTCTTGTTGTTCCTCCTCTCTTGGTTGCGTAAGTTCTCTCAAAGCACTTATTTGGTTTGTTTCGGCTTTCATCCATTGTTTTACCCCTTCCTATATCTTTTGCCTAATTATGATATTCAATCCTAATGGTGTTTTATTTTGGTTTCTTAGGTGATATTCTGAAGGTTCTGAAAGGGGTAGAAAAGATTTAAATGCGTACAGGCTAGAGCCTTACTTTGTAAGGATACTTGTTTGAGTCTAGGATTTTGGTGCTAAGTGTTATGTATTATTGTGTGTGATACCATGTTATTTTTATTATGTGGTTAAATATATAATTGTTCATGCTATATTATGTGATTTGATATTATGATGGAAAAAAATAAATTAGTTAAAATTTTTATGGTATCATTACAATAATATTCTATGTGGAAACTCTTGGTGTGATTATGGTAGTACTATAGGTTATTAAGGTATTATGAATGGTAAATGAATATAATAAGGTACATGGAGATAAATTGAGGATTTGAAAATATTGTTACCAATATATGTAAGATATACATGAAATAAGAGCTTTGTTATCAATAAGGTCATTTTGGTGAATATGGATTTAATATAGAAATCATGGTTTTTTAATGTGTTACATCATCTAAAATATGCTAAGGAATTTATATAAAGCTTTTAGAGTAGTCGTGAAGGGCCTAAGTTTAATAAAGTATAAAAATGGCTTGATTTGAGAATAGTAACCTTAAAATATGAAGGTTATTATCACATGTGTGAAATGGTAGATCCGAACCACAAAATTTGGATATATTGTTAATATTAGTGTTTTGGGAATGTTTAGTTAATCTGATAATTGTATGATCCCTACAAAAAAAGCTATGGCATACTTGTGAAATTAGAGCTTATAAGCCTTAGGAATAGTAACTATTGAGATAGGGTTATAATCGCATATATAAGACCTTAGAGTTAGGCCTTGAATTTTGGGTATATTTATTTTAATAATATTTGAGGAAGATTTAATAAATTTTGTGGATAAGTTATTAATAGAATAGGAGTTATGACTAAAATGTGAAATTAGTGTTTGGAGAGAATATAAGGATCTTTTTTTTTAAACAAAAGAATTTTATTGTTGGGATGAGAAAGAGGTGTTACGAGATTGAGACCAAAAAGTATCAACTACATGAATCCTATGACTAAACTAAGAGTTATTATGACCATATAAACATCTATGGTACAGAATAATGGCAATAGATTTAATAAGAGTGTTCCAATTACAAGAAATGCTATTAAAAATTTTGTTGTTTCTAGCCTTCCATATCTCATAAACAGCTGTGACAAGTAAACCTCTTAAAAGGATCATTTCTGTCCTCAATCAATCAGGAATGAAGCTAAATTCTTTAAGCAGCCTGTTCCAACTAATGGATGTTTGTCTGAGTCTCTTAAGACGACAAATTATGTAAACAATGCCTCCCATTGTTGAACATTGTACAAATAGATGAGAAATGGATTCCTGATCGGCACAAAAGGCACATTGTTGGTCCGCCATAGGAATGAATTTACTAAGGCGATCCTTTGTAGTCAAACGCCCGGTTATAGCTAACTAAGAAATAAATTTATGACTGAGGGCTATAGGGTTTTTCCAAATTGTTTTCCACCAAACACATCTCAGGCCCTTTTGCCTTAACTCTAAATAAATGTTTTTAATACTATAAGTTGTGTCCTATGGGAGGTTAGAAAAATAAGGATAAAGAGAAGTCCTTAAGCTTAGGATGGTCCTTAAAGGCTAAGATGCAACAGCTGGTATATCAATGTCCCAGGTAGAGCTTTGTTTGATAAATTTGCTATGGATCCATTTGATCCACAAAGTGTCTTTCTTCTAAGTAAGGCGCCAAAGATATATGCCAAGTGATGCAATGTTTTAGGTGCTGAGATCAATTAAACCAAGGCCTCCTTCATTCTTGGGCAGGCAGTAAGAGTTACAGACTACTGGAGCTTTATAGGAAATGGAGGTGTTGCTAGTCAATAGGAAAGAACGACTGGTAGCAATAAGATAATTGAGGACCTTCTTAGGTAAAAGGGAAACCTGACTCCAATACATTTGGATATCAAAGATAACCGATTTAATCAGTTGGAGTCTTCTAGCATATGATAGTAGTTTGGTGGCCCAATGATTCATTATATGCAGAACTTTATCCAAAAGAGTGGTCATTTGATGAGCATTAAGTTGTGTATTTCCAACAGGCACCCCCAAATATTTAAGAGGCAAAGAACCTTGTGAGAATGTCAAAAATTGCAGGATGTGCTCTCTGGTTTGTTGTGATACACCTCCAAATAAAATAGCGCTCTTATAGGGACTAATCGTCAAACCAGAAAGGTTTGCAAAGATATGGAAATTCTGCATAAGGCTATGAATAGATTGTATATCCCCATGACAGAAAAGCAACATATCATCTGCAAAAGAGAGATTGAAAATTCTCAACTTCTTGCACTGAGGATGTCCCTTGAAACTTGGTTCTTGCCATAAAGTCTTCATCATGCGGCTAAAATATTCCATGATAATAACAAAAAAATAAGGGGAGAGGGGGTCTCCTTATCATAGACCTCTCTTCCCTTCAATGGGATCCAACAAGGTGCCATTAAGGGCAATGGAATATTTCACACCGGAAACACACACCATAATGACCTTAACAAGATGGGGGGAACTAAAATGCTAGCATGGTTTTCTCTAGGAAATCCCATCTTATAGAATCATAAGCTTTGCAAAGGTCAATCTTCCGCATGCATCTTGGGGATATATGCTTCCTTCCATAGAATTTTAGAAGCTCGTGAGCTAGTAAAATGTTCTCACCAATTGATTTGCCTTTAATGAAAGTAGATTGTGAGTGATCAATAAAAACTGGAAGGATAAGCTGGAGTCTGCTGGTTAGGATCTTTGTGAAAGATTTGTATAACACAATGCAACATGCTATTGGTCTATAGTCTCCAATATTTTCAGCATTGGGAACTTTGGGAATAAGGACCAGCAATGTTGAGGTGATGAAGTTGAGGAGGCTTGCTATGAGGAAAGATTCAGTTAGGAATTTCCAAATATCATCACCAACAATGTCCCAAGCTTTTTTGAAGAAACAAGCAGTGAAACCATCAAGACCTGGGGATTTTGAGTCACCAATGGTAAAAATAGCATCTTTGACCTCTATCTTTATGAATGTTTTAATCAAAGGTTTTGTTGTTCCAAAGAGAGAAGGGGACCTTGATGTAGAACTTGTTGAGATAATTCCACAGGATGAGACATTAGTTGATCAAGTATTTGTATGTAGTAATCCCTAAAAGCTTTTAGGATATTATGATGATCATAAATCCAAGTCCCATTTGCTCCTTTGATCTTGGTAATCAAACTTTTGCTATGCTTGGCTTTTACAGTTGCAAAAAAGAATGTAGTGTTAGCATCTCCTTCATTGATCCAGTGAATGGCAAACTTCTGCTTGAGGAAGCTTTCCTCACATTGAGAAATATGTTCATGGAGTTGTAAAGCTTCTTTCTCCTTATATTGCAACTCCATGTTTGAAGGATCAGACCTAAGAGCAAGCTGAATAGTACTAAGGACCTATTTCTGAGAAGCAACCCTATCAGATATGTTACTATATTTTTCCTTGTTCAACTATTTGAAATGAGCTTTAAGCATAAAGATCTTTTGCTTCAAACATGTAGTAGCCTTACCTTCCTGAGTATTAGACCAAACTTGTTTAACAATGTTTAGGAAAACAGGAGCATTACACCACATATTGAAGAATTTAAACTGTTTCTCACCATGGGTGGAAGAATGTTTAAGGCCAACATGAGCTACACAATGATCTGAAAAAGGTTCCTCAGTAAAAGAAATAGTGGAATAAGGAAAGGATTGAAGCCAATTCAAATTAACCAGAACTCTGTCAAGTTTACAGAGGATACGATCAGTACTAATTCGTCTATTGCACCAAGTGAAAGTTGGTCCAGAAAAGGGAGGCTCATAAAGAATAAGTTGGTGGATGCATTCTCTGAAGTTAGTGATATCTTGATGATGAGGCATATCACCTTGGAAATTCTCCTTAGGGTGGAGTATGATATTAAAATCTCCCATAATAATCCAAGGATCAGAAGATATATTCCGTTTTAGGAGCCATTGCCAAATAGATTTGTGATCCTTTTCAGTATTAAAAGCATATATGAAAGCCATATATAAAAGGATTCCATCTGTAGTTAAAGCTTTAACTAATAAACTTGGGTCATAAGCAGAGATAAATGAGACTTTCCGTTTAGTGGGGTGCCAAAGATACCAAATACAGCCATTACCATGATAGTCATAATTATTCAGACAACAAAAACCAGGAAATAACTTGGCTATAATGCTATCAGCCTTTTGGGTTTGACACGAGTTTCAAGAAGACTAAAGAAAGAAGAATGATTGGTTATATACCATTTTGCTACTTCTTTCTATTTTTGAGGTTTATTTAAACCTATAACATTCAGGTGGGAGATCATTGAGCAGATTGGACGTGTGGTGTCCCTCCCCTATCTACTTCCTAATTTTGCAAACAAAATGTCTCCTTAGTATTAGAAATGACATCAAACTGGTTGTTCTGGGGTATGATACCAATAGGATCTTGTAGCATTGCTAAGTTATATTTAAGGGCATCTATTTTATGAGTTTTCTCAACCTTCCTCCAAGTAGCAGATGGTTTCATAAGAGGAACAGGTAAGCCAAGTTTTTGCTATGAACCATTCTGTAAGGTATTGAGCAGGTGAGGAATCGAAGGTTCTTGCATTGTCTTGTTCTTTGGACATGAAAGGAGGCTATGCTCCAAACAACCACAGGAGGTGCAATATGCAGGTCTCCATTCATACAAAATAGGTTGGGAAAGAACATCACCATTAGGATCAAGTATTTCAACACAGTCTAACAACTTTTTTGTAACATCCACTTCCACAAGGATTAGAGCATATGATACATGATCTGTATTCATAGTAAAAGTGCCCATATAAAGTGTTTATCCTCCTACATTGGCAATATGACTAAGAGAATTGGGATCCCAATAATCAAGAGGTAGATTCGACAGTTTTATCCATAAGGGTAAGAACTGAAATTTTTCTTTCCCAAATTGAAACTTCATATGCCATGCTTTGAGGATGAATGGCCTATTTGCATAGGTCCAGTAAGGGCAAGAAAGAATCCAGTCTTGATCCTTTGTAGAAACACATTTAAAGATGACATAACCATCATCATGCAATAGAATCTTCGGCGGAGTTATTTTTGGCCAATGTGATAAGACAAAGCATTGCATCTACCCTAGAGTAGGGCGAAATCTAATAATGCAGCCAACAAATGTGAATTGCCAGTCAATCGAAGAACGTTGGATCTTGTCCTTTTGTAATTGAATTATATACAAAGATCCCACTACAGAGGGGGGAATGTAAGATAGTGAGGACCCTGCATGGAAAATTCGATTACCAATAACTTTATCCCTCCAGCTCTGGTTTGAATCCTCAGAGGTAGTTTGATCGCAGATTCCAGTATGAAGATTCGGTATATCTTGTGAGTCACATTTTGGAATTTACGATGTTCCTGAATCAAACTTGTTTAAAAATCTAATGGTCTCATTGGATCGTGAGAGAGCAATCTGGTGCTGAGACGATTCAGGGGTAACATCGATACTTTGGGATGAAACTTGGTCAACAATTAAAGGATTAGGGTTAACAAATTTTGTATCTAATTGTGTCAAATCTTTGGTCGTATTACACTGTGATTCTTAAACACAAGGAATAACCAATTTGGGTGAACCGACAGAAGCATTTGATCTTAGAGCCCTCTTCTTCGCAGAACCTGCACCTCTCCTAGTACGAGCCATGGGAGAGAGGAGAGAGCTCTAATTATCATTAGGGTAAAACCTTTACACTAATTTTTATGAATATAAGTATCTTAACCTTAGAGAATGACCTTATGATCTTTATGATGTGTTTTACCTGATTTAAATGTGTTTTTTACCTATTAAATCCATCATGAATAAAACATTAATCATTTAAAGTGAAATATCACATGGGTCAGGTCGAGGTGTTTTATAAGTCTATTTCACTATACCATAATAGTGGCTTAGGAGTGTTTTTTTCCTAAAAGGTGCATTAATCTATTCCACTAGATTAAGAATATTGGGGCCCTAAAATAAACATGAATAATAATATGATTTGAGCTAATTAACCTAATGGATAAGATATTAATGATTTAAAGTGGAAGAGTACATGAGTTAGGACCAAAGTGTTGGGTCAATTCCATTAGATGATAATAGTGGCTCAAGTGTGCTTTCCTTAAGAGGTGCTTCAAACCATTCCATCAGTTTAAGAATATTGGATCAGAAGTGTCTTGCTCTGAGAGGTGTTGGGTTTGTTCCATAGGATAATAATAATGTCTTAGGTGTGTTGTACTTATCCCTAAGAAGTATTTTAGACTGTTCCACCGATGTAAGAGTAGTGGCTCAGGCATATCTTTCCTTGATAGGTGTTGGGTTGGTTTCACCAAATGATAATAGTGAGTTAAGTGTGTTGTCCTTGAGAGGTGCTTCAAATTTTTCTACCAGTTTAAGAATAGTGAGGTCCCTAAACTCAATGTAAATAAAAAAAAATGAAAAAGGTATGTCTAATGAAGAGGCCTAGATTAGTACCTACATTGTGATAGTTTACATGTGTAATTATTTTCTACTGTGAATGTATGTATTTATCTATATCCCTAACTCGAAATCATTATCGCCTTACTCAATACGTAGTGTACTGACCATCTTTTTCATGGGTGTTGCTTATTTTTACGAGCAAATTACCTTGTTGACTATGTGTAGATGGATGAGGACCTACGTGATGATTTTTCCACTTACGATGCTCTGTATAGGGTAGAGTGATGTTTTGTATCAGGGATTGGACGTATCATGCTATCTAGGGGATAGTTTTATCAAGATACCTTTTTGGACTCCTGGCTCCATAGTATCTCTTTTCTCTGCATTTTGATATTATACTTGGAGTTAAGCTCCAAGCTCATATTTATGTTTATAAAGCTACTCTCGTTCTATTTACTTTGTTTTAATTTTAATGGTTCTAGCCTT
Source organism: Tamarix austromongolica (assembly GCA_039764185.1). NCBI lineage: Eukaryota > Viridiplantae > Streptophyta > Magnoliopsida > Caryophyllales > Tamaricaceae > Tamarix > Tamarix austromongolica. The sequence continues at coordinate 49,464,284 of CM077814.1, read as the reverse complement.
GTGATTGATATGAGGATGGTATGGTAAGCTAGACTTACGTCACTTATGGTGGTAGCATCCATTATTTTGGTTATAAGCTTTTGTTATAAAGTAAAAATTAGGGTGTTACAGTTGGTTACAACATTTGCCTTTCCACTCTTATACTTAGTTACAAAAGGAAAAATATGGCAAAAACTCAATCCATCTAGAATACTTGGGGTTGAGCTTAAGTTGCCTATTTATGTATTTTAGGGACTCATGATTAGTATGTAACACAAATTGGGATGGTGGTAATAGGACCAATGATCTAGAGCCCTAAAAATGGCATATAATTATTTGTCATAAGTGTTGTAATTAGAGTGGGATTCATTGATCTTTTCACTAAAGTAGGTGATAGGCTTAGTTTCTTGTAGTAAAAATGCTCCACTTGCATCACATTCTATCTCAAACATTTTGGCAAATTCGGGAAACCTTAGGATGGGGGGCTTCACTTCATTTTCCTTTAATCAATTCAAAGGCTTCTTGGGTAGCTTTAGCCCATATTAATCCCTCTTTTTGAGGCATTAAATGATAGGAGTTAACAAGGTACTAAATCATTAGATGAGCCTGAAATACCCCAAAATTCTAATTTTTAAAATTATGGCTACATAAGGATTTATTGGAAAAATTAATTAAATAAATTATTTTATTAAAATATAGGGGAATTATTTAGGGAAAATCAAGAGAAAAATAATAAATAATTTAATTAGAAAAAATTAGGGAATGTTGCTAATTAAAATGGGATTTGGAAAAAAAAATTATTCAAAAATAGCCCAAATAAATCTAAAAAGGACTTAATTATTATTTTCTATATATTATTATTTTAATAATCCAAAAACACCAAAATACCCCAACCCGCCTATTTTTCCCTTTTTATTTTCTTTTCTTTTCTCTTTCTTCCTGTTTTCCCTTTTCCTTTTCTTTCTCTCTTTCTCCTTTTCTTTTTTTCCTTCTCCCCCCGACTTGGGCCAGCCCTACCCCGTGTAGCCCAACACCCCTTTCCCCTCTTTCACGGCCCAGGCCCACGCCACACCTTCCCTCCTTTTTTCCTTTCTTTCCCAGTTAGTCTGGTTTTCTTCCTTTTTTTCTTTTCTTCTTTCTTCCTCCCTGGACTGCCCAGTCCCGTCTCTTCTTCTTCCTTGAGGCACAGGCGGCGACCTAGTTGCTGCAACCTTACCTTCCATTGGCCACCACTGCCACGTGTCGTCCTTCCCTCCCTCTCCCGTCGCTTTCTTTCACTATTTCGATCCCAAGCGACCCCTTCCCCTCTCCCAAGTGCCCTGCCTCTTTCCCTTTCTCTCTTTCCTCGACCTCGCAGCCCTGCCATGGCAGAACCGCATCGACTGCCACCATCGGCCGACATGCCTGGAACCTGCACCCCTTGTGTCTTCTTCCCCTTGTCATCCCCCCAATTAGCCTATAAATACCCCATATGCAGCCTTAATTGGGTTTTTGATTTCGAAACCCAGAAATTGCCCCTTCTCGCCTCCGCCGCCCCATCAGACGAGCATTCTGTCACCACCAGCGAAACCACCCATAGAACTATCCCTTGTGTCACCCTCTACTTAACTAAACCCCATCCTCCCTTGATTTTCCCTGCATGAGCCACCCCGGACGTGCAAAGTTGCCCTCTTAATCAACCCCTCCTCAACCCCCACCGCCCTTTGCACCGCCATCCTCCACCATTTTCGCCACGACCACCACCCTTCACGCCTCCTAAAAACTCCTACAGACTCTCCCCTACCTTTCCCTGCCCACCTTTTCCCCTTCCTCCCTCTCCCTCTCCTTTCTCCTCCTTCCACCACATCTGCCGTAGCCGCTGTGCACCGCCATCTATGCCACCACTATCCCTAGGTGGTTCTCTAACCTTCCCAACTCCTAAACCCATTTTATACAAGTATTAGCTATTTTTAATAATATCAATGGTATTATCTATATTATTATTATTATTATCATTATTATTTTTAATATTACTATTATTGTTATTATCATTATTATTAATAATAATACTATTATTATCATTATCATCATCATTATTATTATTCTTGTTACTTAACCTTACTTTAGAAGTTTCCTAACCAATAATAATAATAATAATAATATTATTATTATTATTATTATTAATGGTCTACAACTTTAGTTTTATTATGATTATGATTTTCATTATTGTTACGACTATTATTATTAATGCTAGCTTTGGCCTATTATTAGTACTTTTATTATTATGGTACATATTTGAACCCTTATATTACTATTAACATTTTAATTATTATTACTATTAGTATTATTCTTAACACTATTTTTATTAATGTTGTTGTTGTTAATGTTATTGAAACCGAAGTTGACATATTATCATTTTGTTACTATAGAAGAAGAATACTCAAGCCATAGTAATAATAATAATAATAATACTATTATTATTATTATTTATTCAAATATTACTAATATTATTCCTAATGTCTTTATTCTCAACATTGTTACTACAGTATTATTATTATTACTATTATTGTTGTTATTATTATTATTGTGGCAAAAACATTCGAACCCTTATGTTATTATTATTTCAAATATAACTATTATCATTATTATCTTCAGCAATATTAGTACTTTGTTGGTATTACTATTATTATATTATTATTTTATCCCTAATATTATTATTAGCCTTAGCCTTAAGCATTAGTATTAATATTATTACTAATATCACTATTTTGCTATAACTAGTGTTAGTACTATTATTAGAAGAAATAAATCTAATAGATTTAATAACATAAATATAGCCATAAATATTAACATAAATCTATTTTAAATAGTAATAATCTAGTAGGCTAACTTGAGGATAAAAACCCTAGTTTTATCTTGTAAAGTTCCCTTAAATAATAGTAACCCTGATCTTAGACTAAAATAGGAAATAATAGTATTTTTGGTATGAGGGAAACTAATCCTTAGTATTTCCCTATTATAGGTGAAACCAGTCAAAACTCTAAGGAGGTGTAGGAGTGTGCACCAAGATCGGTGTCTTGTTAGGTAAGGGTGTGGCTAAGGCCTTATGTGTACTATGTATTTTTATATGCCTTGGATTCCATGTATAATGATATGTTGTGTATCTTGTGCTATTGTTATAACCGTTTTATGTGTAGCGCAGCTTGGAGTTGAGGTATGCTCTCGTATTCATTTATGGCATGTGTACGACATGTGTGTGCTATAAATGGTGCTATGATATGATATGGCCCTGTTAGGAAATGCATGCTAGGATAATTAATGTAGTGATATGGGATGGAAGGATGAAAAAGAAAAAAATGGGGAAGTAAGTGGACCAAGGGGAAGTAAGTTGGCCAAGAGGAAATAAATTAACTAAGGAATGTGGGATTGACCCATCCCATGATCCATGAGAGGAAGAATAGAAGGGGACTTTAAGGAAAATAAAGTAGATGTACTTTGCATGGGAGAATCTAGGGTTTACATGGGAGAATATAGGGTTTTGCATGGGAATTTTAGGATTCTACATGAAAAACTTCGAGAGTTTGCATAGGATGGATAGAGTCTGCATGGGGGTGAACTTTACGTGTGGAAAGTTTCCTTGGGTATGAGGAAGGTAATGGAAGAGTTGTTTGGGTTATTGGAGGCTTTGGGTGAAAAATAGTACGTGAGACAGTATAAGGGTGCATAGGAGACCGAACTAGGGTTTGGGAGGAAATCCTAATTTGAGAGGGTGGAAAAAGAAAAATTAAATGAGGTTAAGTGGAGTATGAGGTGAGAATGGAGGATTGTCATGAGTGGGGCAAGCATAAGTATCATGGGAAGCAAGAGTGGAAGGTGAGAAATGGAAGGGTGACTTGTGGAAAGGAGGATACTAGGGTTGGCATGGCCAGCTAGGGTTTGGTGTGGTCACCTAGGGTTTCGTGGTCACGCATGCATTTGGGGGAGTGACATGAAATGATAAGGGCTGAATCCAAGAGTTGTGATGTATGGGGTGTTAAAATAGTTGGGTTGCGTGAGGTAGAGGATGATGGGCCACATAGGCCCAAATTAGGGTTTTTTTGGAGAAAACCCTAGGGAAACTATGAATAGGCTTAGTGGTGTCAGTAGTGGGCCTTGACCCACACACCTACGAGTTGGGCCTATAGTGTGAGTAGTGGAATAAAGAAAGGATGTTGGGCGAGTTAGGAGGTGTAGAAGTCTCAAGATATGGGACTGGCCCTCTTGGGAGGATAAGCGTAGATGGAAATAGTCACGCATGTCTAGGGTGGAACTTTTCAAATAAAACATGGTAAAACATTAATCATGTAAAGTGGAAGATTATTGAGCTGGGCCCAGACCGATCCACCGGCATAATAGTGGCCAGGTGCCGAGGTGTCCTGGAGACCGATCTACTGGCATATAATAGTGGTTAGGTGTGTTCTGCCCTATAAGTGACCGATCCACCGGCTATAATAGTAGAGGATCCTGAGCTCAATAAACCAAACCCTAAGTTTGATAAGACACATAAAAGACACGAAGTACTTATAGTGGAACACCATAAGAGTCGGGGTCAGACCGATCCACCGGCATAATAGTGGAAAGGAGCATTTTTCCCTAGATACCGATCCATCGGCATATAATAGTGGTCAGGTGCGTTTTGCCCTGTAAGTGACCGATCCACCGGCTATAATAGTGGGATTCCCATACTTCTATGGATCGATAAAAAGTATGGTGTGAAATGATTACTATTCAGATAATTAGTTTATCCAGACTGTAGCTTGGCCTTTATTTATCTGAGAGATTGTATGTTATCATGTTATCGTGATTATATTATATACTCTTATGTGTTGGCCTTAGTGCACGGTTACCTTGCTCAGTACGTAGCGTACTGACCACCCATTTCATGGGTGTTGCTCATTCCCATGAGTAGAAGACCCATATGAGTTTTTGCAGGTAGGAGATGACATCTTCGATGCCTACGACCATTACGAGACATCAGGCGAGGCTGAGAGTTGAGACTAGACTTGGCTTGGAGATCGAGAGAAACTTGGCCGGACTCTATCTTTCCTTTTATTTTACCATGTGTCTTTTTATTCTAGTTATGTCATGTCGCACTATATTTTATGTTTTTAGGAAACTTTAGTTACTTACTCCTTGGTTTGTAATTCTTAAACCGCCCTCTGATTTCTGTATGGTTATTATTGAGTCATTTCATGAATTCTCATTTTTAATTAATAACTTGTGTTTGGTGTTAATCATATTCGGCCTTAGCACTTAACGGTAGGAGTGAACCGGTATGGTACTAAGTGTGGCGGTAATATCCCTAGAATTTACAGTTTTGTTACTCTACTTATGTTAAACCTTTTTGTTAAAATAAATTTTTCAATAGTAAATTTTGGGAATATTACAAAATCACTTATAAAATGAGGCAGGTACATGGAAAGATCTAACGTGTGTAATGGATGTTGGTGTAGGCCACATTTTTATTGCCTCCACCTTTGAATCATCCATTGAGATTCCTTCTTGAGATGCAATGAACCCTAGGAAGGTGACTCTTTGTACAAATAAGTCACACTTCTCTATATTAACATACAACTTTTTCTTCCTAAGAGATATAAATACAATCTTCAGGTGCCTTGCATGCTATTCACTACTATAAGAGTGTATAAGAATGTCATCAAAGTAAACCACAACAAATTTTAAAATGAAAGGCCTTAGGACCTAATCCATAAGGCTCATGAAAGTGCTTGGTATGTTGGATAAGCCAAAAGGCATGACCATCCACTCATATAAGCCTCCTTTGGTTTTAAAGGCGGTTTTCCACTCATCCTTATCCTTCATCTTTATTTGGTAATAGCCACTCTGCAAGTCAATTTTAGAGAACACACGATCCCTATGCAACCAATCTAACATTTCATTAAGCCTAGGTATGGGGTACCTATACTTGATGGTAATATTATTGATAACACAACTATCCACGCACATCCTTATATACCCATCCTTTTTGGGTACCAATAGGGCGTGTAGAACACATGGGCTAAGGGATTCATGTATGAAACCTTTATTTAACAATTCATTCACTTACCTTTGCAATTCTAAAGCCTCCTTAGGGTTACACCTATAGAAGAGCTTGTTTGGAATTATGACACTAGGAACAAAATTAATTTGGTGCTCTACGCCCCTCAAGGGAGGTAATTCACTTGGTAGGGCATTTGGGAAAATGCCCCCAAACTCCTCTAGTAGTGGCTTGACCCAAGGGTTAAGGGTGGTACTTCCTTCATTGCTTTCAAACATTAGCAACAACTATATGGCTTTCCCCTTGGTTATGCCCTTGTCTAATCCTCTACCATATAAGAACAAGGACTTCTTACATTTGATGGCTACCCTAACAAGCGAAGGTTGGTTGCTAAGGGGAGTAATTATAATGGATTGGTTAGCAAATTTGAGATAATAAGTATTCTTTCTACCATCATGCTTGACACTTCTATCATATTGTCAGGACCTACCTAATAATAAGTGACATGCATCCATTGAAACTATGTCACACACAACATTGTCTTGGTAGGTTTTACCAATAGAAAATGGGACAACTACTTTTTTAGTGAACTCTACTACATTTCCATTGGAGTTTGTAAGGTCTCGCATAAGTGGTAATGGTAGCCCAAGCTTCTACACTAGGGTACACGATGTTATAATTGAGAAACTCCCTCCATCCACATTAAGAGAGCATGATTTACCAAGAATCATGCAAATGGTATGGAAGATACTTTCTCTTTGTGTTTCCTCTACAACCTCCTTAGTGTGTAGCACCCTCCTTACCATTAGGAATTCCCTTACATCCGGTGGTGATACCTCATGGTCTTCCTCCTCATGGGTTGAAATGGCCTCCTCTTTTCCTCGTTTATACATTCATTTTAATAATGTCCAAACCCTTAGCACTTTAAATAACAAGCTCCTTTACATCTACTTGATTCTCCTCCTTGTTTCCCTTTGCCCTTGTCATCAAATGCCTTAGGTGTAGGGCATTGTATTGAAGGGGATGGTGCCTCTTTGGCCGAGCCTATATTCAACCTTGAGGCAAAAAACGGTTGACTTTTGTCTTTCTTGTGCCTTTCTACCTTGATTGCTATATGAAGTACCTCATCCAAAGTATAACACATATGCATTCTGATCTTCCTTGATATGTTATGCCTTAAGCCCCTAATGAACCTAGACATGGTGTGATCCTTCACCTCCTTAAGGTCAAGCCTCATCATCAACCTTATGAGCTCTTTAATGTAGTCATCTACACTTAAATAGCCTTGTCTTAATGGAAACATCTTGTTATAAATATCTTAAGTGTAAGAGGGTGGCATGAACCATTCCATCAATATTTTCATTTTGAGCCAACTCTTCACCTTTGAGTTATGCTTCATCCTTCATTGGCAGGTTATGTTTTTCCTCCATAAAGAAGTGTGCCTCTTCAATTTGAGCATTGTCACTTTAAAAGCCTTCTCATCATCATAGGTTTTGGTTTCAAACATCCTTGAACAGCTTACTCTATAAAATCCTCCAAGTTGTGAGATCCATCAAACTCGAGGACCTCCTTCTTGATTTTGTGAAAAAGGTTTTTCTTGTGGTTCCTTATTCTTGTTTTAACCCTATATGATACACTTGAGGATGAGATAAACATGAATTCATCCTACTCCATACTCTGTTTATCTTCATAGTCTCATAGGCGTGGGTTCTTTTAAGGCTTCACGGGTTGGCATTTGGGGCTAAAGTCTCAAAAATACCAAGAAAACATTTCATGTCATTTTGGACTATTCTATAGCTCGGTCCCTCCTTAGATTGTGTGTTTGATAAATGGTCAAGCCCCTAGGTGGTTGCTCTTCCATGGTGCTTGAAGTTGATGAAAAACAAGGGATATGAGTAGGGTTGTAAATGAGTTGAGATAGTTTAGTATTTGGCTCAGCTTAACTTATTAAAAGCCTAATTCAACTCATTTATTTAGTTAAATTATCTGAGCTTGAGCCTCACTTTTGGGCTTGTTTATTAAAAGAGCCGAGTCTGAGCTCAAAAAAGTGAGGCTTAATTCATTTTTTGGTTTTGACTTATGAGTTCGGCTCAGCCCGACTTAGCTCATTCGTTTAGTTAAAAGAGCTGAGCTTGAGCCTTATTTTGAGCTCATTTAGTTAAACGAGCATAGCCTAAACCTAGAGGTATTCGGCTAGGCTTGTCTCGTTTATAGCCCTAGATATGAGGTTTGAATATAGGGTGTGACTGAGAGGTGTTAGGTTGGCTAGAAAATGGGCATAAACAAAGGTGAGGGTGAGGGAAAATAAAATCTCAAATCTCAAAGCACTAATCTTGAGCTTGAGGGTGAAAAAAAAAAAAATTAAAAATCCCAATGTGTCAACCTTGAGCTTTGATACCAATTTGATACATAAGCTAAATAAATGGCTCAAACTAGCAATGAAGAAAGGTGGGCAGGGATTTAGCCACACCAAGAAACGAAAATGATGAAGGTGAGAAAAGAAGAGTTGAAAATTTATTTGACCTACAAGTACTCTTTGAGATCAAATACTCACATTCACCACCCTAGGTATCAATGTTAGGGATAAAAGGTATAAGAATTTTTAAAGTGTAAGGTAAAACCCTTTACTTGAGTTTTGAATGTAAGAATGAGAACAAGCTTATGGAATCTTATTCCAAAGGAATATATTTTTTATTCAAGTGGGAGCTAACATATATATTGGGGTGTGTTAGGCTCCTTGATTTCCAAAAATGATTATCCTACCCTCCATGGCTGACTATATTACAATCCCAATACTTAGTCACATTACATCCCAACTATCTAGTTTAAGAATATTGAAATTAACTCCAACAAAATAGCTTATTTCAAAAATTAAAATAACAAGAAACATCACATGCCTAGGCCCCTAGGTCAACCGTTTATGGGGAGTACAAAGTGGGAAAGGCACTCAATCAACTTTAGATGACAACCAACTAAAAATAGAAAATGTTAGTAAACTAAAAATGGCATTAACCAACTAGTACACCAAGCCCCCTAATTATCCAAAGATAATGAACTAAATGCTGGCAACATCTTCTAATCATACCAATCAATCCATCATGTTGATTGCCTCCCATTTTATGGCTCAAGGATGCAAAATGGTTGTTGCATGGTTGACTTTGCATAGCTTGGATTTCGAAATTTGTCGGTTTGTTCTTACATGGTATGGATCGAATCATGTAGGCTAACTTTGCATGGGTTGAGTTGAATTTTTTAGACGAGAGCAAACCATGTTGGGTTGACTTAAGCCATGATAAAATGTGGTGGCTTAGTCGATTCACGCATGGTTTTCCACCTTAGCTAATTAGCTTTCTCCGAGTTTGGAGTGTTTTAACACTTTCTAACTTAGAGAAATTAAGTAGCATGTTTCTATTATATGTGGGGATGCTCTTGCATCAATAATTATACATAGATTTAATGATATTGAAAAATCAAGAACATTTAGTTAGATTATGCACAACACATAATAATAATAATAATGATAGATAGATAGATAGATAGATAGATAGATAGATAGATAGATAGATAGATAGATAGATAGATAGATAGATAGATATTTTAGGGCCATGTTTGTTTTCTCATATAATACCTCTGATTGTCTAATATTGACCCCACTTGTAACATAGCTACGTATCTTCTTTAAATAATAAATGGGTTCATATCGCAAATGGTCCTCCTATTTGTGTTCAATTAACATAGTGACTTGGTTCTAAGTTTTTCATGTCCTCTCATTCTCTCCTATTTAGCATAAAGATTTTCTCTCTCTTTAACCTAGTAAGCAATGTTCTCGCTATACTGTTAGATCATCTCAAATAAGTAAATATTTAAAAAATGGATATTAGAAATATATTAATTTTTTTAAGGTAAAATAATATCAAATCAAATAAAGTGAACCACCCTTAATTAGATAAGCTAAGGTATAAATATGAAAGCATCATTAGAACTCTAAAGAGATCCTAGTAAGCTACTAAGACATGATTTGAAAAAATCATCACGGTTGATTTCTTATGAATACAACTAACTATTTTATGTTATTTAGAAAATAAAATTAATTTTTTAATAAATAAAATTACTTTTATAAATGAAATCCTAAAAATTAGGCCCACAAAACATCATTTATGTGAGTCTTCCCATTCCCTCCTAAGGGTTTAAACTTTAAAGGCCCTATATAATTGTGTGCTTGGGGTCACCTTAACTAGGAAAGTTATATGTTATTTTTATAGTTGTTACTTAACAATAATTGAATAAAAATAAATTACCCCTACATACCCTACTAGAGATTTAGGCTTAGCAACTCACTGACTCCATAATAATATACAAAAAAGAAAGAAAGAGGTAAAAAATTACAGCACACCATAAATGATCAAATTATGAGGAATTAACTAAAATCACATTGTAGAAGAAACTCCTTAGAGCATGTTTACTAGATCTAGATGCTACCCAATGAGTAGCTTGCTCAAATTTTTGGTAAAACAAAAAACAAATCCTATAAATTACTAACATGTTCTCAAATAGAAGGTATAATAGTAATACAAACTCTAACATACATTATATATCTCACCAACATTATCTCAACTAATTTACTATCTTAATTTTAATATTATTTATTTACATAACCCACCAAATCAGTTATCTCCTCATTTTCCTATGTGGCTTTGTTCTTTTTATTTTTTTTACCACTCTCCCACTATTTTTATACCCAACCGATCCACCATTATTTCAAACACTCCCCTTTTGTTGCCCTAATAGTTTGTCATTCTATTTTCTCTCAGATCAAGTTTAACGGTAGCTTAAAATATATTCCAAAGAAAAAAGTTGGTAGTAGGCTACTCATTTGCTACTATAAAAAAATATGTTATAGTGGTAATTTAATAAATTGAAGTAGCTTAACACCTTTATTTTATTTGGTGTATGAAAAAAAATGTGACCCATCGTAACACCCCAAAATTTATAACTAAAAAAATCCATTTAAGCACAAGAGTAAAACAACATAAATGAGTGTTACCGTCGTACTCGACATAAATCTAACTTACTATGTCATTCTTACATCAAATACAAGGAAAAATAGCTAAACACTTAAAATATGATAAAATGGAGAATAAAATAAATCTATAAGCATAGATAAGAGTTTGGATATTAACTCTGAATATAACTTTTAAATACATAAGAGGGATATAGTAGACGAAGATTCCCAAAAGGTATCTAGGTCAAACCAAGATCTAGATAACATGAAACTAAATCCCAAGCCCTAAAAATAAAATAATCACACATTCCTGAGTAGGGCATCATACACAACAAAGTCATCCAATGGGTCCTCAAAAACCTGCACAAACTCAACTTGATCCTTAGCTCATAGGAATGAACAACACACATAAAAAGGATGATCGGTACGTTACGTACTAAGTAAGGTAAAAATACAATCATAATAGAGTTATACAAAGTCATAGTGTTTCATAGAAGAACACGCATATGTATAACTTAACATAAGATGATGCAAGATGATAATTGAATTTAGGTATGCTAATATTATATAATCAATATTTATAATCTTATTTAACCTATATTAACCAAATATCCCCTAAAATAGTCAAAATACCCATATTTTCACAAATACCTTATGAGTCCCAATATAATGGATTTTCAATCTTCCACACACATCATCATGAAAATACATAACCATAAATATATAGAAGCCTCAAATCCCAATTCAGATATGGATTCATGCCAAACTTTGTGGTTTGCAAAAATAGGCTTAACCAATAATATGCACAAACATATGTTATCATAATTTTCTTACTTTTTCACCACATGACATGAGATATCATATGACATTATTATATAATAACATTATCCATATAATAATTCCAAACATGATATCACATAAAAATATACACATTACACATAAACGCCCTAGCTCTGACATGTATTCTTACCGAAAGTATTTTCAGTCTCTAAGCATGTAAAACCTACTACTCTTCCTCCAATACCACCAGAATATCACGTAAAAGCAAAAAATATAACAAGATTTGACTTAGAAAATTTCACTAAGAAAACTAAGTAAAATAGAGATAACTGAATAAGTGGAAGCGCTTATACTAAAGATAGTGCATGGTGGAGGGCACGACGACATGTGAGGAGGAGACTAAGGCAACACAACCAGGGAAGGGTGTACATGGTTGGGGTGTGTGAAGGTGAGAATGGTCATGATCCTCACAATACCAAACTGAGGTGAAAACGAGGAGGGGGAATGACACAACCATGACTTGGGGAGGCTGATGGTTGGCAGGTAAGGTGGTGGTGATGATAGAATTGGTGATCAGTAGTAGGCAAGAAGTGGTTGGTGGTGGGAGGGGTCAATGGGTGCTCACGAGAGTGGATGGTGGCTAAGGTAGATAGGTACAAAGTAGGGAAATGGATGGTGGCTGGGTTGAGGTGTGATGGTAGAGGTAAGGGCAGAAGAAGAAGGGAAGGCTTGAGTGGTGGTGGTGTGGGGTGGCTGCAAATAGGGCAAAAAGAAGGAGGAAAGGAATGAAGGGGATCAGCTTGACTAGTTTATTGTTGATAGAGGAAAGGAAAGAGAAGGTAGAGTTGAGGGTGCATGCATAAATATAAATATATATATGCATGGGTTGGTGAGGGAGAAAGGAAACTGACGGGGAAGGCTTGATTTGGCATGGATGGTCAAGTGGGCTAGGTGCGACAAGTTGTAGGCTATGCAGGTGAATAAGGAGGGTAGCAATATAGGGTGTGTAGGGGGTTAGTGTAAAGGGAATTGGTGGTTAGTGTAGAGGCACTTGGTGTGCATGGTTAGGAAGGGGAAGGGAAAGGGATGCGTGTGCATGGGAGAAGGGCATGCATGGCTTGAAGTGGAAAGAGAAGGCGGTTGGGTGGCACGTAGGTCGAGAAGGAAGGGGGAAGAAAGAAAAAGGGAAAAGAAAAGGGGGAAAAGGGTAAGAAAAGGAAAAAAGGAAAATTTAGATTTAGGATTAAGTTTAAGTTTAAAATTAGTAAATTTGCTAAAATTTAATCTATTTATTATCCAATATTAGGGTTAGGCTAAAAAAATGTAGATGACCCAAAAATTAGAATTTGAATTTGGTTAAAATATTAATTAATTAAGATTAGATAAAATGTTAGAGTATTACATCCACCTAGCCCCTTTTCTTCACTTTTTTCTATGCTACCAATCCTTCCCCGTTATTTACAAAGCCATTTACAAAATTTCCAAAAGATTTCTCATCATATTGGCTCTTAGAAAAGCAACATTATGCTTATCATAAGCAATGCCCAACTATTGAATCCAAGCTAGAAGTCCTCCATATGCCTATCTAACTCATCCACAATCATATTAAAGTCTCGTTCATTGTGAATGATATGTAGTCTCGATCATCTTCTTCTACTATGTCAAATGAAATTCATGTAGAAGCTTCATCTACAAGGTCCTCCATTAAGGTCATCTATGTTTTTTGATAATTTGACTTTAGTATCTTCTCATTTTAATTGAATTGCACTCGGATAACTAGCTAGTGAAAATAAATCACCTACTTCATTCCATTTAAGTACTTTTTTAGATATTCAAGTAAAACTAAGTTTTAATATAAAAATACCTAAGCTAATCTATTAGAAATATAGAGTACTTAAAATATATATCATGTCAAATGTCAAAATAACAAAATGAAATTTATCTAAATATAAATGTTGTGGCCATTCTTTCAATCATGATCACTTACTAAAATTAAAATACATTTTTAAAAACTGTTGCTGAATTTGAATCCGAAACCCCTTCCCAAATCAAGTATAACTCCATCAAGGGTAATGGAAAGAATAGACTAACCACGAACTCAACAAGGGCAAGCGGATTACAGTACGAACGCAAGTGATTAATTCTAAGCTGTCTTCCGGCGAAAGGCCATAAATTAAGAACATCATGTGATCTAGAATCAAATATCAATCAAGTCCTACAACCTAAGGTCAGCATATTTTCCCTCTGCTATATGGGAGGTTGCCATTATTTGATTAGCACAAATGAAAGAAGATGCTAAAAGGCCGCGAGCTAAAAGCAGGAAGTCCCTCGCCACTGGGAACCAACGCGTAGCTTGTATTAGTTCTCAACTTCGCCGTAATACAAAATTCCAAGTCATAGGCTCAATAATGGGTTTCACTTGAGAAAGACAACCAAGAAATAAGAAGACATATGCCACTAACACCGTAAGAACAAATGCATGCCTCGTATTAGTTCTCAAACTCCACCGTAATACAAAATTCCCATAGGCTGAATAATGGTTTCACTTGAGAAAGGTACAACCAAGAAACAAGAAGACATATACGAACAGTGACGTAAGCAATTCTAATGTCCATGTTGGAGGTAATAATGCTGCAGGGATTGTTGGACCCACACATGAACCGCAGAACCAACCAGCTACAAGGGATCCAAATCTGTCAACAAGCAAGTGTGTGTAAGCAATAAGGAAGAAGCGTACAAAGACGCTCGCTTACAAAAGAGAGCGATCTGATTTCTGATCACAGGTGACTTACCCAAATGCAAAAGCTCTGCCTATACTCTTTGACTTGTCATTTAGAAAGTATATGCAAGCTGCTAAAGAGATTGCCACCTGCAAAGATAAGGTTCACAAATATTAGTGCTTTGCTCACAGGCAACCAGTAAAATGTACACAAAATGTAATCAGCATATGCATATCGCATGAAAATATGCCCTTGCTCAAGGGCAATAGTCAACTACCACTTTCTTCCTCCACCAAGGTGGGTAGATCATTATGCTTCATCCTCCAACAAACAGCTCATGTCCAAGCAATAATTCATTTTTGCAAAAATTTTGTTAACGACAATGACAAAAGTATCCATGATCCATCATCCAAGTCAAAAGAATGGGTTTCAAATTCAGTCCATAACACCAACAAATACGTTGAATGAAGTTCATACAATGATTGGTACCTCAAGATAGAACCCTATGGAGTGGGGTCAAACATCTATAACAACTTTGTTGGTATATGTATATATATATATATATATATTGTTGTTGTTGTTGTTGTTGTTGTTATTACAAAAATTAATATATGAAGTTAATATATAGTAACCTGAAGTGGTCAATATCCAATCTGATTGAGTTTTAGGTTAACTACTGTTGGTGAATCATCAGTCAAATATAAGTCATGTAACAACCTCTCCCTCTCTCTATTTGACTCTTTTTTTTTATGGTGAAATACAAACACCAGTGTGTTTGGGTTATCAAGTGGGAATTTCATTTTTGAACATAAAATCAGTTATTCTCTCTCACTGAAAACCACATGTATATATAGAGCAAAATGAGAGATCCTTTTAATCATGATTCCTCTTCCATTCTTGAGAGACCAATAGGGATAGTTGAAAATATATATGTACTGGTTCCTATCCCAATACTTCCTATGGTTTCAGCCACCATCTTGAAGAAGACTATACATGCTAGTAGGACTATTGGTGATTTGAGTATCTGCTTTGCCAATTGTATCAATGGCTGAAGATTAGTATCAATTACATTTATATTAGGTTATTTCCACATGAGTTTTGGTATTTGCACAATTGAGGATGTAAACGCGAAATATGAGTATCAATTGCATGATTCTATGTTGTATTTATACAGTAATTCTGCAAATTTGTTCAGTCTTTACTCTATAATCACTACTTAGATAGTTAGATGAGTGTCCATCAACATGAAAAGAAGGCATGAAACTCGATATCAAGTTGATGTGGAACAAACCTGAAAAGCAGGTCCAGCTTCAGCAGAGTTTATAACACTCCAGCCAGCCATGAATGCAAACAAGAAGAGTCTTCTAAGAATAATTACAGCTGGAGGAAGCTCTATAAAGTTGAGCAAATTTTTGACCCAAGGAGGGGATTCCTCAACTCTCTTTTTCAACCTGGTCTTCAAATTGATCTTTGTCTTCTTCCTCTCCGTAAAGCTTCTCATAAGAAGTTTCTCAAATGCAGCTTCTATTGACTCCACACTTCTCTCATCTCCAGCATATTGCTCCAAAAGAAAATTGCGTGAGCCCCAAATTTCTTCCTCTGAGGCATAGTTACTGATGCCAAGGCGCTTATAAGGATCCCAAACATTCACCCTTGGGAACTTTAAGACATTACCTACAGTGGCTCAGGCAATCATTTAGTTTGTAAAGAACACATTAAACTAATTGAACGGAGAAAAATTAAAGCCAAAGAACAAATACAAATCAAGAAGTTGATAAAATGTCTGCAGTCAAAAAACTGACATGTGATAGTTTTCTTATGAGATGATGATAATTATTAGCTTAACAATATTCGTTGTAGCGGAGAAAGAATAGCAAATCATTGGATATTTTTAGACTTAGCAACTCGCATCGATATGTCAGCAGCTTTTCCCAGACATAAAATCAACATTCAAATATACTTTAAGCCAACGTGGAAATATATATTAGACCCTAGTTAGATTCTCAAGAAGGATGCCAGCTTATGATTCCTCTTAAATTATGTTCATATGCCTAACTAAGAAGAAAGCCTACAATAGAGACCTCCCGAGGATGCATCCAATAGATCATGTATCTAAATTTGTTCGATTCATTTTTCCCCATGATCCAAAAGGAGAAAAACGTTCAGCTAATGTGATCATAAACTTCCATTTGACGCTGTTCAATGTTCCTAGCCAGCCTCATAACCACACTCCGGTGCATGGCCATAAAAGCATTTCAGTTTTCTATGACAAAAATAAATAACCAATCAAGGCCAAACCACATCAAATTCTAACATTGTACCTAAGGGTCTTGCATTTACCATCATCAATGATGAAGAAATCAAGTTCTGGAATCTATTTTCCACGAAAACCGTTGACAGCAAATTGAAGATTTTAAAAATAAGTCCACTAAGCTTGATCATCCATCTCAACATATCATAAGATTTTGTCTGCTTTTTTTTTTGAGAAATTAAAGATTTTCTACTTGAAATAAATAAATAAATAAATAAAAATTGCCGAAGAGATTGTTGTTAAACAGCAAGTTGTCCAGATTTATTATAAAAATAAAAATAAAAATTATCGATTATTGAAATAAAATAAATAAATAAAATAGCCGAAGAGATTTGTTGTTAAACAGCAAGTTGTCCAGATTTATTATTAAAAAAAAAAACACTCTCGATTGCAAGATTGTTGAAATAAAATGTGGTGAACTAAAGTAATAATTTGTCAGAGAACAATTGAGCGATGGCAAGACATCTCCATTTCTCAAAAATAGCTTCATTAGCCCTTACGTACTTGTAATTTCCATGATGATAATATCTGAATCCTCATCTTTCCAACCAACCTGCCAGCTGTTATGCCCACACAATGCAAGAAGTTCCACCCATCACATCTGGCCACCTTACTCCTTGTTCACCCCACACTTGAAGACTTACTCTTGATTCTCCAAAAACCTCTTTTTGTTCGTCAACCACCTAAGTCTCATTCATTTGTTAGTTCATCAACATCCAATCAATCAATTATTCTCCTTATGTTAACTCCCGGCCTAAGAGCGTTCTCTGTAAGCATGCCCACAGTTTAGGAATGAATGTTTGAAACAATTTTCGGAAGTAATATCATACATCGATAATTAATCCACTGTTAATTCAAGTTATAGCCAACAGATACGTCTTATCAAGCCTCAAAAGAGGACAAATAGACTCTTCTTTCTCCTACAACCAAAAGACTAACTAATCTTCATCTTGATTCAATTTTATTTGCAAAATCCGAGAAAATGAAGGAAAGGTATAATAACCTCAACTCCGGTAGCGTCAACTATAAGCATGCACCAAGAGACAAAGAACGAATAAAAACACAAGGTAAAGCAAATCAACCACCAGTAGAAAAGGCCAATTATCATCCAATTTCACATAGTTGTCCTGCCATAGTTCTGAAGTACAGATTAGGACACTTTCTCGCGACTCAAATGAATTAAAAGAACCCTTCCTTCCATGAAACCAACCCACCTCCCCAAAAAAAAAAAAAAACACGAAGCTACAAATGAGAAATGTTTATCTACTTCGAAGCGAATAAAGTACGCAGTGAATAGAACAAAGAGTAGTATTGACAACATTTACATATGTTGAAACCAATAAATATGGGGGGGGGG
This sequence comes from Tamarix austromongolica, assembly GCA_039764185.1. NCBI lineage: Eukaryota > Viridiplantae > Streptophyta > Magnoliopsida > Caryophyllales > Tamaricaceae > Tamarix > Tamarix austromongolica. The sequence continues at coordinate 49,446,122 of CM077814.1, read as the reverse complement.
GGAATTCAGTTGAAATTGAGGTACCTCCACAAGATGCATCCATAACACATTTTGGACGTCTGAAATTCAATCTAGGAGTCAACAAATCTTTGGTACTCTCACAAATTGAACTGTAAACATATTAATTAACACAGAAAAGAAGAAAGCATCAATTAAATTCTGAAAAGAGAAGCACGGAAGGAGTGGGGGGAAGAGAGAGGATGGCTTACAGTTTATGGCCCAAGAAGGAGCTGGAGAAATTAGGGCTTGTGGCCAAAGTGGAGATCATAGTTAATTGAGCGAAATGAAAACGGAGAAGTAGTATAACGCAGCAAAATTATCTAAAGCACCATGGAAATAGCAGCGGCGAATGATGATGGCGTGTGAACTGAGAGGGCAGCAGCCGCCTACCGTTGACAGGTAGCTGGAGCCTGGAGCCTGGAGCCTGCAGCCGGAGGAAGATGACGAGCGGTCGGGACTATCTATAGATGCAGTGCAAAATGCAAGGGCCGCTTTCTTATCAGTTATCACAAGGGCACAATTTTGTCGACATGTATTTCATACACTCGAGCGTGCATTTGTACATTTGTATGTATCCGGCTTTCAAATCGACCAAAAAAATAAACTCAGTAATTTGAAAAGATAATAGTAGTTGGTTAAAGTAAAAGAAAATTGTTATAATTATCAAAGCAGTATATATAATCACTGTATTAAATGACATGATTTCTCTAAAAATATATAGTCATCATTATAACTAACATATTAATATAAAAATTATATAACAATCACAATAGGTGATAATATGATTGCCATAAAAATATGTATAAAAATGACTCCCAAACTTTATTATTAAATATTTTCATTTAGTGAAAGCATATTAATAATATAGTTGGATGTTAATACCATACTCAATATAAGTCTAAATTATCATACTATTCTTACATTAAATGTAAGTCAAAACAATTAGAATTTAAAATATGATAAATAAAGAATGCGAGAAACTTTCAAAAAGTTCAAATAAGTATTTGGATATTAACTCTGATTATATCATAAATGAAATTACAATCAAAAGAGATCAATTAAAACTAAGAGTTCAAAAAGGCATTCAAACAAAAATAAATATTTAGATAACAATAACTCTATGTTTAACCCCAATGCATATAAGGTCATCTATATGGTCCTCAATGACTAGCACAAAATCACATGGGCAGTTTACTAGTTGGAAAGGGTAGCAACTATAAAAAATGATGATCACGTATACTACGTATTAAGTGAGGTAACAATACAGTCATAACAAGGTTATATAAATTATTTAAGGTTTTGGAGAAGAATAAACATGCATAATGTTCAACCATGATATGTCACAATAGAATAATTGAATCTGAATTTCCATCATTAGATATAATCACAATCCATTTTCTTTTTCACTTTGAGTTTAGGACCTTACTATTCTTACTTGGGTGAAACAGACTGAAGCACCTTTTAGGACAAAACACACTTGAACTATTATAATCATATGATAGAACGGACACAACATCTATGAGAAAAACACGTTCCTAACCACTATTCTTAAGTTGGTGGAACGGTTAAAAGCACCTTTCAGGACAAAATGCTTATGAACTACTATTATCGACTAATAGAACAGATACAATAACTCGATCCTGATTCACATAATATTTTACTTTGAATAATTAATGTATTATTATATTATTGTTTATCTCAATATCAAAATACAGACAAGAATATAAGTATGTGAGACACAAACTCTCGACTAAATATAAATATACAAGACATCATAAACACAACAACTTGATGATTAAGACATTACTCCAAGAAAAAGCAACCTCTCATTCGAAATTCTAATTTTACAAGTTAAGTATAAATCCTCCTATAAAACTCATATCCTCACTAAATTCAGTGGCCCAACCCCAAATAATATTTTTGACAATATATCTAAAAATCAAGATCTAAGTCCAAAATCTTATACATGAGATAATGAGCTTATCTATAGGATTATTATTTCCAACTTAGCTATTTTCTCATTTTACCATACTTATGTTATTCATAATTACCCCAAATATTCCACGTATCATTCTTAGCATATTTTACCTCTATTGTTATTTTAGAATTACCAAAATCCCACATTTAACCTATATTGCCTAAAATGTCCTTATTTTATTGAAAGTTCCAAAATCTAATTTTAGGTAACTTATGTCTTACTCAATCATCATTTGATCTTATTACTTATGAAATAGTTATATAACCCTCCAAGATTATCATGGTATAATTCACCCAATCACATATGACCAAAATGCCTTTACGATAGCCATAATAACCAAATTCACACAAAAGCTCTACAAATCCAATATCATTATTTTCCGACCATCAACTTCTCGCATCACCAAATAAATTAACCACTTTCATTATCCACTTTCCTTAATAATTACCACATTACAATACCATGGATCATGCAACCTGATTTAAGATTTTTCAAAATATTACTTTTTATATAATATACCTGTAATACCCCGATTTTTACTACTAAAAAATTTCATTTTACGGCGGAAATAATTAAGTAAAATATTAGAGGTTACCGCAGTGATCGACGTGATTTTAGCTTATGCAACCATCCTTACATCGATCACAAGGCTAAAACATTTAAGTTAACACGATGAAATTAGAAAAAAAAAAAGAACATTTATAGTATAATAATGAGTTTAGAGCCTAACTCTTAGTTAACAATACAAAATACAAAAGAATGGATACCATGAATCAAGAATCCAAAAAGAGTATTCAGTTAAATACATCGACCGGAAAACAAATACTCTTCGCCCAACCTCTAACATAGATGAAGTCACTTATCCCTACATAGGGCATCATAAGCAGTATAATCATCTAGCTGATCATCTAAAACCTACATATAAGATTCAGGGTCTCCTACCCGTGGGAATGAGCAGCACCCATAAAACGGGTAGTCGGTACTCTACGTATCGAGTAAGAGAACAATACTATCGAAATAGGGATACAAATAATACATACTTTCATATTAGATAATAAGTAAAATAACCAAATAAATGAAACGTTTCATAAGATAGAAAATGGTCCAAATTCCTATATTAAGTATAATCCATTTTTATTCTTTTATATATGTTGAGTGCAGGAACCCACTATTCTTAAACCAATAGAACGGTCTAAAACACCATCTCAGGGACAACACACCTGAGCCACTATTATTTCCAATGAAAAAGGAGATTATAAATATCTTCTCGGGGTAAAACTCACCCAAGCCACTATTCTTCCCAATGGAACTGGAATACATACATATATATATATATATATACAAAAGTATAGATCACATTGGTCCTAACTCACGTATTCTTCCACTTTAAATCATTAGTATATTTTTCATATGTTATAACGATACATTTTCATTTCACAATAAGTAGGGGCCCTACTATTCTTAATACAATGGAACAGATTGAAGCACCTTCTCGGGACAAAATGCTCCTGAGCTACTATTTTTCTTCGGTGGAACGGAGATTAAAAACATCTTCTTAGGGAAAAATACTCTCAAGCCACTATTCTCCCAGGTGGAACAGGAATATATATATATATATAGATCACCTTGACCCTACTCATGTGCTCTTTCACTTTAAGTGATTAGTATATTATTCAAGATTGATTCTCAAGCACATAACACATTAAAACAGATATACATATAGCATAGGTACAAGTCCTTAAGTCCGTTCAAACCCTAATTACTCACCCTTTAGTATTCATTCTCCCATATTGATTATTCGACACAACTTATATTATATCATATCCAAATCCCATCATTATTATCATACCCAAAATGCACGATCTAATTTCCATATGCGTACATTAATAATCTCATCACGATATATTAATCACAGAAATATCAAAAACCCAAATTCCACATATTTATCATAACACCTCCCATGAAATTTACATGATTTCTAATTTTGATAGATAACCTCATAAGGTCAAACATTAACAACATATTTAGAAATCCGAATAACCTCTACATCTTATACATAGAATAATGGTACTATCATTATAAGATAGTTTACCCCCAAATTATCCATTAAATCATTTAAGGACCCCAAACAACAATAATACTTTGAAGAATTTCTCATACTATTATTATCATATATTAATCCACCTAACACATAAAATATCAAAATTTTCTTAATATACCATAATAACCAAATTATCCTTAAGTACAAGTAATAATCTTTATTTTACAAAATCTTGTACCTTCCACACATATTATTTTTCAAGTCCACAATTTATCATCATACCTCATGAGAATTCATAAGTCCATTTATCAAAACTCATTTAACTTATATTTCATACCATAAGATATACTTCTACAAGTATGACATTATCTCAACAAAATAATAATGGTACCTCTTACCCATTATTACTTTCTTTCAATAACATAACATTCTTAAGGCCATATTTCATACCATAAAATATACTTCCATAAATATGGCATTATCATAACAAAATTATAACATAATGGTACCTCTCACCCATTCTTACTCCCCTTCAACATAATATTCATATCATCACAAAATATCATGATCAACACATGTTACATCATATATCAACAATATCATAAAAACACATATAACCATACAAGAAAATAACACCAAAAATCCTAAACATTGAATAGAATCCTTACCGATTAGGACATTGGGCTCTAAGCATACAAATCCTCGACTTCCTCCTCCAAAGTTACTGGATTACCACCTATAAAAATAACAAAAAATATAGTTAGGCTCGAAGATTTGAATCGAAGGAGAAATCAAGGTAAAGAGGGTAAAAACAGAAATAACTATAGTCAAATTGGAGATTGAGGTGTGTGGATGTGTAGAGGAATGTATGGTGGAGCTATAGTAAAATTTTGATGGTTTTTAGAGAAGATTTGGGGGTGAAAATAGGGGTGCATGGCCGAAAATGGGAAGTTGCATGGCTGTGCTGTAGATGTTGCAAGCTCTGGTCGAGAGAAAAAACCACACATGGCTAGATGGTGCTGAGTTGCACGGTTGTGCTATAGTAGTGCACATCCAGATTGAGAGAAAAGATCACGCATGGCCATGTGGTACAAAGGTTGTGTAGCTATGCTATAGGAAATTTTTAGTGTTGCATGGCCGTGCTGAGGCCGTGCACAGGTCGTGCACCCTACAAAAGTATGACAGATGAGAGAAATAAGAAGGAAAAGGAGGTGGTGGTTGACGACGATGGTGTTGGGGAAGGTTGTGGTGACCTTGGTGGTTAGTCCACCAGCCAATGGGTGGCAAGTGGTGGCCGAGGTGGTGTACGGTGGTGGAATGGGTGGTGCGCAAGCCAAAAATAGGGAAATAAAGAGGAAGAAGAAGAAGAAGAAAAGAGAAAGAAGAGGGAGCTCGGGTAGTGGATTTTTACCACAGAAATGAGAGTGGAGGCCAAACAAAGAGGGAGAAGGAGAGTATGTAGCACACACAAACACGTATGTATGTATATGTATATGTATATATGGCATGTGTGTGTGTGGAGTGAATCGGGGAAAATAAAATTAACAGAAGAGGGGGTGTGCGACGATGATGATGGTGATGGTGCAACTGTAAGGTGATGATGATGGTGGGGAGTAGGGTAGTAGTTGTAGGGTGATGGTGGTGATGGTTATATGTAGGTGTGTTGTGTGAGAAGTAAAATGGCAAGGAAAAATGGAGTGTGCAGGGTGTGCACATAGGGTGTACAAGTTTGCAAAGATGGGAGAAGGAGAAGAAGAAGGAGAAAGGTGATAGATGATGGATGAGGGTGCAGAAAGGTGATGGGTGATGGAGCAAGTGGGGAGGGTGCAAGTTGCAACACTTTCAAATATGTGCAGCTTAAGGTTGACGGAAGGAGGAGAAGAAAGAAATAAAAGAAAAGGAGAAAGAAAAGGAAAAAGAGAAGGGTTGGGAGATTAGTTTAGGGTAATTTTGGATTATCCATAAGTAATTAGGATTAGTGGAAATTTTAGTGGGTTTTAATTTTGGTTTACGAATTACGGTTTATCCGAGTCAAGGTTTTAGTTGCGATTAAAGTTTTGGGATTAATAAATTAGGTTAAGGTTAAAATAAGATTTCTTGAAATTAAAATCAAATTAGGGCATTAATGATGTAGGATTAGGCTAAGTAAATTTTTGGGGTATTACAATACCACATAAGTTCATGCCTTCTAATAATTCTCAATATCCATAATACGATACCACATTATCATGTAGAAATATTTAAAAGGTGAATTATCAATATAATCGTACCAACATGATAATACACACAAAATACACATAGCATTCAAAAAATCCCTGACTATGATGTAATCTCCCGAATTTTTAAAAGACTATATTTTAATAAATAAATTTTATTTGGGATAAATTAGCTTTTAAATCTATTTATTTTAATTATTTTATGGGTTTTTGAGTAAATAAAATTGGATATAAATATTTAATAAATTAAAACAAATATTTTGTTATTTTATCACACTCTTATTATTGAAATAAAATTTTCAAATCATTATTATACTAAAATTATCATTTTAACCCTTATATTTTAATTGTCTTAAATTAAATTATTTAATCAATTTATTATCCAAAATTATTCTATTTTATTATTTTATCAATTAAATTATTTAATCCCATTTTCCTTTTCTTTTTCTTTGTTTTTCTCCTTTTCCTTCTTTTTCCCTTTTCTTTGTTCTTCCTTTTCCTCCTTTAGGTCGCCGGCCAGCCGGCATGCTTCTCCTCCTCTCCCTAGCGTGCTGGGCCGTAGGCCCAGTCCCCCTGCCTTCTCCTATGTCGAGCCCGTCCACCTCTTTTTCTTCTTTCTTTCCTTTCTTCCTCGACCACGCCGGCCCACTCCTTTTTTTTTCCTTCAGCTGGTCTACTCGCCCGTCGCAGCCCCTCCCCCAACCCTTCTTTCTTCTTCCCTTCTTCTTCTTCTTCATGTTTCCCCGGCAATAATCCTGGCCATCCTCCACCATTTTCGCCGCCCATTCTGCAACTCCCTCTCCCCCGTTGATCTCCTCGGTCTCCCTCCCTCTCCTTCTCGTCGTTTTCCTATCATACCGGTCCCACCATCCCTGTCTCCCTGATGCGTGCACGGTTAGAGTTTTAGATTTAGATGGAGTTTATATGGAGTATTTGATGAGTATGGATTATGGAGGTTGATGATGGGGATTCGAAGGGGTGGATGATGATGGAACACGAGGTAGAAGGGTAAATTAATCTTTAAACCACACAGAAATAAAGATTAAGGTTTCGAGAACAAAACCGTTCACACAGATTCGGTTTTATTTCGAGATGATTCGAAACAAATCGTTCACACAGATTCGACTTGTTACGAGATGAATCCACACAGAATTCAGGTTTAAGCAATGCTTAAGGTTGTTCTTCTTATTCAAGTTGTGTCTTTCTACTCGGGTTCCTATGGTTTATATAGCCAAGGAACCGAGCATCTTTTCAAAAGATTACAAGCATATTCCCTCCCAAAAGCATTAATTCCCTTAAGACTAGCTAGTTAATATTTAGTCACTAATTGACTAAAAGTAAATAACTCCCTCCCAAAAGCATTAACTCCTTTAAGACTAGCTAGTTAATATTTAGTCACTAATTGACTAAAAGTAAATAACAATAACTCCCTTCCAAAAGCATTAATTCCCTTAAGACTAGCTAGTTAATATTTAGTCACTAATTGACTAAAAGTAAATAACAATAACTCGTACTTAAAAATAAACGTTACGCTAGCTAACAAACGTTACATGAAGCCATGCATACCCCCTATTCATGCACCCGTTCTGAGTAGCGTAACTGTCTTCCTCGGTGTTATGTTCTGTGACTCTGCTCCCGCATCACTCCCTCTCCATTTCCCTGTCGTCGCCATCCCTTCTCCCTCTCCCTACAACTCCCATCTCCCTACCACCTACGCCATCCCCGAGCTCCCTATCACATCCTCTCTCTCCTTATTATTTTTCTTCTTCCCTTCTAGTTCCATTCGGGCATTTTTTCGAGCCCTATATTCCTTGCCTGAGCCTCCTCTTTCTCCCTTTCTTCTCCTCCCCTCTCTCCCCCTATTTTTGTTTTGCCGTCCATCCCTGCCGCCGCTGCCGCCTTAAACACCACCCTTGCCACCTTCTACCTCACCCCCGAACCATCACAGCCCCCATCAAGCCACCCCATAGCCCCCATTCTTCCTCCTTTCCTCTTTTTCTCTTCTCTCCCTCCCTTCTCGGTAGCCACCCTGCACTATTGTATTCCGTCGTCGTCTCGCCGTTTTTGCCGCCAACTCAGCCACCACATTACTCCCTGCAACCCCCTCTACCACCCCATCCTTCTTTTGTCAAAACCGTCAACCAAAAGCCTTCATTTTCCCTCCCCATTTTCCTTCCTCACCAGCCTTCCATTTTCGACCCCTCCTCGGCCGCCACCTTCGCAGCCTCGCTCCGTCGTCTCCGCCCCCTTCAACCCATCCCTGACCACCACCTACACTCCCTCAACACTTCTACACCATTCCCTTGCCCCAAATCCTTCCCCACCATGTCCTTTTCTTAGCCCCAAACCATCAACCTGAAAATACCTATCCTTCCCTATTTCCACCACCTTCGAGCCCCTCCTTTTTCTTTCTTTGCATGCAACTCATGTTGTATGAGCAGTATGAGCTACTGCCTTCTTTGATTCATCGAATATTAATTTCTAAGGTATAATAATATCTTAGTTTAATTATTTGATTAATTAAGTGTTATAAAGCCTTATAATTTGGTTTTTATCTTTTCTAATGTAGTAAGCCTTGATATTATTTTTTAGGTATTGGTTTTGATAATCAAAGTTTGGACCTTTAACGGGGATACCGGTGCGGGAATCGAGGTAATCGTTAAATCCCACTTAAATGCATGGATTAACGTATGTTAGTACATTAGGATTTTTAATATATTATTATGCTTGGTTTATGTTGTTTAATATGATATATATGGTTCTTGTGTTGATTGACGAAAATGAAGCATGATAGATTATTTCTATGTATGGAAATATTATTTAGGATAAGAGTTTGATCGTTGATGAATAGTATTAACCATGTTATATTATGCTATTGTGATTCTTAATGCATAATTAATATTTTGGAAGCCTTAGGGGATTTTAGTAAGATATCTTGTACAAGAATATGGCCTAATATATATATGGCTACTAATAATGTTATATTAATTATAAGAGTGGTGGATGAGGAGTTAATATTAATATTTTATGTAGTAATAATAATAATTCAATATAAGTGGTGTACTAAGGGCAAAAAGGTAATTCTTAATTAAAAAGGGTATTATGGTAATTTTGGAGGTAAGGGTAAAATAGTAAATTTGTTAATAAAAGGATAAAATGGTAATTTTGGAAGTAAGGGATAAATTGGTCATTTTGGAAGTAAGTGGGTAAAATGGTAATTTCGTAATTAAAGGGGCAAAATGGTAATTTCTTGAATAAAGGGTAAAATTGTAATTTTGTGATTAAATGGTAAATTGGTAATTTTGTAAGAAGAGGGAAAAATAGAAATTTTATAATAAAAGGGTAAAATTGTAATTTTGTAATTAAATGGTAAAATAGCAATTTTGTGATTAACGAGCAGAATGGTAATTTGGAAATTAAAAGAAGTAAGATAGTAATTTTATAAATAAGGATAATTGGAAATTTTATAAGTAAAAGGGCGATATGGTAATTTTTGGGAGTTAAGGGGTAAAATGGTAAATTTGAAGGTAAAGGGGTAAAAGAGGAAATTGGAAAGGAGTAAATTGGTAAATTTAATAATGGAGAAGGGTAAAATGGTAATTATGATCATATAAAAGGGTAATTTGGTAATTTAACCAACCAAAGGGTAATTTGGTCATTTTTACAATGAATAAGGGTAGTTTGGTATTTGATAATAAAGGACAGTAATTTGGTAATTAACTAAATAAAGGGTTAATTTGATAATTAGGATAATGAGGAAGGGTAATTTGGTAATTTGACCAACTCAAGGATAATTTACTAATTATAATAAAGGAGAAAGGGCAAAGTGGCAATCTAACCAACTAAATGGAAAGTATATTAAGGGTAATAATTATAAGGGGGATTAGTGACCCAATAAGTATGATAAATAACTTAGTAACCTAAATCGAGTAAGGGGTAATTCGGTAATTATGTAACAAGGAGGGTAACATGGTAATTTGTCAAGTAAGGAAGGGATGACTTAGTAATTATCTAAGTAAGGGGTAAATGAGTAATTTATATCTAATATGTTGTTGTGATTGTGGAATTTTGTAATATGACTCAAATAACGCTGATTAGCGAGGTAAGAGTATTTGATGATTAGTAAGTATCACGAGAACGAGTTCTAATTCGGAATTAGATGAGTTTAGGATGGCCTTAATGATTCTTTCATGTTACCTTGGACAACCATTTGAATAAGAAATGTCTGATGATATCCGAACAATTAAACGTGAATAATTATCTGACTATTGTGCTTATGTGATCACTCTTAATTAAGACACTAATACTTAAAGTGAAAGACCTCGAGATTGGGAATGGTGGCTCTTTAGGAGTCACTACCCTAAAGACGTGGTTTAGCCCACGATTATTTGGTATTTGCTAGAGTGCCTTTGTGTCCCAGCCATGCCCTATATCTACTTTATCTAGCTCTACGGACCTATTTAGGGGGTATGCATACTTAAGGATTAGGTGTCCTTGTCGGTAGGGTACTGAGTTAACTTTATGCACCAGTACGACTAGGGTACATTTGCATCCCTGGGTTGATAGTTGAAGGGTACTAAGTAGCTTTTATGCACCCGTGCGACCGGTGTACCTGGATCTTGATCACCCTATCGAGACAAATAAATGAAATTGTTGTGCTGATTAAAAAGGAAAACACTAATCGTTAAAGTGAAAGATTAATGAGTCGGGCCTAGTTGAATTATATATTATGAGTACCAATCCACTGGATATAATAGTGGCCCAAGATGTTTTGCCCTGGATGACGTTTATGAGTACCAATCCACCGGATATAATAGTGGCCCAGGATGTTTTACCCTGGATGATATATATATATATGTATTCTGATCCACCAGCCAGAATAGTAAGGGTCTTAAGCTCAATAAAATTTGATTTGGATGTGAATAAGTTATGGAAAAATACTAATCATTGATATGATTGATTAATGATGGACCAATGGCCTTAAGGCCCGAAATATATCGATTATTCATTATGGCCTATTAATATTTGGTTGACTTGTTAAGTATGCGAATGTACGAAAGTAAATGTTACGTATATGCTATTAATATCTGATTGAATTGTTGGATGTGTGAATAAACGGATCCGAATATCATGTTTACACCTATGGTTATGTACGAATGCAATAGTATTTCATGTGTTACCTTGCGTGCCTGCTTTTAAGTACGTTTTCAAAGGGTTACTCAGTACCGTAGTACTGAAGGGTTCCCTTCTTGGGGCCCCTGCCTATTCAATGGGCAGTACCCTTTGTAGGTCGTATTCAGGTGTTATTCAAGTGGGCTCTCGGAAAAGAGCGTAAGGTACTATTCGGTAAATTCTAGGATTTTAAATTGTCTCTTTTAACTTCAATGTATTTGTTATTTTGTAACCACCGTTTTTGGATTTTACTCTCGTAAATTATTTACCGCGCTTCTCTGATTTATATATGCTTAAGTTTCTTGTAAAATTATTTTTTACCTTTTTAGCCTTAGCACTTAGTACTGGAACGGTAGGAGTGAACCGGTCTAGTACTAAGTGTGGCGGTAATATCCCCAAAGTTCACGGTTTATTAATTTGTTTCCGCTAATTTCCTTTTTATTTAACGAAATTTTTCAGTAGTGAATTTTGGGGGTGTTACAATGACATGTATCATTACCAAATGACACTAGTCTCTAAGTAAGAAAAAAATTCTAAACCTCTATCTCCAAGGCGCGGAGAAACACCTAAGGTCAAGAAAAAACACATGGTTAGAGTATAAGAAGATCAATCAAGAAGAGGTAGGGGAGAGATTAAAGAAATCAAGGAAGAGAGGAAGAGATCAAGGGTGCTGGTCTAGAGGAACGGATAGAATCGGCGTGTTCGGCAGGACGACGGTTGTCTGAGATTAAGGGAAAAGGAAAAAGGCTTGATGAAGAGGAATGTTAAGTGGCGGAGGCGAGATCGAGGGGAAAGAAATGGACTATGCTCAAAAGAGCAACCAAAAAAGGGGGAAGGACACCTACTCAGCTAGTTGACCCATTTGCGAGGCAACCAAGAACAGAGGGCAACACAACTTAGCTGAGGGAAGAAAATACAACAAGTAACTATGATGGAGTTTGGCTGGGCAACTATAAGGTTCGATAGAGTCAAACGGCAAGGGTGCCGATGATTGATAGAGGCGATGGCTAGGTATTGCTTAGAGTTTAGTGAGGGAAGGTTTTTAGAGAATAGTAGAGGAAATAGTTTGGGGGTTGAAATGAATCGAACAAGGAGAAAGAAAATAAGGGGTATTTGTAGGTGAGGGGCGAAAACAAGCAATGGCCGGAAGTGCATAGGGGTGTATGGGCTACACTTGTATTGGAGCGGGTCTAGGCATGACTTTTCCCACAACAAACTCCCACAGAAGAGGGAAGGGTCGAGGCTATGATGAGGCTAGGTTTGGCGACTCCAGGGACAAAGCCGCCTTGGGAAGTGAAAGTCACGTTGTGAGGGTGGCGGGACCCGAAGAGGAAGAAAGAAAAAGGAAGAGTTGGGAAGGAGAATACGAAATAGAAAATGAGTTTAGGATTATAATTATAATAAGATTTAAATTTAAGATTAAGAAATTATTATAATATTAAAATAATAATCATATAGGATTAAAATTAAGTTAAAATATTAATTAACTAAAATTAAGGTAGACAAAATTTTTGGATTATTACAGCTTGGATGCACAACATTATCCCTATATAAGCGGGATAATCTCGTACTAGAAATGACAGGTGTTGAGAAATGGGGATAAAGTTAGGTTACATTCAATCGAAACAGTCATGCGAATGTTAATGTCTTAATGTTTGCCCATGACGCCATTGTGGGCTATCTGTCCTCAGCAAAGGAGGGATTTATTGAGGAACCTTAGATTGTCCAACGTGTGTGAGGTCCTTGCGCCTCGATGTTCCAAATTCGGTCAAATGAGAAGATTTTTCCCATATACTCCTCAATCAACAAATTAGTGTTGCACGGGGACGAGGACGGAGACGGAAAAATGAGGACGGAACGAAATACAAAAACATTATTTTTAAAAAATTTAGAAAACGGGGACGACAGAAAACGTAAAAAAAATTATATATATATATACTTTTAAAAAAATAAATTAAATTTTCTAAAATTAAGAGAGAAAAATAAAAAATTTCTAAAATTATTACTTATATTAGTTAATTTTAATTATTAATACTTATTTTTTAATAAAAATATTAATTAAATAATTTTAATATAAATTATGAATCTGAAACGTTTCTGACATGGGTAACGGCACCTGACTGCCGTCCCGTGCATCAGTGCCCACAATTACTCTATGTTACTACTCTTTACTTCGACAAAATACACTAATTTTATTTATAATTAGTCTGATAGGTAAATAAAAGTATATAACTCAGGAATTGCAGTCTTATTTACAATCAAGAGTTTAGACACAATTCTTAAAATTTTAAAATAGCAAGAGTTAGAATTTTGAACTCTACTTCCAAACGGATCCTAAACAAACCCTGACCAACAAGAAACTCATTATATATAAATACTCACGGTGGGCTCCAATTCGGTCGGTTGATGAAAAGCATTTTCAGGAGGGAGAAAACAATGGTCGATAATCGTGCTTCCAAAGGATGGCTTCCTCTAGAAGCTAATCTGGATGTGATGAACCAGGTTGTTAATAACACCACTTCTCATCTCTTTTCTAGCTGTAATCTTTGTTTTGATTTGCGGTCTGAAGGGATCATAGTCAGCAATTTCGCCGGCTGAGGGTTTGATTTTTCTGAGTGGTTGCCTGCAAGAGATTTAATAACTATTTACCCAGGCATCTCTGGTCTGTCGTTTCTCTCTCTCTCTCTCTTTTATTTTTATTTATTATTTATTTTTTTTTATCATTATTGCTTTGGGCGATTCGAAGCGTTAGACGAAAGTTTAAATGTGCTTGTTGGTCTCGTGCGCGCTTCCGTAGGAGTAACGGCCTATTCTCTTCAGCTTATTTGGACTGAAATTTTTAGTGAGTGTTTATTGAATATTTTATTATTATTATTATCATAATTAATATTTTCCGTACGAAGATTATCACTATTATTATCATTAACTAGTTACATTTTCCCGTACAATGCACGGGTAGTGTATTAATTATTTATATATTATTATATAAGAGATAAATAGTTTAACAATTTAATTAATATGTAGGAGATGAATAGTTGGCTATATATGTTCAAGTAATTAATTAATAAAATACTTGATTAATATGTATTGTTTGACATATGTGCAGCAGATGAATAGTTATATGCATATGTTGCATGTAGGATATGAATAATTATGTTGTATTAATGATAGAAGATGAATAGTTATATGAATTTGTTATTCGCATGAGATGAATAGTTGCATTCATATGTTCATTAGTTTGACAATTCAATTAATATGTAGGAGATGAATAGTATATGTTCAAGTAACTAATTAAGAAAATACTTGATTAATATATATTGTTCGACATATGTGCAGCAGATGAATAATTACATTCATATATTCAGTAGTTTTACAACTCAATTAATATGCATGAGATGAATAATTGGCTGCATATTTTTAGATAATTAATTAAGAAAATTCTCAATTAATATGTGTTGTTCAACATATGTGTAATAGATGAATATCTCAATTAATACGCAGGAGATGACATTTTGTTATTATGCAGCGTAGGAGATGAATAGTTTGACAAATCAATTAATAGTATTTCATCATTTATTTGACCTTATTAATTAGTAATAATGTATGACAGTGGTACTATATGATTAGTAATAATAGGTATAGTTTAGGCAGAAAAATTTATCTGTATATTGTCTGCCAAACAACTCTGTTTTTATATAATAACCAATATTTTCGTTCTGTTATTAGTTTTTTTAATAATAATTATATTATTAATCATGATAATATTCATAATAGTAATAATCAATTATATTAATAGTCATTATTATCATAATAATAATTATCATTATTATATTATAAATTATGATAATGGTAATTATCAAAATTATATAAATAATTATATTAGTATTAATTATATTAATATTTATAATTATTATAGTTATATTAATAATAATAGTCATATTATTAATAAATAATAATAATAATTATTATTATTATTATTTATTATTATTATTATCATATTTGATTGATGTTGATCTAACCTTAAAAAAAGAAAAAAAATATTACTTTATTAAAATTAGTTATATGTATTTGCTAGTTGCATTGTATTAATTGCAGTAGATGCATATGTGTTGGTCGACTGGTTTATGCACTTTATTTGGTATATTAATTATTTATCAATTATTTATATATTAATATGTAGGATATAAATAGTTTGACAATTTAATTAATACACAGGAAATTAATAGTTGACCACATATGTTCAGGTAATTAATTAAAAAAATATTTGATTAATACTTTATTAAAATTAGTTGTTCAATATATGTACAATAAATGAATAGTTATATGTATTTGTTGCATATAGGAGATAAATAGTCGCATTGTATTAATGGATATATGCATGTGAAGCAAATGAATATGCACTTTGGTGTATTAATTATTTATATATTAATATTGAAGAAATGAATAGTCCGACAATCAAATTAATACGCAGGAATGAATAGTTATATGTATTTGTTGCACATAGAAGATAAATAGTCGCATTGTATTAATGGATATATGCATGTGAAGCAAATGAATATGCACTTTGGTGTATTAATTATTTATATATTAATATGGAAGAGATGAATAGTCCGACAATCAAATTAATACGCAGAAAATGAATAGTTTTCTGCATATGTTTGGATAATTAATTAAGAAAATTTTTTATTAGAAAATATATAGTTAATAAATTATTAAATTTAATTGTTTGACATATGTGCAACAAATGAATAGTTATATATATTTAATGCACATAGGAGATGGATAGTCGCTTTATATTAATAAATAGTTATATTAATTATTCAATCTTATTAATTAGCAATAACAATAATTAGCAATAATATATGGCAACAGTCATTTATGATTAGTAATAATGGATATAGTTTAGGCGGAAAAATTTGTTTGTATATTGTCTGCTAGACAACTTCGTTTTTATATATATATAGATATTAATATTATAATTATTGTTATTATCAAAATGTTGTTGATTGAAATAACGTTTGCAAATAAGCGAAAACAGGCAAATGTGAGCATGTGAGAGGATTTTCGTCGTTTCTAGGGAAATTTTCCTCTCCATGGCTATACCTTAAGACGATTGTAACCTTAAATCCTTTTCCTGAGTTATTTTAGCCGTTGCTTTTGTTCTCCTTGTCTGCTGTATTTTAGTCAGAGAGGTGTTTGCTTTTGTGTTCATCAACTTCTGATGGTGCAGTTTTTATGGGGGCTTGGACTGCCACCGCAAGAAGCAGAGTGCTTTGATGTTTATGGTCTAGATGACGAGCTTCTTGAAATAGTGTCAAAGCCTGTTCTTGCTGTGCTTTGTGTTTATCCCCTTACTGATGAGGCATGTCTTTAGTTTGAGGCACACTGCCAGTTATTTTGTGTACTATATTTTATCTTGGCGTTTTGCTGATGTTGTAACCTCTTGGTTACATCCAGAGTGAAGCAGAGAGAATAAAGCAGGACAGTGTTCAGAGGGTGAGTCCCAACCTTCAAATATTATTTAACTGTGTTCAAAGGATATATATTATTTAGAGTGCAGTGTAACTGAACTTCATTTAATAAGTCAGCGATGTCATTTTTTTTTCTTTTGTTCGGATTCTCAACGGATATGATGGAAATTTTAAGTGCCTGTAATTTTTGAAGGGCCTAGCCTAATTATAAGATGTACACTTGGCAATCGAGGGTGGATCTCCATAAGAAATATTTTAATCAGAATGAGCTCCTGCAATTGTCCTAGCATAGCCAGGAAGTTTGTTATTCACAACTTTGTGATTTACCTTTGACCTATCTGCTTTGGCACCCGTGCACATCTATTTGGGTTGGGGATTGGGTCCAAATATTTTCTAGTTCATCTTATAGACCTTTCTAACCTCTTGAGGAATAAAAAT
This sequence comes from Tamarix austromongolica, assembly GCA_039764185.1. Lineage (NCBI taxonomy): Eukaryota > Viridiplantae > Streptophyta > Magnoliopsida > Caryophyllales > Tamaricaceae > Tamarix > Tamarix austromongolica. The sequence goes on along the minus strand of CM077814.1, from coordinate 49,428,806 downwards.
TTCTTGTTTCAATCCATTGTATGTTGCACTTCTGCTCTGAGATGTGTTCATCAATGATAAAGGACGTGGGAGAGGATAATACGAGCTTTATTAATCACTAGCAGTGACCACGGGTTAATCTTAATTTTTTTTATCCTTGATCGATCCTAACAGTCTTTAGTACTTGTGTCTTTGTTTGTAGTATTGTATGCACATTTTTGGCTTTTTGTGGATTGAGGTAAGTAGGATGAGTGTTTGGGTTTGTATTATGTGAAACCATGAATTTTTATGGGTGGAAATATGTTGTTGAGCATTTTTGGGTTTTCATATATGAAAACATGGTATAAAGCATGATATAAGACATTGTGTACATATATATGAAGTTTCACCTTATGGGTATGATTTAGATGTGTGGCTACCTTTAGCACTTTGAGAATTTCATAAAGTATTAACATGTGTATTATGATGCATAATATGTATTTTGTGAGTTTACAGCATGAGAAAGCATCATTTTTTAATGAAGTTTGAGCATGATTTTGGTGTTTTCATGAGATTTGAAGCATGATGACCTGTTAAGGATGTATTATGCATGATTTGAAGTGATTAATAAGCATGTGATACACCGAATATTTCCCATAATTTTACCTTGGTTTACCTTCACTTTGTAACTTTGCTTAATACGAGTCATGAGAATTATCATATTTCAAGTCTCTTGTTTGTGTTACTGCACTCTTGGTAATTGTTTTTCAGAAATTTGCACAAAAACACACAAATCTAAGAAAGTAGTGCATGGAATTGGAGTAAAAACCAAATATTAAAGGCATTAAAGGAAGATAATCAACCCTACATGATTATGGAGAAGTTAAGAAAGTCAATGAGCTGAAAAGAGAAAGAAAAGGTGTTGCATGGCCTCAACACAACTAGTTTCACAGTTGTGCAACCCTTGATCCAGCCCAACTATAGGCAAATGTGTTGCACAGTGTTAACACACTAAGCTGCACAGTCGTGTAAAAGATAGGAGTCAGCGCCGGAAGTAAAAATGTTGCACAGCTAGTGTGTGCAACCTTACACAGTTGTGTAGCAGCAGTTACCGCCACTTGTAATCATGACTTCGCCCCTATTTCTATACTTCTTCTTACAATTTTCTTTGATAGCTTAAGGAGGAATTGAGAGAATTTTCTTTTCTCCATATTTTCCCAAGTAGAAATGTAACACCTCTGAAATTTACTACCGAAAAGTTTTATTTTATTAGAAGAAAATAGCGGACGCAAAGAAAACAAAACTATAAATTTCGGGGATATTATCACCGCACTTAGTACCATACCGATTTACTCCTACTGTTCCAGTATCAAGGGTTAAGGCTAAAAGAAATAAAATACACTTTACTTGAAACTCAAACCATATTTAAATTAGAGTAGCGCAACTAATTTCGTTACAAGAATAAAATCCACCAACAATGGTTACAAGAGTAAAGATTACATTTAAACCGGGAATTAAAAAAGTGAAAGAGATACCCTAAGGACTTTTCGGACAATCCTTATGCTCGAACCCAAGCCCTCTTGAATAGCACCTACAACAGACCTGTAAGGAAAACTACCCATTGAATAGGTAGGGGCCCACAGAGAGAACTCTTCAATACTATGGTACTGAGTAACCCATTAAACTATACTGAAAGGTAGGCCTGTAATGTAACACATGATACCAAAACTATGTGGAATGATAACATACGGCTAATACACAAGGCACATATCATACAATAAGAAATTCATAACACAAATCCGTATGCTTAGCAAATTCATCACATGCCCAAGCAGGAACAAGCACTGAAGCCAACTCAGGTCATATCAATAGATCATAAGGGAAAATCATTATTTTTGGGCCTTAAGCCATTAATTAATCATTACTCAATCATCATCTTTCGATTTATACTCATGTGAGTACGGGAACCCCACTATTATAGCCAGTGGACCGAAAACATACAGGGCAACACGCACCCGACCACTATTATTTGCCCGTGGATACGTCTCTAGGGCAGAAGGCGCCACTATTATCACCAGTGGATCGGTCTGGCCCCGACTCATATGGTGTTCCACTATAAGTAATTATTATTTTTCCAAGATTTATTCATATCTAAGATTTGGTTTATTGAGCTCGGGACCCCCACTATTTTAGCCGGTGGACCGGAATACATATATACATCTTCTAGGTTAAAGCACTCCTGAGCCACTATTATAACCGGTGGACCGGTACATACATACATTGTCTAGGGCAAAATACTTCTAGGCCACTATTATAACCGGTGGACCAGTATGCATTATATAATCCATCTAGGTCTGCTCAATTGTCTTTCATTTTCATGATTTGTGTTTTTCCTTTTAATTAGTACAATAGTTTCATTTATGCCTCAAGGGGGAGATCAAGAACCTGGAGACGCAAAGGTACACCAGTCATACTAGTGCATACAAGCATCTCAATACCCTTCAACCATCAACCCAGGGACGCAAAGGTACCCTGGTCATACTGGTGCATACAAGCTATACAGTACCCTACCGACAAAGACACCTAATTCATAAGTATACATAGCTCCTAAATAGGTTTGTAGAGCTAGATAGAGTAGGATGTAGGGCCTAACTGGGGCACTAAGGCACACCAGTAAATACCAGAATAATCATAAGTTAAATCGCATCTTTAGGGTAGCGACCCCTAAAGAGTCACCATTCCCGATCTCGAGGTCTTCCACTTTAATTATTAGTGTCTTAATTAAGGTGATCACAAAAAGCACGACAACCATATACTTATTCACTTCCAATTGTTTATGATATTCATACAATTATTCATGATAACCTAGAGGAATCACTAAGGCCATAATTATCTCATCCAATTCCAATTCAGGATTCGTTTCCATTTGTTCACATGTCATAAGGGTTAGCATATCATAATCACATTATGGTCTTAGAGTCTAGTTAGTTCACATCGAAGGATCATGGCACACATAACCCTAACATGTCCTTAATTCACACCCAACACACAATACAATGCGTGATTAATGATTACAACACCTCTTTCATGAATATAAGAATAACACTATACCACAACCTTAATTATCCATCCAATCCCAAGTTATGCTATGTTCTTGTGATACTTATTGATCGTTAACTACCCTTTATCTTGTTATTCAGTGTTACTTGAGTCTTATTATGAAATTCTGTTAACCCATTGACATGTTAGATACAAATTACCGATTTATCATTATCATCTCTACAAAATTACCAAAATACCTTTTGCTTGTATAATTATTAAGTCATCCCTCTTTAATTGTCAAATTACCATATTACCCTCCATGTTCTATAATTACCAAATTGCCCCTTACTTGTGTCAGGTTACCAAATTATTCCCCCACACTTATTAAATCACCAACTTTACCCTTTATACTTGTTAAGTTACCAATTTACCTTTTCAGTATGTTAAATTACCGTATTACCCTTTATACTTATCTAAATTACTAATTTGCCCTTAGGCCATTAAGTCACTACTCACCCTTCATATTTGTTACACTTGTCAGATTTTCCATTTGGTTGGTTAAATTACTAAATTGTCCTTCTCCTTTATTATAATTATCATTTTCCTCTCTTCATTATTATATTTACCATTTTGCCCCTCTTTCTATAAATTACCAAAATACCATTCTTTTACACTAATTTACCATTTTACCCTTCCTTTATATCAAATTACCATTTTATCCTTCTACTTCATTAAATTGCCATTTCACCCTTTCTTTGTACCAAATTACCGTTTTACCTTTCTATTTCATTAAATTACCATTTCACCCTTCCTTTATACCAAACTACCATTTTACACTTCTACTTCATTAAATTACCATTTTACCCTTACTTTATACTAATTTACCATTTTACCCTTCTACTTTATTAAATTACCACTTTGCCCTTCCTTTTTACCAATTTACCAATTTATCCTTCTACTTTATTAAATTACCATTTTACCCCTTTACTTTACAAAATTACCATAATAACCCTTTCTATTATATTTAATTCACCAAAATAATTTCTTACACCCAAAAATTACCAAGTTATCCCCCTTTCCATGTAAAATTACTAAAATACCTTTCTTCATTATCCATTTACCATTTTACCCCCTTTACTCTTATAATTTAACACTTTACTCTTATTATACCACTTTTACTAAAATACCCTCACTACATGAAATATTAATATTAATACTCCATACCCACCATCTAACTCCACCATCTATTATTATTTATCATAATACTCATATTAGCACCTACCACACACATTTTTATACCACACCCTTATATAAGAAATATTATTAAAATGCCCCTGTGGCCCATAATAACAATATTTATACATCAATGGCCACATTAACATGACATATTATAGATAAGCACTTAACATTTTTATTAACAACAAAGCTCCTTCCTTAAGCATTATTTCTACACATGACACATAAATTAGCATACTTTCCTTTCTATCAATCAATACAAACAACACCCATAAAAAGGATGGTAAATACTTGCATGTTCATAATGTAAAATGATCTAAGACCAAACCATATTGAAGTTCATACTTAGGTGATCACATAATTACATTTACTTAATCATATTGAGACAAGTACTCATTGGAAATATGTGTGTGTGTGTGTGTGTGTATACACTTTCCTCTCCCTCCCATAGATTGGAGGAAGACAATCAATCTTACCAATACTCTCACATTCATGATAAGAAAACATTGGGTTATTAGTAAACCTTTAATTCTTAAATACATAAACCCCTTATAAGTTTGTGGATTGGTTAAATAGAGCAGACTAGTGTCTTATGGTTCTATTAGGATTAGACAATATATAACCGAATAATTTCAATACTTAGAATCATTCAGTCTTGTTTAATGTGATCTTCTACTTTAAGTAATAATGTTTTATTGGATTTTTAACCAATACTTTGCACATAGTATTGCATCCTTTGATTTACTTATCACCATACAGCTTTTACTTATTACCATTACCTTATTACATAGATATTACTTCCTGTTAATTACATGGATATTGATTATTTATAAATTCATACCAACTATTATTATCACTTAAAACATTTATAAATGCATTATGATTACTCAAATTAAACATTCTATAACCACATAAAGTAATGATAAGGCGACAAGTATAACATGTGACATTACATAAGCAAAAAAGACTAAAATTCCCTTTTAAAACCCCAATTCAAAAATATGTTATAACTTCACCCATAAGACTTACCAACTCATCAAATTTAACATGTCACTCTAATATATCATTATAAACACCATATCCAAAATTTGGTTTTTAACTCCAAGCCTTTTTTTTCACATATAAAATATTGATGTTATCCTTTTTGGTTATTATTCCCAAATTAATTCATTTTTTCATAATATCATACCTATGATAGTCATAATTGACCCAACATTTTCATATATCAAATTATAATATTTTAATCCATATATCACTCATATAACACCAAATTTCCCCAACTACCTAGAATGATCATTTTACCCTTATTTCTTCTAAACACTTCAAAACTTCTTAAACTTACAACTTAACCTAAAAAATGTCGAAACTAAACATATTATCCATCAAAATTTAAGCATGAACCTCAAAAATTATATCGATAGTCTTAGATTTCACAAAAAAAAAAATTGATCAAAATGGCCTTATGAATGATTATACACAAAATCTTACAAAAACCAATGTGTTCCACACTTCATCATTTGTACACATAATCTCTCACATAGTATTAACCTTCCAAATATTTAATTACCTAAAATTGATATAGCCAACAATATCCCAAAATATAAGAGGATTGAATGCCCATAAGGCTCAAAACACTATAAAAGCAAAACCTCAATTTATCTTCTCCACAACAACACTTAATCATAGTATAATACATTTAACATCATGCTTACTAAAAAAATAGTAAATTACCACAACATGCTTGAAATTTAAGAACAAGACCTAGCAGGGTGTAACATGGCACTTTACATAAATTCATGTAAACACATACTTTCATGAAAAAAAAAAGAACACAAGAATACATGTTTAGTTATTTTGAATCATGAATTTTGGTAAAATAGAGCATGTTATAATGAAAAAAAACATACATTACAACAAAAACCCTAATCTAGAGATGCGAATCCTCACCATAATTTACATTGGTATCTTATCAAAATTAATCCTGAAACCTTCTTTGACTATACCTTAGGATCACCCCTTAATCTTAAAAATGAATTTTAGGACAAGCTTGAGGATAAATTCACTAATCCACAACTTTAATCCAATTTTGGTTAATAAATCAAACACTGATGGACTAAAATTTAGGACTTTAGAAGTACATAATGAAAGGGGAGTAAGAAGGAAGGAATAGGGGATGGTTAATAGTTAGGAGAAAGACAATACAAGATGAAAAAATCAGGAAAAGTAGGAAATGCTTGAATATATAGGAGGTAGTAAAGCTGAGGTTGCATGGAATTGGCAACCAAAAGGTTGTAAGCCACGGTGATTGGATTATAACCATTTTTTAGATGCATGAATAAGAACAATGTAGTTTAGTATGGAGGGGAAAGAAGGGTTAGATTTTATGGTCAAAAAGACCAAGAAAAGTCTATCAATAATTAAAAAAGGTTTATGTAAGATAGAATGTCCTTTATATAAGAAAAATCAAATAATTCTCAAAAATTAGGAAAAAGTGCAGAACAAATCTAGGAACCTAAATATATAAAAATGTTGTGCATGTGAATTTATTTAAAGTAAAAAAATATTTAAAATAAATAATATAGGTAGAATCATCCAATGTTCGATAATTCAAGAGGGATGCATGTCAGTTATCCATTGGTCTATTAGAAAAAAAAACTAGAGTTCATAAAAGGTATGAAGAGAAAAAAGGTTATTGAGGGTTGAAATGAAATGTTTAGGCAAATGTTAAGGGTTAGGGAAGGGTTTTGAGAGACTAAACACTCAAAGGTTAAGGTTATGCAAATTCAAGATGTTATAATTTGACAATATTTGACTTTCATTCCTTATATTTGAATAACTAAACTAAGATCATGGTTTAAAGTGGAAATTTTGTGGCTTATATCTTTAATTGCATGGTGGGGTCTATGTGGTATTTTTGGAATATTTGTTATTCATCTCAATAGCTTGACCTTGACCTAAAACTTTGACTTTCCTCCTGACCATCAAATAATTGGATAAGTAAATGGTTTAAAATGGATTCTTTTTTCCTATGGCTTATACCTTGATATTAAAGTGTTGGACATGGTTATTATGGATGCCCTGTCATGCTTACATTAAATAACATAAACACATAGGATGTCCTTAAGTTGACCTTGCTTAGACCTTAGATATAAACCTTACCCATCACTTGGCTATTTAAACTAATAGATGAATTGTATAGATTTAGGTTGATTACCATATGTACTTTGACTTTACCTATACAATAGTTAACTTAGTTTTGAATCTAAGAAAGGGTAAAGAATATGGCTAAGTGTTAGGATCTTGATTTATTTTTTAACTTATGAAATCTGTTTGCACTATATGGAATAAATGGGTTAATAATGAGTTGGAAATGGCATGAGTTAATTCATGACTTGTGTTCCCTATGACATGCAATGGAATAATGATTTTTGTGGTTTGTGCTATGCCATATAGCACATCGTAAGGAGAAATTAGTAAAGTGATTGAGTTGTTGGATTTCATATGTTGATTAACCTTCCACAATAATACACTAATCACTTAAACGAAAAGAAATTATCTGAGTCTATGATCCTCTAACTCTATGAGAGCTAACCGGGGGTATATAGTGTTATATTTCACCTTTGGGCATGCGCCTACGAGCATGGTAATTCATGTTGGTTCTCGCACCTCTCATACTCTTTTTACACCATAGGTGTACTTAGGAGGCGTTGACACTTGAGCAATCCATGATCCTATATTTCACCTTTAATAAGTTGTAAATTATCTGATCACCACTATAAAGAGATAAAATTAGGAACAAGTTATAAATGTTTAATATCCTTGTATTTCATTGTATGCTTGACATCAATATGGTTGTATCATTTGATGCAATCCTTGGTTTTCCTTAACACTGTGGCATGTGTGGACATTAAGTATGATGTTACATATATCAATAAACATAAGGCCCACGTATGTTATTACCTTAGATATTCCACGACTATAGGGTTATCTTACCCTCATATGTAATTATGAGCTAATGCATGAATTATGTTATGAGCAATCCATGATCCTATACAACGTAAATTGAATTATAGGTATCGTGTGATTAAAATATTGTACGTCCCATTATATATATATATGTATGTATGTATATGTATCATATGAGTCATGTATCATGTTACATGCTTTAGATATAATATAGGGTGGTACAACCATCATATTATTTATACCATGTCCTACCATGTGCAGAGTTTGAAGTGTTCCATGACCACATTATTCTCTTATTCACGCATGACCTCTATTATGTGAATTCACGATGTTCATACTACTTGAGTTAGATAGTTGAGGTGTAAACTGTGTAATGATATGATTCTTGTCTATAGGTTGTATCTTATGTACTACTTAATGGATTGCTTAAGTGATCTTTGTTTCCTTATGTATATGATGTGTGTTAAAGTAGGTTGTAGCATTCACACATTAGGATGTTTTAGGCATGAACATGGTATATGTACCCAGTAGGTGCTATGATCTATGTGATAGGGGTATATTTATAATGCCCCATTTTTATGAACCTTAATTATAAAATGATAATTATGTAAAATTAGTTATAATAATTATTTTGGGATGTTTCAAATCAAATGTATTAATTATATGTATATTATTATAGTGTATTTTGTGTGTGTGTGTGTGTGTGTGTGTGTAGTATTAGGTTAAAATCTTGATAAAATTTGGGTTATTAGTTTTAACCATAGTTGGGACCCCAACCCGTATCCATTTTGCAAATGAACCTTAATTCTACTAACTCGATGTTTTCCCTAATTCAGCTACCTTACTAGCATCCCTACCTAATGTGTGTAGTCTCCCCCTTATCCCTCCTTTCGTGACATGTAATCTCTTTCACACCATATCTCCCATGCCTACCCATGCCTCTACTCATTTTTCCTATGTGCATGATCATCCATATTGGCCTTGCCCTATTCTCATGCCATCACTCATATAGGTCTTCCTCTCCTCTTGTTTTGTGTTTCAATTTAGTGAAACTGATGCCCCATATTTTCCTTCTTCTTCTTCTTCTTCTCCTCCTCCTACTCCCTACTCTAGCTTCATACGAACCTACATGACCCCACCATAATCAACCATCATCACAAGCACCTCGCCACCAACAACCACCAAACATTGTTATTCTTCCTTGAATACCCCAAGCACAAACACCCCATCAATGCCCCTGGTCATCGCCAACCATCACCACCCTAAGTCACTCCTTATTTCTCTCTATATCGTGCTCTATTTCAATATTTTGAGGCACATAGTCATGTGCCCTCACATGCCCCAACCATGTTCCTCTCATACGACACACACATGACCCTCGCACAACCCGTACATTATCTTCTTGTTGTTTCCTAGCACACATGTGCTCTCCTTGCACAACCCATGTGTTCCTCTCCTTGTCTCCCTCGTGCTCCCGTGCACACCCCACACTCCCTGCCCGTGCATGTTCCTTGCTCTCAACTTTCACAACATGCCTTCAATCTTTCTTTGTACAACCGTGCTTGTCCCATGCCATTTCTTCACCCAGTCGGACCCTACGTATAACACCACCGGTTTGCTCTCTTTGGTTGCATGAACCATCATTGAAAACCCCTAACAACGGTGACCAACACTGAATTGACTCCCTTTTGCAACGGTAACAAGTATCATTGCCTATCCCTTACCTACGTGAGATTCTACCACTGCTCTCCCTTACCTTGCATGACTTTGTGGCATTCTTCCTTTACTCTTGCCTCATTTATCTTCCTTTGCTTGGTTATTTTCTAATCATCTTTACCAAGTTGATTTTAATTAATTTTGGTCATTATTGTGGTTTATTAGATACTAATATATGTGTTGGTTGAATTGATGTAAGGAGTCAAAGAGTTGAGTGGAGACTAGTTGGTTGAATCTTGCTTTATTTATTTTGCTTGGATAAGAGGTAACCATACCCTTCTACTTAGATGTGAAATCATATGCTGACCCATAAAAGTTTTTATGTGCTTAGGGTATTATTTATGTATGGATTTTCAAAGGGGTAAATGTATGCATCATACACCATAATTTTTTAAAATAATAAGTGTGCAATTATTATGGAAAAAGGGTGTGACCGTGAAAATATGATTTTATATAATTACCATGTAATATATTTATTATTTAAGAAGAGACGTATGCATGTGTAATATGTTACCAAATGCATGTCTAGGGTTTTATTAGTGCTTATAATATTGTTAAGTTATGATGCAATTAACATGATAAGTATTCTACAATTATATTTGCATGATAGCTAGAGTTGATATAAATGGTATGAAAGCATCAACATATGATAACTGTTGGTACGTGTAACTGTGTAAGTTACTAAATGCATGAAAAGTAAAAAATATAGTCAATCGCTAAATTGTAAATATTACCTACGTGCTATAATATTATGAATTATTGTCTTGTAGCCTTTTATGATAAATTGCTTGTAATAACAATGTTCAGTATCAAAATTGGATAATAATGGAGGAATTAGGGTGTTGAGGGTATTTTGGTCATTTTTGACCTAATATACCAATTAAAAATAATTGGATATAAGATGGCCTTAAACTTTTGATAGGCTGACCTTATTATTGACTTTGACTTTGACATATACCAATGACCTAAAGGTTTACCTTAAACTTTTGAAATAGAGGAAAATAGTGAAGTATGGAATGGGAATTGTTATGCTAGGTGTGAAATATATGATCATCCTATTATGTACTAATAGTTAAAGTGGAAGACCTCGAGTTTGGGAGTAGTTTCTTTCTAAGGGTAGCTACTCTAGAGATGAGGTAGGAGCCCTTGGTTTTTTTGATTTTCTTTTGTGTCGTTATACCCCACTAAGGCCCTAGTCTACTCTATATGTAACATACGAGCCCTATAGGGGGTATCGATACTTAAGGATTAGGTGTCCTAGGTTTAGGAGGTACTGTATTGCCTTGTGCACCAGTATAATGATGCGTTGTCGTATGCACAACAAATTTAATACATAAATCCTAATTTCCAATTACGTAGTAAATGGTAAGAAGGATTCGAACTCACAAGGAATGGTGTTTAATCACTAATTTTATAATTGATGTTATAATCCCGGTTATATAATTTCATTAATTTTAATACTAAATTTAAACTATATTAAACTTTTCTCACTACTTGAAAAATGAGGGTAGGAATGAATTGATGATGGAATCAAGGTATCAAATACTCAAAGAAGAAGAGTGATTCTATATGATTTAATGTTGACCTCTAGAAACTCATAATAATTCATTTCTTTGCTTTCTCTCAATCCTAATAAATTGAATAAGCTCTCAATTTATTACCTAACCATTTAATAACCTAGGTTACGAACACTAGATTCAATTAATGGCAGCATTATGAATGGAAAGCAGTAAACTACAATCATAACCGCATAAGCTCGTATTATGCAATTGTATGAAATAACGGATAAGATTAACAATTAATCTTCTTGCTACTCTAGACACATTAATTAATAATTACGGGTTAATTATGTTGTCTTAGCGGAGATTAAGTTCTAAACTAAATAGGTGATCAATCTAATTAGTTTAAATTCTTAATCTATCGTACGAAATCATTCAATTCCATCCATTAATTCAATTAAATTTCATCTAGAATCAAACATTCAAATTACGTTGTTATATTTGAAACATAATTCCATCCTCAAATCATCCTACCCTGTTTTATTTACTCTAACATTTACATACTTAGAAATCACACAATTACATGCAATAACTGATAATTAATACAAATAACACCTAATAGTAGAAACAACACTCCAAAAGCAAAAGGAATAAAAAAACAATTGTAGAAACTTTACTTGCATTCAATCAAAATGTAGAACTTGCAATTGATAAAGAAATAGAGAAGGACTTATCACTTGAATTGCAGACCGTCAATTGTTCAATAGAATACAAGAAAGATAAAGGAAGTTGCAATTGTGAAATACATGTATATTCTAGAGGGAATAGAGAAAGAGAGTACATTCAAATGTTTTGAATTCTAAAAACTGATTTTTCAAACCCTGAATTGATAGAGAATATATTAGAAAACAGGTCGTGTGAGCGATTACAAATTTTAAGGAAAATACGGTCCGTGTTTAGGAAACACGGGGGTGTCGTGTTCTTGGCTCTTTCACTATTCTTCCCTTAAAATTTCAGCACAACTTCTCTTGGTGTATTTGCTTCATTTCCAACTTTTCTTCCCTTGATTTAAGGTTTCTTGATGTGTTCTTTGCTTGATTTCTTCTTTTCGTTGATTTCTCCTTTGAATTTATTCAATTTTATCTTTTCCTGCAAAATCTATTCAAAAGAGAAAAACTCCAAGAAAAGATTAAATCTTATAAAATTAATGAGGGATAAATGACATTTTTATGTGAAAATAATCTATAAATTCCATCTATCATATAACTAGAGTGTTGTTATGCCTCTAAGTTGGATAGTTGGGAGGGTACTGTGATACTTTGTACGCCGGTATAAGTGGTGTACATTTATGTCTCCGAATTATTATTATATCTTCTCAAGTAATTAAAAATGAAAGAAACTATTGTGTAAGAATGTAAATGGTTTGATATGGGTATTGTTTTGGTAGTTGCCATTGAGCACTACCTAGTTTGGTATGTAGTTTAGTAGTTGCCTTAGTGACCTACCATGAGTATTTAAAATTGATTTAGATTTATTGATTCAGTAGTTTCCCCAGTTCTAATACCCCAAATTTAAGCCAACCCTAATATTAGATAATTAGGTATTTTAATCTACCATAATTCCTTAACTATAAAATTTTAACTAAGTTATAACCTTAATCCTAAACATTTTCTCCTTTTCTTTTCATTTTCCCATTTTCCTTATTATTATTTTTTCTTTTCTTCTTCCTTTCTCCCAGTTCTTCACCCTTCTCTCACATGACCTCCCTTCCCTGCTAAACAAGTTGAGTTAGGTTTGATTTTTCAAACTAAAGTTCCCCTAATTATCCTAATTATTACCAAGCCCTTACTTCTCCATCACCTCCTATCCTTAGTCAATTAATCTTCACGTCATCAGTCCCATACCTTGTTGATCTATGCCTAATTTCCCCACCACTGCATGACTCATGTCATAGCCATCACACACACAATCTACCACCATAAATACTCTTCTCCTTCCCTCCTTACTTTATATAATTGCCTCACCAAACTTTCTCTAGACTTCCTCCCTTCCTTTCCTTAACTTCTTTGTGCTTCGCCCCATTTTTATCCCCCATTATTATATATAGAAGCTTCATAGCATATAAAACTCTATGCAACCATAGCCTAATTGTGTGAACCCTCAACCTTACCACCCTCCAAGCTATGTCACTTCTCCATGCCAACCCACCCTAAATAACACCACTAACTTATGCCACTCCACCACCCTATGTAACTGATGCCCTCCACACCCTAGTTGCATCCCTTCTTGATGTAAAAAGCCCCTAGGAATGTCACCTATTGATGTTACATCCTATGGCTACACTAATTTCTACTGCAACCAATTCAACCCTTGCGCACCTTCGGTTTACTTCAATTTTGCTCCATTTTTCCAACCTCTTTTCCCTTAGTTTTCCTTATTTGTATTCTTAATTTCTAATTGTGTATTATCCTTTGTTTCTTAAGTTATTTTATAAAGGTCTTATAGTAGGTGAGGTAGGTTATATGTATTTAGAGATAAGAGCCATTTTCAATAAGGATATTAGTTGTGTTTAGGGTTTATTTTAAATTCCTTGTTGGATTATGTGGTTTATCACAATATTATTACTATGTTGTTGAGAGAATGCTTTTAATCTCATGATATGCGAATACAATATTGTTTGATGAAAAGTAAGTTGAGAAGGACGCGATGTCGTTATAGTAATTTCTATATTGGGAACCCTAAGGAACTTGGGAAATGAGTATAATTAAGATTTATGGTGATAAATGGAGGATTTTAAAGTATTGATACATAATATATAAGGTTTTCATGAAATAACGACTTTAGGTTACTTGTAAGGGTCTTTTGGTCAATATGAATTTAATATGGAAATTTTGGTATTTTAATGTGTTAGGTGATCTTAAATACTCTAATGAGATCATATGAAATATTTGGAGTAAATAAAAATCTAATAGGTTCCACAAAAAGATGAAAAGTCTTAATGTAGGAACAGTAACCTTAAATTGGTAATGTTGTTATCGCATGTGCAAAACATTATAGTTAAACCACAATTTTTAGATATTTTGTTAATAACTCTATTTTAGGAAGTTATATTGAATTTTATAATCATAAGTCTTATGGGAAAAGTTATGACGTGCTTTTGAAGTTAGAGTTTTATAAGCCTTATGAATAATAACTTTTGAGATAGGGTTATTATCGTATATATAAGACATTAGAGTTAGGCCTTGAATTTTGGGTATGTTAATAATAATAATAATAATAATAATAATAATAATAATAATAATAATAATAATAATAATAATAATAATAATAATAATAATAATAGTAATAGTAATAGTAATAGAGGAAGAGATACTAAATTTGGTGGATAAAAGAGTAATATAGAAGAAGTTATGCCAAAAGGGGAAATTAGGGTTTTGTCAGAAGTATAATGATCTTAACCTTTGAGAATGACCTTGTTATCTATGTGATTGTATTTTACCTACTTTAATTTTTATTTATAAATATAAAATCAATCATTAATAAGGGATTAATCACTCAAAGTGGAAGATCATGTGAGTCGGGCTGAGGTATTTTACTGGTTTACTCCATCAGACGATAATAGTAGCTTAGGAGTGTTTTACCCTAAGAGATGCATTAGTTCATTCCACTAGATTAAGAATAATGGGACATGAAACTCAATTTGAATGGCAATATGGTTTGTGATGAGTAATTAATGTATAATAACTTTAAAGTGGAATATTATACAAGTTAGGACTGAGGTATTGGGTCTATTATATCGGATGATAATTGTAGCTCAGGTGTGTTGTCCCTTAAAAGTGTTTTAGACCGTTTCACCAGTTTTAGAATAGTGGCTCAAGTGCATTTTTTTCTGATAGGTGTTGGGTATGTTCCATCAAATGATAATAGTATCTCAGGTCTATTATCCTTAAGTAGTGCTTTAGACTGTTCCAATGGTTAAAGAATAGTGGGGTCCCTAAACTCAATGTTAATAAAAGAATAGAACTTGCCATATCTAATATTGGAGCCTAGATTAGTAATCATCTTTTATTATTTTATTTATCCTACATATTTGTTTACTTTTTGTTGTGAATGAATATAATTGTCTATATCCCTTACTTGACTGTATTGCCAAATTACTCAGTATGTAACATACTGATCATCCTTTTATTAGGTGTTGTTCATTCCTATGAGTAAATGACTCTGATGTCTATGTATAGGTTGATGAGACATGTTGGACGATTTTACTAAATATAATGCTTTGTATAGGGTAGAATGATTTGTTGTACTAGGATTTTGAGTGTAGAGTCATGTTATCTGGATAGTAGTTTACCTGTATATCCTTTTAGACTCTTAGATTCATAGTACCCCTATTGCATTTATTTTAGATATTGTACTCAGTTAATCTCCAACTCATATTCATGTTTATGAAACTTCTGTCATTTTCTATTTAGTATGGATTACATTTTAATCATTTTGTCTTGTGATTGATGTAATAATGGTAAGGTAAGCCAGGTTTATGCTAATTACAATGGTAACCTAGTTATTTTGATATTAAGCTTCCATTAAAAAAAAATTAGTAGTAAATTTGGAGTGCTACACTAGTGCTCTACCTTGGCATACGAAATTAATTTGATTCTATATGTTGTGGCCATTTTATGATCACATGATATTTTGATGAAATTATACTATGTCATTGCCTTTATGTCCTATGTGACCTTTCATGTTAGTGTTATGTAATAGTTCACATAGTACCATAGGACTGATGGGTTCCGTTTGTAGTCTCCTCCCTATTCAATGGGTCGTGATTACCTTGTAGGAGTACTTTGAGGATTTATCTTGATGACTTTTAGTATAGGGTTGAGAATTAGGATTATTTGGTATTTGCTCCAACATCTTTTGATCCGAAGATTCCTTGGACTCTTATGCCCCTTTCTATTTCTCTTTTTATTGTATTGTAACTCTTTTACCTAATCCTTTTTTTATTTGTCAGGATAAGGTTAATTTGTAATGAAATCACTATTATGTTCTTATGTTGAAAACTTTAGCTTAAGTAAAGTAACATTTTAGCCTTATCACTTAGTATACTAATTGTAACACCCCAAAATTTACAATTTTTTTAAAAAACGGAAGCACTTAAATTAAAATCCATGAATTCTAGGGATGTTACCGCCACACTTAGTACCAGACCAGTTCACTCCGACTGTTTTAGTACCAAGTACTAAGGCTAAAAATTTTTTTTGTTAAACTTTAATCAATACTTAAACCAAGAGTTAATAAAAAGAACAAAAAGGGAACATAACAAATAAATCAGAGTATGCATAAAACGTTTAAAATTTAAAAGAGTACAAACAATCATGAGATAGAAATCAGAGTGCAAAATCAAAATCCTTCATAGGGAATAATGTCTACAAACATTAATATTTAATTAAGGAAAATCCAATATAGGAAAGAAATATCAGAAGGAAATAAAATATCATGGAGAGAAAATTCGGACACGTTACTCCCGATCATTGAGCCAAACACAAGTTCAACACTCAGCCCCACCTGATGCCTCATGACCATCGAATGCATCAAAGAAAATGCATCGCCCACCTGCACAAAGTGAGAATGGCCTACTACTTGTAGGAATGAGCAGCACTCATAATAAGGGTGATCAGTACGCTACGTACTGAGTAAGGTAACCATGCACTTAGGCTGACATACAAAGTCACATAACCATGCAGAATAATAAAAAGAGTATAAAGTCCAACATAACAACATACAGGCATATGAACATTCAAGGGAATATACAAAAGTCCAATTATGGTCCGGATTAATTACTTAATTAATCTCTTATCGGAATCATTTTCACACCATACTCTTTATTAAGTCCACACGAGTACGGAACCCTACTATTTTAGCCAATGGATCGGTCTCCAGGGCACTCCGGCGCCTAGCCACTATTCTAACCGATGGATCGGTCACTTAGGGTAACATACCCTACCACTATTTTATGCCGGTGGATCGGTCTGGCCCCTACTCGCATGGTGTTCCACTGTAAGTATTAGCATCTTTTACATGTCTTAGCAAACTGTAGGGTTTGGTTTATTGAGTTCGAGATCCCCCACTATTAGAACCGGTGGATCGGTCACTTAGGGTAACATACCCTACCACTATTATATGACGTTGGATCAGTCTCTAGGATACCTCGGTACTTGACCACTATTATGCCGGTGGATCGGTCTGGGCCTGGCTCAATACTCTTTTGCTTTACATGATTAATGTCTTAAGTATCTTATCCAGAATTTTCACCCTAGACATGCATGACTCACTCTCCCTACACCTATCCTCCAACGGATTCGTTCCATATCATCAGACTCATGTACCTCCTAACTTGCCCCAACATCTTTTCCTCCATATCCTATCTCACATTTAAAGTCAAAATCTTAAGTATATGGGTCAAGGCCTACTACTTTACACTTCCAAGTCCACTCCACATCTCACTCTAGGGTTTTATCCCAAAACCCTAATTTAAACCTATATGGTCTCTCCCACTCTACTTCACACGACCCAATTCATTTTTAACACTCCACACATCATAACCTTTAGATTCAACTCCTATCATTACGCCTTACTCCTCAAGCACACGTGTGGTCACAAAATCCTAGGTATCCACACCAAACCCTAACTGGCCACAACAAACCCTAGCTTCCTTATGTCCACATGTCACCCTTCCATTTCTCACATTCCACTTTTTATTTTTCCATGCCAATCATGCTCATCATTACTTGATCATTTTCATCATTCTCTCGTACTCCACTCACCATCCTTTATTTCTCCTTTTTACCACCTCCTCAAATTAGGGTTTTTACCCCAAACCCTAGCTCAGCCTCCTATGTACCATTATATTATCCTATGTACTATTTTTCATCCAAAGCTTCCAAACACTCAAATAACTCTTCTATTACCTTCCTTACATTCCAAGTCAACTTTTCATACATAAACTTTACTCCCATGTAGACTTTGCACATCCCATGCAACCTTTCGAACGTTTCATGCAAAACCTAAGACTCCCACGTGAAACCCTAGAGTCACCCATGCAAACTCAAGATCCATCCATGCAAAACCCTAGATCCATCCATGCAAACCCTATATTCCTCCATGCAAAGCCCTAGATTCATCCATACAAAACCCTAGATTCATCCATTCAAAACTTTAGATTCCTCCATACAAAACTCTAGATTAGATCCTCCCATGCAAACCATAGATTAGATTCTCCCATGCAAAACCATAGATTAGATCCTCCCATGCAACACCATTAGATTCTCCCATGTAAAACCATAGATTAGATTCTTCCATGCAACACCATAGATTAGATTCTCCCATACAAAACTATAGATTAGATTCTCCTATGTAACACCATAGATTAAATTCTTCCATGCAAAACCATAGACTCTCCCATGCACAACCATATATTCTCACATACGAAACCCTAAAATTTCCCATTTTATTCTTCCACTCATGGATAATTAAAATACTTAGGTCAACTCACATCCCTTGGTCAACTTATTCCCCTTTTGTCAACTTACTCCCCTTGGTCAACCTCTTTCCCTTTTAGTCAACTTACTTCCCTCGGTCAACTTCTTTCCCTATTCTCCTTTTTCATCCTTTACCCCACACAATACCACATTTAACATCCTCATATGCATGTCTAAAGAGTCACAACACATTATATCACATTCCACAACTTTTCACCACATATACATATCAACATATACAATAAGAAGGCATACAATCATACCTTAACTCCAAGCTACTCCATACATAGAATAGTCAACTAAAAGCACACGATACACAACATGACATTATACAAGGCATCCAAGGCAGGATATACACATAGCACAAATAAGGCCTTAGTTACACCCTTACTTAAAACGACACCGGTCTTGGAGCACGCTCTTATGCTTCCTTAGAGCTTTGATTGGTCTCACCTAAATGAGGAAAAAGCCAAAATTAAATTCCCTCCTACCAAAAATACTATTATTCATTAACTTATTCTAAGACTAGGTTTTTAGTAAAATAATAACATATTAATAATAATGGCATTAACTAATTACTAACTTTGCTAAAGATATAAGAATTAATAGTAATATTGTAAAAGTTGATAATATAAGGTTGAAGACTTTATCCTAATAATAATAATAATAATAATAATAATAATACTAAAAAAATAATAATAAAGATACTAAAAATAATAAAAATGATAATATTAATAATAGTAAAAATAATAATAATAACAATAACAATAGTCATACTAAAAATAGTAATAGTCATAATAATATGATTCGAAATAAATGGTGGGATAAGGGCTTCGACCCTTCACCAAAATAATTCTAATAATAACTTTAGAACATTATTAATAAAAATAGTAATAATAATAACAATGAAATAATAACAATAATAATAATAATAATAACAACATAAACCTAGAGTAAAATAAAATAGGGTTTTCAACCCTACTTAAAAATAGTAAGAATAATAATAATAATAATAATAATAATAATAATAATACATATTACTTATAATAATAATAATAATAATAATAATAATAATAATAATAATAACATAAACCTAGAGTAAAATAAAATAGGGTTTTCAACCCTACTTAAAAATAGTAAGAATACTAATAGTAATAATAATAATAATAATAATAATAATAATAATAATAATAATAATAATAATACATATTACTTATAATAATAATAATAATAATAATAATGATAATGATAATAATAATAATAATGGTATTAGAATTTAACAAATAAAATAAGGTTTTGGCCCTCTTGATAAATAATAATAATAATGATGATGATGATATATTAGTGATAATAATAATAATAATAAATAAATAAAATAAAATAAAAAACTCATAATAATACTAATAATATTAATAATACTAATACTAATAATCTACTAATCCAAATAGGGTCGGCCTTAATAAGAAATAATAGTATTAATAATGTTGAACCTAATAATAATAATAATAATACTTAATAATAATAATAATAATATTTGAATAATAGGCTAAAATTGAAATAAAATAAAATAAACTTAATTAAATAGGAAAAAGGGTTGAGAGGGTTTAGGGTTCAACCTTAGGCTGGTGGTGACAGGCGGCACTGACGGTGGTGCACGACGGAGGCGGCGGTGGCCGGAAAAAGAGAAGAAAATTGAAAAAGTTGGATGCTGGGAAAAGGAGAGGTAGAATGGAGGTGGGAGTTGGGGTACTTGGAGTTGCCCGGGTGGAGAGGAGTAGAATAAAGGTGGTGGAACATGGCAACGGTTGTGGTGGCCGACTAGGGAAGAAGAAGAGAAAGAGAGGAGGAGAGGAGGGAGAGGAAAAGAAAGGTAGGGGGAGATAGAGGAGGACTGTAGTATATATTGGGAGGTGAATGAAGTAGTGGCAGCAACGGTAGTGGTGGTGGACGGCGGCGCGAAGGGTGGTAGAGGTGGGAGAAAAGGCTGATCGGGGAGGAAACTTTGCACAGCCGAGGTGGCTCATGCAAGAATAATCGAGGGAGAAGAGAAGCGTAGTTAATTAGAGGGGGTTAGGGAGTACTCGGGTGGCCATAACGGGTGGCGTCGTTGGCCAAAGGCAGCGACAACAACGTCTGAAGTGGCAGCAACGCACAAGGGAGGTTTTCTGGGTAAGCAACCAAAGGCTCGATACAAGGCTCAATCTGGGGGTATTTATAGAGTAAAAGGAAAGGATAGGGTCAGGGGGACGACGAGGGAGTAAGGAAGTAGGGATGGAAATTTTTCCTGCGGGTTTGAGACCCCATCGGAGATTCTTAACGGGGATTCTTAACGGGGATTTTTTCGGGGACAGGGTGGGGACGAGTTTGGGGTCCCCATCCCCGAACCTGCCCCAAAATTTTTTTATATATATTTTTATATAATTTTATATATATGTAATATATAATTTTTTATAGAATATAAATTAAAAATATAATATAAAAAAATAGTTTGAGAATTGAGGATGGGATCGGGGATCGGGTCAGTTTTAAGAACGGAAAATAAATTGGGGATGGAAAATAGATCGGGGATTGGTTCGGGTACGGGGATTTGATCCCCGCGGGGATCGGGTCGGGGAATCCCCGATAAAAAAATATCGGGGATAGGGTCGAGTTCGGGGATTATTTTTCTTATCAGGTTCGGGGATGGGGATAGGGAACCCGACCTACCCCATTGCCATCCCTATAGGGAAGGTAGGGTTAGGGTCACCGGCGACGTCATTTGGCTGGCGAAAATCTAGGTCGTGGCAGGGAAGGTGATTGGCTGGGATGAGGGAAGAACGTGCGAGGAGAGGGGAGAGTTGGTTGAATGAAATGGTCGACGAGTCAGTAGGGAAGAGGGAGAAGCAAAACAGCCGGTCAACGACGGTGAAAAACCAGAGACGTTAGGTGGTGGTGCAGGTCAACATCGTGAGGGAGAAGAAAAAAGAATGAGGAAGAAGAAGAAGGGCGTGGACCGGCGGTCCGGGGAAGAAAGAAAGAAAAAAAAAAAGGGGAGTCGGCCGGTCGGGCGGGAGTTAAGTGGAACACAGCGTATTGGCTGCACCAAAGGAGGAAGAAAGGAAACGAAGGATTGGGCCGCGGGAAAGAGAAACGGCCACGCGGGCTGGGTCGCGTCGAAGAAGAAAAGAAGGAAGGAAAATGGGCCGCTGTAATACCTCATTTTTTAGAAACGTTAATTATAAATTAATAATCGTATTATTAATTATAATTATTATTTTATGAGGTTAAATATTAAAAGTGTTATTATTATTCGTATTATTACAACAGTTTTATATGTAAAAATTATCAGGCTAAAAAGTTGATAGAAACCAATTATTTATTTTAATCCTAGTTTTTATCTGTAAATCTTATCTAAATTATTTTATTAATAATCACGACTCGTAATCCGAAATAAATTCCTAAAATTTATTCCCGATTATTTTTATCTTTTTCGTTTTATTTAAATCTACCTCAGATCGAATTATGTTTCTCCGATTTATTTTTCTATCCGATATTTTAATTTATCCGAACTAAATTTAAAATAAGATATATATGTATGTATATATATATATATATATATATATATATATATATATATATATATATATATATATAATATTTATCTTCTCTCTCTTTCCTCTGCCATTTGCTATCCCATCCTCGTAAATACTTTCCTGTCTCCCTCTCTTTCTTACTTTACTCCATCTCCTGCATTTATACACAAATACACACGCTACTCTCCCACACGCCACACTCCAAAATACCCCCAACCCACTGTTCATCCCAGCTTCCCCCCTAATACTTCGGCATCCTTCCCCGAGCCCCAACCAAACAATGCCCCTACACTATATACTCACTACACACATACTCTCGCACACTTACACAACAGCCCCCCCCTCTCTTTTTCTTCAGCTCTCCCACACCAAACAACCCTTACTCCCCTCCCTGCCCTTTTTGTTTCCAGCGCCCCAACTCCCCGACCACCCTAGCACCATCGCACATCACCACCACCACTCCCCGACTAGCCCCATTTCTTCTCCTCTGTTTCCCCACCATTTTCCTGCACTCCTCGACCACCCAACAGCCCCCGAACTCCCCTGCGAAACCCATCGTCCAACTCCCTGACCATCGTAGCCTTCTCCCTTTCTCCCTGCCACTTCCACCGCGTCGAAACCTGTCGCCCAGCTCCCCACTCCTCGTCGTCCAGCACAGCGCCCAGTAGCCCGAGCAGCACCTCCAACCCCACGACCCCTGTTCGTCACCATCAACCACCAACCGAGCCCCCTACACCCCTGCGCACAGCCACAACTCCCTCCTCTTCTTTCTCCTTCACCTACAGCCCACCTCCCTGCAGCGCCAACCACCACCGTCGCCCAGCAGCCTCCACCACCGCCGACCAGCCGCCAGTCTCCACCGCCTCTGCTACCCTCTCCCTTTCCTTGCCTTGCCCGGCCAACTCTTGCCCAGCCGCAGCCAAGCCCCCTGCGCATGCATGGCTCACACTGTTGTGCAGCGTGAGTTGTGTATGTATTGTTAGTAATTTTTGGTACCAATATTAAATGTAAGGGTATTTTGGTAGTTTTAGAAAAATAAATATTTTTATACTATAATTATTATTTTATCTGATAGATATTAATTCTTTATTTATGGTATTATTTTTAGGTACGAAAGTTTAATTTGCAATACCTAATAAATTTTAGTGGATATTGCTAATTTTACGTTTTTGCTGAAATTCAGGTAACCGTTATACTCTACTAAAATGATAAAAATTGCGTGATAGCACATTAGGGTTTTTGGTGTACAAAATATGTTATCATGATTTATTTTGATATAATTGTGTGTTAATTATTATTATCATTATGAAAACGGATAAAAACGAGCATGTTATCTGATATAAAATATTTTGGATATGAAAATATGATTAAAAATGATTCTAATGACAGGAAAATAATTTGTATGTTAATTATGTGTAAAATAATAGGTTGAGCATGCTTAGATATAATTATGGGATAATTATTATGGATGTGTGCCTTAGGAGAAATTTAGTCATTTTTGTGCATTATGATATCTATCCTGAAAATTATGTTTAATATGTATTATCTGTTGTGGATTATACGATCGTGTGTTTTGTACATTTCAAAAGTATATGATAGGGTTTCATATGCAGAAATCTATGTAAGGGTAAAATGGCCTTTTGACATGATTGATGATTTAAATTATATAATAAGCAATTAGATTATTTTATTTTAGCCTTTTCACGACAAATTAATAAATAAGATAGATTTAGTATTTAAATGGATGCTAATCTAATAATTATTGGCCTCAAGGGTATTTTGGTCATTTCGATCTAGTATGCCCAAATGTGGATAATTGGATATAGAATGGCCTTAGACTTTTGGTAGCTTGACCTTAATATTGACTTTGACTTTGTTTTATACCGTTGACCGTAGGGTTGACTTGGATAATTGGAAATGAAGGAAAAATGAATGAGTATGGAAATGAGAATAAATTTGTAATTTGTGTTGTCTGTGATCACCTTATAAAAATACTAATACGTAAAGTGGAAGGCCCCGAGTTTGGGAATGGTTTCTCTCTAGGGGTAGCTACCTTAGAGACGAGGTAAGAGTCCTCGATTTATTTGGTTTTCTGGTGTGCCGGTTGTGCCCCAGTAAGGCCCTAGTCTACTCTATAGGTGACCTACAGACACTATAGGGGGTATCGATACTTAAGGATTAGGTGTCCGAGGTGAGGAGGGTATTGTGTGCCTTGTGCATCAGTATGACCAGAGTGTTGTTATGCCTCTAGGTTGGATGGTTGGAGGGTATCATGTTGCCTTGTGCACCGGTATAACCTGTGTACTGTTATGTCTCCGGGTTATTATTGTATCCCTCTCGAGTAAATAAAAATGGAAATGATATGATTTGATTGGAACGATTATTATTGGATATTGGATTAGTTTGGTAGTAGCTGTTGTACCTACCTATGGTTTCGGGTAGTAGCCATTGTACCTACTTGTGGTTTCGGTAGTAGCCATTGTGCCTACCTATGGTTTTGGAGTAGCAGCCTTTGTGCCTACCTGTGTTGGGATTATGTCTGTGAACATACATGTGATGTGATGGATTTCATTATACTGCACCTGTAATATACCTGTGGTGTTATGCATTTTACCATATTGTACCTGTAAGTATACCTATGAGGTTATGTATCTTAACATATTGTAGCTGTAAGTACACCTGTGACGTTATGTATGTTCTTATCCAGTATCTGTAAGTATACCTGTGAGGTAATGGATGTTATTATACTGTATCTGTAAGTATACCTGTGACGTTATGTATATTGTTATCCTGTATCTGTAAGTATACCTGTGAGGTTATGGATGTTATTATACTGTACATCTATGTATACCTGTGACGTTATGTATTTGGTTATGATGTTGTACCTGTAAGTATACCTGTGATGTATGGATTTTATTATACTGTACCTGTAAGTATATTTGTGACGTTCTATAATTGGTTGGGGTAATGCTGAGACATGAATTACGATGTAAATGTTATAATTGTGGTGTAGAGTGGGTTTTGATTTTTGTTTTAGAAAGCATCTTAGGATGCTTAGTTGATAAGTGTTATTATATTCTAAATAGGCACGCATGAATAATAGGTAGCTTAGTGACTATTGCTTATTTGTTATGATTATTATGTTGGATCATCTCATGTATAGCTTAATGTTTATACCATGTATTATCATGATACCTTATGGTTATTGTATTAGGATTTTCTTCTGATCATACTTCAGATAGTACCTCTGGGTTTTCCATTTGGTAAGTTCAGCTATTTTAGAAGAGTGAATATGAGTAGTCTGTAACCAAGATGGAATTTGATTATCTGAATAACTATTGTATCTCAATCCTTGTATGTATATGTATATGTCTTATACAATGTTAATGGTATGTCTTGCATGTGTTCCATGCAGTTTATCATATTAGTTTGGTATAAAGGGTTACTCAGTACCGTAGTACTGAAGGGTTTATTTTCGTGGACCCCTGCCTATTCAATGGGCAGTGGACTTTGCAGGTCAGTTTCTGAGTCCAGTTGAAAGCTGTCAGTCGGTTCCGAGAGTATAGGAATATCCGGTGTCCCTTCTATTATCTGGTTTCCAATTGTTTTGGACGTTTATGTCCTCCTGTAATTTCTCTCCTAAATTTTGATAGACTGTTGATGTTGCTTTTACCTAGTACTGTACTCATATATTATTCTCTGTATTTTAACTTTTGTCATCATGTTATTTGAGTAAAGAAATGTTTTAGCCTTAGCACTTAGTATAAGAATGGTAGAGGATGCCAAACTTATACTGAGTGTGACGGTAACACTCATTGATTTTGTAATTAACGCTTCCGCAAAATGAAAATTTTTAGCAGTAAAAATGAGGGTGTTACAGCTGGGGTAGCCCAGTTCGGGGGAGGGGAGGAAGAAAAAGAAAAGAAGAAGAAAGGAAAAGAAAGGAAAAAAGGAAGAAAGAAAAGGAAAAAGGAAAAGGGAAAATAAAAAATGGTGGGTTGGGTTAATTAAATTAATTAGAATATTTGGTATATTTAAAAATAATAATATTTAAATAAAATAATATTTAAATTCTTTTTTAGGCTAATTTAGGATTTTTGAAAGATTTTTCATAAATTCTATTTTAATTAGCAAATTACTCTAATTTTTCCCAATTAAATTATTTATAAAATTCCTATTAATTTAGACCTACTTTCTCCTTCTTATTTTAAATAAAATAATTTATTTAATTAATTTTCAAAATAAAATCATTAATTAGCTAAAATACCTAAATTTCTTCCTAATTAAAATATTTATAAATTTCTTCTTGATTTGCCCTAATTAATTCCCTTTTATTTTAATAAAAAAGAATTTATTTAATTAATTTTCCTAATAAAACGTCATTTAACTATAATTCTTAAAATTTAGAATTTTTGGGGCATTTCAATAATGGTAGAGGATACCAGACTTATAGTGAGTGTGACGTTAACACCCATTACTTTTGTAATAAACACTTCCGTAAAATGAAATTTTTAAGTAGTAAATTTGGAGGTGTTATAATACTAGTTAAGTTAATATGTGTTTATACTAACGGGGTTATTGTTGCAATTCCCTACTCAATTCCACAAATAGAAGGTCTTGTGCAAGATCTCAAGGATGACCAATGAGTAACCTTCCCTCTAATTGTGGTTGTTGGTGGGGTTATCTGAGCAAAGGCATTCTAGTGATGCTATCTTTGATGGTCCTTGAATAATTGAGAAATTTTCCTTATAATTTTTTTCCTTTTGGTTATTGTTTTTTTAACACCCCCATTTTTTACTACTTAAAAATTTTGTCTTAAAACATTGCAGAAGTAGAAATACAAGTCCAACTTATAAAAAATGGGGGTGCTACTACTATATCTAATACAAGATAAACATAAAGCTAGAATGAGTAAGACTAAGTATTCAACCAATTAAACATAAAGAAAAAACCTGGAGTGAGCAAGAAAATATTTGGAGATAGAAAAAATTAAGGTTTACAACCCAAGGCTATATAGGCCCCAAATCCGTACAAGATATATTAGAAGAAGACGCTAACTGGAATAAATCAATTTCAAATGAGATACAACTTGGTCACTCAAGGACCACAGATAAAAGTGTCCGGGAATACCTATGCTCAACAACCCATCTATGCTGAGAGAATGATGGACTGCTTACCGATTGTCCTTAAACAACCTACAATAAACCTCCTGGTCGTGGGATTGAGTAAAGGATTGCAACAACAACCCCATTAGTATGCATACATACTGAGCAAACACATATACCACTATCATGTAGATCATAGCACAAGTAATACCCACACCACATGCTCATGGTACGACCTACCAAAATGTACATGAATTTTTCCTACTATGTCGTTCATATAAAATCACAGAGGTCATATAAGACATATTTGGATCCACGGAAACATGTTTAATCATAATCATACCAGTATACAAGGGTATATAGATTATAACATACATACTGTCATCTTAAGGATCATGTATTACTTAGACTATCCACACAACAGTGTTTGGAGTATAACATAGAGTGTAATGTAAAATCAAAATTACATATATGACTTTCTAATCATGGATTTTACAATAGGTGAATCATGATTATGATAGTAATAGATCATGCAATCATTCATGAAAACACGACAGAAACATTAAAGTGCACCACAATAGAGCATTCAAGGAAAAAATATTATTGGCATAGAACTTAAGGAAGGGAAACGTGAGTTACACATCATATTCATCCTTAAGTGAGGCATGAGCTATTTAAGTACTTATAAGGCAAAACAAGTTTCATATCAGCAAAATAGCGATATCAAGATCAATCATAAATAAGATAAGGCCAATTAATACTACTTGGGTTTCATTCTGGTTATTATTTTGCATTAAGTGGATTTAGAACTCCTTTATGAGGTTATTGAGAAAGAGGTGAGCATATAATTCTTTTACCCCCAAGGTATTGATCAATAGGTGATCATAGAATTATTTAGCCCAAGTTATTAAGCAATAGGTGGGATTATTCCGCATGGTTTCTCTATAGCATGAAAGTTAAACCAAATAAATGGACACAAAGTCCTGACTCATGCTAAAGTAACTCAGTGGGCATAAGTCTTGGCTTATACCAAAGTAACCCGGTGGACATAAGTAATGGCTCATGATAAATGATCATCATGTGGTGATCAGAACCTTTAGTATTGATATGATTTAGTACATCATTAGTTTCTAGAGTAGGAAAGGCATCGGGATCAATGAGGATCCCAGGATCAATGAGGATCCCAAGATCAACAAGGATCCTAGGATCCGACTCGAAGCACCCGAAGCTAAAATGCCCAAAGGCAGTCTAACCATCAGTAGCTAATCGAAGATCGAATAATCTCGACATATCATGCTACTCATTCCACTTTAAGTGACTAATATATTATTAGATTAGGATGTCATATCACGTAAAGGCCCACAAAAAATATCATACCAAGTAACAAGCCATTGTAATTCAATGCACCCATATAAGGTTCTCACATCATCAAGTGGTCCCATTTAGGGTATCTTCAAGTGATTATTCCATTACATGATCAATTATGCCAAGGGGTGGAATTATATAATGTTAGTATCATCCATAAATGTCCAAGCCAACATTTGATTTCCATTTATTCCATTTTTTTCACAATTTAAATCTAGGTCAAAGCCATAGTTCATTTCTTAACCAAAGTCTTACCATTCATTAAAGAATGTTCCAAAATAATCCTTAAGGCCAAAGATAAAGGTCCAAATAGAAGTCAACTAGAGTATAACCCTAACCCATAATTATTTATCCATTTATTTTAATAGCTAAGTGAAAGTCACTGTTTATAAGGCCAACTTAAGGCAACCATATGTGTCCATGTTATTTTCTTTTATTTTTTTCTAAGTCATTTAACTTATAAGGTTTCACATTTTAAGGTCATGATAAAAGTCATTAGAGGTCTATTATCCATCATTTTGATTCATTACATAAATAATAACTATAGGAAGAGCTTATTTTTATCCATCTAATCATCTACTCACGTTATGGTCAAAAGAAAAGGCCCATTTGCTAAATTAAGGTCAACATTAGCTGATTAGGATAAAATTTCTCTTTACTAACTTTAATCCAACATTTAAATCCTTTATTCTAGATATATTTATAGCTACTAGCATCTTAGGTCATTATTCAAGCTTGAGAAAATCTAAAACATCACATTTAGGAAGAGATAGGCAAGAAACGAAAAAATAGGTGAGACCAGTTGAGGGGTTTTCAAAGCCAATCGATGGGTCACGCCGACTAATCGAGCAGTCAGGACACTACCAACCTTTCTAATAGTGGTGAACCATTCAATCGGTCAAACTCACTAGTTGACTATTTTGAGAACCATTTGATTAGCTTGGTTAAACCAATCGATGTATCTAACTAGAGGCAAAGACTATTGGGGTCACAGACCAACCAGTTGATCGAGTGAATCAACCAGTCGATTGTTCTAGGAACCTGTCGACGGGTTTGTTCAAACCAACTAATGGGTTTGACCCAAGACTAAGACCACTAAAGTTACAAGTTAACTATTTAGTGGCTCTACTAGGTTGACCGATTGGTCTTGAGGACTAGTTGATTGGCTGGGGCAAAAATAGCTCCAACAAACACACATACACACAATTAAATTTCATAATATTTACTCAATCAATCCAAACATCAATTTCAAGTCATTCAAGGTTCATAACAAGCATTATTCATGAATCAACATGCACAATACCAAAATCATGTTGGGAATCTCAATATAATAATGCTTGCACTTTATAGACTTAATATGAATTAGAAAAAACCATTTAATATATTCTTTCTAGCTAGACCTTCATGAAAATAATCTATGCATCTTACTACACATGCTATGTAATCGAGATGCTCAAAATACCACAAACATTACAAAGCCCGAACCATATTTATGAGGCTTATGCATACAAGATTACAAGTTAATGTAATACCCCAAAATTTTGATTAAACTAATCTTGAACCATTGATTCCATAATCTGATTCTAATCTCAAAAAAATATTATTTGAGCCTTAAAAAAAAATTTTAATCCCAAAATCTTAACCTAACTTGAACCTTTAACCCATAAATTATTTTTCATAACCTGATATTAAATTCTGCTAAATTTATATCACCAATCCTACCTATTTTAGCTAATCAAAAATTAATCTAATACTAACCTTAAACCTTTTTCCCTTTTCCTTTCTCTCTCCTTTTTCCTTTCTTCTACATCCTCCTACGTTGTAATACTTGGCTATATTCTTACAAATTACAACACACGACCATCACCCTCACCCTGTACTACAACCATCATCATCATCGACAACCATCACCCTCACCATCACCATCTCGTGTTGTTTTTGCCATCAACTGCATACTCCCATACCAATTCTTTTTCATGCAATGCACACACACAACCATCACCATCTCATGCTACCACCGTCATTCATCACCCCTGCCATTTTTCATCCAACACTCCACCATCCTCTCCATTAAATTTTGCCCCAACCCCCTCGTGCTCCTATCATTACCCTTGCACCACCCTCTGCATTTTCATCTATTTCGCACACCACCATACATGTATATATATATATATATATATATATATACACTACTCACTATCCTCTTTCTTCCTCATTTGTTTGTCGCATTGTAGCCCTATATTGCCTGTCATCACCACTACCTGAGCCTCCATCTCTTCCTTCTTCTTTCTCCTTCTTTCTTCTTCTTCTTCTTCCTTCCTTCCCTTTCATTGTTTTGCACATGCAAACTACCCCATCACCATCCCATCCAAAGCCCGGTGGATCAACCACCAAGGCTACCCCATCACTCCTCCTCGTCGTTGCTGATCATCGCCATCGACCACCATTATTTTTCCCTCTTCTTTCCTCGTGTCCATCGCATATTTGTGAGGCACAGGACCCTCACATGACCGTGCAATTATAATTTTTCCTTATCGCACGGCTTGCCTGAGCAACCTCATGTGGATCGCACACAGACTTTACATGCTCGTGCGCACCTGTTCTTATTTTCTAAGAAATCCATTGCTCGAGCATGGCTGTGCCTTCTCACACAGCCTACTTTTGCAAGATCTTGGCTCATGGTCTGGGATTGCACTGTCTACCATAAGCTCATGCAACCTCCCTATTTCATTTGTGCACCCTCTTTTTCAACCCCAAACCTTACCCAAACACCACCAAAATTTTACTATAGTATCACTATACATTCCATCATACTTCCATGCAACTCAAGGTTCCCTTTGACTCTGGTTATTTCTATTATTACCATCCTTTACCTTAATTTCTTCCTCACTTATAATATTCGAGCCTAATCGTGTATTATCTTATTTTTTGTAGGTGATATTTTAGTAATTTTGAAGGATGAAGTCTATGATTTACGTACTTAAAGCTGGATGTCCTTGTTGGTAAAGATACTAATCAATGTTTTAGGGTTTTTGTGTTAAATGCTTGCTTGACTATGTATATTATCATGATATTATTGTTATATGATGGAATATATATTGTTAATGATATGTTGTGATAATGTGGATTTATATGATATAAAAGAAGTGAGAATGGGAAAGATCTGTTGATATAATCTTGTTATGCTAAGTCGTACTTGTGGAAAAATATAACTTGTGAGATAGTAATATGGGTTAATATGGAGATCTAGGTATTTTAATATGTTATGTGTATTAATTATGATAAATATATTAGGAGAAGTGTTTGGAGTAATTATTGAATGTTGCTGGTTCCTCAAATGAGATAATGGCTTACTTAGGGCACACTAACCTTAAAATGGTAATATTATTAATATTATTATCCCATGTGTAAAATTCTTGAGTTAGACCACAAGTTTTGGCTATGTTGTTAATATTGGTACTTTAATGACGTTTATTGAATTTGGGTAATCATATGAGCCTTATAGGAAGATTTATGACTAACCTATGAAATTAGGGTTTTGGGAGCTCTATAAATAGTAACTTTTGGGATAGGGTTATTATATGTGTGAGATGTGGGTGTTAGACTAGGAACTTAAGGTATGTTAACAATGATAATATTTGAGAATGATATACTACATTTTGTGGTTGAAAGATCAATATAAGAGAAGTTATGCTAGGAGTGTAAAAATTAGGGTTTGAGGAAATTAAGGATCTTAACTCTAAAGATCGACCTTATGACTTGCGTGATGCGCTTATACACCTTAATGTGTTTGGTACCTATAAATCAATCATGAATAAGATATTAATCATTTAAAGTGAAATATCAAATAAGTAGGGCCAAGGTGATGTTTTATATTCGTTTTACCGGAGGATAATAGTGGCTGATGAGTATTTTGCCCCGAGAGTGTGTTTCAGTTTGTTCCACCAAATTAAGAATAGTGAAGCCCCTACTCATCGTGAATGAAAATGTAAATTGTGTAACCTATGGATAAGACACTAATGACTTAAAGAAAAAGAATACGTGAGTGAGGACCAAGGTGATATTTTTATATCTATTCAACTAAATGATAATAGTGACTTAGGTATGTTGTCCCTGATAAGGTGTTTTAGATCGTTCCACCGATTTAAGAATAGTGGGGTTCTTAAACTCAACATATACAAAAGAATGAAAATGGTTATATCTATTAAAGAGGCCTGAATCGGTATTTTATCTTATGATATTTTTCATAGATTGAATTATGTACTCATCATTAGTTGTAAATGCATGTGTTATCTATATCCCTGATCCTAATAGTATTATTACCTTGCTCAGTGTGTAGCGTATTGGCTATCCTTTTTATGGGTGCAGCTCATTACCACAAGTAAGAGACCCTGATTCTTTTATACAGGTATTTGAAGATTAGCTAGATGACTTTGCTACTTTTGATGCACTATGTGGGAATGAGTGACTTGTTATCTATACTGGGTATTTGGGTGAAGAGTTATGTTATCCGGTTGATGTATTTACCCGGATACCTTTTTTAACTATTTGACAAATGGTGTCCCTTAGTTTGTATTTTATTATTGTAATTCAGAGTTAACCTCCAAACTCGTATTGTATTTACAAATATGTCTTCCATTTTCAATTACCTTATTTTATTATGAATGGCTTTAGTCTTCTAATTGATGTAAGGATGGTTGGGCAAACCAAAGTTATGTTAATTACTGTGGTAACACCCAATACTTTGCTTATATGTTTCTGCTGTAAAATGAAAAAATTTCAGTAGTAAAATTCGGGGTGTTACAGTTAATCTTGGTACCAACTCCTCCATTATTTCAACATGTGTCTACTCTACACATTCTTATCATTAGAACCTATATTGCTAATTGAAATATAGACTATAACTTTAGTTACTCATACTATTTTTCATAAAATAGGGATGACAATAGTTTACCTTAAAAGCGATGAGCTGTAATAACCTAAAATTTAAGCTAACTCTAATCCCAAGCAATTAATATTGTAACCTAATCCTAATTTCGAAAAATAAATATTTCCACCTTATCCTAATTTTCTTACTCTAGAATTTAACTTAATTCTAATTTATCAATAATTAATCAACCCTATCATCTTAACCTAAATTATATTGATCTTGTTTTAACCAAAAACTAAAAATACTAAACCCTATTCTTTTTCCTCTCTTCCCTCTCTATCGATCCCCTTCCTTCTCTTTTTTCTCCCTACTCTTGCATGGAACATTATCCACAGATAATGCTCACAGGTCCCACATTCCCTACCACCTACAAGGCCATTCCCTACCACCTGCAAGGCCATCCCCTACTCTCATCAACTCCCACCTCCTGCTCATGAGGGTTGGGGTTGAAAAATTTTCCTCACCTCCCTCACCTGTCTATGCAGGATATATATACGTTCACATACTCCACATTAAATGTTACCATCACTCTCTCTCTCTCTCTTTTTGCAACCAACACATTACTACTTCCCTCCTTCACCACCTTCTTCCCATTGCCAAAATTGCCCAATATCACCCCCACCGGCAAGCTCAACTGAGGCATCAACACAACCACCATCCACCTTTGTCATTACCTCCCCTAGAACCAGCCACCATTGCCATAACCTTCCCCTAAGCACTAACCAAAACCACCGATACTATCCCCCTCCATTCATCCATTTTCACCACAACACACCTACCACAAATGGCCAACTCCATCGCACCCGTTTTCTTTCTTTCCCTTCATTGCTACAATATTTTTCACCATAGCCTAAACCCTTACCCATTGGCAGCTTTGGCTAAAGCTCCCCATCCTTCACTTCGGCGTCATTGGCCAAAGCTCCCCCTCCTTCACTTCGACAACTTTGGTCGAAGCCTTCTCCCCTATTTTCCATCCTTGGTTACACAATTTTCTTCCCCAAAAAATACCCTTATTTTGTTAGGTTTTCTTCCTCTCTTTATCCTTCTATTTCCTTACGCATTTCCTTACTTATATGTTTTAATCTAAATGATGTTTTATTATACTTTTCTTAGGTGATTTTTCCATGGTCCTGGAAGAGGCAGAGTAGGTTTTGTAAGCTTAGAGACTAGAGCTGTCTTAGTAAGGATACTTATTGTAGTCTAGGTTTTTTGATTGCTAAGTGCCATACATAATTTTATGTTTTTACCCTGTTATTGTGTTTATGTGGAATATTACATGATTGTTGATGCTATGATATGTGGTTGGTATTATATGATAGTAAAAGAGTAAGTAGAGTTTATGCGACATTGTTATTTTATATGAAAAAGCCTTCGGTGTGAAATATGGTTGTATTATGGGTTTTATTTATGTCATGATGAATATGAAATGATTATGACAAGGCATTTGTAGAAAAAGTGGATTTGGAAATGATGTTATTAAACACATGAGATTCACATGAAATCGGAATTATGTTACCGATAAGGGCATTTTGGCCAATGTGGGTTAAATATGGGAATCACGGTATTCTAAGGTGTTATATCATCCAAAATGTACTAAGTAATTTATATGAAGTGTTTGGAGTAGCTATAATTGAACTAAGTTTAATAAATTATGGAAATGGGTTGATTTGGGAATATTAACCTTAAACTAAAGAGGCTATTATCACATGTGTGAAAACGTATAGTTAGACCAAAAAACTTGAATATGTTGTTAATATTAGTGTTTTGGGATTGTATATCATTTGATTATTTCATGAAAAATTATGATAGAATTGTGAAACTAGGGTTTGTAAGCCTTAAGAATAGTAACTTTTGAGATGTGGGAGTTAGACCTCAAATTTTAGATATGTTATTAATAATAATATTTGAGAAATATATACTAAATTTGGTGGGTAAATGATCACTATGGGATAAGTTATGCTAAAAGTGTGAAATTAGGGTTTTAAGAAATAAGGATCTTATCTCTGGAGAACAATTTTAAAACCTGTGTGATGTGCTAACCTATTTTAATGTGTTCTATGCCTTTGAATCAATCAATAATAAGACATTACTCATTGAAAGTGAAAGATCATGTGAGTTGGGCTATGGTGATTTTTTTCAGATCTATTCATCTGATGATAATAGTGGCTTAAGAGTGTTTTGCCTTGAGAAGGTGATGTTTTCAAATCCATTCCACTAGATGATAATAGTAATTCAAGTGTATTGTCCCTGAGAAAGTGCTGCAGTCCATTCCACCAGATTAATAATAGTGGGGCCCATGCTCATCATGAATAAGAATATAAATTGAGTAATCTAATTGATAAGACACTAATGATTTAAAGTGGAAGTGTACGTGAGTCAAGACTAAGGTAATGTTTTCATATTCATTCCACTAGATGATAATATTGGATCGGGAGCATTTTTCCCTAAGAATGTGAGGTTTTTAGATCTATTCCACCATATGATAATAGTGGCTCAAGTATGCAGTCCTTAAGAAGGTGATTTAGATCGTTTCACTGGATTAACAATAGTGGGGGTCCCTGAACTCTACATATGTAAAAGAATGATAATGGTTATATCTAATAAAGAGGTCTGGATTAGTATTTACCTTATATGAATCTTTCGTAAACTGTGTACACTCATCATCTATTATGAATGCATATTTTTATCTATATCCCTGACTCGATAGTATTGTTGCTTTACTCAATACGTAGTGTACTGACCATCCTTTTCATAGATGCTACTCATTTTGACAAGCAAAATACCCTAATACTTATGTGCAGGTCTTTGAGGACTAATTGGATGATTTTGCTACTTTTAATGCAATATGTAGGGAGGTGTGACCTTTTATCTATATTGGGTGTTTGGACGAAGAGTTATGCTATCCAAATGATATTTTTACGTAGATACCTTTTGGACTCTTTGATTCATGGTATCCCTTAGTTGTATTATACTATTGTAACCCAGAGTTAATCTCTAAATCTGGTATTTATATTTATAAAACCTTCTTTCATTTTTAGTTGCCTTGTTTTACTATGTATAGTGTTAGCCTTGTGATTGATGTAAGAATGGTTTGACAAACTAGAATTATGCTATTTATGGCAATAACACATGATATTTTGATTAAATGCTTTTTGCTATAAATTAAAATTTTTTAGTAGTAAAATTTGGGATGTTACATGAGCAAAACACCAAAAAAGAGCAAAAGTCTCCAAAATTTCAAACCTCTTTCCTACATTGAAACACCTTCAAGAAAGATTGATTAAAACTCAGTAAAACAATTGAAATTATGCAAAGAAGATTTAGTAAAATTAGAGAGACGAAAACAAAGAAAACCCACCTGCCTAATAAGAAAATAGAGAACGCCAAAGATGAAAGCTAAACCCTAGTCCTTTCCCAAATCTAACCCCGTCTTGCTTAAGATCAAAACAAGAAAGAGCTAGAGAAAGGATTAGAGGAGGAAAGGAAGATTAGAAGCGAAATTCAAGGAAAGGAAATGTGGCAAAGCAAGTATGAAGAAAGCATACCAATTTGGAGGTTAGGGAAGAAGGGATAAAATCAAGACTTTGAGTTTAAATTACTAAGGGTTTTTAATGAAAGAAGAAGGGTAAGGGAGTGTATAAATTGAGACCCCAAACCCTATCCCAAATCTAAGATTCAAAGTGCAGGTTTTGAAGGTTCAAACCTATCATTTCTTCATTTGAGCTCAATTAGTGAAACTGTAGTGTTCTAGGTAATATGCCTTAGAAATCTCAACACAAGAAATGAATAATGACAACAAGGGAAGGGAATCAAATTTAAGCAATCTTCAGAGGTTGCAGGAGCAAGTAATCCGCTCAGGAACCTCGTAGAAGAGAGAGAAAACAAAAAAGAAGAAAATAATTAGCTAAAGTTATGAAAGTGGCTTCTCATGAATTGATTCTTCATGAGCCCATTGCAAATTGATAAAACTGGTTAGGTATGCTTAAAATCTTCATAAGAATTGTAAACAAAACACTCAAAACATAATCACTGGAAAAGTTTTGGGGAAAGATTCACAATAACAATCAAGTCAAAAGAACAACTAGTTCAGTTGAACCAGCCAATTGGTACCCTAAACCAATCAATCAATTCATGGGGTTTTAAAACTT
Organism: Tamarix austromongolica; assembly: GCA_039764185.1. Classification (NCBI taxonomy): domain Eukaryota; kingdom Viridiplantae; phylum Streptophyta; class Magnoliopsida; order Caryophyllales; family Tamaricaceae; genus Tamarix; species Tamarix austromongolica. The sequence continues at coordinate 49,390,731 of CM077814.1, read as the reverse complement.
GAATTTATTGAACAAACTAGTTGATCGGTGCCTCCAACTAGTTCACTGGTTTTCAAATAAAATCAATTATCTTTCAAAATCCAAACCAAGCTCACTAAAACGACACCAATCCTAATCACACAACTGATACAAGATCAAACACACTCAGATCACCATCGAATGCATATATTATTACACATTATAGACCCTAAAAAATGGGGTATCGCAGTTTTCTTCCTATGTATGTCTATATTGGTTTTTGTGAATGTTATGACCCTAGTTTGTGAACCTTAAATATTCTACTCCTTTTTGCCAATTGTTTTGGCGCTTTGGTTTTATATTGTGCTGTGGTTTTGGATACTTTTGTGTCTGTCATAAAAATAATGATGGAATGTCTATCTTATGTTAGATACGATTGTAGCATCCCCTTTTTCATAGGTTGTTTAGTATTTCACTTCTACAAATGTTTTTATAAAATGAAAGCTACTAGTAATGAAAAATAGGGGTGTTATAAAATTAATTCATTCTCACTGCAGGACTAAGGGTCAATACCGATGATTTAGATCATCGATATTAAGAACAGGTTCGCCGATAATAAGTATTACCGACAATAATTCATTAGTATTAAATTGTCGGTACAAGTGAGTCAGTAATAATCTTATTACCAACGATAAAATTATCATCGGTATTAAGGTGTAATATCGACGATTTATTTGTCGGAGTTAGACATAATACCGACGATTAAGTATAATTGGAAAAAAATTATAACCTTTAATATCGATGATATAAAATTTAAATTTGAAAAAGAAAATTGAATTTTAAAAACCTTATTACCGACAATGTTTGCTTAATACCGACGATAATAAATTATTTATTTGATTTATATTTACTATTAAAACACTCATTGCAGATAATTTATCATAAATATTTTGCTTTTGAAAATATTAAAGAAAATAAAAAAACTAAAAATATTTGACTTGTCAATAATATTTACTAAATAATTGATTTTAAAGACAAATATTGTTATACAAACATAACTTGCAAAATAAACATATTGTTATTACATTTGACATGTCAATAGTAGCATAAAACCTAAAAATCATCTTCATCTTGATTAGATGGTGGAGGTGGATGACCTTGAGCGCATGTAGCCATAAAATCTCTCATTTGTCTTAATTTTTTCTCTTGACACTATTAAGTATTTATCGCCGGTACTAAATATTTCATTATTACCTCGTTCCTTTGTGGCATATTTCCCTCCTATTTCGGTGGATGAATTTTTTTCTTATTACCAACGATATATCATCGGTATTAAGGACAATATCGTTAGTAATAAGATTTTTATTTTAATAAAAGTTTTTTGGGGAAAAATTTCCCTCCATGGAATTTTGATGAAATAGATTTTTTAATTCCAACAATAAGTATCGTTGGTATTATGAAATAAATCATCGGTTTTTATTCTCCTAACATTCTAATAAATTTTTTTTGTGGGAAAGTTTGGTGCCACTTAGCATTGACGATATGTATCGTCGATATTAAGAATTTTCCTACCTTTTTTTCAAATAATTTTTTTTGTTGCCTGATCAAATACCGATGATTAATCGTTGTTAGTAAGGTCTAACACTAACGATAAATTATTGTCGGTATCAAGATCGTCGGTTTTATGCCTTTTTCTTATAATGGCTTAGTAAAAAAATATTATAAATTTGTTAGTAGTAAAAAATAACAGTGTTACAAGACCTTTACTATTTTGTGCTATTGTTTACATCAAATGTAACTTTTGAATAATACTCCTTGTAAACCTTCAAAATCTATAATAGAGGTATGGATAAGATTTGAGTGGAGCATTACTAATTCATCTGCGAGAAAGACAAAAAAGAATCTTTTGAGCATCAAAGAAGTGTCAGTGTGATGCCAACCTAAAGACACTTCGATGCTCATGTTAATATTATGAGTTACGTCTGAAAGGTAATGACAAAGATGATAATCAAATTGACTTAGTCATAGAGACATGTAGGTGTAACCACCCAAGATGAAGGGCTCGTGGTCCCTAACTTGAGGTATTTTTAGGGGTGTTGTAATACCCTAAAATTTTCAAAAACCTATATTTTAATAAATAACTTTATTTGAAATAAAATTTGCTTGTAAAATTATTTATTTTAATTATTTTATGGATTTTAGAGTATATAAATTTGGATAAGATTATTTAATAAATTAAATCTAAATATTTTGCTAATTATCATATTATTTTTATTTAAATAAATTCCCAAACTAATATTTTACCAACTTTATCCTTTTTAAACTAATATATTAGATTATAATAAATTAAATTATTAAATTAAATAAATTATCAAGAATATTACATTTTATGATTTATAAAATTAATTTAAATTATTTTCCCTATTTTACCATTTCCCTTTTTACCCTTTTCCCCTTTTTCCTTTTCTTCTCTTCTTTTTTTCTTTTTCTCCTCCTTGGGCCGCCCGCACCGGCCTGCTTCCTTCCTCCCCGCGCGACTGGGCCTTCGGCCCGCTTCTGCCTTTTCCTCGCTCGTGCCTGACGCATGTCCAGCCCGTCCCTCCAGCCCGCTTCTTCCCCCAACCACTCCTCCTTGCACGCCGTCCAGCAGCCCAACGTCCCTCTTTATTTTTCCTTTTTGACCGGCCGGGCTGCTCTTCTTTCCTACGCCGGTCCGACCGCCCGCCATCCCTTTCTTCTTCGCCTCTCTTCTTCTCCCACGCCCGACCATTTCTTCTGCCATGGTCGAGCATGTCGCCACCTGCAACCCGGCCACCACCTACCTCCCTCTCCCTCTCTCTCCTCCCCCGTCATTTTCTTTCTTTTTTTGAGCCAAACCGGCCCTGGACCACAGCCCTGCATGCCCCTCTCCCTTTCCTTCTTCTCCCCTCTCTTCCCCTGCCACCCGACCACCACCTGCCACCTGCAGCACCGATCGCCGGCCAGCCCTGCCCCCTCTCTTCTCCCTCTTCTTTTTATTCATCTTCCAAGCCTTCATTTCCCCATTTTTTTTAGCCCTACTCCCTTTCCCGAACTCCCTCCTCTCTCCTTCCTCCTTCCCCATTTTCTCCCCCGGTTTTTGATCACCGCCGCCCGCCGCCACTCGAACCACCAAGCCCAACCCCTGTGCCACCTCCTGCCACCACCCACTACCACCCTGCACCACCACGCCGCCCCTTCGAGCCCTACACTTCCTCCCTTCTCCTCCTCTTCCTTTTTCTCCCCAGTTTTTCCCCTTACCGCCGAGCTACCTGCAACCGCCACTTCTGCCGCCTTCCGGCCACCTCTGCCGCCACCCAACCCACCGTTCGACACCCTGCAACCCCCTCTACAACCGCCATGCATTAGTTAGCCAAAAACAGCCCTTCAACCCCTCCATTTTTCCCTCTCCTTTTCCTTCCTTCTCAGCCCCTCCCCCTCGACCCTTCTCGGCAGCCAACTTCGCCGCCTTGCCGCCGCCGTGAAACCACCCTTAGCCTCCACCTACACCCCCTATACACTTCTTCACCATTCCCCTGCCTTAGAACCTCCCCTAACCACCTTCTTTTCTAGCCTAAAGACCCTAACCCGAAAATGATAAATCTTGCTTCCTTCACCCCTCTTTGAGCCTTTTCCCTTCTCTTTTCTGCATGAAACTCACGCTGCTCATGCAGCGTGAGCTCCCCTTTATTTTAAAATTTATTTGGCTAATTTTTAAGGTATAATAGTATTTTATGTTAAGTGTTTTATTATTAAATAAATTTTTATAAAGTCTTATCTTTTTTTTTTAATTTCTTGTTTCTAACATAAATATGATGGATATTATTTTTAGGTGTTGAGTTGCTAATTATGCTTGGTAAGATTTGATATTTTGAGGGATTAAGGTAACCGTTAATCCTCCCTTAAATACATGGAAAAACGCATGCTAGCACATTAGGGGTTTAGTATGATTTTATGCATGTTTAGTGTGCTTAGCATGATATGTACATGGTTTCTTATATTGTTTCATAAAAAGGAAAAGCATGTTAACTTTTGTGCCATATGTAGGTATGTTAATTAAGGAAGAAGTTTGATTATTGATGGAAATATTAAATGCTTGTTTATGATGTATTATGTTGCTAATGCATGAGTAATATTATTGCCTAAGGGCATTTTAGTAATTATGTTTATGAAGTATGTGACCTAATGTATGTAGTTGCTAATGAGTATTAGGTTGAATAATGATGTGTTGGTGGACTTAGATGATAAGAATGAAGTACTAATATCATTATTTTATGTAGTGTTAGTAAATTCATAAAAGTGGTGAATAGAGGGGTTAAATGGAAATTTTATAAGTGAAAAGGGTATTTCGGTAATTTTATAAGAAAAAGGGCATTTTGGTAATTTAAAAAGAAAGGGGTTAAAAGATAAGTTATAAGTAAAAGGATAAAATTGTAAGTTGTGAGAAAGAAGGGTATTATGGTAATTTTTGGAGATAAAAGAATAATATGGTAATTGTATAATTAAATGGCCAAATGATAATTTTATAAATAAAGGGCTATTATGGTAATTTTTGGAGAAAAGGGTAAGGCGGTAATTTTGGAGTCAAGGGACAATATGGTAATTTTATAAGTAAGTGGTAAGAATGGTAAAATTGGATGTAAGGGGTAAAATGGTAATTTTGTAAATAAAATGATATTATGGTAAACTTGGAAGTAAGGGGTAACTTGGTAATTATGATAACGACGAAAGGTAATTTAGTAACTAAATTATGATTGTAGAAGGGCAATTGGATAAGTATGATACTATAGAAGGGTAATTTGGTAAATTAACCAATTAAAGGGCATTATGGTAATTTTAATGATGGAGAAGGGTAATATAGTAATTATTAATATGGAGAAGGGTAAATTAATAACTATGATTATGAAGAAGGGCAAATTAATATTTGTAATTATGAAGGAGGGTAATTTGGAATTTATGATAATTAAAAAGGGTAAAGGGCAATTAAAATAATTAAGAGGGGTAAAATGGTAATTATGATAAAGGAGAAGGGCAATTTGGTAATTTATCCAACTAAGGGGGCAATTTGGTAATTTAGCCGACTAAAGGGTAAAGTGAAAATTGTTTAACCAACTAAAGGGGCAAAATAGTACCTATGATAATGAAGGAGGGTAATTTAGTAATTTATCCAACTCGAGGGTAGTTTTGTAATTATAACAAAGGAGAAGGGCGATTTGGTAATCTAACCAACCAAATGGGAAATATGATAAGGGTAGCAATTATGAGGAGTGAATGGTGATTTAAAAAGTGTAGGGGATAATTTGGTAACCTAAACCGTATAAGGAGTAATTTGGTAATTATGTAACCCAAAGGGTAATATGGTAATTTGGCGAGGAAGGAATGGATACTTAACAATTATATGGGTAAAGGGAAAATGAGTAGTTTGTACCTAACATGTCTTTGAGATTGTGGAACATTATGATATGATTCAAATAATGCTGATTAGCCAAGTAAGAGTATTTGATAATTAGTATGGCCTTAATGGTTTCTCTGCAATATCCTGGATAATCATCTGAATAAGAAACGATTAATGATATCAGAACGATTGAAAGTGAATAAGTATCGGATTACCGTGCTTTTCGTGATCACCTTAATTAAGACACTATTACTTAAAGTGAAAGACCTCGAGATCGGAAATGGTGACTCCTTAGGGGTCGCTACCCTAAGGACGTGGTTTAGTCCACGATTATTCTGGTATTTGCTGGTGTGCCTTTGTGCCCCAGCCAGGCCCTATATCTTACTCTTTCTAGCTCTACGGACCTAGTTAGGGGGTATGCATACTTATGGATTAGGTGTCCTTGTCGGTAGGGTACTGAGTTAGCTTTATGCACCAGTACGACCAGGGTGCCTTTGCGTCCTTGGGTTCGTGGTTGAAGGGTACTGAGTAGCTGATATGCACCGGTACGACCGGTGTACCTTTGTGTCCCAGGTTATTGATCTCCCGTTTCGAGGCAAATAAATATGATTGATGTGCTGATTAAAGAAAGGAAAGATACTATTATTGAAAGTGGAATATTAATGAGCCGGGCCCAGATGATTATGATATTGAGTACCGGTCCACCAGTTATAATAGTGGTCCAGGAGCGTGTTGCCCTGGTATGTGATATTGAGTACCGGTCCACCGGATACAATAGTGGTCTAGGAGCGTGTTGCCCTGGTATGTGATTATGAGTACCGGTCCACCGGTTATAATAGTGGCTAGGAGCGTTGTGCCCTGGATGATGATTTTATATATATTTCGGTCCACCGGCTAAAATAGTGGGGGTCCCGAGCTCAGTAAAACCAGTATTGTATGTGAATAAGATTATGGAAAAATACTAATCACTTATAGTGGAACACCATGTGAGTCGGGGCTAGACCGGTCCACCGGCAAATAATAGTGGTCAGGTGCGTTCTGCCCTGTGTGTTTATCTTTCCGGTCCACCGGCTATAATAGTGGGGTTCTTGCACTCACATGGATATAAAATATGATACTGATTGAATGTTGACGGAATAATGGCTTAAGGCCCGAATATATTGATTTTATCCTATTATATGGCTTAAGGCCCAAAGTATCGATCGTGATTTATGAATTATTATGCATGTTATTGTTATGTGTGCACCCCCTATTATTTATGTGTGTAGCTTGCATTATGTGTCGTATGCAGGCCTGTCTTTAAGTGTGGTATTAAAGGGTTACTCAGTACCGTAGTACTGAAGGGATTCCCTTTATGGGGCCCTTGCCTATTCAATGGGCAGTGCCCTTGCAGGTATTTTCAGGTGCTACTCAAGTGGGCTAGGGAAAGAGAGTAAGGAGTTATCCGGTATCGTTAGGGTTTTCTCTTTCTCTTTAAATTCCTGGTTTTAATGTTATGTGTTACTGTAACCACCGTTGGTGGATTTTATTCTTGTAAACGATTTGATGCGCTACTCTAATTTGTGTGTGTTGAATTTCTTCCAAGCTGTATTTCATTTTCTTAGCCTTAGCACTTGGTACTGGAACGGTATGAGTGAACCGGTTTGGTACTAAGTGTGGCGGTAATACTCCCAAAGTTCACGTTTTATTAATCTGCTTCCGCAATTATCTTTTAATAAAACGAAATTTTTCAGTAGTGAATTTTGGGGGTGTTACAGGTGTAGTTTGGACCTTAAAAAGATAAATAATAGAGAATTATAGTAAACTGATTGAAGTGGGTAATGGATACTTAATAGTATATTCTCCCCCATTAAGAGTTTTGTCATTTCCCTACTGGAGCCTTATGTCACGTGCTCAGAGGTTTCGGCCCCAGCGCCCCTGGCGAGGCCAGCATCCCACATTACGAACCGCCGAGCACCATGCCGAATATGCGCAACATCCCGCAATAAGAACACAATAGAGATGCATAAGAGGGACACCGAGTCGTACCTGAGACAGAACATCGACATTAGCAACCGTCAGGCAACCAGGGAGCACCCATATCCGCATGGCTCATTGGTTAGATGCTTGGGGCAAGTCACGGACCGTGACATTCTCCCCCACCCAAAATCGCAAACGCCCTCGTTTGTACCACAGAGGGGTCCCAACATTGCTTCCCTGCATCTCAAGCGCTGTCCACGCGATAGTCCTTCAACGCTCGCCCCATGTTGGGAAAACATCGTACAACTACCATACGTTGCCCCGCAAGGCTCGTAGTCCAACCAAAATCTCATACTCAACATATCTGTTGCGGCATATCCGACCCCATTGCAGCGACTCCATGCGCGCCCGAGATCGTCTCATCGCGCGGCCCTCAGCAACCCATTTCAATGGCCTGGATCCCACACCAAACCACGTCCACCAACACCCTTGTCAATGGACCCGTGCGGCACTCACGACCTCCCCTTGGCTTCACTCCTTCGAAGCCGGTCGTCTCACAATGTGCCTCACACCCACGGCCTACCCACAATCCTTCGGGGTAGCCAACAACACGGCAAAATGCTTGCTGACTAACACAGGCAACGAGCTGCTCTGATACCACTTTGTCACGTGCTCAGAGGTTTCGGCCCCAGCGCCCCTGGCGAGGCCAGCATCCCACATTACGAACCGCCGAGCACCATGCCGAATATGCGCAACATCCCGCAATAAGAACACAATAGAGATGCATAAGAGGGACACCGAGTCGTACCTGAGACAGAACATCGACATTAGCAACCGTCAGGCAACCAGGGAGCACCCATATCCGCATGGCTCATTGGTTAGATGCTTGGGGCAAGTCACGGACCGTGACACTTAGCTCGCAACATTCCCTTGTGTAGGTTAGGTAAGTCCTCATTAAAGGTGTTCGGTGTTGAGAAATCAAGAAAAAGTTGGAAAACATTCAAATAAAGCGGGGCATGACTGTTTTTAATGAATTATACTAAGCGTTAATGTTGTAATGATCATCTGTGACATTGTTGTGTGAGGTTGAATCAATCAACATTGAAGGAGGAAATCCTTGCAGAATTTTGGGTTGTCTAGTGTGTGTGAGACTTTTGGACTTCAATGTTTCAAACTACCTCAAATAACTATATTTTACCGATAGACTTCCAATCTATAATTAGTCTATATTAGCATTCTTTTTTACTTTAATAAAATAAAATAATTTCATCTATAAGTAAATAAAAAATATATATAACTCAGGAATTACAGTCTAATTTACAATCAAAAGTTTACACGCAATTCTTAAAATCTTTAAATAACCAGTTAGCATTAGAATTTTTAACTCTACTGCCAAACCCTAACCGACAATTAGCACCCTCATATATAAATGCCACTCACAGTGGTCTCAACTTGATCGGCTGGCGAAAAGAATTTCCAGTGGGGAGAAAACAATGGCCGATGATCGTGCTTCCAAAAGATGGCTTCCTCTAGAAGCTAATCCGGATGTCATGAACCAGGTTGTTAACGACACCCATTCTCATCTCTCTTGAGCCGTAATCTTTGCTTTGATTTGCGGTCTGAAGCGATCATAGTCAGCAATTTCGCTGGTTGCGGGTTTGATTTTTCTGAGTGTTTGGTTGAAAGAGATTTAATAACTAATTATTCAGGGATCACTGGTTTGTCGATTTGAGTTTTGTTTTTTTGTCCTCCAATATTTTTTGGGGGCGAGCCGAAGCATTAGATGAAAGTTTAAACGTGCTTGTTGGCCTTGTGCGCGCTTCCGTAGGAGTAAATGTGAGCATGTATAATAATCTTCGAGTAGTTTCTAGGAAAAAATCTCTTTCGAAGGCTAGTGTTCCTTAAGCCGATTATAACCCAAAACTCATGTCCTGAGCTATTCTATCCGTTGCTTTTGTTGTCCTTGTCTGCTGTATTATAGTCCGAGAGGTGTTTACTTTTTCGTTCATCGACTTCTGATGGTGCAGTTTTTATGGGGGCTTGGACTGCCACCGCAAGAAGCAGAGTGCTTTGATGTGTATGGTCTAGATGACGAGCTTCTTGAAATGGTGCCGAAGCCTGTTCTTGCCGTGCTTTGTGTTTATCCCCTTACTGATGAGGTATGCCTTTCATTTGAGGCACATCTGTCATTTATTTTGTGTACTATATTTTATCTTGGCGTTTTGCTGATACTGCAACCTCTTGTTTACATCCAGAGTGAAGCAGAGAGAATAAAGCAGGACAGTGTTCAAAGGGTGAGTCCCTAATATTATTTGACTCTGTTTCTACTCACCATGGATATAGATGCTAATTTAGAGTGCGATGTAATTGGACTTCATTTAATAAGTCAGCAACGTATTTTGTTTTCTTTCATTTTGTTTTGTTTGGATTCGCGGTGGATGTGATGGAATTTTAAGTACACGCATTTTTTTAATGGGCTAGCCCAATTTTAAGAATGTACACTTGGCAATTGAGGGTGGACCTCTAGAGAAATCTTTTGATCAGAATGAGCACATGCATCTATCCTAAGCTCCTAGCATTGCCAGGAAGTTTGTCATTCACAACTTTGTAATTTACCCTGGCCCTATCTGCCTTGGGATCCATGCCATGCACACCGATTTTGGAATGGGTCTAGATCTTTGCTAGGCTCATTTATAGACCTTTCTGACTTCTTAGAGGAATAAAATCTTCTTGTTTTAACTTTCAATCCATTGTACGTTGCCCTTCTGCTCTGAGATGTGTCCATCAATAATAAAGGACCATGGGAGAGGATAATATGAGCTTTGTTAGTCACTAGCAATGGCCACAGGTTAACCTCAGTTTTTTTATTCTTGATTGATCCTACCGGTCTAGTACTTGTGTCTTCGTTTGCACTTTGCAGTGTTGTATGCCCATTCTTGTCTTTTTGTAAATGTGTTGCTCTTTTTTTTGGGGGGGGGGGGTATGTTTGAGGGAGTGTTTTTATTAGATGTCAGTATCTATGCATTTGTTTTTACTGCTTGATGCATAGTCGCTCATTAAAACGTTTGAAAACCTTATCTAAAATCAAGGTCCAAATTTAGACTCTTTTCTTCTTTATGTCTGAGAAAAATACTCTTTCTTCTTTATTTCTGGACTTTTTTTGTATTTTTTTCCCGGAAGGGAGTGGGTGGGTACTTTCTGAGCATAGTAAAATGTCCAGGTGAGCAATTTGGGTAAAATACTGATAATAGTACTGCATAAAAAGTTTTAATCTCTCTTTATATATATATATTGGTATAATATGAAGCATAATAGCTTAAGGTTGATACATCAATTATGTTTAATGGAATTATATGATCATTTGCCAATCATAGATATGATTTTAGTTGCATGATACTTTGATTGTTCTTGGCTGCATTGATTGTCTTGTTTCTGTTTTTGCTTTAAATATTTAAATGAATCCATGTTGGTTGGCACTTTCGGCAGGATGGGAGCAAAAATGTGTATTTCATGAAACAGACTGTGGGAAATGCTTGTGGAACAGTTGGAATCCTGCATGCTGTTGGCAATATCACTTCAGAAATCAAGCTTGGTAGGGTGATTTAGACCTCCCCCCCCCCTCTTGGTTTTTACCACGTTGCTGCACCCAATCATTAGTCATATTTCCTCTTCCTGATTTGTCTGTTTCCAAGCGTCTTCAAAGTGTTGAGCTTCCTGGCCTTTCTTGTACAATATATATTCTTTCCACCTTATTGAAATTTCTACTATTGTCTACCAATAATAGCAGAATTTATTGCCTTTTCAAGTAAACTGAGAAAAGATTAATGACTACCAAGTACCTGGAACTTCTTATTCTCTGAATCTTATCATTATAGAACGTGATCATGATTAGCTCATTCTGGCGATGCATCTCTGTGAAGTGAAAAATAAGAAGAGAATATATATATTTTGTATGTGCGGGTGTTTTTGGGGTGGGGATGGATAGATAGTTTATATTGTAACTTCTTGCATTTCCAATGTCATATATGGTGACTTGGTGAAGGCGATGTGGAAATTTACACTAGTCAGGCCATGAATAGTAATAGTACCATACAGATGTTTGCTTTTTGCAATGAGGTGTCTTATTTTGCCAAAAAGAATCCTATAGGTCAAACACATCAAGCATTAAATAAAAATCTTGGAAAATCTTAGATACTTAACTGATACAATCATACAGATGAGACTGTGCCTTTGAATTCTCTATTATTCCTTTCTCTGTTGTGATAGCAGCTGTCCATCCACTGCAAAATCTGACATATTCCCACATGTCTCTGGTAGTCAAACCTGTTCCCATCAACACCCAAACCTTCCCCACCCCCAACAATCCTGACAGATTCTATAATTAGACACCAGACTCTTACTGTAATCATTCTTGAAAGACAAATGAGCAAAATGACTATAGCTTTCTGGCTAAAACTGAATGCGATTTCCATTGTCTCCAGATTTGTACACAACTCTTTTATTCATAAATTTGCCTTATGAATCCAAAGTTATCAAAGACTAAGGCATCATCCTTTTGTAAAAGAAAAAGTTGGTTCATTGTGCTTTTAGCTGATTGATACATAATAAAGTAGTCACATTTCCACAGTATGTTGACAGTATAGCATTTGTCCTATTTCTCAGTTTCATAATCCTCAACAGCTGCCAATAAAAACTGGAAATTCGACATAGTTAGATATCTAAGTGCTTTATGGAGAGCACCTTTGACTAAAAAATGGTCCTGCTTTCCATTCCCACAAATAATATATCAGGCTGTGTTCTCCCACTTGATTCTGTCTCTGGGGCAAATTTGTCGAGAGTTTTTACACAAAACGGATAATTTTATTTACTCAAATCTTTATTCAATAATCAAAATACATTGAAAAACAATTACAATAAGTCTACTTATACGACCTAACATGATAAGACCAAAAATAATATTAGAGAAGCTTAGATCTGGAAAGATAAAAACAAATAACAGAAGATAACAATAAATCTTAGTAAATCGGGAAATCAAAATACTAACTAAAACTACTAGTTCCCCTAAGCCTGCAGGGCCTACAAAAAGAGGTATAATCGCTTGGAGCTGGGCCTTCTTTTCAATAGTTTAGCAGATATTTTGGGCTATTGCTGCAGACCCTGTGGTGACTGGCAAGGTGCAAAGTTGTCCGCATCTCTGCCCCCCTTCTTTCCTAGGCTTGCTATCAAAATGATAGTTGTCAGCTTCTCATGTTATGGAGCAGATAATTGGTATTTTGAGGTAGGATATTTCATAACCGATTCTATGAGTTGTATTCTTGTTATATCCCTGTTAGCTATGTTTATTCAATTACATATCTCATTGTATTAGATGAAAGCTTATTATTGTTTATTCTGTTTCCAGATGAAGGTTCTTATCTAGATCGTTTTTTCAAAAACACTGCTAGCATGAACCCATCAGAGGTTATCCATTGTCTCCCTTTTTTTTCTTTTTTTTTTCTCCTCTCAGTGAATACATATTTTTGACATTGTTCTCACATCAAATTGTTCATCCTATTCAGCGGGCTGCTTTTTTCGAGAATGATCAAGAATTGGAAAATGCTCATTCTTTAGCTGCTGCTGCTGGTGATACTGAGGTAGAATCAATCATCTAAGAGTTGATCGAGTCCTATGAGTAATGGTTTCAGTCTTTTCCTGATATTATCCTCAAATCACTTTTGTTTTGTCCTTATATCATTTCAGGCTGTGGATAGAGTGGATACACATTTTATTTGCTTCGCCTGTGTAGATGGTAATAATGAATAAGCATTAAGTTTGTTCTGTTCTTAGTGTTCTCTAATTGTTGCTAAATGTATAATAACTCGGCTAAGTGGCACATTGTATCTCACGTATTAATTAGTTTATATGTATAAAAAATGATATTGCAGGTGAACTTTATGAACTTGATGGACGGAGGGAAGCACCACTGTCGCATGGGAAATCCTCACCAGGCACTTTGCTTAAAGTAATTTCACATCTGTCTTTCTTTCTGCTATTGATCAATGACTATGTTAGTCTTGCCTCTGGTTGATCTCTGTCTGATCTACTATTTGGCTATAGCCACTATAGATGCCTCCATACCTTGAACTCCACTTCTCAAACCAAATTGCCTATTTAAGCCTTCAAGGTAATCAATCTTTTTGTATTTTTTTGTCATCAGATGTCTATCCCTAGATCAACCCCCATAATTTGTTCTTCATTCTTGTCCACCATTGAACATTCACATATTTTTAGGCCACGTTCCTTAGACTTATCATCTGCTCCTTACAAAGTGGTTGTAAAAGATCTGGTTGTACGTTAGTAGTCGTTTTTTGTTTGAGAGATGGTGCATTTATCTATGATGTTAGAGTCCATCTATCTTCTGTTATTTCTCTTCTTTTTCTTTTGGTTTCCTTTCCTCTGGTGTGGTGGTAGTACAAAAGGATGTACCATAGAGGAGGGTGTCGTTGGGGACTTTTCTAATTCGTTGGCTTTTAATTTAATCCAGTAAAGCTCCTTAACATGTTGTCCTGGAGAAAACGATACCTTCTCATTTATAATTACACTATTATTGGCCATGAAGCTAACAGTATTCATATTTCCTGTCCCTATCCTGTGCTACTTTTGACATTGGGTATTCTAGCTGTTGAGGTGGTTCCTACATGCTCGTTACCTTCAGACCCTGGCTGGCTTTTTAGTTCTCTAATGACATTTTCTTATACCTGTTATCTCACAGGATGCTGCTAAAGTCATAAGGGGGCTGATGGAGAAAAATCCTAATTCCCTCAAGTTCAATGTGATTGCTGTTTCAAAGAAGGATGGAGGAGCTAGTTGAGGCTGGGTAAAACCATTCGAGAAGTCTCTATCTGACATGCTAATCAGCCTTGATGATGTTTCATGTGATGGCTGTTGAAACATGTACGAATATTTTCGTTTAACCAGAAATCGCGGTCTGGCCTATTTTACATTTCTAAACAAATTTGAAGTTGTGTATTGGATGGTATTGCTGAAAAATTATGTTCCATCCTTTATATGCGACAGAGAGATCTTTGTTGTTGATGCTATATGGCGAGCTCTGCGGTTATGCAGCCAGTGTTAGCGTGTTTGAAAATGATTAGTTCAATATTATTTTGGTCTTTTTAAAATGTAATTTCTTCTATTTTGGTTATTGAATAGAAAAAATATTTATTTTGTTTTCTTTTTTGTTTTCATTTAAATTGGTTACTTTGGAAAATAATTTTTTGGTCTTTAATTAAGGGGCTAATATAAATAAAAAATAAAATCTAAAGGGATTAAAATGAATATTTATTATTCAGGGACCAAAATAAAAAAAATATATATATTTTGGATGAAATAAAACAATATTTAACATGCTTGAAAATCAAATTGAATCATAAATGCAAAGAAGAGGAAGAAGGAACAAACTAGCATGAGTTCATGGGCACCCTGGAAATTTACAACTGCGGATGTTGCATTACATATATACTGGGAAGATAGTATGGCATCTGCCTGTCTGGGTGGCTCTTAAATCGTTTGCATTCCATATTGTCCGGCTGCATACTAATGAATCAATTGAAACATAAATGCTGCAGCACTGCTTGCTAAGCCAAATCGACCGTATATAAAAAGACATCGTTTGTACTAAAATGCCTTTCGTATTCACCAAAAAGGAAAAAAAAATACAAAAAAGACCGCATGAATTCCAGAACTTACTATTGCTGCTGCCGGCATCAGCACAGGACCGAGCAGCACCAAATTGAAATGGCGTTGTGGTTGGTTGTCCTATCTCAAAGGCCGTTAACGAGTCGAGTCAGAATAGGCTTGAACTTGGCTTGTTTAATAAACGAACTTAAAAATAAAACTTGAATTTGACTTATTTATAAACGAGTTAAGCTTTTAATGAACGAACTTGCGAGCTTTTATAGTAAATCAACCAAACTCACGAGCTTTTGCAATATGAATGAATTCAAGTTTAAATTTATTATGTTTAAATTTGACTAATTTAATAATCGAGCCGACCTCGAGTTTAATTTTTAAATTTATTTAGCTAAACAAGCAAGTCAAGTTTAACGAATTGAGTTTAAAAAAATCATAAGCCGATTTGATTCGTTAATAGTCCTACATGACTGATCCAATCCAAATTGCAGGGAAGGTTTGACCAATAGGCTATGGCTACTAGCTGCTAGTGTTTGACCAAAGAGTAAACGACAAATGAAGAATGCTAGAGAAAGCTTGCCTACGTGACTCGTCCGATCCAAATTGCAGGGAAGGTTTGGTGAGTCGATTACTGTGGGATCATACCCTTGTCACAACTTTTGGGTTGAAAAACAAGAGAAGGAACTTATCCTCGCCTTTGATTCTGTAAATTCCAGCTTGTCCTATTAACCAATCTTATGATATATTGATAATCGACATATACTTCGTTAGTTAAATCCCGCTCCTTGGAAAGATCAACACTTTTTTTTAATAATTATTTTAATAAGTATAGTCTTCAACTTACGACAATATAATCACATGTATAAGTAAATTTTCCATTCAACATTTTCCGGCGCCTCATTTCTTATGTTGTCAGAAATTGATCTCCCGGCCTCTTCTCCTCTTCGTTCCCATACAACTTAAAGCTAGATAGTCATAGTCGTCTGGAGATGGATTTTGCCCGTTATTGACTTCGGTCTAGATAGATGATTGTTTTTTAGTAAATTATATTTCGAATTATTTTAATTGACTTTATCTCATAAGATTTTGTATTTTTTTGTATTTCACAAATTTTTTATTCTTTTATTTAGTCAAAACGTAACAAAGTTGACATTATCTAGTTGATCAAAATAATCATGTCTATTCCTCCATTTTATAATATAGAAGAGGTAAAAGGTTTTTAATTTTATTTTACAAGATAAGTTATTTCATGAAATGTATTATGAGTCTTCAATTCTAGCACTATACTATAATTACTATTTTTTTTATGCAACGTATTAAAAAGAAGTATGGAATAATAATACCTGGGCATATTAATAATGGTATGTGTCTCATCTTCTTCTTTTAGATTTTAGCACTTCTTAATATATGGGTAATTACTTTATACCTCTTATAATATGAAATAGAGGAATGTCATTTACAAATTTATAAATAGCAGGAGAGAGAAATATTTTGTACGTAAATGTTATGATATTCCAAAATAATTATCTTATTATCTATGCTAAATATATTGTATTCTTATTTGCTTATAGTAGTTTCTTCAAATTTATCTTCATATATATCTTATTGAGAAGTATATACTTGTTTTCTTTATGTCATAATTTTTTAAATATTTTATTGTCGTAGTTTCTTAAGATGTTTTTGTAGTGTATTTGAGTTGTCGATCTTAATGGCTTAAATGCTAGAATGAAAATTGAACCAAAGACAATGGGCATCATTTTGACCTATTTTAACTAATGATGGCAATGAGTCATGTTATGGGCCAGATCTTGAACCGAGACTAGACAAGATATAAAATTAGACTTATTTGTATTTTTATGGACCCAAACATTAGGTTTATCACGTATCGTAAGCGGGCTTTGCTATTTTAACCAAAAAAATATAATTAATTTATCTTAATGCATATCATAAAATGACATGTGATACAAAGACAAAAAAAATATATAAATTATATAACATACTGTAGTGACAAGTGAAATACAGTCTTATATTTAAAAAGACAAAATTTACCACAAAATTGAATAAACATATTGAATTTTAAATAATTTGTATAAGACTAATATGTCTTTTATGGATATGTTCAAGTTTGCAATATGAAATATTAACTCCATATTAGATCAAGCATAGCAACCAGTTGAATTATTGTATATATATATATATATATATATATATATATATATTTTATGCCACACACAATATTAAACTACAATGAGAGGATTGATTAGCTAAGTTGAGTGAGGAAGGACACTTGTAAAAGTCTCAACAAATTCATATTTGAAAGTGTGTAGTTAAGAACTATTTACAAGAAATATTAGGAATTGACTGTGAAATAAATTAGGTCTCAAAAGATGGATTTAATTCTGCCCAAGAAATGTTATATATACCATGAGTAATCAAACTAATTGTTAGAACAAAAAATATGTAACATCCCAAAACTTAATTTTGAAAAATTTTATTTTACGAAAGTAATAAGAATAAAATATTGGATGTTATGCTATATTCAATATAGAGAAGGCAATCCCTTTACCCAATCTATGTTGGATGTAAAGCCAAAAAATAATTTATATTTTGATATTAGATGTTAGAAGCACTGAATCCCATAACAGTATAAGATTACAAAACAGAGAGGAGAGAGTAGAGACAATCAAAAACAAAGGAATAAAATCCAAAAAGATAGAGAATTTGGATAAGCATATTCTAACACCAACTTGAATAGACACTCACTACAAGCAATCACATCAAAAACATTAATTCATCAATTACCTGCAAAATAAGGTGGTATCAACTCGTGGCAATGAGCAACACCCATAAAAAGAATTATCAGTATGCTATGTACTGAATAAGGTAATAATACACATAAATATAATAAGGCATGAAAAATATATAAGAGACATATGACAAGACAGATACTATACATGCATATATGCTCATGATATGAACTAATTCAAGAGAAAAAAGTTAATACTTAAGTAATCACACAAATCTATTTGTATAGTCACGATGAGATCGCGGACTCCACTATTCATAATCGATGGAATAGTATCAATACATGAAATAATTTCCAAGGCAGAATGTTCTTGGCCATTCTTCATATTTTTTATGTAATGGATAATGACCCTTCTAGGGTAATATGCTCTTGGGAACCACTAGTGAACCATTAATCCTTAAATAAGCATACCTTTATAGGTCAGTATATCAGACTAATATAGAGTAGATTAAGGCTCTTTGGTTCTGACATAACCAAAATAATGATAAATATTATTGGTTCAACTTTGTCTTGACTCACGTGATCTTTCACTTAAATTATTATTGTCTTATTAGATCATTAATCAACACTTAACATAGAGAAATGCATTTCTTGGTTTACTTAACATCATATCATTTCCACTTATATTAGCATTATCTTATCATATGGAAAACCATCAATCATTTGTGACATGAAATATTGATTATTTATGAATTCATATCGGCGCTTTTTATTATTCAAAACACTTAGAAATGTATCATGGATAATAAAATAAAGCACAATAT
Organism: Tamarix austromongolica; assembly: GCA_039764185.1. Classification (NCBI taxonomy): domain Eukaryota; kingdom Viridiplantae; phylum Streptophyta; class Magnoliopsida; order Caryophyllales; family Tamaricaceae; genus Tamarix; species Tamarix austromongolica. The sequence continues at coordinate 49,372,160 of CM077814.1, read as the reverse complement.
CATCGCACGAAGTAATGATAAAGAATAGGGAATGGTAACAAAAACAAAAGATACTTTACATAAGAGAAAAAAAAAACCCCTCGAAAGCCCTAATTCACAAACAACACATAACTTCACCTATAAGATTCCCCCAAACACCAAATTTAACAGATCTCAAAATGCCATATCTAAAAATCAAGATTAGACTTCAATGTTTTGCACATAAAATACCTATCATATCTCTAAGGTTTGTAAGCCCATTTTAAGCCATTTTTATATAATATCAATACTTTTGTTAACCATATTAACCTAAACTATTCATATATCACAATCACAATTTTCAACCCTAAAACACTTGCACAACCTCCACTTTTCATAATTAGCCTAAAATGACCATTTTACCCTTAATCCTCCTAAACCTGTCAAGATTTCTTATACTTAAAAATTAACACAAACGACATCAAATTCAAACACATTAAGAATCAAATTTATAGTAAAACCCCCAACAATTTTAATGATAAAATCGTATTTCACCAAAGCTCACAAAAATGCCCAAAATACCACTGTGTCTTGTTATACCCAAAATATTTCAAAGATTAATATGCTCCAAATGCCACCATTTTTACACATAATATCCCACATAATATTATACACCCAAATATTCTATTACCTTACATTAAATCAACCTAAAAGGGCTCCAAATTCCCTAAGGTTAAGGCACTCGTAAGCTCCAAATCACCAAAAATCAAGCCTGAATATATAACCCAACAAAAATGCTTAATCTCAAGAGTTATCACCTAATAATATATTTGATAAAAGTATCCAAACCATAACAGTGTTATTGCACAAATCCTAACACGGCCTATCACCTAATAATCATCACGATTGAGAATTTACCACAAATCCTAACACGGCCTAACATGACATTTCCCATAACAGTGTAAAATTGCATACTCTTCATGAAATCATAATAATACATAGATATATGCACAAAGCCTAAACATGATATCTAGCAATAAAACATACTAACATGATATTGTATAAAAGAGAAACATATCAACTAAAAAGCCCTAATCTAGAGTTGTGTATCCTTACCTAAGACTACACTGATCTCTTAGAAAAATAATACTCCGTATCAATTTCTCCTTCTATAACTTAGGATCACCTAACCAAACAAGATAAAAATGGTTAGGCGAGTAATAAAAGTTAGCAAATAAAGCTAAGGAAAATAGGTAGGATTAAGAAGGAATCAATGAGGTGGAAGGAAGTGGTTGTAAGAGTTAGAATTGGTGGAATAAATTTGCAGATGCTATGTGAGGGAAAAACGCAGCTCGAGGGAGGATCTGCATGAGGTAAGGGTGAAACTCCAAAGGCTTTGTGTGGGAAACCAATCAAGGAAAGTGGGAGTTGCGTGAGCTAATAATGCAACAAAGGGGCCTTGTATTGGTTCTTGACTATAAGGGGTTTGTTGGTATGAATGGTGGTTGCAAGGGGGTGTTGGTTGCGTTAGGAGTGTGCACTAGTAAGGGGACTTTTGCATATAGTGGTCATGCAGGTGAAAGGGATTTTTGTGAGGTTATAGTGCTAGCGGTTTGCAACTATTTTGTTTGTGGATGCTGCTTAAGGGTGGCGGTGTGAGGTGATGGTAGAAGTGGTATGGTGGTGCAAAGGTTAGAAAAAGTGTACCTTCACAAAGGAAGAATAATGGCAAACAAGGAGGAAGGAGAAGGGAGAGAGAGACGAGGTTGGTGCGGAAGAAATTTTTTTGATAAAATAACATGAAGGATCATTAATCAAAGAGGATGGATTAACATAAAAGGGAGAGGAGGTAGGAGTTATGCATGCGATAAAGGGTTTGCATGAAAAAAAAGAAGAAGCATAAGGGAACTCATGGTAAGGCAAGATTAGGGCATATTTTGTGGTAGAGAGGTAGTGTGAAAATGAAAAATATGAGAAAGGGTATGGGTTGAGGTTGTGTAATACCCCATCCAAAAATCTTTCAAAATGTGTTTAAAATTATATTGATACAAGATGAATTATTTTTAGTTTTTAAAAATAGCTTAAAATTCTAATAAAAATTATAAATTTTAGGATTGGTTACCTAAATCAATCAACTAGTACACTTAGGAACTAATGATTTTATTCCCCAATAAACTAGTTTATTGGTTTTCCCAAACTGATTAACTGGTTGGCATACAATTTCAAACCCTTTTCTAATTTTGGTTTGAATATCTTTACAATGTTCATAAAAAAGTCTAACTAGAATCTATTTGTGCTAATAAGTATGTTTTTATGCTTTAGGATTATTTTTACATTGTTTAGATCATTCCATGATTTTATTTAGCTAAAATATCTCCGAAAACACTTTTGTAGTATTCCTAACCTTTTCTCTCTCTCCCTCACGCTCCTTTATCTTTTGGAAACAATGGTTTCTTGTTTGAATCCCTACACACTATTCTTTGACTTACTAACCCTTTGCCATACCCCTCCTAACTACACTCTACATGTCTTACCTCATCATGAATTTCTCTTACATGTTGGTTGCCTACACTCAACCAAGTTAGTTTTTTCTCTCTATTATCCTTAAGGATATATACTTGCCTCTCTCCTATACACTCCATTCTTGATTCATTTCCACTTCTTACCTTCTACATTTACTCTCTTCTCCCTTTTCCCTTAGTAAATTTTTCTAAGTGTTGAGATATCCTTCATTTTCTCCCTTTTTCTTCTCCGTTGGCAAAAATAGAGGCTTGCCTCTTTTATTTTCATCCTTTGGTCCATTATCATCTCTCCATTTTCTCCTAATATAGCCTTAGATTTTCCTTGTTTCTCTTAATTAAGGAATGATAAAGGGTTTAAGAAAGGTTGAAATCTTGGCTTTCTCTTTGAAAAATTATTTTAGGAGAAATGTTGTGTTATGTCACTTTTCTTCTTCTTATTCTTCTTTTGATTTCATTTTATTGAGTTTTGAAATGTACTTTTAATGTTTTTGGTTCTTGATTATTTTAGGAAATTGATATGTTGGTAGATACCATCAATTTAGGAGTATTTTTATGCTAGAAGATTTACTTAGAGGTAAGACATCCTTATATCTAATATGAATAAGGTTTTGTGTTTCTTTTTGGGGGTTTTGAGTGCTTGGTATGTTATGTGATGTGTATATATTATGTTGAGTTATTGGAGTAGAACATGTCACCCTATTTTAGTTTATGAAGTTTTGTAGTATGCTTAAGTATTTTGATATTATGCATGTGTTTAGTAAAATTCGAGCATGATTTTATTGAGTATTGATTCCTACCATGATTCATGTGAATTTATTTGGAGTATGTCTTTTTATATGTTTGACATCATAGAATGATGATATGATTAATTTGGAAAAGATTGGTGATTTTGTTTATGTGTGGTCCGTGCGTCTCGGTGTTGTTTTTCCCAAACCAATTGATCAGTTTGCTATAACTGATCGAATAGTTGTGTGAACTATCGCATGGGTTGGTGGATACGACTGGCTAGTTGCTTAAATAATCAATTGATTTGATGAACCAATTAACTAGTTTTCTTGAGCAGTCGATTGGATATCCTAACCTATCGACAAGTTGCTTTGTGACCAAAGTAGTTTGGCCTTTGCTTAGACCCATTGACCAATTTGGCCAGACCTATTAACTAGTTTGTATGAATATTTGATCATTTTGGCTAACTGGTTTACTGGATTTGGTGTATGATATTTTCCCTCGAGTCTAGTGAGACTAGACTAGTGGAATGGTCCTAGCGACCAATCGACTAGTTTACCTAAGTTTACCATGTTTGCTTTTTATTTGATGCTCTCTCTTTGGGACTTCTACATTTATATTTCCATGTAATTACAACATTTAAATCATGTTAAACTTTATTTTTAACAAGGAGTGAAATGATAATATTACGGGCTTTGTGTGGTTAATTTTGGTGTCACCTTTAAACACCAAAATGGTGGTTTGTATGTCATGTGTTGTGTTTGGTGTCATCACGTGGAAAAATAAATTGCATATTAATGGATATATACCACTTGGAATTTATTAGTAATGGAACTAAGATTTTGTTCGAACCTTTTTCTCTGACTCTCGAGGTAACTAGCCGAGATTTAGTGGGTGGGTCAACCTACGTTATTTTCTTTTTACTAAGTACTTATTTCCTTTTCTACCATATTGTGTTCGTTAGGGGGTATATATATATATCTTTGAGGCATATGATTATAATATGGCAGGCCGGTATGGCATATGTGTCCAACTCGATTGGTGAGGTATCCCAGTAGAAGCCCCTGACACTTTATATCGTCTATTTCTTATACAGGTGTGGTATCTTAAATTGTGCGTAACACCCTAAGTTGATACAACCACGCGAGAGATACCCTAGAGTACTTTTGGATTGATCAACTAGCCCCACAAATCAATACGAGCTCTTTCCTCTCTCATGTGCTTCCCAAAAAATTTTTGAAATTTTTTCAAAACTTCCTAGGATGGAATCACCAAAAGAATATTATACCATGTTTATATAATTATCCAGATGAATCTTTATAATACTCTTCTTATTTTAGAAGAATTACATTTACCCCCACTCAAAAAATACAACATCCTCATTGTGCCTCAATCACTAATTGTCTTATTATAGTTTATCCCAAGAATTGTCTTGCTAGGCAATTGACTGGCTCATCCAAGTTTAGGTCGCGATCGCAGCTTTGCTCTGATAACATTTGTAATACCTTGAGTCTATACAACTATGTGGGGCCTACCCTAGAGTGCTTTCGGATTGATCGGCTGGCCCCACAGATCAACACAAGTTATTTTAGCATATTTTTTTATCACTCACAGGCTTTTTGAAAAAATTTGGAAAATTATTGAAACTTTCCAGGTCGGTCACCTATCTTAAAAATTATTCCATGGCCAACACACTAGACTATGGATTTCTTAGGATGTAATCACCAAAAGAATGATACACTATGTTTATATAATTAGCCATTTAACACCCCAAAATTTTGTAACCTTTGTTTTTAGGTGTTTAGCCTTCTATTCAAAACTAACCCTTAAATCTTGGCCTAATTATTTAGTTAATAACCTTTGTGCCATAATCTAAATAAATTCCTAAATATTCCTCCTAATTATCTTTACCTCTTTCTATTTTGCTAGACCTATTCTAAACCAAATTATTTTTCCCTGATTATTTTCATAGTCGGTATTCTAACCTAACCAAATTAAACCTAAAACTAAAATAAAATCAATCTATTTCTGCTCTACCATTCTACCACCCCTATTCTCCTAACCTTGCATTCCCCAAACATTCTCCTTATCTCCCTCCCCTTCTCCCGTTACTCCCATGTCCTTAGCCTTTCAACTGTCCCTCACCCTTTGTCGAACCATACTCTTCTCCCACCTATGCAAAACTACACGCACCCACAACTCCCTACCTTACCCTTATATACACGCACAACCTTATTCTCCTACATTCTCTGCATACTTACATAGCACACGCAACTTCTGTATACACTTCGCTTTACACTCTCCCTCCTCTCTTCTCCTTTTGTGTGCAACCTCCCTTCTCTCTCTGCACTTTCCAGCCGATCATAACTTCCCCTAACCATTTTTGTGTAGCCCTCGCAACAAACAACTCTCCAACTGTTGAGAAAGACCAAGACCATCATCCCCGTTAGTCTACAATCACCATTTCCAACCACACATTCATCGTCCACCAACACATCCATCTTCTTCTTCTTCCTCCTCCTCCTCCTCCTCCTCCTCATCCTCCTCTTTACTGCCTCTTCCTTTCTTTTCTTCTCCTTTGCTACAGCATATCTAGCCGATCCGCTACTACCCCCTTATGGAAAGACTCACTGCAACACCTTCCTAGGTAGTGACAATTGATACCGTTGCTACCTTCTCCTAATTTGACACCCTCTACTAAAGCTAGTCACCCCTCCTTCTTGTGCCTTCCACCTTATAGCCACCACTCCAACCCAACCAACCTTCCCAGCCATTCTGTGCACCACTACCGATCCTACATCACCATTCTCTCACAAAACCATAATAACTAGCAACTAGGGGTGTGCAAAACCAGATATCCGTATCCATTCGGATATTTTTTCGGATATCCGCTCCGTATTTTTTTAGACCGGATATCCGGAATGCGGATATCCGAAAAATATAGACCGGATTCGGATATATCCAATATCCGTATGAAAATACTATTTTATCAATTTTAATAACTTTTACTATAATATTTTTAAAAATAAGGATCATATATCAATTAATATTCATATCTATATTCATATAAATATCTTATTTTATCTAAAAGAAGTATTAAAATATTATTATAAATATTTAAAATATAAAAATAAATAAAATTTTAAAACTTAAAACTATAAAAACACAATAATATGGTGTATTATTGAAATAATCAACAAAATATCGGATATTTTTTCGGATCGGATAATCCAAAAAAAAATCGGATATCCGAATGTCGGATATCCTTTTAGAATAAAACCGGTTCGGATATCCGAAATGTCGGATTGGATTTTTAAATATCGGATCGGATTTTCGGATCCCGGATTTTTTGCACAGCCTTATAGCAACCACCACTGAGCCTTCCTCTCCTTCTTCTTCTCCTTTTCTTCTCCTGCTCCCCTGCAGTATTTTATGCCATTTACACCCTCCATCCACAACACCAATCGAATCCAGTCCCTCATTACCTCGCAACACCCAACCACCACCAGCTCCTCACCCTATTGACCCCTAACCAGCCCCACCCACTCCCCATCTAACCAGCTCCAGCATGCCTTCTCCCCCCTTTGTGTGTGCATGGTTAGCGTTGTATGTGCAACATGAGTTGTGTTTGGTTCTAAGCTATTTTGGTATTATTATGTATATGTAAATATATTTTGGTAATTTTAGAAAAATAAATATTTATTATTATAATTATTATTTTATTTGTTAAAATAGTAATATGGCATTTTGGTACTATTTTTAGGTATGGAAGTTGTTTAATGGGATATCGTAGTATTTAGTAGAATACTGCTATTTTTACGTTCTTGCTGGAATTTAGGTAACCATTGTACTCCACTAAAATGATACATTTCACATGATGGCACATTAGAATTTTTTGTGTTAAAATATGTTAAGCATGAATTGTTAAATTGTAATTATCCGTTATATCCTAAGAATCCATAAATATAGCATGATATCATATGTAAAATATTTTAGGGATAAAAGTATGGTAAAAAAAATGATATTTCATGATTATGTGTGACATGTATGTGAACAATAAAAGGATGAATATGCTTAAATCTATTTATGGAATATTAATCATGGATGTGAGCTCTAGGGGCAATTAATCAATTTATATGTATTTTGATTCTTACCATGACAAGCATGCTTAATTTGTGTTATATGTTGCTAAACATGAGATTATGTAACCTTTGATATATTAGACAATACCACGGAAAGGGGTTTTAATAACGGTTATTTTATAGTTTTAATAACGGTTTTCAACCGTTATTGAATCGCCCATTATTAAATCTTTAATAACGGTTCATAACCGTCATGAAAAATACACAAAAATCCGCGAATATGTGCGTAAACTTTATATTTAATAACGGTTCTGATGAAAACCGTTATTAAAACATAGGTTTTAATAACGGTTCTTATTAAAACTCCAGTTTTTTTTTTTTTTAGTTTTTGCAGTTTTGTTCCTGCCCACATACACAGTTATATGTTCAAATAATTACCAAATCTGCATTGTAAAACAACATCAATTGATAACAAATCTGCAATCACACCATAATTTCAATCAATCCCTTGTTAATACACCAGACATATATACTCAAGAATCAAAATTAGTAGGCATACCACAACTTGGTAGCTCTACACCCCAAAGCAAAATGTTCATAAATCTAGCTTAGAAGACTTAAAGACATAGACAAAATACAAACCTGAACATGCATGTAGAATATATAGATCTCTACCTAATACCGAATGATTGAGTGCACATGCTTGGCCCATTGCTCTCTCACTTCATCAATTTCTTCAACATTGTATTGCTGGCCTTGTGCATAATCATCGGTGAAAAACTACAAATCCCAAGTTTTGATTAATATACAGTTAGCACTTACGTCAAGTACCAAACATATATGTCATGATTCATTAATGGAAAAATATCGAAAAGAAAACATACATGGCTTGGATCTATGTTGACCGATCTATTTTGGACTATCAGATCCATTGCTCTACATACATAGTATCCACAATCTTTGTCGTTTTGTTGTTGTGGACACTATCAAATAAATTCAGTTAGCTCTCTAACTATTAGATATTAATTTTAATTAAAATAAAATACGAAATAGTTGCCTTCCTACTTACTATGACATGCTTGTATTGAAAATTCTTTGGGTCTGGGACACTATTCCCACCTCTCCTTTGATACGCTGTCTGTAGTGCCCTAATAAATAGAGTTGGATACACAATATTGTAAGTACGCATATATACCTCAAATAATGAAAGCTAGGTGAATATATGTATAAATAAGCTAATGAAGTAAGAAGTGAAAAGTATACTAACATGTCAATAAATTCCTTCCCACCACGACGAGCGACTTCAAAAGGCACGTCATAGGTTCGAAGGGAATCAAACACATAGACTTTATTAAGATCAGGTTGGACGGCGTACAAAACCCAATGTTCAGTTGCGAGGTGATGAATGAGATAGAGCTTGTTGTGTCCCTCAATCAAAATGCGATCCGCTAAATAGTTTATGTGCCTACCCTCTCTTATTGTGCTACCGTCAGCTATGTAGTATGGGCACACAAACACAATAGAGGACAACATTCCCTCCATCGCAGCTCGAGTAGCTACCAACCTATGGACGACAAAAACAATGCATATTTGTTAATAAATAATAACTCATATAAGATGTCATAAAAATTCCAATTGTATAAGTTAAGAGTACTAAAATCTCAAAATGAAATAATACTTACGTGACATAGACGGCGACACTTATGGTTGACATCCATTCTTGATTATAAATGTCGCTTATGTCAGCCGTCGATACCATGTAAGTAGCATCTTCCCTCCCAACATACTCAGGACGACAATCAATGAAAATATAATTGTCCCTGAGGTAGTTTTGGGCATAAAAATATAATATAGGTAATGCTGGTGGAGGTTGGCTTTGCTGATCTGAAGAAGGAATCTTTTGTGGGGCAACTGATTTTTCAGATTTAGCTCTCTTTCCTTTAGCAGCGTCCTATTTTGTGTTGCTCGTTCTGCTAGTACCTCTTTTGGTTTTACTAGCAGAAGCAGTCTTCTTTTTTTATTCCTTTTTTGATTCCTTAATTGATAATATTAAACAAAATATATATTGAGCATATAAATATATATATGAAAAAGGTATATATAGTGTAACTACTAAACAAGGTCTAATGAAGATGTCAAATGTCAATACCTCTTCAATAGTGAGACGTATTTGATCCGCAGGCCAAGCCACGAAGCTTCCATGAGCTTCTAGTACTGTGGTTGCCTCATCGCCCTCTTTATAACAAGGCAAGTGTGCACTGCCAATGATTGGAGTGTCAATACTCACCGGCCTTGTATTTAGGGCTAAATTGTACCCGTGGATTGTCTGCGTTTCGGTACTGTGACTGATGCGGACCCTTCCTTTTGCCAAAATTGTTGAAAGGTCATTCGCTAATAAGTCACATTTATGCAAACCCTAAACAAAAATATTACACATTATTAATAATTTATTACACCGAATACATTTAATAACAATTCATAGTTTGTAATGCTTACCTCGGGAAGAGTAGAAAGAAATGCATCAGCTTCACAACTATCTCTGACGTTATTTACATTAGGTATGTGAAGCTGATCATGGTCTACTGAATCAGATGGCTTATACCCTTGAGATTTAATAAATGACAACTCTTGCTCCATTGTTGTCATCCGTTCAAATGCCACGTTCAATTTTTGGGTGAGGATGGCAACTTACTCATTAGTGCTACGAGAACCACGAGATCGACCACATATGCTCGTTCTCGTAACACCCAATCCAAGGCCCTTGTGTCTTCCAGGATGTTCTACAATTCCTGTAGCCTGGGACACAATGCTATATTGGTCCACCTCCTCACCTTCAGACGTTTCAAGTTCGTCCTGTAAATTTAACTTATAGGAATAAGCATAATATAATAGTTTTCTAAAAGAAAACTAAGTAGGGTTCTAGTGTAATACCCCGTATTTTTAAAATCCAGATTTATTAAGTTTAATGATTTTATTAGCGTAATTTGATGTAAACAATTAATTATTTTAATTTTGATTCGTTTTATGGATTTATCGACGATTTCGAATTCGTAATTGAATGTAATTAATCATTTTCGGGAAGTAATATTTTATCGACGTTTTAATTAATTGAATGTAACATTTTCGGGAAGTTTAAATTAAAAATGTTTTCGGAACTTATTTAAGAATTTCTTTTGAAATTAATTTTCTTTCGTTCTACGCTTTTTAGTTTGCGGAAAATTGGTTTCGAAAATTATTTGAATTAATCTCGGTTTATTGGAATTTGACTTAAATATTTTAGTATATGTTTTAAATAATTTTTCGGGGTCTTATAATGTATTTCCATAAATAATATAAATTTTTATGTTCGTTGGTTAATTCTTTCGAAAATGTTTCTGAAATTCTGTATATAGTTCTTTTATTTATTTTAAGTGTTCGGATCGTTTCGAAATAATTTTTATTTAATAAATTTTAGATAAAATCTTTCAAAATTAATTTTTAAGCTTTTAATATTTTATTTGATACTTGTTTTTGTAAAAAAAAAAACCTAACCCGCAACCCAGCCGGTGCCCCCCTTCCTTTCTCTTTTCCTCTTCTCTTCTGTTTTCCCATTTCCCCGTCGACCCCTGACCCTGCTCCCGTAACCCTACACAGCCTCTCTCACTGCCTCATCTCCCTAGCTCCTCCCCGCTCCGACCAACCTCGCCAGCACCCGTTGACCACCACCGCAGCAACCACAGCAGCAGCAGCCGCGCGACAGCAGCCCACGCAGCAGCGCAACAACGGGCGACGACAGCAGCAGCAGCAGGCCACGCAGCTCGCGCCACCGCCCGGTCACCGGCGAGCTCGGGCGACCACTGTCGAGCCAACCTCGTCCCCCAACGAAGCCTCCCCAGCCTTCCTTTGCCCCGATTTGTCGGTTTTCAATTGGTATAAATTTCTGAAAACCCTAATCCTTGTTTTGATCAATTGGGTATGGATTAGCTTATAAAAAGCTAAATTGATTGTTTGTTTATGTATATATGTGCTGTAAGAATGATTTGGATGGGTTAATTGTATGGTTGTATTGGAATTTTGGAAAAATTGATTTTTGGCCGGGTTATGCCCGAATTTTTCGGATTCGTTCGATTTAGCTATTTTGATAAATTGATTATACAAAGTGTTTTAAAATGTATCCAATTTCATTTTGGAACCGTCAATTTGAGAAATTTATGCAGGTTTTATCGGAATTTGATTCCTAGGTCAAATTTTGGGTATAATGAAATTGGGTCATATAATTGAGCCGTTCCGCTCAATTGATTTTATAATATCATTTAAAATGTATTTAATTTTATATTGGAAGTGTCGATTTGGAAGAATTGTGCGTAATTGATCGGAATTGGATTTTTAGGTCAAAACTCCTGCGGGTTTAAATTGGTTTGGGTAATCGGGTTATTTTATTCAATTGACTATATAAATTACATTATAATATGTTTAATTACATTTTCGAACCGTCAATTGATATGTTTTGGCAAGAATTGATCGGATTTGCGTTTCGGGCTCAAAAACCCTAATTGTGCTAAATTGTGTATTTCTTTTACTAGTTTTGAGCAATTGATTATTTGATATGTTATAAAATTTGTTTAATTGCATTTCTAAACATTTAATTTAATTAAATTTAAAGAATTTTAACGAATTGTATTTTCGGGCCTAAAACCCTAAATTTCAAGCGAAATTATGAAATCGATTACTTGTATTGTTGTTTTTCTAAAATTGAATATATATAAATAGTTGAAATGGTATTAATTGCTTTCTAATACCTTTAATTTGAATTAATTAAATTGAATTACTTGAGTATGTGTCGTGGGCTTTAAAACCCTAATTTTCGGGGATGACTTTATAAAATTGATTTTGCTATGTGTATTTTATCTAATCGAATTCTATATTTGGGTTTTAAATCATTTAAATTCTGTTTTAACCTAATCGGTTTGGATTTGATTCTATGTAAATGGTTAAGTTACCTATTTAGTTGTAAAACCTAATAAATAAGTTATTCTCGATAAATTAACTTGTGATCGACTATTCTTTCTCGGGCTTTCCAAATTAAGTTGAAATGTCCCTAGTGGTATTTGTATTAATCCGTTTTGATTTAGTTTTAACCTTAAATCTTAATAAAGCTATGCTTTTAAGTTTTAAGTTTTGGACACGTTTTCTAAGAAAGATCATTTGGGTTGTTTGTGTTTAGTTAATTAGAATATGTGAATTATTGATTGATAGAATAGTTTCTAATTTAGTTTTCGATTTCTATCGGATCTAGGAAAGCTTTCTCGTGGATCCACGAGCTAGTGATCTCTCTCCCTCCTATCTCGCTTAGCTAGCTTCAGATCCAGGTAAGTCTCTACTTACCTCTACTTGTTGGTGTTTAGTAAGGACGAAGCTATGGCCTTGTGTTATGTGTGAGGTGACGTGTTGATTGTTGGGTATACCATGCTAAAGTGTGTTATATGATTTATGGATAACTTGTCTCATATGTAGCGCAGCTTGGAATTTGAGGTACGTCGTGTGTGTTTCCATGATATGAGCATGACATGTTCTATGTGTGATATTATGTTGTGTTGATACGGCCCTCTAGGACATGCATGTCAAGGGTGACGTGTGACTTAATAAGACACTGATAAGACATTAATCACGTAAAGCGAAAGATGTTGAGCCGAACCCAGTCCGGTCCACCGGTTAGAATAGTGGTCAGAGGCGTTCTGCCCTGTGCGTTTCGTTCCGGTCCACCGGCTATAATAGTGGTCAGAGGCGTTCTGCCCTGTGCGTTTCGTTCCGGTCCACCGGCTATAATAGTGGTCAGAGGCGTTCTGCCCTGTGTGTTTACATCCGGTCCACCGGTTATAATAGTGGGGGATCTCGGCTCGATAGACCCAAAGTAAATAAGTAAACCATGGGAAAAATACTAAGTACTTACAGTGGAACACCATGTGAGGCGGGGCCAGTCCGGTCCACCGGTAAGAATAGTGGTCAGAGGCGTCCTGCCCTGTGTTTTTATTTCCGGTCCACCGGCCGTGCTCACATGGATTATTGAAGAATGTGTGAAATGGACTTATTATTATTAATGAGAATAAAGAATAAGTCTAATTGGACCATGGCCAGCTTTTATTATATGTATTACCACATGCTGCTTATGTGCATAATGAGTCACTTTATATTTCGGTTATACCACGTTTATATGTTAAATGGGATGTTGCATATGTTTTATATGTTACTATGAGTGTATGGCAAGATTCATGCTGTGGGTTGTGAGTATGTAGGATATTGTATTAACGTATTGTACTATAATTTAATACACACTTGATGATATCTCTCCTATAAGGTAGGGTAGCGAGACTTACTCAGTATTGGACCCGTACTGATACTACCTTGGTTGAATGGGTCCTGTGATGATCCACCGATGGTGGGGAGCAAACCTCTTGTGCAGGTTTAAGATCGGATACTGTGTTGGGGTGGAAGCCTTGACTTGGGTGAGTAGGCAATCCGGATATTGATCCTTCGGGATTTATTTTTGTTTAGCTATATTTTGTATTACATTCCTGTTTTGAGAAACATTTTCTGGGGTTGTAATCCTAAATTGTATTCGAACTTCTGTTTGACTTACCTCTTGTTAAGGATTTATTTAAATGTTGTCTTGCGTTTTTGATACTTTGTACTAAAGGTTGATCGGATATAGCCTTAGCACTTAGTACTGGAACGATAGGAGTGAACTGGTCTGGTACTAAGTGTGGCGGTAATACCCCCGAGTTTACGGTTTTATCCTTTGCTTCCGCTAAACCTTTTGATTTAAACGAAATTTTTCAGTAGTAAATTTGGGTGTGTTACATCTAGATATCTACAAACTTACAATTTTTTTTGTTGCAACGTCAACATATTCATTAACATATCCATCTCTTGTTGCTCTAGCCTTCTTCCATAATGTACCAATATTGATGGACGAGGTACATGGGTCCAAGTCTTGGGCTAGGAGCTACAAATCAAAAAATATTCTTAATTAAGAATATTATTATAAAATTCAACATTTACATGTAAATAGATAATCACAAAATGCATACCAACTCCTCTTCAAGGCCCGCATAGCCTTTGCGCGCCATATTATGCCGGTATTTATTTTGCTTGGCAATCTCTTTATTTTGGGTACTTTTTTCCTATGTGACAAGCTAAAACATAATGACATGGTTATTTCAATATTAAGCATAATACTGGGATTGATACAAAAAGTTTAATTGTTATCTAACAAGTACCTTAAAATCCCCCGTAAGACGATAAGCAATGAATTGGTTCCAACTTTCTTGATCGATGAAATCGTATCGTTTGGGTGGGTTCTGTCGCAGAGAACCATCCCTCTTTCTATACATTTTTCTACGAGCTAAATATGACCTAAAGGTTCTTAGACGCTCCCCACAATGTCTAAGAAGCCATTTCTTCCTACTCTCTGGAACATTGAACACTCTCTACAAAATAAGACATGTAGATGTATACCGATGTTAATGTAATAAAATTAATAACATTTGACATACAAAAATGATTACATAAAATAGCATATTTACCGTGATTTCCTGCCAAATATGCTCCTTATGACCCTGTGGAACCTGCTTCCAATTATTATAGGAGATAAGAACACGGTTACGGGTCACAAGTGAAATGTAGGTCAAGAACATATCTACGTAAGGGCCGATGGGAAGATTGTAAGTATTCCATCCCAACTCGACTACTTCTCCTCTATTCCTCATGTCTATGATAATTCTCATAATCGTAGGTCCTCTCTTCCCTTCTTCAGCACTGCTATCCCTATCAATGTTTTTGTTGGCCATATCTCTACAAAAAAAATAAAAATAAATTATGTTAGAATGTTATGTATTGAGCATAATAATGTACCATTATATTATCGATACGAATCACGCTTAGAAAGAATTAATCTCAAATGTATCATGCTATTCTATATATATATATATATATATATACGAATCATGCTAACACGTTTCCAAAAAGATATAAATACTAACCCTAACCCTAACCCTAATTAACCATAATTAACCATAATAAACGATAAACCCTAACCCTAACCCTAGCTAATTAACCATAACTTATTATAATAAAACCTAACCCTAAACCACAAAAAAAAACCTAATCCCTAAACCTAGCTAAATGTAATTAAAGCATAATATATAAATCATATTAATTATTATTATTATTATTATTATTATTATTATTATTATTATTATTATCATACACAATTATTTCTCTCTATTTAATTATTCACTTTTATATATTCCTTATTCTCTATATCTATTTAATCCTCATCAAATAGCAATCATTAACATATGCATATGTAAAATATATTTGCATTTCATTATATGACATTTCCTATATCTTATTGCTAGTCTCCTATACTTATTAATGAAAATGTGTGTGTGTGTGTGTATATAGTTTTTATGAGTGAAAATGTATATAATTCTACACTCACATTCATATTATATATATATGTAAAGGTCTCGGCCAACACATGCATTTGTTAATATATAACAATAACGCAACAAATTCAACAACAAACAGCAAAATTTTCAGCCAACACATTCAACAACATATTTTCGAACGACAAACCATAATCTTTCAATAACAAACAAACGAAACCCTGTAGCAACATGCATGCATTTATATATATATATATACATATATAAGTAGATAAAAAGTTACGAGAGGAAGAACAAAAACATAGATAAAGTGAGCTAGCTACAAACACGACGGTGAGAATGTTGAGAGAGGCAAGGGCTTCAAACACGACGGAGGATGAAGGTGCAAGTGCTAGCTAGCTTCGGAACAATGACAGCACGCACATGCAGAGCTGACAATGGCAGAGGCGTGGTGGAGAGTTGGCGGTGTGAGGGTTTCCTTTACTTGAGAGGAGCCGATGTGGTGGTGCGAGTTAGTGGTGCACGGTGTGGTGGTGCGAGGGTTTGCAAGGAGAATGAGAGCAAGAGAACGAAGGTGCAGAGAGTCTGAAAACTTTGGCACGAAACAGAACTGAGCGAAATAAAAGTTTGATTTTGGGGTTTTAATCCTCAGGAACCGTTATTAAATCCTCTTTTTAATAACGGTTCTTCCAGGAACCGTCATTAAAAGCTTCTGACTTTTGACAACGGTTCTAATATGAACCGTTATTAAATCCTCTTTTAATAACGGTTTACATAAAACCGTTATTAAAACATCTGTCCAAATTTTAACGTTGCCCTTTTAATAACGGTTTTTAACTAGAACCGTTATCAAAACTCTCCCGCCCATTAATTTTCACGCGTTTGACAACGATTTTCGAACTACCGTTATTAATGTCCCATTATTATTTCCTGTTTTCGTAGTAGTGAGATACACATGCTAGGGTTTTATATGTAAAATATTAAATAAGGGTAAATTGGTCATTTAGCTTATTTGATAATTTATTAGCATGATAAATTAGTCTAATTATTATGTTTCAACCTTTTTATGCAACTTAATAAATAAAATGGATTTAGTAATTGAAGAGGATGTTAATGTGGTAATTTTGACCTTAAGTTCATTTTGGTTATTTTCAACCTAATGCGTTCATAATTAAGCCTAGGATGGCATTAGTATATTTTTATGACTAACCTTGGTAATGATCTTGATTTTTTGTTGTCTTGGAATAATTGAAAATGAGTAAAATGATTAAGTGTGGAAATTGGATCTATGTGATTTTTATGTGATTTATTGGTTACTTTAATAAAATGCTAATATTTAAAGTAAAAGATACCAAGATTGGGAATTATAGCTCTTTAGGGGTCGCTACCTTAAAGACGTGGTTTAGCGCACGATTGATTATGGATTTCTACTAGTGTGCCTTAGTGCCCTAGCCATGCCTTATATCTTATTCTATTATGTTCTATATACAGATAGGCGACATGCATAATTATGGATTAGGTGTCATTGTCAGTAGGGTGTTGTGTTAACTTTGTGTACTAATGCACCCAAGGTACCTTTGTGTCCTTGGGTTGATATTTAGTAGGATACCGTGCTACCTTGGTATGCTGATATGACTAGAGTACCTTAGTATCTCCAGATTTAATGTGATCTCCCTTCAAGTAAATAAAAATGAAAATGATTATTGGATTGTTGGATTATTAGTTTGGTCGATAACATCGTTTATGCCTATATGTGGATCAATAGTAGCCTTTGTACCTACTTACGGTTTGGTAGTAGCCTTTATGCCTACTTATAGTTCAGTAGCAGCCTTTGTGCCTACTTGTGTTTTGGTAGCTACCTTCGTCGCTACCTGTGATGTAATGAGTTGTTATTGATCTATGCTTGTGAGTGTACCTGTGCTATGAGATTTGTCAGGATTGATGATGAGTTGTGTGACATGTGGTTATTGTCTTGGTCTTGGGTTGGTGTTGTTTGTAACTATACTTTAAAGAGCATCTCTTGGATGTTTTATTAGTAAGTTTTAGTTACTTCCAGATAAACAAGTATGTATAGTATATGGTAATGGTGGTATGTGGTTATATAAATGATTAATTGATGCATGTATAATTCGATGTTTTATATAATGCATGATTGTGATTCCTTGCATGTGTTATATGCCAATTTTTTCATTTTGGTTTGTTATAAAAGGGTTTCTCAGTACCGTTATACTGAAGGGTTCCTTTCATGGGTCCTTACCTATTCAATGGGCAATGATTTTTGCAGGTCAGCTTCCGAATTCAGTCAAAAGCTAGTAGTTTGGTTTGAGAGCTTAATGCTATCCAATGTCTTTTGGTACATTGATTTTGCTTATATTTGGATGCATGCATCCTTTTGTATTCTCTCTCTTTGATTTTTGTAAATCTCTGTTGTTTCCTTTATATATAAAACTACTTATCTTTTGTCTCTTCAAATCTGGTTCTTGTAATCACATAATAAATCTAAGTAGAGTAATGATTTTAACCTTAGGACTTGGTATAAGAATGGTAAAGATAACCACACTTGTACTAAGTGTGGCGGTAACACCATTCATTTTTATTATTTTAGCTTCCACGCTTCACTCTATAAAAAACTTTTTTGATTCATTAAAACAACGGTGCGACAAGCCAGATCAATCCTTATAACACTCTGGTCAATTTGGGGGTATTACATGTGTAGCCCCTCACTATGGATGTATTCAAGGTGTGGTGGGTGAGGTATACCAATACAAGCCCCTTTAATTTACTCTGACCCTATGTGGTGGATGTGGTATCCCAATCTGTGTTAACCCTTGCGATAAGTGCATTCGATGAGCAGTGGATGTGGTGTCCTCGAAGAAAATCCCCTTCAATGTATCCTAATGTTGTATGATGGTTGTGGTATCCCATTGTGTGTGTATGTTTTGATGACTTGGGTTCATGGTGGAGAACTAGGTGTGGTTGAACGAACTGTCTTTGTAACACCCCCAAAATTCACTACTGAAAAATTTCGTTTAATAAAAAGGTTTAACGGAAGCGAAATAATAAAACCGTGAATTCTGGGGATATTATCGCCACACTTAGTACCAGATCAGTTCACTTCTACCGTTCCGGTACCAAGTGCTAAGACTGAAGAGGATTATCATTAAACATAATTCAACACATAAAACTATAATTCATAAAAGAACTAAATCATTTGTCATACAGAAATCAGATTGTGGTTAAAAGAGTTACAATCCAAGGAGTAAGTAACCAAAGTTTTCCAAAGACATAAAATACCGTACGCCAAAACATAACTAGAATAAAAATGATATAGGGTAAAATAAAATGAAAGATAGAATCCAGCCAGGTCACTCTCGATCCCTAGGCCAAGTCCAGACTCAACTCTCAGCCCCGCCCGATGCCTTGTAAGTGTCGTAGGCATAAAAAAAAATCATCACCTACCTACACAAACTTAGGTGGGGCCTCTGCTCGTGGGAATGAGCAACACCCATGAAACGGGTGGTCAGTATGCTACGTACTGAGTAAGGTAACCATATGGATAAAACCAGCAAGAAGCACGCAAGTAAAGCCATGCAAAAGAATAAACACATAAGGCGTACAAGATAATAATCCAAATTTACAAGATTAGGCCGAACTTATATTAATGATTTATCTTACATCTCTTTTATGTTAATTCTATGAGAGTATGGGAACCCAAATATTATAGCCGGTGGATCGGAAATGTTCCATAGGGCAGAACGCACCTGACCACTATTATAGTTGGTGGACCGAAATCACTTAGCAGGGCAACACACACCTGACCGCTATTATTATAACCTCACTGGCCCTGACTCACATGGTGTTCCACTGTAAATAATTATTATCTTTCCATTCCTTATACTTCTGGTTCACACATTTATCATATTAATTCCACATGAGTATAAGAACCCCACTATTATAGCCAGTCGACTGGAAACACTCCACAAGGCAGAACGCACCTGACCACTATTATTACCGATGGACCTGAAAATATATATATCTTCACTGGCCTCGACTCACAAAGTGTTCCACTGTAAGTAAATAGTATCTTCCCATGACTTATTACCATACGAGGATTGATTTATTGAGCTCGGAATCCTCCACTATTATGACCGGTGGACCAGAAACACTCAGCAGGACAAAACTCTTTTGACCACTATTATAGCCGGTGTATCAGAAAATCACTCAGTAAGGAAAAACACACCTCACCACTATTATAGCCGGTGTACCGGAGAATATATAACCTCACTAGGCCCTGCCTCAATAATATTTCTCTTTAAGTGCTTAGTGTTTTATTGTCTCTTATTCCACACACAACCTCGACTAGACATGCACGACCCACTCAACTTCCTAACAATCCTGTCCCATATCTTGAGACTTTTACTTCTTCTAGTACATCCAAATATCCTTTCTCACTCTTTCCTCATTACCACAAATACTCAACACCGAGGCTGAAATGCCCCGAAAATTCCTAATTTTAAATAGTATATTTAAATGAAGTTTTATTATAATAGTTAATTAAGTATATTATTTTATTTAAAATAAAAGAAAATTAATTAGGGCAAATCAAGAATAAATTTATAAGTATTTTAATTAGGAGGAATTTGGATATTTTAACTAATTAAAGATTTTAATTTGGGAATTTATTTAAATAAATTATTTTATTAAAATAAGAAGGAGAAAATAGTTTGAAATTAATAATAATTTTATAAATAATTTAATTGAAGAAAATTAGGGTGTATTACTAATTAAAATGGAAATTCTGGAAAATCTTTTAAAAATCCTAATTTAGCTTAAAAAGGGATTTAAAGATTATTTTATTTCAATATTATTATTTTTAAATATCCTAAATATTCAGATTAATTTAATTGGCCCTAACCTAATTATTTTTTTTCTTCTCTTTTCTTTTTTTCCCCTTTTCCTCTTTCTTTTTCTTTCCTTCCTCCCTTCCCCCGATTTGGGCCTAACGTGACCCAATTACCTTCTTTCTTTTTCTTTCCCTGTCGCGGCCCACTTCCGTGTTTCTTTTATTTTTCCTTCGGCAGCCAGAGCGCTGCGTTTCGTCCCATTTCGCCCTGAAATGCGTCGTTTCATTTAATCCCTATCTCCCTCGCGCCAACCGCCCGGTTCTTCCCCTTTTCTTTTCTTTTCTTGACCGACCGGTCCACCTCCTCTTCTTCTTCCCTCTTCCTCTTTTCTCCTCCGTCGACGCGGCTGCAGCTCCCTACCCCATTAATGGCATCTCCAGCTACAAAGACTTTGACCGGCCATTTCTTGTCTCATTGTATTCCCCTTGACTCGAGGAATAAATTGGCGTAACTCTCGTCCGTTATCTCTCACCCGTTTCTTCTCCCCAGCCTCGCGAAACTTCGATGCAACCCAAATAATGGCCGACCAATTACTGCCACCGGCCACCCAAATTCTCGTACCTAATACCTCCCTGCCGACCTCCAAAACTCTATTATCCTATCTACCATCTATAAATAGTCTAATTGTAGGAGTTTTGGAATTTTTTTCTCACCCGAAACCCTAAGTGAAGGCTGCCATCAACGTGACTTCAGACGCAACTTCCGCCTCCGATAGCCGACCTCAGCGCCACCGCAGCATTCCAATTTCTTCCCTGAAATTTCCTCTAATTAACTAAACCATTTTCAACCTTCGATTCTTCTTGCACGGGCCTCCATAGTCATGCCAAGTTTGCTGCTCATCTCACCAGAATTTTCACCCCGAAACCCTTAAGCCGCCGCCCACCGCCGTTTCCGCCACTTCTACTGCCCTCTGAATCACCCAAAAACTCCCTCTAATCCTCCTCCACTGAACCATAACCTTATTTTAATTTTCCCCTGCTCCTTCTCTCTTTTTCTTCATCTTTTTCCCTCTTAGATCATTTTTCCGACCATCGTTGTGAACCACAGTCGGTGCCGCCCATTCCTGCTGACTCAAGGTGACACCCTAGACCTCCTTAGTCATTATTTACTATTTATTGTAAATTATTCTATTTTTATTTTATTTATTAGTAACTATTCGAATATAATAATTATTTCCTTGCTATTAATATTATTATTATTTGATATAAAATTTATGTTGAATTGTACTTGCAGGGTGGAGAGGGGTAATAAAATAATTTTATTGTTAGTTTCGAATTTTAAGTTATTAATTGAATTATTATATGATTATTATCATTCTTCTTCTTATTATTAATATTATAATTATTATTAACATTTTATTAATTATTCTGGAAAATCTTAGGCCCTAATTTTGTATTAACATTCGCACTTATGTATTTTAGTATTATTATTTCTATTGTTCTTATAACCATTAATAATAATATTATCATTATCTTTGTCATTTCAATATTATTATATATGTTATTAATTTTATTATTAATATTAATAAATAGTAGGTCATTAGTTATAAGTAGGGTCGAAACCCCACTTTAAATTTTAAAGCTTATATATTATTGTTATTATTATTATTATTATTATTATTATTATTATTATTATTGATATTATCTTTATTTATAATATTTAGTTGTTATTAGAATTATTATTATTATTATTATTTTATCTTTACTCATATTATTTTGGTGAAGGGTAGAAACCCTTATATCACCTTTTTATTTTGAACTGCATTAGTTTTATTATTAATATTCTACTAATATTTTGTAGAGTCAATTCTAATATAATAATTTTTAATTAAAAATAAGGTCTTGGGATAAGTTAGAAATAATAGCATTCTTAAGAGAAAACCTAATCCTAGTATTTTTCCCATAGTAGATGAGCCCAACCAAAGCCGTCAAGTGGTATAGGAGCGTGCTCCAAGACAGGTGACGTTTTAGGTAAGGGGTGCTAAGGCCATACTTGTATTATGTGATTTTATGCTATGCATGCCATGTGATGTTAATTATAGTGTATTTCGTGTGAATATTGTATAATTGTTATTAATAGAGTATGATTATGGGATTGAAGTATGTTGGTGTGAATAAATGGTGGCATGAGAATCATGTGTACATTTATGTTGTTATTGTTGTATAATGTGGCTTCAAGACATGCATGATGGGGTTGTAAAATAATGACGGAGTTGTAAGATAATGACGGAGTTGTAAGATAATGATGGGGTCGTAAAATAATGATGAGGTTGCTTGGTGATTAGGGTTTTGCATGAGGATTAGGGTTTGCATAAAAGTAGGGTTTCCATGGAAAATGGGTTGCATGGGAGTTAGGGTTTGCATGGAAATATATTTTACGTGGAGTTAGGGTTTGCATGGGAGAATAGGGTTTGCATGGAAATATGTTTTACGTGGAGTTAGGGTTTGCATGGGAGCTAGGGTTTGCATAAGAGTTAGGGTTTTGCATGGAGTTGCATGCTGCTAGGGTTTTGCATAAAATAGTA
The DNA here is from genome assembly GCA_039764185.1 of Tamarix austromongolica. Taxonomy (NCBI): domain Eukaryota; kingdom Viridiplantae; phylum Streptophyta; class Magnoliopsida; order Caryophyllales; family Tamaricaceae; genus Tamarix; species Tamarix austromongolica. Next base: position 49,349,018 of record CM077814.1, on the reverse strand, counting down.
TGGTGTTAGGATTTTGCATGAAATAGTAGGGTGATAGGGTTTTACACGAAAGGGCATGGTGTTAGGGTTTTGTGTGAAATGGTACGGTGTTAGAGGTTTGCATGAAATGGTATGATGTTAGGGTTTGCATGGAAGCATGGTCTACGTGGAGTTAGGGTTTTGCATGGAAGTTAGGGTTTTGCATGGGTGCTAGAGTATGTCATAACTAACTATGGTGGTGATGATTAACTAAGGTTGGAGGGGTCAACCTAAGATGAGGAGTAAGCATGGTGGGTGGCTGACGTGCAAGTCTTGATGATTTCTAAATAAGACACTTAAAATATTAATTACGTAAAGTGGAAGATGTTGAGCCGGGCCCAGACCGATCCACCGGCATAATGGTGGTAGGGAATGTTTTCCCTCGCGATCGATCCACCGGCTAAAATAGTGGCAGGGCATGTACCCTCGCGACCGATCCACCGGCTATAATAGTGGAGGATCCCGAGCTCAACAAACCAAACTATATATGTTGTTAAGATGTGAGAAGACACTAATTACTTATAGTGGAACACCGTACGACAAAGGGGCCAGACCGATCCACCGGCATATAATAGTGGCAGGGTATGTTGCCCTCGCGACCGATCCACCGGCATATAATAGTGGCAGGGCATGTACCCTCGCGACCGATCCACCGGCTAAAATAGTGGGGTTCCCGTAATCATATGGACTTGATAAAGAGTATGGTGTGAAAATATTTTGATAAAGGATTAATGAAGTAATTAGTTTAAACTATATCGGATTTTGGCATTTCCACCTGATCGTTCATTTGCCTTTATGTTATTGTTGGTGATTATGCCCTATTATTATTTGCATGATTTTATATGCTATGTGTTGACCTTAGTGCTTAGTCACCTTACTTAGTACGTAGCGTACTGATCACCCTTTTCATGGGTGGTGCTCATTCCAACGAGTAGAAGGCCCATCTGATTTCCTGTAGGTAGGAGATGTGTATTATGATGCTATTGATGTCTATGGGACATCAGGAGGGATCGAGTGATGATGGGACGGGATCTGTTCCCATAGTGACGTGGCCGGCTCTCCTTGAGATTTTTATTACCATTTCTTTTAATTATAGTTAGTACTCCGGAAACAATTTTATTATTGCAGTTATCTCCTTTCTCGATAAACTAAATCTCATACTTTGGGATTGTGTAAAGACTTGCGCGTATTTGATCTACGTAATTATGAAGTTGGATTGTTTATTAATGTTTCGAGTTGTTTTTCTTAGCCTTAGCACTTAATGCTAGAACGGTATAAGTGAACCAATCTAGTATTAAGTGTGGCGGTAACATTCCCAAAATTTACGGTTTTAAGTTTTAAATATGTTTTTTTTTTAAAAAAAAATGGGGTAAATTTTGGGGGTGTTACAGAGGCCCACTTCCCACATTTCTTAATCAACTTAATATAACTCTCTAGGGTTTTCTTCTAGGAAAACCCTAATTTGGCCTATATGGCCCAACCTGCCTCTATCCCATACAACTCATACTCCACCAATTTATCACCTCGTCCGATTCATCCCCAAGCACCACCGTTTACTTCCCATATAATACATGTGGCCACGAAACCCTAGTGGGCGATGGGCACCTCTCTTTTCCAATACAATGTTATTCATTTATCACTCTTACTTATCATCACATTTTCCATATGACAACATATCCAACACAACCCATGATCCCGAGACTTCCTTCCATCTTTTTCCCACTCACTATGAACCCAAAACTCCTTGTTATTACTAAATCCATCACTTCTCTCAACCCACCCTTGACATTACAACCTCGCTATCCAACTCACATACATGCTCACCAAAACCTTAGTTGGCTCCCCCAAAACCCTAGTACTTCTCCTTTCCTTTATGCCACTCACTCAACACCCAAATACATTCTTCTCACTTGACTCACTTTTCCTCCATGTGACACCCCTTCCATCTTTTATCCTTATTTTAACCATTTCCACTAATTTTTCCTCCCTTACACATTTCTCTCACTTAGGGTTTCCTCCCAAAACCCTAGTCAAATCCCCTATGCATCCTTATATCAACCCACATACTATTTTTCACATATGGTCTCCAATCATCCTAAAAATTCTTCCCTTACCTTACCCGATCCTCAAGTCAACTTTTCCCATGTAAAAGTCATCCCTATGCAAAGGCTAACTATCCCATGCAAACCCTAGACTTCCCATGCATGTTTGATCCATTCCCTTAATTTCATTCCTATTATTCCTCTTATTATCCACCCATAGGTCATAAGATAATTAGTCAATCATTACCATTTCCTAATCAACTCACTTTCCTTATTCTTTTCCATTTCTCTCACAACCACATCATACTACTTAGGAACTCCTATCGTTCATGTCATAAGGGGCATTATTACATAACCACAATTCAAGTACAAGTAATAACATCGTATTACACATATCATAAACACATACAACTTACCTTAGCTCCATGCTTAGCAAGCTGCGCCACAATAGCATGATAATATAAAATATAAAGCACACCCATCAAACCAACACCCATAGCACATTCTTACACATAAAAAACCTTAACCATATTCTTACCTAATACGACACCGGGCTTGGAGCACACTCCTATGCCTCCTTAAGGTTTTGACTTGATTCACCTATAAGAGGAAAATACTATGAGTTAATCTCCCTCTTACCAAAATTACCATCATTTTTCCATTTTACCTTTATTATGGCCTACTATTATGGTTAATAATAGTAATAGTTGTTTTATAAATAAAAGTAGGGTTATTATCCTTTAAAGTAGCTAATCTTACTACTATTAATCAAAATAGGTATTAGGAGGTACATTAGTTCATGTTAAAGTAATTTTAGCAATATTCATATTATTAAAAGTAATAGCTTCAATTTTGCTAATGATAATGATAATAGTAATTGTAGTGATAATACTAATATCAACCCAAACCCTAGTAATAATAATAGTAGTGGTATTAGTAATATTAAAGTAGTGATCATAATGATATTTATATTGATAATGCTAGTAGTGGTAGTAGGTTAGTGATTATGAAATATTAACAAAAATGACAAGGTAATAATAATAATACTACTACTACTAATAATAATAATAGTAATAGTAATATTAATAATAGTTCCAATCTTAAGAATAATGCTAATAAAGGTCCTAGTAATCATAATAGTAGTAGCCTTGGTGATAATATGGTCAAGTATGATAATAATAGTAGTAGTAGTAGTAGTAGTAGTAGTAGTAATAATAATAATAATAATAATAATGTTAAGAATAATAATACTAATAATAATAATCGAAATGATAATAGTAATATAAGGGTTTAAATATTTACCATAATAATAAAGGTAGTCATAATAGGCTAAAACTAGCATTAATAATAAGAATAATAATAATAACGATAATCATAATAATACTAAAGTTGTAGACCTTTAATAACAATAACATTAGTTAGAAATATTTCTGAAGTTAGGTTAAATAATAATAATGATAACATAACAGTAATAATAATAATAATAATAATAATAATAATAATAATAATAATAATAATAATAATAATACTATTAAATTAATAATAATAATAATAATAATATTAAGAGTAATACTATTAATATTACTAAAAATTACTAACACTTATATAAAAAGGTTTAGGGGTTGGGGGAGGTAAAGTACCACCTAGGGATGGTGGTGGAACCGACGGCGGTGCACGGTGGCGGTGGCAGTGATGGTGGAGGGAGAAGAGAGGCGAGAGATGGTGGTATAAGCTAGAGGGGAGGGAATGAGGGGGTGGTTGAGGTGGTGAAGGGTGCCTCGGGTGGAGAGGGGTGGAATGAAGGTGCAGCTAAAGGTGGCTGCGCACGGCGGCGGGTGTTTATGATGATTACACAACAAAAGGTATACTTGATGAACAATGAAGGTGGTGGTTGATGCTTAGTAAATTTTATTTGATTTTCTGTCAATTTAATTTTACTTAGCCTTTCACAATTAGATGACAGATGAAATGACAATGATGATGAATTGGTGATGGAAGCAATATACTTTGGCATATCTAAATAATGTTTAGTTTATTTTACATATGAACAATAGTTTTTAAAACAAAATTATAAATGGATATAATTAATATTTACTCAAAATTCTCCTCTTAGACTATTCTCCTAACTCTACACTAAGTGTATGTCTGGGTTAATGCTTTAGGCTCAAATAATAGTGTTTCAAAATCTATACTAATTTTTAGTAAATTTACTTTTGAAATATAGTAAAATAACTAATAGCAATAGCTAACAACTAATAGCTACCACTCATCCAAATATACACCTAATCTTTTTGAACTTTCTTCTTAATTAATTTCTACTTTTCTCTATTTTAGATATTTCAACCAACTTCTTTATACATCTCATTCTTACCTATTATTTAAATAGTTCATTTTGCTGCATAAATTAACCTTATAGTCTATTTTTATGAGAATAATAGGGATAGAAAAAATATCCATCTATATACTTTACATATATTTTTTTTAGTATTTGGCATTAAAAATATTTATCAATGAAATGTTCATTTTAATATGTACAAAGATATAAAGTTGGTTGATACGAACCTTAATTCCTTTTTATTTTACAATATTTACTCTGATATGAGTAATATTTTCTTATACTTATTTTTATATGTTTGCATATCAACAACTGTGATGAATTTAATTTTGACGATATTGATGAAGTTGAAGCTGAATTGAAGACCATATAGTGCTTATCTTATTCTATAGTTGTAGGCAGCTAAATTAGAAGTTATTAAGTCATAGATAGTTGGTTTTAATTACTTACCCATTTTATTGTGTATTGTAAATAAGTACCAATAACTAGTATTTTTGTAGGGTGTGTGCATAATGACCGATGATGATAAATGTTATAAAACTTTGATGATATTAAGATGGGTTTGGCAGCATTGAACCAATCTTCTCTTCTACCGTAGCTCAAATAAGCATGGTCCAATACTTCCTTTAAATCTAAATGAATTTGTGGATTATCTTTTAAAACCTCTTATTGTATTTTGGTTCGAACCAAGAATTGAGTTACCCTTTATTTTCATTTAGTACGCACATAATTATTTTGAAGGAGTGACATTCTTTGAAAGCTTTCCCTCAAGAGCACCTCTTATATATATGTGTTGGGCCTCCAAATGTAACTTAAATTTTTTTAGATGATATAAAATCCCAAAGCTAAGTCATTTCTTCTAAATTCGTTGAAGTATCAACATCTAATTTGAATAGGTCTTTGCCTCACTGAGATTAAGTTCGTTTCCACAGCCACATTCGGTTGATCGAATATAATTTTGTAGTTGGATTCATTTTATTGGTGTTCCCTTAAAAATATTTTAAACAATACGTACACAAAAATGTAAAATACAAGAGCATCCCTTCGCACCAAACGCCTCCTTAAATGTTTGTTAGGTGTTTCCGAAGAAGTTGGTCGTTATCCGGCCATTGAAAATGCGTCAAAGCAATCTCGGTTCCGATGGGGATCTATGCCTACGGCACCACCAACTATCGACCACACACTCACCCAGGAAAGCCACGTGCATCACTCATATGCCCAAATTCGGGGAATCTAACATTAGCCGCCAAACCTTTTGATTCTTGCTAGCTACAGGCTCTCCCACACCACAGCGCGTTTCCGACGCTTTTTCTTTCCCCAATTCCCCTTTCTCTTTCGTCTCCTCAGCCCTCTTGCGTTTTCAGCCTCTTGTTTCTGTTCTCATTCTCTCCCCTCGTCCGCCCGCCCTCCCTGTCAGAAAAGTGCAGCGAATTGAAGAGATCTAAGGTATTTTATTGTATCTTTAATCGAGCTCCCTCTTATCTTGTATTTCTCTTTGCAAGATCTGTATATCTATTGTAGAACTTTTAGTTTCTTCAATTTGTTCTTCTGTCTCTGTCTTTTAATAACGTCGAATATGTCATGAATCGATAAAGGGCAGTCATTGGTTGTTGTTTGACGGTATTGTTGCTGGTGAATGAAACTGAGTTTAGTGTTTTTCTGGAAGGTAGGTCCTCATGCTAATTTCGCATACCGTTGGATCGATTTGAAAGTTTTATGGGCTTTAATGAGTGTATTTTGTGGTCGAACTAGGTAGGTTTAGATTACTTGATTTGGGTTCCCGCCATTATGAAACCTGATCATATGTTATGGTAGTTGAGATTCTGGAATCGTTTTCTTTTAAATATGGATTGAAATTCAGTAATTGTCATTTATAGTCAACTAAATTTTAGCGTTTTCCAGAAATATGGGTACTCTTTCAAGATTCAGCTAGAATGGCATATTCTTTGGAAGGGCCCACTATACACTTTGTGGTCCTATCATTGTCTGGTTTATTTTAATTAAAAGTCCTTGTACCCCCATAATTATATATATAGCATTCATGCGTGGCTAGAGCATTTCTTAGATCCAGATTGTGTGGCTGTTGCTAGTTGATCTAGTCTGACAAGAGATGATTGATAGAATATTGTGGTCTTTTTATGTGACATATGCTCAAGCATTGAAACTTTTTGGATGACATAAATTACTCTTAAGAGTTGACTTGTCATTGACGGATTGAATTGCTTAATGCCTGGTTTTAATCAGTCATCCTGCATCCGGATACAAGGAGATGGGTTGAGTACTGAGTTCTATGTGATGGATGGAGTAGGGTATTAACATTATTTTTCTTTTCATATTGAACCTTAGGCTAAGAAAATGCCCAAAAGAGACTCAACCATTAGGTTATTGACTTGAATAATTTTTTTTTAAGTTAATAGGATTCAGCACGCTGTTACAGTGTTTGATTGCTGTTCTTTTTGTTTTGTTTTGTTTTGCAGGGTAAGGAGGTAAAGGGGTAAATAGTTCAAATTGAAGTTTTTCCATATTTTTAGAGAATGAGTTTCAGTTTTTGTTCATCTTTGGATCCTCCTAGCCCTTTGTTTGAAAGCCTGCATTGCACAAACACAGGCGTTTCATTTCCAAAAGCTTTTGTAAGACTTGGTAGGAAGGATAATACTCAATTTGTTGACAATGATATGAGGAAGATGACAGTGCCTAGGCAACTTCTTCCTGAACATTTGCATGGATCATTTCTTGGCAAGAAGCAACCGGAAGAAGCTAATTTGAAGGTGGACTTCGTGAGGACCTTGTTGATTGATAATTATGATAGTTACACATACAACATTTATCAAGAGCTGTCTGTCATTAATGGGGGTAATTTCTCGCTACTTTGTGAATGAGATCACTGTGCTGATTCTTTGACTGCTCTTTGTCCTCAGAAAATAACTTTTTCTTTCTTTCTATCAGGTATATATATATTACTTCTGAGGCCCAATGTTTTTGCTGCTGTGCTTTTTCTTTTTCTTTCATCCATCTTTTGGCAAAACATGTATCAATTCTTGTCCAACATAGAGATAAATTGATATTTTTATTTTATTGTCTGTTGATGGGCTCCAAAATTGTGGGCCAAAAATCAAATTGCTCCTATTGCTTGTTTAAATTTTGTTTTGATTCAATTATGTAGGGTTTGTGGGTTAATCATATTAGGAATTCACTGAAGCATGCTATTAAGAGGGATTGTGTGGAAACTATATGGAAAGAAGACTTCATTTATGAATTGGTGTTGTCTTTTCACCCTTGAAATATTTGTGCTTAGCCTTATTCTCCACTCCTGGAAAATAATGTTGCCATTGACCGTTACTCTTACATACTTTTTTCTTGCTTGATTGTTGTGGCAGTTCCACCTGTTGTGATTCGCAATGATGAATGGACATGGGAAGAAGTTTGCTACCACTTGTATGTTGAAAGGGCTTTTGACAATGTGGTTTTATCCCCTGGACCTGGTTCTCCAACAGATCCAGCTGATATAGGTTAGCTAACTATTTTTTTCTTGCATCACACATTGTTAGAGTCATATACACATGGAGTGGATCTGTGAACGAACACCTAGCTCTGTTACTTCCTAATGCTTGCATGTGATCTAGAGCAAAGATATTATTGGGGCTGTGAGATTGTTGGTGATTCAGTCGCAGCCCATGCAACTATGTAAGTTGTCCTGTAACGTTAGATGAAGCTTTCATTCTTTTCAATGAATAGAGATAATAAATTTAAAGTTCAAAGTGAAACCTCAGCTGTACAGCCTTGCCTGCTACTATGATCCGTTTCAAGCCATTTCTCTTTCAGTTCCTTGCAAGTGAGATTATAGGCAGGAATAGGTTTGATGAATTACCATCACATGGTGATAATTAAGAACAAGAAGCATATCTTTAGCATCATGTACCTATTTTCTGCATAAGATATTCTGAGGTGAGGAGAACATCACATTCAATGCTTTTGGAGTGTGTAACTTGTATGTTGAGCTTAAATAACTCATGGGCTATTGTCTGGTTTGCTGAACTGAGTGAAATCTTAACATTTGTTAAAGTGGTTGATTTATGTGTAATTCTGTGAACTGTTTCCACTTTACAGGAATATGTCTTCAGGTGCTACAAGAATGCAAGGACATACCAATTTTAGGTGTTTGCTTGGGACATCAGGTAATTATTGACTTGAGTAATTTCTGTCAAGTTAATTCAGATAAAGTTGTTCATTCATTTATTTATATTAATCTGGAGGACTTGGTTTGGATACCAATTACCAAGCCTTATTCTTGATGAAGGTTATGGCTATTTTTTGCTCTCTACAACCTTGCACTAAAAAAATGCCAATTATATGTGAATGAGAACCTCAATGATGAAATCAACATAAACTTCCAACTTGATAGTTGAGCACCTATGGTGGAAGGTCCTTGTAGCTGACCAATGAATCAGTCTTTTGTTCAAAATTGCCAGTCGCCGTTCTTAGCTCTTTTGCAACTCCTCTCTGTTCCCACCTTCACCCCTCCAATAAACCGACCAGAGAGCAAAGTCCTTATGTCCTTGAAAAAAAAAACATAGAATACAGGAAACTTTAGTTCCTCTTCCCCTTCATTTAATTAGTTAGAACTTTCTGCTTTCTATCAGGCTCTAGGGTACGTGCATGGTGCTCGCATTGTGCATGCGTCGGAACCAATACATGGGCGTTTAAGGTATTCAGCTATTACTTCTCATTTATGTGGCCTGGTTTAGCTTTTGCTGATGACCATTAAAATCTTTTATGTTACTGATTAATAACATCATACTGAAGGCAATTTCTCTCTCCTTGGGAAGGTACAGCCCCTTGTTTCTTACAGTGTTTGAATTCTTTGTGGTGTCTTCTGCAGTGAAATTGATCACAATGGTTCTAGACTATTCCACCATATCCCTTCAGGCAGAAATTCTAGTTTGAAGGTTTGTCAAGATCAATGAGAAAAGACAGTTTTTCTTTTCATCTCACAGTTTTGGACTTCGTTTTCCTTTTACGGACAGTGACATATTAATTATTTCCTTACATTTTTCTGAGTTCCCATACAGTGAAGAGTATTATGTATGCCTGTTGTTCTAAAATTCTTTTTGAGAGGGTTCTAAACCATACAATATAAAGGATTTTCAAAACCGTATAATAAAGCTATGGTCAACTTATTATAGCAAGTTTTTAAGAGTATTTACCTTGTAAGTTAGATTTAAGATTATGATATCATATCCTTTCTAGATAGAGCATAACACCACCTCTTTGTAACAATGAAAATAAATTGATTGAAAGTTATCCTTTTTGAATATATATATATATATATATTCTGTGGTCCATTGCTCCATCTTCATGCAAAAGTTTAATGCTCGGAGCCTCAAGAAATTGATTTGAAATTTTGGTGAGATTGAACTTGTGTTAGAGAAACCTGGTTGTGTAATCACCTGAGACACGGAGCAATTCTTTTAGCTTGCAAAATTTATGTGAAGTTGTGAACAACAAGAGGTTGACGATTAAAGGAATTATGGATATTGACCTTGTGCAAGTGCTTTCTGCAGCTAAATGTATCTTATCATACCTGTATGTAACCCTTTGCTTTTTGGATGACTGATTGCAGGTAGTTCGATATCATTCGCTTGTTATAGATGAGAAATCACTACCAAAACAACTTGTTCCTATTGCATGGACTTCCTCTGATGATACACTTTCATTTTTCGAGCCTTCATCTTCAGTTTTTGATGTAAACGGAAGCAAGGTTATCCGGAAAAATGCAATGCCATCATATTTGAAAGATGATTGTTCCTTGCTTCCTAGCGATGGTGGTAGTTTGCAAGGTGGGAGAGTTCTCATGGGTATAATGCATTCAACCAGGCCACATTATGGATTGCAGGTAGTTTTCCATCAATCTTTTTCGCTGTGTTTTTCTTTTTGTTATACTGCTCATGTTTTCCATCTTTCTTCAGTTTCATCCTGAGAGTGTTGCTACCAGTTATGGGAGTCAGATGTTTAAGAACTTCAGAGATATCACTCTGGATTATTGTCAGGGATTAAGATCATCCTCCAGAAAGCATTCTGATGGTAAATTTGGTTAATACTCTAGTCATTGTATTTTTATCTAACTGTTTCTCCATCATCATGTTTCATGTTTTTCTGGACATCTGTCTGAGTTATATGTTAACATGACCTTTTACTTTTTATTTTTATATATTTTTCATTTAAAGTTTTGATCTTGATATATGTGGATTTCGGATCCTCATAGAATTTGTAATTTTTAGTTTCTTGTACAGCTTTATATGATTGCAGTGCTTTTTTTATCTGAGCAGTAAAGTTTATTTAGCATGTGCGCAGGTTCCACATGCAGGTCAGCCACTCAGATCTCGCAGACCTGAACCATCAGGGTTTCAAAAGAAAGAAGGTCAACATTACCATTCAAAAAATATTTGTAGTAATTCACATGCCAGCATCAGAGTTGAAAATCTAAAGTTGAAATGGAAAAAACTCGATGGCCTTGTTAGCGAAGTTGGTGGAGCAGGGAATATATTTTTGAAAATGTATGGCGCTTGTGAAGCAAAAGACACCTTTTGGCTGGACAGTTCCTCAGTGGAAAAGGTTGGCCCTTTCATTTCTAGCTTGCAAATCTCTTTATTGACCTTTCTTATCATAGCTGGAGGCCACTGCTCAGTATTGAACTTTGTTTTGAAACAGCCTCGAGGTCTATATATTTACTAGTTGAGATGGCTGACAGATAAAAGTAATGACAAAAAGGAACAAATTAGATGTTATTACATGCTCTGGGTCCATTTGAGTTTAGACTTTAAACCTGAATCCTGTTTCTTGTTAATTTCAGCTGAAGAAATGGATTCGAAAAGCTAACTTAAAAGTTACTGAAAAGAGTTCTGCACATGCATTCATATTTCATTGTTTCACTAACTTTTGGAAAGTAGGAATTGTGGAAGATTGCTGTGCACCACTACTACAATCATAACTGCTAAGTAAACTGAATCCTTGAACATGTTACTGGCTGAACTCTAGCCTTACCCATTGTAGATTGTAGGTACTGATTATTTACCTAGCATATGCAGTGGATAATATAATTTCACAATCAGGTTTAAGTCTCACTCTCTGGTGTCGTTTGACCCTGACAAATTTATAACGATTGGACATTAATCATCATTGTCTGGCTTTTTTTAGCAGCGCTTGCCCCCTTCATTTTCTCGATGTTCCTCTCTGCTTGTCAAACAAGTTGTCATTCAGACTCATGCATCTGCTTTCCTAATTCTCACACGATTACATGTGTCTTGCTAATCTAGATCTGATGCCTTCTTCTTGGGGACTTCGTTCCTTCTCCTTTATTATGATTAGTTTCAAAAGAGAAATAACATCAAGAAGGAATAAGAAGTGGATTATGAAGATACATGAATAATTTGCAACAACTATTTTTGTTGAATTTGTCCAGATTACAGCCCCCTTCTTCCCTGTTGGTTTTGCATTCCTTTTGGAACTTAATATGTATACAACTGTTTTAAATGCCCTATACTTGTATTGTATTTGAACTCCTTTAACAAATAACTGTCAATTTGGGATGATATTCTGTTTTTGAAAGAACCTTCATAAGATATTCCTCAAAATTTTATGTTCCTTTGTGTTGATATGTAATAAGCATATCCATTCCATCATCTCTTCTCCCATTTCGGAGTTGGTTTTGATTATACTGGTAGATGTAAAGGCAAAGGTAACGCCTATTATAAAATATAAATTGCATCTTTGATGGGGGTTCTTAGGTCATGATATATGCATTCTTGCCTCTACAAGAGGAGCTGTTTCCAACTCATCAAGGATTTCCCCATACTGACCATGAACAGCTGCTCCTGGGGTGACCAGCAGATTTTGCTTGAGGGTGAATTTGAACTTGGGAACTCTAAAGCCGGGTTCCTTAGTCGTAAGACTCGTAACCACTAGCCTAATGCTTCTTAACCACTAGTCTCAACAGTCAACACTTACAGTTACGGGTCATGATGAATTTGTTTTATCTTTTATTCTGAAAGCAATTCTATTTGAAACACTTATTCTTGCATGTGGCAGGGAAGGGCTCGCTTTTCATTTATGGGGGGAAGAGGTGGATCCCTTTGGAAGCAGCTAACATTTAAACTGACAGATCAAAGGTTCCGTCAGTATTCTTAATTCTTGATCTCTCAGATGTGTAACTCTATATTTTAACTCCTAGTCATCTTTTAGATTGTTGACAAGTGGTGTCACTATAGAAGTTTCAGTCATCCTTTTATTCTTTTATTTTATTTTATTATTTTTAACTACCTTATATTTCTACGCTGACATAAGTACCCTTTGGCAGTGATTTCACATCGAAAAGTGGAGGTCTTCTATCAGTTGAAGATGCTCAAGGCTCTGCAACTAGCCTATTTTTGGATAATGGCTTTCTCGATTACTTAAACACGGTACATTGTTATTTTTTCCCCTTTTGATAATGTGTTTCTTCATGAGCTTATTAATTTCCTTATGGCAGAGCAGTTATTTAGCTGAATTTATAAAGTGGAATTTATTGTGCTTTGATAAAACAAATTTCATAAGCTAATTTTCCATGTTGACTTTTTAGTCTACCAGATAATTATTATTGTTTTAGCTTTGATTATGGGCTGTATTTGGCAGGCTTTTCCACGACCTTCTGTACTATCTTGTATCATTTGTTGAAGTTTTTTTTCTTAGTGGACTCTCATTCATAGGGACTCTAGATCCATTATTAGTATTGTGAACTTCTTCCTATAACTACTATGTGATTAGTTTTGCCCATTTCTTTTGTCCATCAACTCTGTGTCTCCGTGCTTTGCCTTTATCTTCACACGTGATAAAGAAATAGGGGCATCTTGGAACACTTTATGTTCTATATTTGAGATCTTGAAGGTAGAAGAGGGTGCTATTTACATTATGCTTTAGGCATTGTTCTCTTCGTAGTATTTTTAGATCTCATATCAGACCAGACTATATTAACCATTTAACCCAACCAATTCAGATGATGATGATAACAACAACAACAATATAAGCAATACAAATCATATTACTGCTACTACTACTAATATCTGCAAATTTGTAATATAAAATATTTATATATAAATGATGAAGAAAATATTGTTAAATAATAGTAATAATAATTTCAATCACTAAGGATTAATTATAATAATAGCAACAGTGATTATTACTGTTACTATTATTAGTAGTAGTATTTCTAAAAGTTGAATATTAAAATATTTATGGCTAACTAATGATAGTTTTTTTTATTGACATTGATAATAATAATGACAATAATAATAGAATATCATTGTTATTATTATTGTTATTTGATTCTTATTAATATTACTGATTTATTACATTATGTTGTTGTTGTTGTTGTTGTTGTTATTATTATTATTATTATTTTTGTGATTTATATCATTATTGCAAGCAAAAATTCCATTTATTGCCACGACATCTATCCTAATTCCACTTGGATAGCTTGTGTTTTAAACAATTTTATTTAAATACCATATGTTTGAAGATTTATTTTCACATTAGTACCATCATATTAATGTTCTTAGTCTCAAATTACTAAAATGATAAATTTTTTTATATTAATTTTTGTTAAGTTGCATTGGAAAAATCTGAATATTGAAATATTTTTGGAAATTTCTAGAATTGTTTATGAATTTTGTAAGATTTGTTGTTTTTTTGAAAAATTCTAGAAAATTCCAAAAAAAAAAAGGATAATATTCAAAATTTTCTAATTCAACAAAGAAAAAAATAATTTATTTATTTATTTATCATTTTAGTAATTTAATAGTAAAAACATTAATAGAATCCCACGAAAAACATTTATATTTGAAACATATGGTACTTAAATGTTACCTAAGTGAAATTGGCCAAACTCTATATTACCTAAGTGGAATTTATCTATAATTCAATTGCTTATTTTTACTATTTGTTATATTATCCGTTATAATATAATCTTATATATAAATGATGATGTTTAATAATAATAATAGTTTATATTGATAATTGTAATAATAATAATAATAATAACTATAATCATAATAATTGTAATAATAATAATAATAATACTAAACAATAATAAAAATAATACCAATATTAAACAAGATTGGACCGGATCACATCAGACCGGGCAAGACCAGATCAAATAAGATTAAAAGTAATAAGATCATATTAGGCCATATAAGACCAAATCAAATCAAACTAGTTTTACGAAGATAACAAGTTCTTAATAAGTAGAAGTGATGATTTTTGCTCACTTTATCTGGGAAATGGTCACCACGTAGATTATGGATGGTGGGGAGGGGGTAGGGGATCAAAAGATTTTGGAGGTCTGAATTGGGCTTCAAGGGCATGGACGATTGAGAAGCTATCTTGATTTGCATAGGTTATTATCCTTTTCATTTCAATGTTCTACATCTAACTTCAAGTTATTATATATCCAGATCTGTATCTTCTAATTTGCATCTGTCTTCAGGCGTTCCTTAAACTTGGTAGTCTTTACTCTTTTGGTGGCAGTTATTATTTTATCAAGTGTGATTTGAAGATGCTGTATCATAGTTTAATGTACTTATCCATATTACAGGAACTCCAGTCTTTCTGTTGTGATGAGAAAGATTATGATGGTTTGCCTTTTGATTTTTGTGGTGGATATATTGGTTATCTTGGGTATGTAATTCTCTTCACTTCTAAAATGTCCACAAACTTGTTCAACTCATCTTTACTTGTATTAAAATAAGATTTGTTTTGTCAATCAATATCCCTCACCATTCCTGCTCCAAACATGGGATTGAATTGTGTAGTTTTATGACTGATATTGTTTCATCTCTGATGCAGGTATAACCTTAAAGTTGAGTGTGGTGCAAGGGCTAACTGCCATTATTCAAGTGCACCAGATGCCTGCTTTTTCTTTGCTGATAACTTTTTGGTGATAGATCATTGTCATGGAGATGTTTACGTTATGTCAGTACATGAAAAAAATACTAATTTAGCTTCATGGTTGGATGATACGGTGAAAAAGCTTTTGAGATTAAAAGGTTCTTCTGTAAAAGGTAAAAATAAAATGTATTCACTGCCAGCTGTTGACTGCCCATTTAAAGCTGGCTTCAATCCTAAAAAGTCTAAGGAACAGTATATGCAAGATGTTGAGAAGTGTCTTAGATATATAAAGGATGGTGAAAGTTATGAGCTATGTCTAACAACCCAGATGGGAAAAAGACTTGAAGAATTGGATCCTTTACATCTTTACTTCAGACTAAGGGAACAAAATCCTGCACCATATGCTGCTTGGCTGAATTTTTCAAGGGATAATTTAAGCATTTGTTGTTCTTCTCCTGAAAGATTTCTACGCTTGGACACAAGTGGCATTTTGGAAGCCAAACCAATTAAAGGGACTATATCTCGTGGTTCAACACCAGAGCATGATGAACAGCTGAAAATGCGTCTACAGTACAGGTAATTCTGAACCATGAACTTCTATCTCCTCACCTCCCGACTTTCCTACTATTGCCCAAAGTCCAAAGTTTTTACAATTTTACCAACTTTGCAGAGTAATTGAGTAGGAACTTGATGTTGGATGCTAAATCCTTATTTCTTGAATTATACTAGGCTGGTTACTTTGTTGGAATTGATATTTCCCTGAGACATTTCTGCTAAGCTGCGTACATCTTATCTACATTATCTTGTTCTGTAGTCTTCTAGGGAATGTTTGCTATGTGTTAGTAATCAAAACACATCCCATGCATGGAGCCTTAGCCAAACCTTGTGCTCCATAGATATGAAAGAACTAGAATGAACTAATAAGCATTTCTACACTGGGAGAGTGGTTGTCATGCATTTGGTTGGGTATATTTTCATTCGTGAAAAGTTTTATCTTGTGCATAGCAGGATACTACTATATACCTTTTTATTAGTGCAATTAACAAGCACTTAAATAAGATGATTTACAGAGATCATAATGCTAATAAGCGGGTGGCATTCCTTCTACCAGTGGCAGAGCCAATTAGGAGACATGCTATCACGTGACACCATGTGATTTTAGAGCCTATTTGGTATAAAATCCATTAGAATTGGAATTAGAAATAGAAATCTATTTCTAATTCGAAAATATTTTTATCACCTAAAATTTTCTAATATTTTTTTTAATTTGATTTATCCGACATGAGAATTCCCCAAAAAAAAAAAAGAAAAAAAAATGGAAATTCATTTCCATAATTTATGAGCATTCCAAATAAGTGGTTAGCAATAATATATATACATTATTATTGATATCTTCAAGCCTTCAACCTGTATATACATCATGGAGATGTGCTAGAGTATAATCGTTACATCTAATGGCTTAGTGGCTCGAGTCTTATCACTTGTGTTATCTACCAAGGATGTTATAATCTTAATTCGACCTAGAATCGATAGAAGTCATCAAAATTGAATGTTAGAATTGGATCGTAGGATTGAATACCACAAAAATATGACTTTGCTATACTTGCATGCTTGCCATAGTTGAAGTTAAAAAAGACTAAATTACTCATTCTTAAGCCCTTTATGTTA
Source organism: Tamarix austromongolica (assembly GCA_039764185.1). Taxonomy (NCBI): domain Eukaryota; kingdom Viridiplantae; phylum Streptophyta; class Magnoliopsida; order Caryophyllales; family Tamaricaceae; genus Tamarix; species Tamarix austromongolica. Next base: position 49,332,038 of record CM077814.1, on the reverse strand, counting down.
ATAACTAAGTTGTAGCAACTAAAAAATTACATAATTTGTCAAATTATATTTATATAGAAAAGTTGAAATATGAACTTTGCATACAAAAAAAAAATAGGCTAATTACACCACAAAAGAAAAAAAGGATAATTATGATTTAAATAGAAATTAATAAACAAATAATATCATAATATTTAATATATTTGTTTTACTCTACTTCCCCCCCCGGAACAATCGACTTTGTTGTCATATTAATATCTCACTAATACTTTCTTTATATTAGTTGGTGCTTAATGTATAGTATTTAAAAACAATAATAGGGTTGCGGTTTAGAGTTAGGGAATAAACATATTGAGAATAAAAAAATTTAATTTTAAGGCAAATAGATAAAAGATTATAATAAGCGTGTAGAATTGTCAAATTTTACTTACGATCATAAGATATAAGATCGTTAGATCTTACTCTACAAAGGATTGAAAGATTCTACCGCAATTCTATTACCACTTTTGGATTGTAGAATTGTAAGTTTTGAATTTGGAACTATATTTTGTATATTATTTTACGAAAGCCTTTTGGTACACCACATTTATTATTAGTTGTTGTTAGTTGATGAATGCCTTTTGGCGTAGAAGTGAAGTATGTTAATCTTATTCTACAGGTCGTCAGTTCGGATCTTGTGTTTCTTATTCTCTCTCTCCTTTCCATAGTGGTTTTTTTTTTTGTAAATTGAATTAATCTCTCTTTTTTGGTAACGTGATTAAAAAGTTCAATTATTTTTAAAATGTATACTCATTAGGTTTTGATGTGTAGAAATTTTTTTATATTTTTTTAAATTTTTGGTAAAAAGTTTAATTTATAATTTCCAATTAATTTCTCACTTTTTGGTAAAGTGATGAAAAATTAGTTTGTCTTTTCTACTTGTTTTAAACGTGAGATAAATTAGAATTAGAAGTCTTTTTTTTTGTCCTTTTTTTTGTTAATAAATTTACTTTCTAATTTCCTGTTGAGTTGGTGTTTGATTTTTTTCCCTTTTTATTTTTAGGTCGTGTTTTAATTAAATAGTTATTTATTATATAGTAATGTGTCTCAATTATATTTTTGAAGTACCTGATTTCATAAAAGTAAACCAAAGAACAAAGACATCAACTAGGTAAACAGTCTCAGATCAATTTTCATGGTACCTCATTTGATAGTTGTAAAATAATTTCTTTTTTTAATAAGTAGAACATTGTCTTAAAAAAATGTATATATATATATGGCTCTACCATCCCCCCCTCCCCGGGGGCCGCCACATAGTTATGTCATCCATGCTAATGGCAGACCTAGTATACACGTTCACACATGCATGTTCTCTAAGTCGCTTAACATATTTGCTGGAGGAAAGAGTTACATGACGATTGTAGAACTTTCCAAGCACTCAAAATCGCACCACACTCTGAAATATTTTCTTCGCTTGAATACAATTGTTATGACACTAAATATTTTGCTCCGCCTGAAATTTCATAAAATGTTGTGGTGATTCCGGCATTGTCTACGTTGAATATTACAGTGAGAAGGATCAGGCTGAGAACCTAATGATTGTTGATCTACTGAGGAATGACCTTGGTCGGGTATGTGAGCCCGGATCAGTCCATGTGCCACATCTCATGGAGGTCGAATCGTATGCTACAGTACACACAATGGTGAGCACAATCAGAGGTATAAAGCAAAGGAATGCAACTCCTGTTGACTGTGTCAGGGCAGCTTTTCCCGGCGGCTCAATGACTGGTGCTCCTAAGTTGAGGTCCATGGAGATTCTCGACTCCATAGAGAGATGCTCTAGGGGCATATACTCGGGCTCTATTGGATATTTCTCGATCAATGGAGCATTTGATCTTAACATTGTAATAAGAACTGTAATAGTACATGAAGGTGAAGCTTCTATAGGAGCTGGTGGTGCCATTGTTGCTCTTTCCAAGCCTGAAGAAGAGTACGAAGAAATGATCTTAAAAGCACGTGCACCTGCTGGGGCTACAATAGAGCAGGACACAAGTAACTAATAGATGGAAAAAATGTAGTAATTTGCAGAGAAAAAAGGGTCACGAGGAAATATGGTTTGGTTTAATTGGTCTGCTTGTTTATTTTAGCTTTGGGATAGGAAACCTTTGTTGTTCCCTTTATTTTATTTTATTTTTTTTAGTTTTTTTTAAGGGTTATGTTCTTAGTGGAACCAAATTCCGATCACTTAGGGCATGCTCTTGCGCCAATACTACATATTTTTTAAGAAGTCATGTTGTCGGGGGATGTAAACGTGTTTCTTTATGTCAAAGTTTGGGAAGCCATAGATTGATTGCCAAGATTGTTATGTAATTTTGTATTTGACTGTTCCTGATCAGATATCCAATGTATTGGTATCGATATTACCTCATTCTTTTGGTCCGAATCTACGATCGTTGATTTATTTTATTTTATTCAGCATTTTGAGTCAAAGTCTGACATAATAGTTACTAGTGGCATGATAATGATGATGCAAACGACCTACGAGGGATCAAGGTAAATCAAAGTCTTCTCCAGTCATGTAAGTTGTCATAAACTTATGAGCATGTTCGTATATTTGCGTAAGTGATTTATACATGGCAGCGGCTGTACCTATTGTTTGTAAAAGTCATAATTTTTAAAATTAGATGAGTAATATAATCGGTTTACTGGTTTAATTGTCGAACTAGGAATATATATTAAGTTAAAAAAATATAAAATCTATATAAAATTAAACTACATATAAATTTGATTGATTTTTAACTAATTTTTTGACCTATTGGTCGATTGATTTTTTGACCGATTTTTTGATCCAAACAGTTTTTATTGATTTCAAAATCTTAATAAACGGTATAAGGAATCTAGCTGATGATTTGATCCGTTTGTTAGTTCATCGGTTGATCGGATTAGATGGTTCGATCCATTTTTTTAAAGTATGATAAAAAATACGGTCTGATACAATTTGTGGGGGAATGAGAAAAAATTTGGGTTGTGGGTGACAAACAAATTTTTTTTTTTCTCTTTTGATACTTACATGCTCAACAATGCTATTTTTTAATTAAACTATTATAGCTATATAACTAACGTTCTTCTTGAAAAATAGAAAGATTTTTCTTTTACCCTTCTTATATTATCAGCTTTTAAAATAAAAATAAAATTAAAAATGTTAATTTACAATTGTAATCACAGTTAGAAGTAGTAATCCTTCCAATGGTACATTGTGTTTTATTTTCCCCTACCGTCCTAGCATTAATTGGGAGTCTAAGACCTTGTTACAAACACACCAACCTTTTTATTTCATGATTAAAAATGATGGACATGGATGCTACTGCATCAAGTTACGCTTGGGGTTTAAGTTAGAGTTAAGAAGATTAGGGTTAGGGTTAGGGTTTGGGGTACCTAATTTAATGAAATTGATTTACTTATGATCTAGGCACTGCATTTTGGTTGTTAGATTGATTATACATTTATTAAAATATGTTAGACTTACTTTTAAATTGTATAATTATGATAATACAAGTTTCAAGAGGAATATTAAAGCACAAAGTGCATAAATCGCAAACCAAATCAAAACATATCATAAAATTATGATTTGATTTGGTTTAAGGCAGTTAGAAAATAGATTTGTTTGATTTGAGATTTAACTAAACTGAATGCATATGCCTCCATTAGGAAGGAAGGGTAGGATGAGAAAGAGAATGACCAAATATTATTCAATACACCAATTTGGTTATTCTAAATAAAAATATCATTTATTTGTAATATTTTTTAAAAAATTTATTAATATATTAAGTATATATATAACTTAGTAGTTGATTGGCTTATTTTATTTTTATTTTCTTAATTAAATGTAATAAGAAGGAAAATATAATTTTGTAAGGCTTCAAAATGTTGTAAATATTTATCTCAAATAATATAATTCACTTTTTTCTTAAATAGTGAACAAACCTTGTGCATCTCTATCTTCAACTGTTTCTAATTATCTACTACTTTCATTAGCTACGACCATAATTGATTATTACTATCTGTAGGTATATTTTATGATCATATTATTAATAACCAATATAAAACCATGCAATATATTTTCCGTCTAACCCTCAATCTTCGGCACCACCTAATGGAAATGAAAATTTATATGAGGTTAGTAATGCCAACACGACGGTGCTGGATATGTCGCATCCAACCTTGAAACCTTATATAAATCTCGAACCCATCACCATTAGGTGGTGTTGGATACTAAGATTTAGGTAGGAAATATATATATATATAAGAATCAAACAAACATCAAGTCTTTATATACATATGTAAAACCTACTTAGTCACTATTAGATATAGAAAATGAGAGGCTGGGATTTGATGTGTAGTTGACCAAGAAAAAAAAAAAAAACAAAGAACTTGGTGGCAATCCTATAATTGAATGAAACATCGATGGCAAGTTTCCAACTAAAGGCCATCATCCGATTCGCGTTGCTTGTCTTTCCCTCGTTCACAAAGTCCACCCCCTATTGTTATGTTCGTTGCTACTGCACCTTCCTCGCATGCGTTCTTAAGCCTTTTGTGTCTCCTTTCGTATTTTTTCTTTCCCACTTTTCTTCCTCCTCCCATCTTTGGTCACTCTCATTCTTCGTCTCTCTTCCTTTGTTCTTATAGCACTCCACATTTCACTCTTTATCTATGTTTAATTTAAAAGAAAACTTTATTATTTTTTACAAGTATTTGAAATTCATGAGGGGAAAGCATTGTTAAAATAACTCATTCTTTAAAACTATCTGAAACACTAGGTGTGATTTTGAACCCTAAGCATACTATTTAAGTTCTTTTAAACCCACAAAATTTGATTTTTTTTCCTAAATATAAATCATACTTTTTACCATGTCTTTGGACTCTTACTTGTTATTTAAAACATTTAAGAGGACTTTCGTGAAGGAACTTTTTATTTTATGCTTCAACACACTAATTTTCACACTTTTTCAAAAAGCCACTATTTATGTTTGAGAGCCTCGTATCAAAATTTAAATTTCTTAAGGAATGGAAAAACTATATGTTTGGATTTTAAATGATCCTAGATATTGATTTGACACATAATATATATATTTTTAAATTTTATTTCTATTTATTTTTAAATTTTTTGTTTAGACTTGATCTTTACTCTTGGGACATTATTTAATATAATTTTTCTTACCAAAAAGGTCATGAAAATTCACACGTGACCTTGAAATGATATTATTAACATCTCCTTCAAGTTTTATGAATTTAGGAGCTCGTTTAATATTTGTTTTATGTTTCCCATATTTTTCTATATTTTGAACTCCAAATTTAATCTTTAAGTTATCCAAACACTACAAACTTTGGAGATCACTATATTTTTATATTTTTGAGGGGTTATCCACTTCAAAATAATTTATTTTAGTTAATGTTATTTTTATAATTTATTTTCTATTAAAACAAAACTACTTACTAAAATGAATCTTTATTTGTTCGAACCTTGTATAAACTTCTTAAGAGTCTATCTAAGTCATTGATTTTAGCTCAAACGTTGTAGTGTTCCCCTTCTCATATGTGCACCTATCATCAATATTTAATTCTAAGGAAATATTACATAATCATTACCATATATTCCCTTAATTTTTTGTAATCATGACAATATATTTTTGTAATATTTTCATCACCATCTAGATGTTCCCCTTCTTCTCTTAACTAGCCACAATACACCCTCCTTCTCCTTGTCATGTGTTTTACCTTATTACCTCGTATACATTGTTAAGATCTTTTTTTTTCTAGAGGAATATTTTGTAATCATTACTAATCATTCTCATAACTTCCTAACTTCCCTATACACCACCTCCCATTCACTTTGTTCGTCTCCTTCACCCCTTGATACTATCTCTCCTTCCTCTCATGTTGGTGTGACTTCTCCCTCATTTTTAATCTTTATAAATTTGCAATAAATTCAAAGAATCTAATCATGACATCAATAAAGAGCATGTGTCATATGATTACACACACTTCGCCTACAAACCCAATCTCTCTCTCTCTCTCTCTCACTCACTCACACACACATACACACACAGACACCCCTCCCTCATTCATTTTTCACCTTACCAAGTTTCCTCCTTCTCCCTCTATTTCCCCTTTTCACTTTTATCCTCCATTTTTACTACAAAAATGAGCTTCTCCACCACTAAATCACCATTTTCATAACTCAAAAAGCTTCCATAATTTCTACTTTAATATTCTTAATATCAAATCAAGCTAAAAGAAGTAGAAAAAGTTGACTGGTGGAGTGTTGAAGAGCCTTTGTGGTGCTTAAATCCTTAAGAGTAAGTGATGTTTCTATGCCTTTCATTTAAGTATCATTCTATTTATTCAAGCTTACAAGGAGTAGATTCTCATATGTATTTATACGTAACTTTTAAGGTGGTGCAAGGAGTTGTGGTTGATTGATTTTGGTGGGTGGCATGTGTATACTTGCTTCTTTGTGGCGGTTGGTGGATTTTTTTGAAGTGTTATATGACTTAACTTGGAAGTGATATATGTATTTGATTCTTTTTAGCATGTTTGAAAAGTATATATGAAAATACGATCTCAATTTGAATACGGTTGTAGAAACTATAGTAGCTTGCTATTGTGGTGCGAAAAGCATGAGATGTATCATAGGACTATAATCTTAACTCCTTGTGAAAGCATGCATCAAAAGAATAAAAATAATAATAAAATATATGTGTTATGTATGGTATTCAACCAACATTCCAAGAATGTGCCATGTTTGGATTTTGTTATTTTTAGTCATGCCATCATGTTTATTGATACAATTAGGCTCAATTTGATGCAAAATATGTTGGTATGTGGGCTAATCTGGTAGAAATTATGCTTATTGTAACATTTGAAGCCTTAACGGCGAAATTGCTAATCTCCTTGCATATTTGCAAATTGTAGTATATATTGTTGGTATTCTTGCTATGAACATTTTAATTGCGAGGTAAAAGTGTTTGGCAGTGTTTTGAACGATTTGATATGCCATATAATGGAAAATGGATATTTTGGATGGAAAATGGTAAAATAGTCTTTTCACTATATACTTTCATTGCTCACTTCTATTAGCTAGATTTTCTCTTCATTTGTAATATATTTTATTACATCTAGCGATATTACATTTTATCCAAAGTTTTACTCTTTCATATCTTTTTTTTGGAGAGAATTAATTTTAATCACAACCACCTTATAAAATTAATTACAAAGAGGTTAGTGAGTGTTTGTCTATCATTCTTAAGATATTCTTGTTGAGATTTTAGAGAATATAAATAGGTAAAGTTGTAAATCATCTCTTATAGGGTCATTGAAATTTTAAGGTTCATAAACTGAGAAAAGAGTGATCATCAATAAAAATACGTCAATTAATCAAAATCCAAAAGGGAGAATATTTTAATTGTGGATGTAGAGATTACTTTTCTCTTGAACAACTCTACATCGTGTGTAATTTTTTTTGTCATTTCCACTCCGTAATCCCTATTCATCCGCTATAGGGTTCTTTCATTGAGGTTAATGACTCTTTGGTTGGACTTTAAAGGTGCTTTAAATATAATTCATTGATCTTATGAGATCTTCTAAAATTTTGGAATATGGGATGTATATGAAATATGTGGGATACATTCCCTATGTGATATGTGTGATTTAAGAACTACTAAGTGGTTGGTGTAAACCTTAAACATCAATGATTTGTATGTTTGGTGTAATCAATAGGTACTTATGTGAAAGTTTAGTGTACTCTAAAAACACTTGCATATAATGTGGTAGTTTAGTGTCATCTATAAATACTTGTGTGATATCTGATATGAGTTTGGTGTTATCTTAAATCATATATGGTATGTGACATGTGAAATTCCACTTATGGTTGGTGTTATCTATAAATTGTGTGTTATGTTGGTGTTAATATATGAAACACCCATGCATATGTTTTGTGTAATCATTATAAAAGACCCATATGTTTCCTTAAGCCACAATGGCCATGATACGTCTCCTTAAGCCACAATGTCAAGGTTATGTTGAATGTATATATGTTATTTAACTATAATGACTATTGACCATGAATGGTCGGTATTGAAGACCTAATGTGCTAATATGGCTTGGTATGGATAATATGTTAATAAGTTTAGTGTAATATTAAAACATTATGGTAATATGTGTAACTTGTGTAGGTATGGATAACATAGATAATATATGAATACATTTGGTGTAATCTTAAAACACTATGGTAATATGGATAATATGTGTTGGTATAGATAATTTGGGTAATATCTAAATAAATTTGGTGTAAATTTAAACATTGTGTTAATACAATAATATGGTTAGTATGAAGAATCTGGGTCATATTAAATTTAAGTTTAGGGTAAGCTAAAAACAATGTTGTGGTATGGATGATATACATGATATGGGTGATATGTTTAGTGTTGACATAAAATACTATTATAAATGGCAAGTTTGGGAAAAACATAAAACACCAATGACATAGCTCATGTAAACATTATTGTAATATAATAAGTTTGGTATTAGCATAAAATTGCTAAAATGTGATACGTAGTGTAAGCTAGATATATAATGATAAATAATATGATGAATGATATGTTTGCTGAATTAGAGGCTACTACTAATGAAATGAATTAGTTGGTGTTATCTTAAAACATTGTTGTTGACCTTGAGTCAAACTCTAAATAATGGGATAGATATAGATGATCATAATGGTATATGAAGAATGAAGAAAATAAATTTACTAATTAAAAGTGCCATTGGGGCTTTAATACTTATAATGAAGAAATATGAATCTTGATTATGATCTTTGGATAATCCATGCATATGTGTCATATGAGGCTTATATGAGAAATCATGATAATCTCTATGGTAATGGTCATAAGGTGGGCTTGTAGGCCTTAATCTTGCATGAAATATGCTTATTTGTATGTAGGAGTTAGGTATTACTCAATACATTACCATATTGACATCCGTATGACATTGTGATGAACCCAACACATTCAGGGTAGTAGATAATGCTTCTCGCAAGTTGTGGATTCCAATAGTGATCACGATTTAGGGAGCAACTTACCACTCCCTAGCTTAGGGATTGGTTAATGGTTTATTGATTTTTTTTTCTCTCCATTTCATTGTGTTATTCTTTTGACTTTTTATGAATGGTATTTAGTGCTACTCTATAAAGTTTTTTTGAACTTTCCATAACTCTTTTACCTGTTTACGAAATAATAGCATTTTTACTTGATTTATCCAATCTTAGCATTTTCGTTCATTTAGGCTTTTTCTAAATTTAGAAAATGCATTCTTTTATTTCAATGCTTTTCACATCTTTTTTGGGATTTTTTTGTTAATTATTTGTTCATGTGTAGAAAGTTGCAAGTTACGCAATTATCCATTTCAAGTCATTTCTTGCTCATTTTGACTTGTCTATAATTTTTCTACACTTCTAAAAATATTGTAAGATTGAATTGTTAAATCATGAAAATTTTTGTCTACACAATTATATGATTTTAGTTATTTTTAATCCATTTGACATCAAATGAATTCCATTTTGTATATTTTATTTTTTAAAATTATTTCACACCCATATGTGGTAAATTGAAGCCTCCGTTATTTGTTTTTTGCATTTATGAAAAAATGCATTTTTGAGAATTATCAAATTTTGCATTTTTGCTTGTTTTTCATTTTTCAAGTTTCAAACCAACTCCAATACTTACTATTTATATATATTAGGCTTCTTAAAATTATTTACCTTACTTCCACAAATTTTCATTTGTTTTGCAGTCCGTATAATATCCCCCCAAGTACCCATCTTGGGCCTTCTTTATAATTTAATTCATTAAACTAATTATAACTAATTATATAACTATCTCATTTGATACCAACCAACACCTAACTCAAGTCTAATAATATTTTTATCCTAATTACATTCACTTGATCCCAATCTTGGTTAAAATATATTAATCATAATGTTTATCATTAAACTTTTACACACTCAACTTCTTTACACTCTATCATCATATGAAATCATTTAAGTGCATAACAAGTTAATCACTCTCTCTCCCATTATCTAATACACCATCCCAACAACCCCTTGATGCCCAAAAATCTTGCCTTTCTCTCCCATTTCAACTCCACATGTTTTCACTTTTTTCTTTCCCCATTTTTGAACACCTTGTCATCGTGGTGCAAAAATAATTGGATTGGCTCCTTTTAACTCCTCTAGAAGCTTTGTTTCTCTTCCATTTTCCTTCATTTTTTGTGCACTAGATTCCTTGCAATGCATCATCTAAACCTATCCTTTTTTTTGGCAACCACTGTCCTTTCTCCCTCTTCTAGCCCCTAACTTTCTCTTCCCATATTATTTCATAATTTCTTGCTGTTAGCATATTTGGTTTTTCTCAACTTTTAGCACTTTTTCTCCTTTGTTACTCAACATTATCCTCCCATTTTTCTTTCATTTGAACCTTTTGATTGAACTATTTAACTTCGTACCTTTTTTTTCTCCAAACTACACTCTAATCTCATTCTTTACCCCTCTCTTTCCCTATATGCGGCCTGCTTGCATTTAATGTTAATGTTCAGGGAGGTGGTTTTTTTCCATTTTTGACCAGCTCCCACCACCTCCCCTTGCTTTGCTTCTCAAAACCCACTTTATCTATCATCCATTATCCTCATTTTTTCGTTATGTTTTTGATAAATATGATTTTTGCATGGTTTTTCTAAGGTTTAGAGGATCATTCATGTTTGAATCATTCTTTAATTGGGTTATTTTAGTTCTTAGCACTACTCTTTGGTTGGATTTATTACAGATTATCTGAGGGTAATAAAGAACAGAGGTAGATAGTCATTTTGGAATGAAGAAGGATCAACAAGGAGAGAACATTAGCAAAGGCAAAACAATGAAACAAAAGGGTGGCACTGTTAGGCCGTGTTGCTAAACATGGTCATGTTGTTCTATGATGACATAGGTTGCTTATGTTGACCTTGCTGCATTAAAAAAAAATATCTGCACGTGTGCCAAAAAGAATGTTTTAGAGATTTAGGGGTGAGATTTTAGGGTATTTTTATTTTTATTCTTTATTTTGTGGAGGATCCACCATCCTCTCTCTCTCTACCTCCTTTAAATGCCCACACTCTCTCTCTTCTATAAAGTGTGGGGTTTTAGTGGAGAAAGTGGATTCTTGTATAAAGTATTGATCTTTAAGGGTATTAATGTATTTATTTACTTCATTTTTTTTATCTTGAATTTTTGTCTAATTTTTTATTTTTATTTTATTAACATGCTAGACTAAACCATTTTGTACTAGGGTGAAGAGAATATTTCCCTAGTTCAAATGTGTTAAGTTTCATCACCCTAATTGATTTTTTTTCATAATCCTTATCTTGTGTTATTAATTGATTGAAGGTGTGATAGGGTTCCATCATTTGATGTGGGAAATGCTAGTGAGACCTAGAGATAATTCGATATTGGACTCGATAACACAACTAGGGGGTCAAATTGTAGGTTGAGAGATGGTTAATTAGACCTATACAACATTAAAGGAGGGCTCTTGTGAGAGTTAATGCATTGTGCACTATTAAGCCCTATGTAACACTCCAAATTTTACTACTATTTTTTTTCTTGTTTTTACAGCAGAAGCTTATTACTGGGTGTTACCACCATAACTGATGTAATTCTAGCTTACCATACTATCTTCACATCAATCCCAAGGCTAAAACCATTAAAATTAAACACATAGTAAATAGAAATGAGAGTAACTTTATAAAAATAAATATGAGTTTGGAGCTTAACGCCATTATAATAAAATACAAACAAAAAAGATACCATAGAGCTAAGTGTCCAAAAAGGTATTTGGAAAAATATTCCCTGAATAACATTACTCTACGACCATGCCCTAATACAAAACATCACTATACCCCATACAAAGCATTATAGGAAACAAAATCATCCATTTGGTCCTCAATGGCCTACACAAAAGCATAAGGGTTGTCTGCTTATAGTAATGAGCAACATCCATAAAAAGGATAGTCAGTACGCTACGTACCGAGCAAGGTGACAATACTGTCGAGTCAGGAATATGATTAAATACATACATTTACAGTAGAGAATAAGTACACATGTGAAAAACATAAAATATGAAAAGGTAGGTACTTATCTAGGCCTCTTTATTAGATATCATAATTTTTATTCTTTTATTTACTTTGAGCTTAAGGACCACCGCTATTTTTAAATTGGTGGAATGGTTTGAAACACCTCTTAGAGACAACACCCCAGAGCTATTATTATTATCATTTGGTGAAATGGACACAACACCTCTCAGAGCAAAATATTCTTGAGCCACTATTCTTAAACATGTGAAATGGTTTGAAGCATGTTTCAAGGACAACACCCTCAAGCCACTATTATCGTCTGGTGGAATGGACTTAACACCTCGGTATTGACTCATGTACTCTTTCACTTTAAATCATTTATATATTATCAATTAGGTTACTTATCTTAAATCATATTATCTTTTACGTTGAGATTAGGGTCCCACTATTCTTGATCCGATGGAATAGACTGATGGACCTCTCAAGTCAAAAGTTTCTTAGCCACTATTATCCTCAAGTGGAATAGACCCATAAAACACCTTGGCCCAACTTATGTGTTCTTTCACTTCAAATAATTAATGCCTTATTCATGATTGATTTTAAAATTACTTAACATATTTAAAGCAGGTAAAACACATCACAAGGATCATAAGGTTGTTGTCTTGGGTTATGACCCTTATATTCCCTCAAAACCCTAATTTCACACATTTGTCATAACTCTTCTTCTAGTAATCTTTTACCCACCAAACTTAGTACTTCTTCCTAAAATATTATGACTATCAATATAATCAAATTTCAAGGCCTAAATGTAAGGTCTTGCACATGTGATAGTAACTCTATCTCATGAATTACTATTCTTAGGACTGATAAATCCTAATTTAACATAGACATCATAAATTTTTTTTGTAGGTCTCATATAATTAACAGAGTCAATATAAATTCCCAAAACATTAATATTAACAACATATCCAAATTTCATTTTCTAACTCTACCGTTTCACTCATGTGATAATAACCTTCCCGTTTTAGAGTTACTATTCCCAATTTAAGTCCTTTTCATACTTTATTAAACTTAGTTCATTCACAACTATTATAAACACATCATATAAATTATTAGCATATTTTAAATAATATAACACACTAAAATCCCATGATTTCCACATTGATTAAAATTTCCTCACCAATAACATAAACCCTTATTTCATTAGGATCTTACATATATTGGCAACATTATCTCCATATATCTTATTACACTCATTTCACACTAATCATATCTTAATAAACCCATATTACAACCATATATCACACCTAGTGTTTCGACATAGAATATTATCATATAGTACTACATAATCCTTAACTTACTTATTTTTCCACTAGTGGAAATTCTTGAAGCAATGGGGTGTGCATCAGTTGGTTTAGTCGAATGGTTATGGTGTGGTGTGGTGTGGTTGATGTGGCCAAATAGTGGGGTGGTGTTCTATTTTTGTTGCTACAACCAAGTTAAGAAAAAAAAAGGGTGGAATTTGCACTAAGTTTGGTTGAAAGGTGGGGAAGTACACCGATTGTTTTGGCTATTCGTTGTGGGGGAGGTTTGGTAGAATTCACTGATGGTGAGGGTTGTGTATCAGTGAGGGCTGTTGATGGTGGTTTTTGGGGTTGTTTTGGTGATAGTGAGGAGTAGTGAAAGGATGGAAAGTAGGCTACAATTGGTGGAGGAGTTGCTGTAGAAAAACGAAGAGAGGAAAGATATGGTTGGTAGCATTTATTTTGGGGTATATATATACATATACATGCACGTAGGAAAGGGGGAATGATCTGCCAAAAATTAAACTCCAACCTATGATTGTAGGAGCTATAAGTTGATATGTTGAGGGGTAGGGAGTGGCTTGGCAGGGGATGGGGAGGTTATAGGGTGATGAGGATGTGACAAGCATTGTATAAGGGCAATGTTTCATACAAGAATAAGGGGAAAAAAGGAAAAAGAGAAGGGTATGTTGGAAGAAAAAGGGGAAAGAAGAGAAATAGGAAAAAAGAAAAAGAGGAGATAATAGATTTGATTTTTAGATTAGGATTAGTTTACAAAATAACACCGAAACCTAATGCACTTATGTCGAAAAGAACAAGATATAACTCACGCATATCTATCTCGGCCTCCCAAGTCGCCTCCTCTTCTCCATGACGGCTTTAAAAAATCGTCACAAGGGAATTGAGCCCGTTTGGATGCGTCAAATCTTGTTGTCGAGAATCTATAAAGGAATATCCTCATAGGATAAAGAGTGATTGAACTCAACCTCATCTGGTCTAATCACATGGGACAGGTCTACAATGTACTTCCTTAGTTGGGAGATGTGGAAGACTTTATGAACTCAAATTAAATCTGGTAGAAGTAAAAGGCAGTATATAACCTTACCAACCTTATCAAGAATCTCGAAAGGACCAATATACATCGAGTTTAGATTACCATTCCAACCAAATTTCTACATCCTTTTGGTGGGTGAAACCCTCAACAAAACTCTATCCCTTACTCAAATCCATCAATATGGCACCTCTGATCTACGTAGCTCTTCTAGTGACTCTAAGCTTCTCTCATCTTGTCCTGAATCAACCAAACCTATTGAGCCGTCTCCTCAACCATCTCTTTTCTAAGTTCCACAATCTTGCTAATGTTCCTCTAACACAAGGGTGTCCAACACTTACGCCCATATAGTGCCTCAAAGGGTGTCATCCTTATGTTCATATTATTGTACGTGAACTCAAACAAATATATATGCTCCTCTGAACTACCCTAGAAGTCTAAAACACAAGCTCAAAGCATATTATTGAGTGTCTAAATAGCCCTCTCAGTCTACCTATTAGTAGTTGGGTGGTAGGCAATACTCATCCTCAATTGCATGCCCATAGTCTTCTACAAATTATCCTAGAAGTGATAGAGGAATCTCGTCTCATTCAAATACTATGTAGGTAGGTGTATCATGCCTACTCACCAAAAACCTCATATAAGCATCAGTCAACTAATAGATAATCCAAGTCAACTTCATCATCACAAACATTGCTGGTTTAGTCAACTTGTCAATGATCACCCAGATCTTGTCGCACCTCCTACAAGTCCTCGATGTCCCACTCACAAAATCCCACCAAGTGGCATCCCACTTCCATCCTGGAATCTCTATGGGATGAACTAACCCTATAGGTCTCCAATGCTTGATTTTGACCTTTTGACATGTTAGACATCTCGACACAAATTTTGCAACCTCTTGCTTCATGCGAGGCCACCAGTAGATCCTCTTGGGGTTCTTATACAACTTATCCCCTCCTAGGTAGATGAAATTCTGAGTACAACAACCCTCTTCTAATATATGATGCTTTAGATTAGCATAACTCTAAGATATATGCTAATGATATCTGAATCAAATATTGCCATCCACTTTTATTTATAAGCCCTCATCTTAACCATCCTGAATCTTTTGTCGAATCCTCTTGAGCTTAACATCCCCAGACTATCCCATTAGGATCTCATACAAAACTGTAAATATAATCATTAAAGCACACATCTGGGCCTCAAGGTCACCATGCTAAATCATCTCTATCCCCATCTTGCCCAGCTCTTCTAGCAACCGACTAGCTACCACACAAGCACTCAGTGAGTGTGATATTTTCCTACTTATGGAATTTGCTATGATATTGGCCTTATCTTAATGGTAGGTCAACTCGATATCATAGCCCTTCACCAACTCTAACCATCTTCTCTACCTTATATTCAACACCTTTTGAGTAAATATATATATTTGAGGCTTGTATAGTTGGTGAAGAATCTAAACCGAGTCCCATATAGATAATGCCTCCAAATCTTCATTGTGAAGATGATTGTTGCCAACTCTAAATTATGTGACTAATAGTTCTGCTTATGCTGCTTCAACTAACGAGAAGCATACACCACTACTTTCCTATGCTACATCAATACACAACCTATCCCGTGCTTTGACACACCGCTGTGGACCTCAAATTCCTCTGATTTTGATTGTAGAGTCCAAACTGATGATGTAGTCAAACATTGCTTTAACTCTTGAAATGTTCCTTCAAATGCATCATGCCATTAGAATATGAGCGTCTTCTTTAGAAGCTTTATCAAAGGATGAACTACATTCAAGAAGTTCTTTGCAAATCATCTATAGTACCTGACCAAACCCAAAAAACTAAGAACCTTAGGGATGCTAGTGGGTATCTTCCACTCATTCACTACCAAAATCTTCACTGGGTCCACAACGACTCCTCTTACTAACACCATGTGTCTCAAAAATGCAACCTCTTGAAGCTAGAACTCACATTAGAGAGTTTGACATATAACTTATGCTCTCTAAAGAGGGATAATATCATGTGAAGGTGATACTCGAGCCTCTCTTCACTCCATGAGTATACTAGAATATCATCTACGAAAACCTCCACAAAATGATCGAGGAACGGTCGGAAAATTCTTATCATCAAATCCATAAAGACAGTAGGTGCATTGATGAGACCAAAAGGTATCCCCGTGAACTTGTAGTGCTCTTATTGTGTCCTAAAGGAAGTCTTTATGATGTCTGCCTTAGTAATGTGCAACTGATGATATCCTAACCTCAAGTTGATCTTTGAGAAGATGAAAGAACCCCAAATATGGTCAAATAAGTCATTGACCCTTGGAAGTGGATATCGATTCTTGACCGTTAACTAGCTTAGATTCTTATAATCTATACACAGACAAAGGCTCCCATCCTTCTTCTTTATAAACAAAACTGGTGATCCCCATGGAGATATAGTAGGGTAAATGTAACCGTGATTCAATAAGTCCCCAACTAAGCCTTTGGTTCCCTCAACTCTACCAATGCTATCCGGTAAGTCACCTTTGAGACAAGCTTAAGCTTTAGTACCAACTCAATAGTGAAGTCTGTCTCACATACTGTCAACATAATTGGGATCTCCTTTAAAAACATGTTAGGAAACTCTCGGGCAATCAAAATATCCTCTAAAGCTGACACATCCTTATTCCACTTCTGAACACCATGCAAATACATAGGGTAACCCCTCTATGCCAAAGAATACAGTGTATGGGTAGATACAAACTTCTTTGTAGGCCTAGACTTATATCTCTGATAGGGAACCTTAGCACCCTAAGGTTCCCATAACACAAATTGCTCCTATGAACAATCTATCACTATCTTATACCTCCCTAACATATCCATCTTAAGGATAATGTCAAGGCCCTGAAGGTCCATCTCAACCAAGCCTAAAATGATGTATATCCTGCCTATCTCTAAGGCTATATCCGAGTAGAGCCTAGTACAATCCAATCTATCCCCATAAGGTAACACCACAGAAATAGATATGCTAACAAATAGAGATAACATAACTATTGTAATAAAATCAGTAGACACAAACGACATAGATGCTCCCCAATTAAATAACACATTAGTTGGTAACGAAAGGATGGAAAATGTACAAGTAACTACATCTAACTATTGATCAGCCTTTGCTTAACTAATGACATTCAGGATCTCATTTGACCATCCTCTTTTGTATCCTCTACAATATCCTCCAAAATCTTAGGTTTATCTACCTCCTTGAGAAAATGGGTGAGGCTCATGTGGTCCCCTTAGCCTCCTTAGACTGACCATTGATTGGAGTAGGTGACTTATGCTGTTATTGCTGGTAGGATTGTTGTTGATAGGACTGCTACTAAGGTAACAATGGTCCTTAGTGCAGGAACTAACCCCGTTGACACTAGCACTCAAATGAACAGTGGCTTAACTGACCATACGCTCTACATTGAACCAAAACTCCCTGAAAGTCTCTCCTTGGATTATCTTGATTGTAGAAATGGCACATGAAGTGCCTTAGATGGCTGAAAATCTACTCTAATCCTCTATCTAACCCTAGAGTCAAAGTTGACCTTCTTGAGGCCAATTCTAGCCTTGCTACTAGAACCCTGAGGTCCATTCCCCAGAATCAGATTCCACCTCCAAAACCTTGTGTATCTAGCTTTGTCTTTTCTATAATAGAATCTTGCTCCTATACTAGAGTAGTGACAACAGATGCCAACTTTTATAACTTGGCTAAGTCTTACAAAGCCACAACGCCCATCATTCTCCAAATTTTAAAATGGAGCCCTTGCTCGAACTGATAGATCACCATTGACTTGGTAGTTGATATCGCTCGCGTAAACATCAATAACTCGATAACTTGGGCGTGGTACTACCTCCCAATCATCCTAACATCATTCATAAGGATAAAACCATTAAAAGTAAACATAGATTAAATAGAGATGAGATTATCTTTATAAACATAAATATGAGTTTGATGATTAAATTTGAGTACAATGAAATATAAAAAAAAGAAAGGGAAATACTATGGAGTTAAGAGTCTAAAAAGGTATTCAAATAAAAATATTCCCTGGATCACATGACTTTACTTCCATACCTTATTACAAAACAACACTCTTGTAATATCCCAAAAATTTACTTAGCCTAATCTTGAAATGCCCCGAAAATTTTAATTTTGAAAATTATAGTTAAATAAGATTTTATTAGGAAAATTATTTAAATAAATTATTTTTACTAAAATAAAAGGAAATTTATTAGGGCAAATCAAGAAGAAATTTATAAATATTTTAATTAGGAGAAATTTAGGTATTTTAGCTAATTAAAGATTTTATTATAGAAATTAATTAAATAAATTATTTTATTTAAAATAAAAAGGAGAAAATAGTTTCAAATTAATATGAATTTTATAAATAATTTAAATTGAGAAAATTAGATTGTTTTGCTAATTAAAATATAAGTTATGGAAAATCTTTTAAAAATCCTTAAATTAACCTAAAAAGGGATTTAAATATTATTATTTTTAAATATTCTAAATATTTTAAATAATTTAATTACCCAACCTAATTATATTTCTCTTTTCCTTTTTCCCCCTTTTCCTTTTTCTTTCTTCTTTTTCTTTTCTTTTTCTCCTTTTCTCTTTCTTTCTTCTTCTTTTTTCCTCTCCTCCCCAACTTGGGCCAGCCCGGCAGCCCAAGCCCTCTCCCCTTTCCTTCCTTCAGCGCGGGTTGTTCCTTCCCGCGATCCATCTTTCCTTTTTCTTTTCTTCCTCCATCGACACCAGCGAAACGCTGCGTTTTGTTTATTTTTCGCCGGCCGGTTCGTCTTTCTTTTCTTTCTTTTTCTCCTGAACTGCCCGGTCCGTGCAACCTTTTCCTTCTTCTTCGTTTTCCCTCGCCGCGCTGCATTTTGACTCCTTTTTCCCTTGGATGCTGCGTTTCATTTAAACGTCCTCCCCTCCTCGTGCCTGACCAGCCCGATTTGTCTTCTTTTCCTTTCTTTCTTTCTTTCCCCTGAACCGCCGGTCTAGCCCACCTTTCTTCTTCTTCTTCGTTCGCACCTCCCCCCTGTCGTCGGCAACCTGGAACCCCGCCGGCCCGACTCCCAGGTTTTTCGCACGTTCCCTGCCCACTTTCTCCCCCTCTCTTCCGCGATGATCTGTTGACGCACCTATCTACCCACTTTCCCCCTTTCCCCGCACGTATTCCCTCTCCCCTGGCCACTTGCAGACCACGATCGGGAAAGTGCGCCGGCTGTTCTCATTGGCCGGTGCCCACTCCTGCCTACCACTTTCCCATTTTCCCTTTGACCCTAACTTCCCCTTCAATCTATAAATACCCTCAGGTTGTGCCTTGTATCGAGTTTTGGTCACTTACCCAGAATTCCCTGACATTGCCGCCACCTCCCCTTTAGATGCCACTTTCGCCATCTCCGGCCAACACCGCCTCCCGTTCTTTCCGCCTATGCCTTCCCTGCACCTCCCTCTAACTAACTAGACCACCCATACCCTTTGATTTTTCCCGAACAATCCACCCCAACCGTGTGAATTGCCCTTCTTAACCAAACCATTTTCTGCCACTGCCGCCCTTCGAACCACCCTTATCCACCCCTTCCGCCGCTGTTGCCGCTCCTTTCACTTCCTAAATTGTGTTGCAGACCCTCATCTATCTCCCCTACCTTTCTTTTCCTCTTTCTCCCTCTCTTCCTCTCTTTCTCTTCTTCTTCCCTATTCGGCCACCACCGCTGTCGCCATATGCCGCCACCATCATTATGTTCTTCTCCTTATGGGAAATCATAATCACCCTTACTTCCACCCTCCTTCTTATTTTGTTCCCAGCCTTTAACTTTTTCCCTTTTCTTCTCTTTTTTTGGCCGCCGCCACCGCCGCCATGCACTACCGCTAGTGCCACCTATCCCCGCCAGCCTAAGGTTGAACCCTAGACCCTCTCAACCCTTTTTTCTATTTTATTATCGGATCGGGTAACATGATAATCGGGTCATATCGGTTTCGGATAATTTCGGATCATTTTGTCGGGTCGGGTTGGGTCGGGTTTGATTCGGATCAACTCAGCATCGGATAATCTCGGATCATTCTAAGCTCTCGGGTCGGGTCTGGTTGAGATCGGATGGACTCGGATTCAGGTAAATTTGGGTTGTTCTAATTTCGGTTCGGGTTCGGATCGGGCTCGGTTGAGTTTGAATTATTATATTTTCGGGTCAAATTTAGATTGGATTTAGGTCATTTCATATTTGAGCCATGCTTGCGTCATTTTCTTTCTTTCTTTTTATTCCAAGATATTATTAAAAGTTAATTATTTTGAGATCATTTATTTTAATTTATCTTATTCAATTAAAAGTGAATTATTATATTAATTATTTTGGGGCCTTAGAATTTTTTGTCATTATTTTATCTTTGGAGATGTATCTGATGTTTCAAATTTAAAAGTTTTCAAATCGTATCACTTTTCTTTTTATGTTAAGGTATAACTTATAATTAAACTCCATTATTAGCTTGGTCATATTGAGTTCTAGTATTATTTTAAGTTTATATTATATTTATACCTTATATCTTATACGCTCCTTACATGATATTAACTTATAATAGTCATTGATAATTGATAACAAATGAAGACTTCTAAGGTTGTACTTCTCATATTATTTTTAAAAGAGATTGATCACATCATATCAACATAATTTTAATAAATATAATAATAATAATAATAATAATAATAATAATAATAATAGTAATAGTAATACAAAAATAATGATAACAATAATAATAGTAATCAATGAATATCAATTATGGCAAAAATAATAATAACAACATATTAGTTTTTTTATTATATATTTTGATTAGATCATATCAAGCTAAATAAGATAAAAATTAGATAAAATAAGTAATAATGACTATTATTAACAAAAGACCAACTAATATTGACTTCTTACTATTTAACACTGTTGATGTAATAAAAAATATTAATCTTCAATTTTTATAATGAATAACTAACATTCTCACTCCAAAATTTTCCTACTTTCCTATGATGTTGTAGGTGCTATATTATAAGGTATGGCCGTATAGATATTAATATATAGTGTTCAAGGCTGCACTGTTATTATCTTATGGTACTAAATGGAATAATGGAAGTGAACTACTATTTAAATGGTATAGTAGTGTTTTTTTTATCTACTTTTATTTCTATTGGTATCAATGGATATTGTCTTTGTATATACATAAGTGATATAAATTTTATGAAAGTATATTGTTTCTAGATTTTGATGTAAGTGCTAGTATGGATTAGTTGCACATCTACATTATTTCATGTTTTATGAAGTTTAAAAAATTTTGAGTTATGTGTTAATGTTAATTTTTGGGTAGTACCAAGTTGAATCTTTATAGGTTTATAATTTTTCAAATAATATAAGATTTTGGATAAATAATGGATCGGGTCGGGTCATTTCGGATTTATAGTTTTTCGGGTTATATCGGGTTTCGGGTGAATAGCGGGTCGGGTCGGGTTTATTTCGGGCTTATGATTCCTCGGGTTGTATCGGATATCGGATATGTATCGGATCGGGTCGGATAGGTTTCGGGCTTTTTATTACTCGGATAAAATCGGATCGGATTTCGGGCGGATCGAGTCGGTATTCGTCGGATTTTTCGGGTCGGGTCAACTTTTGCCAGCTCTAGTAGTAATGTTAATGTTTTTATTATTATTCTGTTGAGGGCTGAAGCCCTATTGTAATTTTTAATTTGATTTTAGCACTATTACCCTTAATATTTCTATTATTACTATTATTAATATTAATATGTTATAAGTATAATTATTATTATTATTATTTCCTATTTTGAATTTCTATTATTCTTATTCCATTATTATTAATACAACTATTTTACCATTAGCATTGTTAATAATGTTATTATTATTATTATTATTATTATTATTATTATTATTTTTAAGTGTTAGTATTATTATTTTATATAGGGCTAAAACCCTATTGTGCTTATTTTAAATTTTAGTAGTAGTATTATAAATATCATGTCTTATTATTATTAGGGTTATTAGTATTTTTATTATTATTAGTATTTATTCTTATTAATGTTATTATTATTATTATTATTTATTAAGTTATTATTACTCAATGTAGGGTGGAAACCCTACTTCTTTTTATCTTCAAATATTATCCTTACTATTATTACCATTATGATTATTATTATTATTACAATATTATTATGGTTTTATCATCATCATCATCATCATCATTATTATTATTATTTCATCACTATTATTATTACTAAATTTGGTTATTTATTTTACTAATATTATTATTATTAGTAAAAGGGCTAAAGCCCTTATTTCACTTTGTTTTGAATAATGTCCTTGTTATTATTATTATTATTATTATTATTATTATTATTATTATTATTATTATTATTATTATTATTATTATTATTATTATTATTATTATTATTATTGTTATTATTATTATTATTATTATTATTATTATTATTATTATTATTATTTATATTATCATTGATATTATTTTTAGTATCTTTACTATTGTTATTTTAGTATCATGATTACTATTATTATTAGGGTAAAGTTTTCCACCTTATATTATCAACTTTTATAGTATTTCTATTATTTCTATATCTTTAGCAAAGTTATTAATTAGTTAATGTTATTTTATTAATATATTATTATTTATTTAAAAACCTAGTCTTATAATAAGTTTGTGATTAATAGTATTTTTGATAGGAGGGAGTCTAATTTTAGCTTTTCCCTCATAATATGTGAACCTATTCAAAGCCCTAAAGAGACGTAGGAGCGTGCTCCAAGACTGGTGTCCTTTTAGGTAAGGGGTGCTAAGGCCATATGTGTAATATGTGATTTTATGCTATGCATGCCATGTAATATGAATTATAGTGTATTTCATGCGTATATTGTATAATTGTTATGAATGTAGCATGATTATGGAGTTGAAGTATGTTGGTGTGAATAAATTGCGGCATGAGAATTATGTGTATAATTGTGTTATTATTATGGTATGATGTGGCCTTAAGACATGCATGTTAGGGTTGTAAAATGATGATGAGGAGTGTAATAATGTGGTGTTAGGGTTTTGCATGAAATGGTATGGTGTCAGGGTTTATATGGAATTGCATGGTGTTAGGGTTTTGCATGATGGTATTAATATTGCATGGTGTTAGGGTTTTGCATGATGGTATTAATGTCGTATGGTGTTAGGGCTTTGCATGGCAGTATTAGGGTTCGTATGGTGGTATTAATGTTGCATGGTATTAGGGTTTGCATAGAATTCGCATGATGGAATTAGGGTTGCATGGAAGTAGGGTCTATGTGGAGCTAAGGTTTGCATGTGAGCTAGGGTTTGTATGTGAGTTAGGGTTTGCATGGAAGCGTGGTTTACGTGGAGTTAGGGTTTGCATGGAGTTAGTCATGCATGTTTGGGAAAATGTTTGTGAATAAAATATTTAAGACACTAATCTTTTAAAGTGGAAGATTACTGAGCCGGGTCCAGACCGATCCATCAGTCAGGAATAGTGGTTAGGGTTTTACCCTATGTGCGGCCGATCCACCGGTTATAATAGTGGTTAGGACATGATGTCCTATATATGACCGACCCACTGGCAATAATAGTGGGGTGACTCGAGCTCAATAAACACAAACCAGAATTTCTAAGACTCTTAAAAGACATTAATTACTTACAGTGGAATACTATGCGAGCAGGAACCGAACCGATCCACCGGTTAGGAATAGTGGTTAGGGTTTTACCCTATATGTGACCGATCTACCGGTAATAATAGTGGTTAAAGCATGATGCTCTATGTGTGACCGGCCTACCGGTTATAATAGTGGAGTGTTCCTATACTCGCATGGATTTGATAAAAGGCATGGTGTGTATCAACTTCCAATAAAAGAAAGATTAAATAATTAATCTGGACCTTTTTGGGCCTTATGTGTGGGCTTGTTGATGATAGGCTATGGATTTCTATATACGCTTTTATGTATCATATGTGTGGTTTGAAATTTTATGTTGATTTTTATACTGCATGATTTGATGTATTTATGTGTTGGCCTTAGTGATCAGTTACCTTGCTCAGTACGTAGCGTACTGATCACCCGTTTCATGGGTGCTGCTCATTCCCACGAGCAGAAGGCCCTTTCTGACTTTGTGCAGGTGTGCTGGACATCCGATGGAACTGAGTGTTGAATATATTAATATGTGGCTGGATTCACTCTTCTTGTTATTTTATATTCCTTCTATTATTTCCTTTGTATTGGATTTATCCAATCGGAATTATTACCTTGCATTGAGTACTTTAAATATATCTTTTATCGGTTGTAAGCTATTCTCTTTTGAATATGAATAATAATTCTTTATGCATACTCTGATTTCTATGTTATTATCTCTTTAATTCATTTATGAAATCTTGGTTGAAGTTTTATGTTAATCTTTTTAGCCTTAGCACTTGGTACTGAAACGGTCGGAGAGAACTGGTTTGGTACTAAGTGTGGCAGTAGCATCCCCAGAATTCACAGGTTTTAATTTAAAATTCTCCCGCTTTAAAAAAAAAGTAGTGAATTTTGGGGTGTTACAAATCCCGTGTCATTAGCCCCCTAATTTAATTCTAATCATGAGAAATCTTATTTTAGCCTTAATATAATTTCTTAATCCTAAAACTTTAACCAAATCTGAAACCTTGACTCGGATAAATCATATTTTGCAAACCGAAAATAAAACTTGCTAAAATTTCTACTAATCCTAACTATTTTGGCTAATCTAAAATCACCTTAATTAATCCCCAACCTTTTCTCTCATTCCTTTTTCTTCCTCCTTTTCTTTTCTTTCTTCTCCTTTCTCTCATTAGCTCAAGATGCAACTATTGAAATTTCTAAACTTGCACATGCAACTTGCCTTACCTCTCCTGCTTGCACCATCACCCATCATCTTCTGCAGACATTTATCACCCATTACCTTCCTTCCTTCCTTTCTTTCTTTCTTTGTTTATTTCTTTATTTCTTTCTTTTCTTCTTCTTCTTCTTCTTCACACGCCATCTTTCCATCCTTCATGCTCATCACATGCCTCCCCTACTTTTTCTTCCTTCCTCGATTCACACCACACACACACACACATGCATATATACACCCCACACTCTCCCTTCTTCCTCTTTATTTGGCCTCCAATCTACCATTTTTGTGTTAAAAAAGCCGCTACCCAAGCTCCCTCTTCCTTCTCCCTTCTTCTTTCTCTTTTCTTCTTCTCCTTCCTCCTGTGTTTGCCCTATTTTGGTGTACACACCACCAATTCCACCACCGTGCACCACCACAGCCACCACTCACCCTCCTTTGACCAGTGGACTAGTTAACAAGGTTACCCTAACCTTCCCCAGTATCGTCATGGGAAATCATTGTTGACCATGTCCTTTTCCCCATTATTCTTCCTTGTGTTTGTTGGGTTTTTATAAAACACACAACCGTGCAACTTAGCATAGTCTACTCATGCACCCTTGCATGCCCATGCATGGTCCAAACGTACGCTCGTGCACACCTATTTGACTTGAGACTCGTTTTCCCAGTGATCGAGCATGACTGTGCCACTTTACGCCACTTGGCTATACGCGATCCTTCCCCTTAGCCTAGTGTGCACCGCCTGTAGCACAGTCATGCAACCACCCATTTTTTGACCTTGCACCCCTATTTTCTACCCCAAACCTTATCTAAACACTGCTAAATTTTTATCAAAGCTCCATCACATATTCTTCTACACATCCACACATTCCAAGCTTCCATTTGACTACTGTTATTTTTATTTTTACTCTCTTTTCCTTGATTTCTCCTTTAGTTAAATGCTTTGAGCCTAACCATGGGATTTGTTATTTTTCATAGGTGGTATTCTGGTAGCTTCAAAGGAGGAAGTCTAGGATTTGTTTCCTAGTTGGTAGTGATACTATTTGATGTGTAGGGTTTTTGTGTTATTGCTTGTATGGTGTGATATTGTTGATACATGCTCTAATATATGTTGATTATAATATTCAATATTGTGATAGTATGGATGTTATGTTATTGAAAGAAAGTATGAATAGGTAAGAGGTACCATTATGATTTTGTTGGGATAATGTCATATGTGTGGAAATTTATCTTATGGCATAAAATGTGGGATAAATGAGCTTTGATAAGTGGGCCTAAGTATTTTTATGAGATATGATGTTAATTTATATATTTGAAAAATAATATGTATGGAAGATACAAGATTTTATAAAATAAACGTTATTTTTTATCCTTAAGAGTAAATGGGTCATTAAGGGATAATAATGTAAATTTGGTATTTTATGTGTTAGGTTGATTAAAACATGATATTGATACCATAAGAAGTGCTTGGAGATAGTATTGTATGTTTTGGAGTCCTTTAATGAATTAATGGTTAATTAAGGCATAATGTCTTATAATGGCAATGTCATTATTCTATGTGTAAAATCTAGAGGTTGCTTATGGAACTTAGTAATCATATGAGTCTCATGGGATGTTATATTATGGCTAATATGTGGAGTTAGAGTGTCGGATATTTCTGTGAGTAGTACCTTGGGATAAGATTATTATTATATGTGTGTACAACATGGGAGTCAGACTGTGAATTATGGGTATGATAATGATGATGATATTTGGGATCGAGATATTATAAATTGTGGTCACATAATAAATATGGGAGGATGAGTGCTAAGAGATGTGATTAGGGTTTGAAAGGATGTGAGAACTGTGACTTGAGTTATGTGTCTATCTGCTTTAATGTGTTTGATGCTTGAGAATTTATCTTGAATAAGATACTAATCACTTAAAGTGAAAGAGCACGTGAGTAGGACTAAGGTGATATATATATATATATATATATTCCTGTTCCACTAGAAAGAATAGTGGCTCAGGAGCATTTTGTCCTAAGAAGGGGACATTTTTAATCTCTATTCCATAGAAATGAATAGTGGAT
Source organism: Tamarix austromongolica (assembly GCA_039764185.1). NCBI lineage: Eukaryota > Viridiplantae > Streptophyta > Magnoliopsida > Caryophyllales > Tamaricaceae > Tamarix > Tamarix austromongolica. The sequence goes on along the minus strand of CM077814.1, from coordinate 49,304,577 downwards.
CGAGGGGCCTTTTTTCTAAGAAGGTGTTTCAGTTTGTTCCGCTGGATTAAAAATAGTAGGCCCCTACTCATCGTGAAATAAAAATGTAATAGTATAATATATGGAAAAGATACTAATGATTTAAAGTGGAATAATACGTGAGTTATGACTAAGGTGATGTTTTTATATGTACATGTCTCGTTCCAATAGGGAGAATAGTGGGTCAGGAGTATTTTTCCTGAGAAGGTGATATTTTTAGATCTATTCCAACGGATGATAATAGTGGTTCAAGTTTTTTGTCCCTCAGAAGGTGCTTCAAACCGTTCCATCGGTTGAAGAATAGTAGGGTTCCTGCACTCAATATATATAAAAGAATTAAACCGTATTATATCTTATAAGAGACCTGGATCATTTTCTGTATTATGAGATGTCTCAAATATCTGCTTGTATACTTATTAGCTATTGTGAAAACATGTGTTATTTGCATCCCTATTTCGATAGTATTGTTCGCTTACTCAATACGTAGCGTACTGATCACCCGTTTTATGGGTGTTGCTTATTCTCACGAGCAGGAGACCGTGACTTTTATGTGTAGGTCTTAGATGATCCGCTAGATGATTATGCTGCCTATGATGCCATATGTGGGGATAAATAACTTCATTTGTATTAGGAGTTAGGTGAAGAGTAATGTTATTCAATAGATGTATTTAACCCGATACCTTTTTTGATTCTTGACCCATGGTATTCCCTTTTTTTTTTGTATTTTGTGTATCATTGTATTGTAACTTGGAGTCAAGCTCCAAACTCATTATTGTATTATAAATGTTTCTTTTATATCTAATCTCCTTATATTGCTATAAATGTTTTAGCCTTGTGATTGATGTGAAGATGGTTGAATAAATTATACTTATGTCAATTACGACGGTAACTCCCAATATTTTACTTATATTGCTTTCACTGTAAAATGACAATTTTCAGCTATAAAAATTGGGGTGTTGCAACTCTACCTCATACAGAGCATCATAGATAGCAAAATCATCCATATGGTCCTCAATTACCTACACAAAAGCATCAGGGTTGTTTGATTGTGGGAATGAGCAACACCTATAAAAAGGGTATTTAGCATGCTACGTACCAAGTAAGGTGATAATACTATTGAGTCAGGGATTTCGTTAAATACATACATTCACAATAGAGAATAAGTACACATGTGAAACACATAAAATATCACATGGTAGGTACTAATCTAAGCATCTTTATTATATATCACAATTTTTATTCTTTTATTTATGTTGATATCAAGGGCCCCACTACTCTTAAATCGGTGGAACAGTCTTAAGCACATCTCAGTGACAATGTACTCGAGCCATTATTATGGTTTGGTGGAACAAAATCAATACCTCTTAGGAAAAAACACTGCTAAGCCACTATTGTTAAACTAGTGGAATGGTCTAAAACACCTCTTAGGGACAACACATGTAACACCCCAAAATTTACTATTTTTTTAAATGGGAGCAAATGAATTAAATCAGAACCTATGAATTTTGGGAATGTTACCGCTACACTTAGTACCAGACCGGTTCACTCCAACCGTTCAGTACCAAGTACTAAGACTAAAAAGGATATTTGTTAAACTTAAACAATACTTAAACCAAGAGTTCATAAAAAGAACTAAAAGGATCATAACATAGAAATCAGAGTACGCGTAAAGTGTTACATATCTCAAAGTACGAAATAAAAATTCCTTGAAGGGAATAATGTCTACAAATGATAATGTTTAATTCTAGAAAATCCAATACAGAAAAGAAATAACATAAAGAAACAGAATGACATAGAGAGAGAATCTGGCCACATCACTCCGATCATCGAACCAAGCCCATGATCAATACTTAGCCCCGCCTGATGCCTCGTGAACATCAAAGGCATCAAAATATGCATTACCCACCTGCACAAAGTCAAAAGGGCCTTCTACTCGTGGGAATGAGCAGCATCCATGAAAAGGGTGATCAGTACACTACGTACTAAGTAAGGTAACCGTGCACTAAGGCCGACATATAAAAGCATATAATCCCAATAGAATAATAAAACAACATATGGTCACTTTAAATAAATAATAAATAAATAAAGGCCATTTAAATTCTGAATTAATTAATTAATCAATCTCTTATCGATACTCATTTCACACCATACTTTTTATCAATTCCATACGAGTACGGGAACCCCACTATTATAGCTGGTGGACCGAAAAAACACACAGGGCACAAAGCTCCTGACCTCTATTATTACCGGTGGACTAGAAACATATTGGGCATAAAGCTCCTGACCATTATTATTGCTGATAGACCGAAAACATACAGGGCATAAAGCTTCTGACCACTATTATTGTCCGTGGATCGATCTGGCCCCGAATCTCATGGTTTTTCACTGCAAGTACTTAGTGTCTTCCCCATGTCTTAGCACAATTATTTTTAGTTTGTTGAGCACAGAATCCTCCACTATTATAGCCGGTGGACTGGAAACATACAGGCATAATGCGCCTGACCACTATTATTCGCTGGTGGATCGGTCACACATAGGGCAATTTGCCCTAACCACTATTATTTGTTGGTGGATCGGTCTGGGCCCAGTTCAACAATCATCCACTATATGTATTTAACGTCTTAAGTGTTTTATTCAGAAGTTTCACCCTAGACATGTATGATTAACTCCCTCTACGGTTATCCTTCAAAAGGTCACGTTGCATATCATCGTACTCCTGAACCTCCTAACTTGCCTCAACATCCTTTCCTCCATATCCTATATCACACTAGAAGTCCAACTCTTAAGTATATGAGTCAAGGCCCACTAACTTACTCTTCCAAGTCCATTCAACACCTTACTCTAGGGTTTTATCCTGAAACCCTAATTTAGACCTATGTGGTCCATCCTACTCCACTTCACATGACCCAAACTATTTTAACACCCCGGACTTCATAATTCTTAGATTCAACCCTCATCATGATGCCTTACTCCTCAAGTACACGTGTGGTCACAAAACCCTGGGTAACCACACCAAACCCTAATTGGCTATAACAAACCCTAGCTTCCTCGTGTCCACATGTCACCCTTCCATTTCTCACATTCCACTTCTTATTTTTCCATGCCAATCATGCTCATCCTTACTTGATCATTTTCATCATCCTCTCATACTCCACTCAACCTCATTTATTTCTCCTTTTTACCACCTCCTTAAATTAGGGTTTTCCCCTAACCCTATCTCAGTCTTCTATGTACCCTTATACTATCCTACATATTATTTTTCACCCAAAGCCTCCAAACACCCAAGCAACTCATCCATTACCTTCCTTACATCCCAAGTTAACTTTTCATACATAAAATTTACTCCCATGAAGATGCTGACCTTCCCATACAAACCATCGAACTTTCTCATACAAAACCCTAAACTTCCCTGTAAACCCTAGATTCTCCCATGCAAAACTCTAGATTCTTCCATATAAAACCTTATACTCTCCCATACAAAGCTATAGACTCTCCCATGCACAACCATATATTCTCCCATGCAAACCATAGATTCTCCCATGCAAGCCCTAGATTCTTCCACTCTTTTATTTTATTTAAAATTCCCATTTTATTCATCCACTCATGGACCATTAAAATATTTAGGTCAACTCACATCCCTTGGTCAACTTACTTCCCCATTTTCCTTTTTCATCCTCTCCACCCCACCAAACCACATTAAACATCCTCACATGCATGTCTTAAAGGGTCGTAACATATTACATCACATTCCACAACACTTCACCACATATACATGTCAACATAGACAATAAGAAGGCACATAAGCATACCTTAACTTCAAGCTGCTCCATAGTCAACTAATAGAACATGATACACAACACGACATTATACAAGGCATCCAAGCATATAAGGTACATAAACACACATAAGGCCTTAGATTCACACTTACCTAAAATGACACCGGTCTTGGAGCACGCTCCTACGCCTCTTTAAGACTTTGACTGCTCTCACCTATAAGAGGGAAAAAACTAAAGATTAGGTTCCCTCCTACTAAAAATACTATTATTTTCTAATTTATTCTAAGATTAAGGTTTTAGATAAAATAATAATATAATAATAATAACATTAACTAATTACTGATCTTATTAAAGATATAAGAAAAAATAGTGATATTGTGAAAGTTGATAATATAAGGTTTGAAGATTTAATTCTAATAATAATAATAATGATATTAGAAATAATACTAATAACAATAACAATAATAATAATTATGATAATACAAATAATAATAATAATAGAAATAGTAATAATAATAATAATAATAATAATAATAATAATAATAATCACATAATAATAATAATAATAATAATAATAATAATAATAACAACAACAACAACAACAACAACAACAACAACAATAATAACATAACCGAAATAAAAATATAATAGGGCTTCGGCCCTCAATAGCAATAATAATAATAAAACAGTAGTAGTAGTAGTAGTAGTAGTAGTAGTAGTAGTAGTAGTAGTAGTATATTCAAATTAATGGAAAAATAATAAAATAAAATAATTAAAGCTTGTATAAATAGTGAAAAAGGGTTAAGAGGGTTTATGGTTCCACCTTGGGTTGGTGGTGATAGGCGGCACTAGCGGTGGTGCATGGCAGTAACGGCTAGAAAAAGAGAAGAAAAGAGGAAAAGATGGATGCTGGGAAAAGGAGAGGAAGAATGAGGGTGGGAGTAGGGGTGTTTATGGTTGCCTAGATGGAGAGGATTAGAATGAGGGTGGTGGTGCAGCCAAAGGTGGCGATGCACGGCGGTAGCTGTGGTGGCCGAAATGGGAGGAAAGAAAGAAAGGGAGAAAGAGAGTGAGGAAGAGGAAAAGAAAGGTAGGAGAAGGTAGAAGGTGGTTTGCAGAATAGGTTAGGAGGTGCAGGGGCGGCAGTTACGACGGAAGTGGTGGTTAATAGTGGTGCAAAGGGCGGTGAAGTGAAAGGGAGAGTTGATTGAGGAGGCTAATTTGCATGGTCGGGGTAGCTCGTGCAGGGCAAATCGAGGATGAAGGGTGATGTAGTTAGTTGGAGGGCGATGTAGGGAGTGGTTCTGAGGGTGGTTCGAAAGTCAGCATTGGACGACAGTGACGAAAGAAGTGTTTGAAGTGGCGGCAGTGCACGAGAAAGAAAATTCTAGGTTTTAGAGAACGACTCGATTCCAGGCTGGTAGGGGGTATTTATAGGGCTTAAAGGAGAGGAGAGGGTCGGTGGGGCGATGAGGGAATAGGGAAGGTAGGGTTAGGGTTTGTTGGCGGTGACAGTAGGCTACCGAGATTCAAATAAGGGCAGCGTGCGATTTACCAGGGAAGGAAGGAAATCGTGCAAGAAGTGATTTGGTCAAAGTGGTCGGTGAATTAGTAGGGAAGAGGGAGGAGAGATTGACCGGATCAACGCGTGTGGCTAGCGGAGGAATCTTCGGGCCATTGCAGGTCGACGGGGGAGAAGAAAGGAGGAGGAAGGAGATGGGGTGTGACCGGGCGATCTGGGGAAGAAAAGAAAGAAAAGAAAAGAAGGGAAAACCGGCTCAGCGATGGGGACAAAAATAATGAGCCTAAATGCAGCGTCTAGGACTAGGCTGCGCTGGATGAAAAAGACGAAATGAGTGGTTTGGGCTGTGGGAAGCTAGGACCAATTTGGGGGAGAAGAAGAGAAAAAGAAAAGGAGAAGGAAAAAGAAAGAAAAAGGAAGGCAAAAAAAAGAAAGAAAAGGAAAAGGGAAAAAAGGAAAAAGAAAAATAAGTGAGTTGGGTTAATTAAATTATTTTAGATATTTAAAATTAATAATATTTAAATAAAATAATATTTCCTAAATTCCATTTTAATTAGCAAAATATCCAAATTTTCTCTAATTAAAATATTTATTATTTTCTTCTTTATTTACCCTAATTAATTCCCTTTTAATTTAATAAGAATAATTTATTAAATTAATTTTCATAGTAAATCCTTAATTAGCTAAAATTATTAAAATTAGAATTTTGGGGCATTTTAACACATCTAAGCCACTATTATCATCTGGTGGAATGCACCCAACACTTAGGTCTTCACTCACGTACTTGTCCACTTTAAATCATTAATATCTTATCCATTTGATTACTTATATCAAATCTTATTATCTTTCATGTTGAGTTTAGGGTCCTTCTATACTTAATTCGGTGGAACAGACTAATGCATCGCTTAAGGCAAAAACACTCCTTAGGTACTATTATCGTTCGATGCAATAGACGCATAAAACACCTCGGTCTGGCTTATGTGATTTTTCATTTTAAATGATCACTGTATTATTCATGATTGATTTAAAAATTACATAATCTATTTAAAGTAGGTAAAGCACATCACAAGTATCATAAGGTCGTTCCCTAAGGTTAAGATTCTTATATTCCCCATAAACCTTAATTTCATACTTTTATCATAACTCTTCTTCTGTTACTCTTTTATAGACCAAACTTAGTACCTGATCCTAAAATATTATTATTATTATTATTATTATTATTATTATTATTATTATTATTATTATTATTATTATTATTATCATCATCATCATCATCATCATCATCATCATCATCATCATCATCATCATCATCATCATCATCATCATCATCATCATCATCATCATCATCATCATCATCATCATCATCATCAATATACTCAAATTTCAAGGCCTAACTATAAGGTCTTGCACACGCAATGATAATCCTATTTTAATAGTTACTATTCCTAAGCTTTACAAATCCTAATTTCACGTATCCATCATAAATTTTCCTGTAGGTCTCATACAATTAATAGATTTAATATAAATTCCCAAAACACTAATATTAAAAAAATATCCAAATTTTATGGCCTAACTCTATCATTTCACACATGTGATAATAATCTTCCTATTTTAGGGTTGCTATTCCCACATGAAGTCCTTTTCATACTTTATTAAATTTAGTCCAATCATGACTAATATAAATACTTCATTTATTCCTTGTTATATTTTAAATAATATAATACATTAAAACACCATAATTCCCATATTGACTAAAATGCCTTTACGGATAACATAAGTCCTTATTTCATGCAGATCTTACATATATGGCAAACATTATCTCCAAATCCTCCATTTATATTCATATACCTTATTATACTCATTTCACACTTATAATATCTTAATAAACCCATATTGCAACTATATATCACATTGAGGGTTTCCACATAGAATATTATCGTATAGTATTGCAAAATTCTTAACTTTACTTATTTTTCCATAAAAAAATATCAAATATCATATCATAGTATTAAAAAACATTAATTTAAGAACATAATAATAATAACATTGTATCACAAAAAATCATGCATAACACTTAGCAACAAAATCCTAGACTATGACAAGTATCGTTACGAAAAAGACTCCAGTCTCTAAGCATGCCTATTTTGTTCCCCTTCTTCCAGAACCTATGGAATTTCACCTAAGAAGCCACAATAAAACACCATTAGTATTAAAATACATAATTAAGGAAATGGAAGGGTAAAAGAATGGGGGAAAACTGAACTAACCAAGGTGAGTGTTTAGGAAAACATTGCTCAACCAAGTGGAGAGGAATATTTGGTAGTCTTGTGAGGAATAGTGGAGCAATGACTATTTGTGCCATTTCTAGGGAGTGTGCTATAAAATAAATGGACAAATTAAGGGAGTGTGAACTAGTGGAAATGGCCAAAGAAGGGTGGTGTGTGCTGGTGGAAATACCTAAAATAAGGGGTATTCTTTAGTTGGTTTAGCCATATTGTGACGGTGTGGTGCGGTTGGTGTGGCCAAACGGTGGGTATGGTGTTTGGTTGTTGTTGCTACATCCAAGGAAAGAAAATAAAGGAGGAAGCTGCAGTGAGTTTAGCTAAAAGTTGGGGTGGTGCACTGGCTTTTTTGGCCATTGGTTGTGGGGGAGGTTATATGGAATTCAATGTTGGTGAGGGTGGTGTTTCGGTAAAGGATGATGATGGTGGTTTTTATGGGTTGTTTTGGCAACGATGAGGAGAGGGAAAGGAAGGAAAACAAACTATTATTGGTGGTGGAGTTTGACACGTTCCTACCCGCAAGTGCACGGGGTCAGAGTAGTAGTCAAGGTCGATCCCACAAGGATTGGTGAATGACCACTAGGACAATGATAGAACTTAACTATGTATAAACTACGAGATGATATGAAATAATAAATTGTAAGCTAAAATAACTAAATAAGCTAAAAAGAAAGGAAAATAGCACTCAAGTCACTTAAATAAATAGAAGAGTTAAGGTTCCGGTTCATCGCCCCCGATCCTCACATGTAATTGAAGATCACATCACAAAATAATTCAACAATCATAATCAATCATGCCAACAAGGATAGAAAGTGTTGTGCTTTCTCAAGCCACAACCACCCTATTACATATCTATGGCCCTAACTATCTCTAGCTTAGAGTCTAATAGAATGTAATGCATTAAAGTCTATAAAGTTTCCTCCTTTATTGTTGAAGAGGTCAAATCGATCGTCTCTCGACCTACAATTTAATCTCCCATTGTGCTATTGGGTCTAATACTGGATTATCTCTCGATCTCACCGGTATTTCCCACACCGAAAATCAGAACCCGGCCGTGGTTCAAAAATTCGACAATCAATCAATAACACAACACATACATTATGAATTGAATAAAAAAGGATGCAATAATTCAACACATTAGGATCGGGGAAAATTCCCCTTCACCTTAGCACAAGATCTAGCCCATCAAATTCATAGCAAGAATATTAAAAACAATAAGAGATTTCATAGATAAAGAAAATATCATTAGATAATACCCTTGATGTTCACAAATTCTTGCAAAAATTAACTTCTTGAATCTCCGTCTCTAATTTACAAGAGAGATCTTGATGAATTGGGGAAGAGGATAGAGAAGAGAGAAAAGAGAGGGAGTGGAGGCTGCCTCGAGATATTAGAATAAGAGTTTTTTACACTACCGCCTCGTGGATCGCTAGGGTTTCCGTAACGATGGGCTTCCCGTGTCAGCTTTGACCATGATTCGTATTTTGACCATAACTTTTTCATCTTAACTCCGATTAAGCTGATTTTGGATGCGTTGGAAAGATATTAAAAATATCTAAAACTTTGATGTTGAAAGATTCTCCAAATTCAGACCTTTTCTTGGTATAAAGTTCACTTCTTTCAGGCCCATATACTTTAAATATGCATTCTTTCTTTTTCCACTTTAACTTTTGCTCCTCTTTGCTCCTTTTTTTCTCCTTTCTTCTCCCTTTAAGGTTATTCTTGTTCTTCATCCTTCATGATTATTTTTGTTGCTTGAGACCCTGCAATTTTCACAACACAAAGGCAGTAACAAGAACAAAAAGGGAGAATTCTGACTGAAATTAAAGGTAAAAACTCTTATAAACCTTAGGAATAAGATGTAAAAGTCACACTTATTAGAGTTTCTATAGAAAAATGAAGGGAGAAAATACGTGGTTGGGAGAATTTATTATGAGGGGGTGTTTGTGTGTCTATGTATATATACACACATGCATATAGGAAAAGGGGAATGGTCGGCTAAAAATTCAACTCCAACCCATGGTCATAGAAGTTGAGAGTTGATACATCAAGGGGTAAGAAGTTGCTTAGAAAGGGATAGGGAGGTGATGGGGTTGATGGAGGCGTGGCATTCATTGTCTAATGGCAATGTTTCACACTAAAGAAGGGGGGAAAGGAAAAAGGGAAAGGGAAAAGAAAAAGAGGAGATAATATGTTTGGTTTTTTCATTAGAATTAGGTTAATATATTTTAGGTTAGAACATTAGGATAGTTTAATTATTAATCAAATGGATTAGGCCAAAATTTTAGGGTTAGTAGGTTAGGATAAGGTGGAAATATTAATTTCCTGAGATCATGATTAGGTTACAATGTAAATCACTCTTGATTACATTTTACTAAATTTTAGGGTATTACACTCTGATATAGAGATAATTATGGCCATAGATGTATAATATAATGGTTCCAACTATATTAAATTGTCTTTATCCTTTTTCATTTGCTTTGTACTCTTTATCCTTTTTCTTAAATTGATATCCATTGTCTTTAATTTTGTTTTCACCTATTTTGTTAGTCAATGCATAATTAATTGTCCTTTTTTTATTCTAGTGGCCAATTAAAATCCCTACAAAATCAACCTTGATTGTTAAATCGACCCTATGCACTGGTACATAAGTTTGCAAGGGTCAATTTTACCATATTTAGAAGTCATCATTAGGCCTATTTGTAACACCTCACTTCTCAAATATCTAATTTTAATAAAATATCGATGTTAGTTTATGAGTTTTAATCATGATTGTTGATTTTTTTGTTAAAGTTTTGATTTGTTTTGTGGTTTTATTGATGGTTTCTAGGTTATGTTGAAATTTATGGTGTATTGATTTTTAATATTTTAATTCTTTTTTGAGTATAACTTCTTTATATGATTATGATTCTATTTTTTTAACTTTAAGGACTTATAAGGATTTAGGATTAATAAGGACACTTTGTATTTTTTTTTTACCTTTAATATAATCTTCTTAGGCTATGTCTGACTTTAGCAAAACCTTAAGCTCCATACTAGGTGAAATCTTTGAATTGAGTGACTTGCTTTATTCACTAATGTTATCCTCAACTATTAGTTCAATATTTATATGAATTCTTTAATTTTTATTTTATAAGGAGTTTTTCTTAACCAACTTTAGTTTAATCCTAAGTAGTATTGCCCGTGCAATGCACGAGATTATAAGTGATATTTGGGTTGAGTTTAGCATACTATGATATTGAATTTTGGAATATTAAGCATGAAAAATAATATAGAAAATAATAAAATTGTAAACAAAAATATTATTATTATTATAAATGATAAAATATTGATCAAAAGATGAAATAACAAAATAACACAATGTATATAGAAATGGCAAGTACAAAAGTTGAGTAGCAAATAACTGAATAAGGAAATATATAATCTAGCTAAATATTTTGAAAAAAATTCTTAAAGACAACGTTTGCTATGGATGTACTTTCATTCCCATTTTTATTGCATATAAAGTTTTTTATGTCCATTGTGATGTGTAAACTTGGACATTACAACATACAAATGACCATGGCTGAAGATTGGTTTTTTCAATAATAGTCTAACATTAATTTTTTTATTCATTCTCCATTTTTATTTTTTGTCATTGTTTTTTTATATTTAACTAACTGAAGATGGAAATTAAATGAATGCCATTTATTACTATGGCTTGATTTCGATGAATGTATAATCAAACACATGAAGAGGCACCATTTAACTATACTAGGCATCTGAAGAGGCTACAAATTGACCGTCTGGTTTAATAATTTATGTTGGTAGTGATATATTTAATGATGTAATACAATCAATATTATATTTTCAATTTATATTAATATATACCATTAATTAATATACTATAAAAAAGAAAAATTAAGAATTGGGCAGTAAATTTTGTTTGCATATTATTTGTCAAAAAACTCCATTTTTATATAATTATAGATTTCATCCTAACAACATAGTTGTTGGAATGAATTCACATAAGTTATGAATGAAATTTAATGATAATAGTATTAAGCATCTTGTGAACTCTTAGGGTTAAGTTTTCATATAAGATTTATTTGGTAAATCATTAATATTTAAAGAAATATCACACGGGTTATGATACAACTTTGTTACTAATATTTTTTTCCCAATTTCTGTGGGACTATGGTGATTCTAAGCTACTCTAATATCCCAATTTTTTAAAAATGTGTTCATTATTATAATTATGAAAAATATTTGTAATCAAATATTTTTGTATCTCTTTAACTCTCGTTATGTTTTAAAAACATTTTATTTTGGTTATTTTTCCCTTCTTATGATTTTGAGTTTGTAAGACTTTTGTGCCATTTTTAGCCATTTAATTTCTTCCAAACCTTTCTAATTTTATGATATTTGAATTTCTTGGCTCTTTTTTGGGTCTATAAGTCCTTTTCAAATTGTTAAATGGAACTTTTTGATAAAAAAAACATTATCCACTGTGCTTTTTAAAACTTTACTATGCTTTAAGCCTTGAATCAAGCATATTAGCCAAAATTTTAAGAAACTTCTTACATACTCCTATTTTGGCATATTTGATCTAAACATGGATTAAAAATGGGTTCTAACTATTTTTAGAATATTTGGAAAAATTCTATTAGTTTTAAGCATAATTAACTCCTGAAATTCAACTTTCTCTAAGAAGATCATACCCTAACTATCTAAAATTGGTTGCTCCATTCATAAAATATCTAAAGTAATGGTTAAATTTTATTTTTATAATTATAATTTTTTAGTTCTAGGTATATTATATTATCTTATTTTTTCAGTATAGTAATCATTAAATTTGCTTTAAGTTATTAAACATCAAAGCTTTAACCAGAAGTTGTTCCAAGATTTTATATCTTGCATTTTGGAACCCAAAATTTCCAAACCAAGTGCTCATTCATCCTTAAACCATTCCTCCATCATTTGACCTTTGTGTTGTTTTTACTTCTTTATTCTTGTTTTTTAGCTCTTTATTGTTTTTCCTAAACAAGGTGTTAGAATTCCATAAATTGATGAAAAATCCCTATAAGATCTTCCTTAATTTCATAAATCATTCCAAGGAAGGGTAAACCATTCTATTCCTAATTCTTGCTTTTATTTGTTTAGTTTTGTAATTTTGAAGTGTTTGATGGTTTTTGTTGATTTTTGATGCAATACTTTCAAGTGGCAGGAAAGTGTTGATCTTAGGATGATTTTTTTCCTCAATATTGGAGATAAGGACTTGCTAAACTAAAGTATACTAGGGGTATATAGGATTTGATGTGTTAGAAGGCTTAGACATGTCGTTGTTGCCGTTAATAATATTTTTGCCATATTTTAGGCCATTTGGCATATAGGAATAAGTATGTGTTTTGTTGTTATTATTAATTTTTGATGATTCAACTGGATTATTTAGGTCTTTCATATGCAATTTCATATATTAAAGGTATTAATTTGGATTAATATAATTAAAGTGGTGCTTAAATTAAGTTTCAAGTATGAATAAAGGATATTTTGATCATTTCACACCTAGGATGCAATTTTTGGTGTTCTTGATGGTATAAGGTGTTCATAATATGTTAATTGAATAGTGTGCTGAGTTTGAGGATCTAGATCCTTATTCGATAAAAGCTATGTTATTTTTTATCTGTTTAGGGTTATGTGGTATTTTGGCCTTTTTACTTGAATATATATATATATTTATTTAAAATTTTGTGTTCCATAATGATAATTACTTATTAAATGTTCATAGTATATAATTTCATAATTTAGGAGTTATTTTATGATTTTATTCATAATTATTATAATTGGGGCATATTAAGGCCATTTTAGTCATTTTGCACATAAATGACTTAATTAGGTATTTTAGAGTCAATGGTTGAATTTAACTATTGATGTGACTCTCAGAATAGTAAATTGATAGGAATAGTGATTTGACATAAATAGTAAATCATAGTAATAGTAAAAAATTTTGGCTTTTAAATTTAAACTTCTTAGCATATTTCTATGGAATATTTGATAAATGAATAGTATTTTGTTAATAGTAATTTTTATGAATGGTGTGTGAGATTATTTTAGAGTGGTAATTTTTAATATATTTTAACTTTTTTAAAAAAATTTAAATATAAGATTGAGTTCGGGATTTAGGCGAGCAACCCAGAGATGACCTTAGAGGTGAGCTTTATAATGGATGTACTCTTTATTATTATATGGATGTGATAATACCATTAGTGTGTTATGAACGCCTCTTTTTATTTCTTAGGCAACCTACGAGCTCTATAGGAGGTATCGATACTTAAAATTAGAATGGTCCTCAATGGGTCAATATGCTTCTTTAGCTGGTAGCACTTTGAATTGATGTCTTAGCTGTTAATGTTTCAAAATTAGTATTGTTCTCTAAAAATATGACTTTATGTCTTTCATGCTAACCTAATATGGAATAGAATAATTAGTGAACCCCTCATGTTGATGACTTTCTCTTATTTTAGTAGTCGGTGCTATAATTTCAATGTTGATCTAGGTGCTTAATGTGGTATAATGTTTTGCTGCTTTCTCTTGTCTTGAGTATGTTCCCATGTAATTTTTGTATTGCATGCTATCTACTTTTAGTATATTTAGTTTACTCAGTATGACCATCGTACTAATTTTTATTTTTATTTTTTAGACTTTTTAGTGGAACTGATGCTTGTAAGGAAGTCATTGATTTCATAGGGTTTACTTAAGGGGCTAGGGGTTAGAATTGGAGTATCTAATACACCTTTTCAATGTTAGCTTTGTTATCTAGATATAGATACTCTTCTCCTTGTTGTTAATACCTCTTTCTTCGTATGTCTTTTGTTTAGAGCGTTACTCTTTTTTAGATCTCTGTTGAATTTTTGTATATTCTTCTCTTTTTTATGTATGTATGTGTGTGTGTGTGTGTGTGTAATACAAGGCTAAAACACTCAAAGACAAGACAATAGATAGATATAAATCACATAGGGATATATATATATGTGTGTGTGTGTGTGTGTGAATTATATCTTTCTTTTGTCTTGTGTTTGAGTGTTTTAGCCTTCCGGTTCATAAAAGGAAGGGTAAGAAGTTAGGTTTGAGTGAAACATGGCAATTACACCCATGTATTTCCTTTTACTTCTACATTTTAAAATGAAAATTTCTAGTTTATAAAATCGAGGTGTTACAATACTTGTCTATTCCACCGACTTATAGGGGGTTCACATACTTAAAGATTAGATTTTAGTTAGTGGATTATGTATGTTTTTCCTTGAGAAGTTGCTTTTATGCCAATTTTTATTCCACCAGATATAATAGTGGTACATGTGAATTGTTCTAATAACTTAAATTTAGACTAACCATAATACTAGGTGATTAATATCTTAACCCTTTTTTTTTATAATCCTTAAACCATAACTTTAACTTTAAATAAGTTCCTTATTTTCCTTGTTCTCTTTCTTTCCCTAGATACCTTCCCCGCCTGTTTCCCCTTGCCTAAATAGAAAAAAAATCTGGTTGGTTATTGAAACAAGCCACCCAATCTTTCCCCAAATCCACACTAAACTCTCATTTCTTGCACATTACATGCTATAGTCCCATTCCCATTCTTTTTTCTCCCCTATTTTCTACGTCATAGCTCTAGCACCTAATATCACACATCAACTCCATTATACCATTCCTATTGCACTCATTTGCTGCAACCTAACTAAACCCCTATTTCTCTCACTGCACTCTGAATTTTTTTCTCTTTTTATACTTCCCCATTGTCCCTCCATTGCCTCACCCCATTTCACTCGTGTTCTCCACACCCTACGTCGTAGTTGTCAACAAGCGTGAGCTGCCCACATAACCTCACCACCATCTCTTTCACCAGCAACTCACCTAACCAAATGTCATCCTAGTTGTGACCACCATTCACGCACCCTAGCCCCCTTAATTTCCATTCTTCATGCATATTATAATACCCCCAAATTTATCTTAACTCTAATTTTAGGTGATTAGTAGATTTTCTAACCTTTAATCGTAACTTCAACCCTAACCCTAGCCTTAAACTTACATTCTTTTCTTTTTCCTTTTTTTCTCTTTTATTATTTCCTTGGTTCTTCCCCATGTGAATTTTCCCTTGCAAATTGAGTTGTTTCAGTTAGGTTAATCAAACTAAATTCCCTAAATATAACTAATCCTTTACTTTATCTTCATCACCTCTTTTTATTCAAGTGTTGATTACACCAAATCCCAAACTTTTCTCTATATGTTATACTCCGGACTTGGACAACACCCTCACTTCCTCAATTCCCTCATGCTACCATTTTCATACCACCATTATCCATATACCACTTCTCTCATCACTTATTGATCCATTGACCAAAGCCTTAATCTATTCTCTCATTTCCAACTATGTCTTCTACACTTTCTCTACCAAATTTTCACTATTTTTGGTAGCAAGCTCCGCCCAACACAAAATGCCTCACACTACACCATCAATCTCAAATAACATACCTCATGTTTCACACCTTTGGTAGCATGAATAGCTCATGCAACCACCCCATTTCGCCACCCAAATCTCATGTTATGCCCCTTCACCTATGTGAATAGCTCACATAATTTATTTCACCAAGCACACCTCCCTCACATAGTTTGCCCTCCTTGAGTATGACACAAGTTATTGAAAAAGATATTTTATAATTACATACACCTCCCAAACTGAAAAAAAAGATATTTGGGTAGAATATGATAGAGTGTAGGTTAAGTATGGCACAAGTTACATAAAAAGAGATTTTGAGGCATTTAAGCAAGACAGGGTTGATTTGTTTGGTTTGGGTAAAAAAAATAGAAATTTGGCATTTGTAAGGAGTTATTGAGCTAAAATATGCTAAGTATGTTACTTGAAATATTAGATTTAATTATGAGTAGTATAAGTTTGATAAAATGAGACAATACCTTAAAATGAGAATAGTAACCCTAGGGGCTGCTCATTATTGCATGTACAAGATGATAGAGCTAGACCTTAATTATCGGATATGTTGTTAATACTGATAATTTAGGATATTAGGTTAAATTTAGTGGTTTGTTGAGTCTTATGAAGCTAGTTACACTTGTCTTGTGAAATTAAAGTTTTATAGGGGCATTGTGGTCTTTCACTTAGAGGCTAATATAACTTTATATTGGTTGTGATTTATGTGATTTGTTTATTTATGCCAAGCATACATGATAGTAGTGAGAGAACCAACCAATATGATACAACACTAATATTTTAAGTGAAAGATTAATAAGTCATAACTAGTTACACCAATTAGTTCTACAGAACGAGAATAATGATCAAGAGCTTTATACCATAGGGTTGTACAAGTCCATTCCATTGGACAATAATAGTGGTAAGAAGCATTATGCCCTGAGATTATTGTATTGATCGATACCTTTCAATTAGTTATTGACAGTGAGGTCCCTAAACTCAAGAGCCTAAGTAATTGGAACTTATAATCATCTATCATGGAACTCCTTTTAGCTCCTTTCTTGAACCATCTAATGTCATAAATAATATGCATGTATAGTTGTTTCATATAACCTTATATGCTATTCATGCTCCTTTTCTATTGATATGTATCATTACCTTAATTAATATGTAGCTTACTGATCATCATTTTTCATGAGTGCTACTCATTTCTATGAGTAGATACTGCATTATTTTGCAAGTAATTGTTGATTAATGCTTTCGATGCGATTATCTATAGGGAGTGTTTATTTAGGTTGGTGTTTGAGTATGGTTATCTAGATATCTCTCTTTTGACTTTTAGTTATCTATTTTTTATTATATATATTCTCTCCTTTCTATTTTGTAATCTTGTATCATTATGGGATCAAGTGCTTCCTACATTTGATCTCTATGTATAAGTAACTTTTAGCCTTGCACCCAGCATAGATTTTCTATATGGAGTACTTTTTCTATGTTTGATGCAACGTAACACTCAATATTTTATTATTAACGCTTCTAAAAAACTGAACATTTTTAGTGGTAAATTTATGGGTTTTACATTTACTCCCATCCTCCAATATGAATTCTTCATGCAGTTGAGGCTCTTTAGCATCTATTATCCATGTTACCATGTCTCCCCTGTACCCCATTATCTTTATCAATCTTGTGTTGCCTCGACTGATCTTGTGTTGCCATTGCCAAGTTTCCACTGCCATTACTGAGCTTGTGCACCTTGCATGCTAAGTCTCATTATGTGTTGGTTGAACGTGCGCACCTTGTGCTATCGAGTTGTTACAATAAGCCTGAATCATGTTGAGTATGGTGGTAATCTGAATTATCTTAACATGTTGTTTTCACAAAATAAAATATTTTGTAGTTAATTTTAGGGTGTTACAGTTATGCTTTGGGATGGTGCTTTATGTTGTTATTGTCTTTTGAGTACTTGGTGTGATTAAGTTTGGAATGTTGTGATCACTAATAACCTAGTTATTAAAGTTATATTTTATTCTTATAATTATGTTCATGTTCTCTATATATTATCGCATGCTTATTGTCAAGTACCATAATTTCCATAAAACACACTATGTCTTTAGATCAACCATGTTTACAACTATGTTTTGTACTGACGGGCACCATTTCATTGTCTTCTGCTTATTCCATCAGAAAGAGGAATTTGTTGTTGCAGGAGTTTGTTGATGTAAATGCTTGCTGTGTTGCTTCCGGTAAATGTTTTATTGAGTTATGGATGTAGAGTGGTATCTAATGTATTTTTTGTTTAGTTTGGAGTTTATCTCTCAATCTCCTCGCATTCTCTATTTTGTAATCTTTTGACCTAAAATCAAGTGTTTTCTATACTTGATATTTAGTTATGAGTTAAGTTTTTAGCCTTGCAGCCATCATGGATCAGATATAGGGAGTATCCTTTTTATGTTGGATGCACTGGCAGCACCCATTATTTAATTATTATGCTTTCATAAAATGAAAATTTTTAGTAGTAAATTTTAGGGTGTTATATTTTTATCATCATACAATGAACTTCATTTTTATGTTTTTTTTTGTTTAAATATAATTGATCTTTTTTTTGCCAGTCATATACTCAATATCTCATATGTTGATACTTGCTAGAAATGGTTGTGATAGTATTTGTTGATGTTCATTTTCATTATGTTAGATGTTGAAGTATGTAAATTTTTGTTTTTGACAATTTTCACATCTAATTTATTGATTAGTTTTATAACATATTTTAGGCATTTAGTATTTTAAAAAAATAATAAATCTATTCCTTTTCTTCTTATTTTTTTTCTTTAGTTTTATTTACCTAATTTCGAAAATTTCCCCTTTATTTTCATAAAATGAGGTTTTTGAATTCCCTTACTTGTTTTCTTGATTCTAAAAAACAAGTCATCCTAACTTTTATCCTTCTTAAGTTGTATGTTATATTTCTCAGTTTATCTAGATGTATTTAGCTATTTTTCTTTGGTTGTGTCCTTCTTAATATTTAATTTGATCTAATTCTTATTGTGATTTGCTACATTTCATAAATTGATCTATTTCAAATTATACGCTCCTCAATTTTTGAGTAACACTCATTTTAGCATACAATGTGATATCTTCTGATATTTGATTCTCATTTTTTGCTTATTGTTATCTTCATTTGTTATGTTGGGTTTCTTTCTTTTTATGTTGTGGACATCATAAGGTTTTATCATACTATTGTTTATTTGTAGTAATGCAGTCGCCTTAAGTAGTTAGAAACATCTTATTGATTGGTATACTCATATAATCTCACTGGAAAGAGTATCTCCCATCCTAATTTTCATTGAACTAACAATTTTAGTGGCAATGGGAAACAATAAAATGAGATATGAGAAATAACTTCAAACAATTGACAAAATATCTTATAATTTTCCTATCCAATTCTCTCTACTCATTTTTCTATATTTAATTAATTTTGAGAAATTTCTTTTTTGGCATTTTCATTTGAAGAGAGCTAGTCAATAGCTATAGATATTTGATATAAAGGAATGTGGAGAACAAAAGTCGTGCTCATCATGGATGAGTAAAATCTTGAGTCATGTACCTTTTTTTTGAAGTGATAGAGATGAGGGTTGATCCTTTTTTCTTATTTTTTTTGGCAAGTTTGTTATTTTAGTTAGGGTTTAGTCTTAAGAATTACCCCATTTTTTTGGTTTAATGTTGTACAAAATTTTGAGTAACATTTATTTTAGTATACAGTGTGACATCTTAGTCTCAATTGTTTATTGCTCTTTTAATCTATTATGTATGATTTTCACTTTTGTGGGCAACATTGGGATAGTTTTATTGTAATTTTACTTCTATGCAGTTATGTCAATGCCTTAAAACACTTAGAAGTAACCGGTGATCATTATACATTGCATAATCACAACAACATGAGTATCTCTCATCCTAACTTTCCTCAAAATAACAATCACATTAGCAAATGGGAATAGGCTTACAAGAAACAACGAATTGGTTTTACATCTAAATTTCGAATAACTTCTATATGTAACACCCTGAAATGTTGTAACCTTTGTTTTTATATGTTTAGCCATTTATTTAATAACTAACATTTAAATATTAACCTAATTATTTTATTAATAACATTTGACCTGTAACCCAAATAAATTTTCCCAATTATTTTATATTTTTTCTTCCTATTAAACTTATCCTAAACCTAATTATTTTTACCCAATATATTTTCTACCTAATACCTTAATCTATCTCAACTAAACCTAAAACTAAAACTAAAATAATATATATATATATATATGCCCCTATTTTTTTTCCCTAACCACTCTCCTTATCTCCCTCCTTACCTCACATAGCAACCCATATCCCTCACCCATCGAACCATCCCTCTCGCTTATCGCTATCATGTAATAATCCAAATTTTAGCTAACCTTAATTATGAGTAATTAATATTCTAACCTAATTATAATCTCACAAAATTTATTTTTCTATCTTATCCTAACTCCCTAATCCTAAATCTTAGCCTAACCTTAATTTTTATTTCAAGTTATTAATATCTTTTCTAACCTAAACCTAATCTTGGGCGATCATTTAGTTTATCTATCCTAATACCCTAACATAAATTATTTTGTAATCTAAACCTAAATCTAAAACCACAACATACCCTTTTCTCCTTTTTCTTTTTCTTCTCCTTTCCCTCATAATTTCCCCCATTCTCTTTCCTTCCCCATGCGTACACAACTCCCCTTGCTAAGCTTATCCTCTACCCACATCAAACTCCCCCTCCTTAGCTTAAAGGTATGCGTTGAAAGTTGTGGCCAATCAAAATCTCCATCCTTGTGCATGTGTGTGTGTGTATAAACCCAACAATAAATGCCCCAACCATCCTCTCTTCTCTCCCTTTTGTTGCTACAAAACAACACACCTCTATTTCCCTTCCTTCACCACATCCTTGCCATTGCAAAGATAACCCAAAAATCCACCATTAGTGAGCTCAACTGAGACAATAACACCACCATTGGCAACCTTTCCCATTTCTCCCCCACTACCATCGCCTAACCTCTTTGTTCCCTACACCTCCCCTTTGGCCATTCTTACGAAAAATCACCTGAACCATTCGGCTAAAACAACTTGTTCACCCCTCCATCCTTGACCAAACACCTCGCAACCTCACCTTTCTTTTCTTCCTTGTATGCAACACCAATAGTTGGTGCACTCTCCCTCATCTTCAGAAACTTCACCCACAACCCACAACTCCTCGTCGGTAGCTTCACGAATAACCATGTTCTCCCCTTTTCCTTCTCCTTGCTGCAACAACTTCAACTATAGCCCAAAGCCACCCTTGAGCAGTGTTAACTGAAGCAAACCCCTCCCTTTCGGCAGCCACAACCACAACCACAACCTCCCTTCCACCTTTTGGCAGTCTACACCACACCTTCCACCACTTGGCCCCAACAACTAAATGCCACACCGCCTTGCTTCGGCCAAAATGATCGGTTCCCACCTCCCTTCTTTAGCCTATCCCACTATTGCTTCCCTCCACCCTTTGGATCCTTTAGCTGTTGATCACCCTATAGCAATAACATCTTGTGCCATTGTTACCACCCCTTGACTTGGCACAACTTTGCCATCCCTCCTCTCTTTGGTTGCACAAGTTTCCCTGATTTATTTCAGTTTTTGTCTCCCTTATTTCACCCTTATTTGTCCTTAACATTCCTTAGTTATATGGTTTAATTATAGTGATGTTTTATTATGATTTCTTAGGTGTGTTTCCTTAGGTTTCGAAAGAGGTAGATTAGGAGTTTGCATACTTAGAGACCAGAGTCATTTTCGTACGGATACTTGGCATAGTCTAAGGTCTTTAATTGCTAAGTGCTATGCATGATTTGGTGTTGTACCATGTTATTGTGATTATGTGAATTGATATATGATTTTTGATACTATGATATGCGGTTGATGTTATATGATAGAAAATGACTAAGTAAAGATCATGTGGTATTGTTATTTCATGTGGAAAATCCTTGGGGTGAAATATGGATGTATCATGAGTTTATTAATGGTATGCTGAATTTGAAATGAGTATGACAATTTCTATGGAGAAAAATGTGGATTTGGAAATAGTGCTACTAACCATATAAGATTTGCATGAAATAAGGGTATTATTATGTATAAGAGTATTTTAGTCACCATGGGTTAAATATGAGAATATTGTTCTTTTAAGGTGTTATATCACCCAAAATGTTATAAGAAATTTATATGAAGTATTTGGAGTAACTCTGAATGACATAAGATTGATAAAGTCTGGAAATGGTTTGATTTGAGAATAGTAACCCTAAAATGAGGAGAGTATTATCACATGTGTAAAATGATAGAATTAGACCATTAAATTTGGATATGTTTTTAATATTAGTGTTTTGGGAATGTATATTTAATTTGATAAGTGTTTGAGGAATACATGAAAAGTTATGATCGATTTGAGAAATTAGGATTTATAAGCCATAGGAATAGTAACTTTTGAAATAAGGTTACTATCGTATGTGCAAGACCTTAGAGTTAGGCACTGAAATTTGGTTATGTTGATAATAATAATATTTTAGGAATAAGTAATAAGTTTGTTGATTAAAAGAGTAACAAAAGAAGAGTTATGATAAAAGTGTAAAATTAGGGTTTTAGAGAACTATAGGGATCTTAACTCTATAAAACGACCTTATAATGTTCTTGATACACTTAACTACTTTAAATGCATTATGGGCCTTTGAATCAATCATGAATAAGACATTAATCATTTAAAGTGAAAGATCACATGAGTTGGACTAAGGTGTTTATGAATCTATTCCACCAGATGATAATAGTGGCTTAAGTGTGTTGTCCCTGAGAGGTATTTAGACCGTTTCACTAGTTTAAGAATAGTGGGTTAGGATATTTTTTCCTTAAAAGGTGTGTCATGGATTTGTTCTACCAGATGATAATAGTGGATCAGGTATGTTATCCTTAAGAGGTGCTTCAGTTTGTTCCACTAGATTAAGAATAGTGGGGCCCTATACTCATCGTGAATAATAATATGGATTGAGATAAGTAACCTAATGGATAATATATTAATGATTTTAAAGTGGAAGAGTACATGAGTTGGGACCAAGGTGTTGGATCCTTTCCACCGGATAGTAATAATGGCTTTGGTGTGTTGTTCCGGAGATGTACTTCAAGCCATTCCATAGGTTTAAGAATAATGGCTTAGGAGAGCGTTATGTTTTGAGAGTTGTTGGATCTATTCCAATGGATGATAATAGTGGCTTAGGTGTATTGTCCCCAAGAGGTGTTTTAGATTGTTGCACTAGTCTAAGAATAATGGGGGTCTTTGAACTCAACATAAATAAAGAATAAAAATGGTTATATTTAATAAAGATCCTTGGATCAGTATTTACCTTGTGAAGCTTTATGTGTTTTTACATGTACTTATCATCTACTATGAATGTATGCTTTTATCTGTATCCCTATCTTGACAGTATTGTTACTTTATTTAGTGTGTACCATTAGACCACCTTTTTTATAGGTACTACTCATTCCCACTAGCATAGGACCTTGATGCTTTTGTGCAAGCCTTTGAGGAACAGCTAGATGATTTTCCGCCTTTGATGCATTATACAGGGAGGATTGACTTTTATCTGTTGTGGTTGTGTGGGTGAAGAGTTATGTTATCTGGATGATGATTTCATCCAGATACCTTTTGGACTCTTCTATCTATGATATCCCTTTTATTGTATTCTTTTATTATATTCCAACCTTAATATCCAAACTCATATTTTTATTTATAAAATTTCACTCATTTCGAGTTACTTTATGTTTACTTTAGTGGTTTTAGCCTTATGATTGATGTGAGGATGGTATGGTAAACCAGACTTGCGTCAATTACGACGGTAACACCGATATTTTGGTTATAAGCTATTGTTGTAAAATAAAATTTTTTAGTAGTAAAATTTTGGGTGTTACATATCACCCTAACCTTCTTTACCAACTATGCTCCATCACTTGCCTCACCCGTCAAACTCAACCTGCTTGCATATATACATACACAAACATATCTAGACCTCCTCAACCAAACACTACCCTTGCTTGTTTCCCTTCCTTGCCTCATTTTGTAATAACCCAAAAATTTTCTTAGCCTAATCCCACATCATTAATGCCCTAATTTGATTCTAATCTCAAGAAATCTTATTTTAACCTTAACCTAATTTCTTAATCCCACAATTTTAACTGAATCCTAAACCTTGACTCGGATAAATTGTAATTCGTAAACTAGCATAAAAACCCACTTAAATTTCTACTAATCCTAATTACTCATGGTTAATCTAAAAATACCCCTAAACTAATCCCCTAACCCTTCTCTTTTTCCTTTTCTTTCTACTTTTCTTTTCTATCTTTCTTCTTCTCCTTCCGTCAACCTTGAGCTGTAAAGTTTGATTTCCTTGCAACTTGCATCCCTCCCCACTTGCACCATCTCCCATCATCTCCTTTGCATACACTCATCATCCATCACGTTTCTTCTTCTTCCATCTCTGCCTGATCTACACACCACCATCACCTAACCCCTACCACTCTTCTTCTTCTTCTTCTTCTTCTTATTCCTCTTATCCTTACGCAATACTCACACACACAACTATCCCCATCACCTGCCATTGTTCCTAGCACCTAACCATCTTTTCTTCTACACCACCCTACACCATTGATTGCACGCCCCTCTTTTGTCACTTTTCTTTTTGCTGATTCACTCAACATGCACACGCGCGTGCCCACACACACACATGTATGTATGTACACACTACATACTCTCCTTCTTCCTATTTGTTTGGCCTCTACTCTATCATTTCGGTGTCAAAAAGCCACTGTCCAAGCTCCCTCTTCCTTCTCCTTTCTTCCTTCTCTTTTCTTCTTCTTCTTCTTCTTCTTCTTCTTCTTCTTCCTCCTTCTTTCCCCTATTTTTAGCCTGTGCACCACCCATTCCACCATCGTGCACCACCTCGACTACTACTCGCCGCCCATTCGTCTGTGGACCGAACACCAAGGTCACCCTAACCTTCCCCAACACCATCGCCGACCACCGCCTCTTTTTCCTTCTTCTTTATCTCGTTTTTTGCATTTTTATAGAGCACACGGCCTATGCAATGCCTCAAGCATGACCATACAACAATAAAATTTCCTATAGCACAGTCGTGTAACTTAGCACCACCTGGCAATGCGTGATTTTTTCTCTTGACCAAGGCTGCACTGCTAGTAGCATAGTTGTGCAACTTCTCATTTTTGGCTATGCATGCCCATTTTGACCCTCAAACCTTATCTAAACACCACCAAAATTTTATCATAGCTCCACCACACATTCCTCTACACATCTGCACATCTCAAGCTCCCCTTTGACTAGGGTTATTTATGTTTTTACCCAATTTACCTTGATTTCTCCTTTGATTTAACTCTTCGAGCCTAACCATGAATTTTGTTATTTTTCATAGGTGGTATTCCAATAGCTTCGGAGGAGGAAGTCTAGGATTTGTGTGCTTAGAGCTCAGTGTCTTAGTTGGTAAGGATACTATACAATGTTTAGGATTTTTTGGTGTTATTTGCTTGTATGGTTATATGTATTTTTCATGATATTATTGATGTATGATGTAATATGTGTTGATCATGATATTTTGTGATGATATGAATATTATTTTGAAAGGGAGTAAGAATGGGTGAGAGGTACCAGTATGTTATGATTTTGTTGTGATAATGTCATATTGTGGAAATATATCTTATGGTATGAAATAAGGGCTTAAGGATATTATGTTATTGAAAGAAAATAAGAATGGGTAAGAGATACCATTATTATTTTGTTGTGATAATGTCATATTTGTGGAAAATTATCTTATAATAAGAAATATGGGCTCAAGGATACTATGTTATTGAAATAAAGTAAGAATGGCTGAGAGGTATCATTATGTTATGATTTTGTTGTGATAATGTCATATTGTGGAAATATATATTATGGTATGAAATAAGGGCTTAAGGATATGTTATTGAAAGAAAGTAAGAATGGGTAAGAGGTACCAATATTATTTTGTTGTGATAATATCATATTTGTGGAAATATATCTTATGGTATGAAATATGGGTTAAATGAGTTTTGATAAATGGACTTGAGAATTCTCATGAGGTACGATGATAATTTATGGACTTAGAAAATAATGTGTGGATGGCACACGATTTTATAAAATAAAGAATATTATTTGCGCTTAAGGGTAATTTGGTCATCATGGGGTAATAAGAAAATTTTGGTATTTTATGTGTTAGGTGGATTAAAATATGATAATAATAGCATGAGGGATTGTTGGAAGTATTATTGTTGTTTAGGGTTCTTAAATGATTTAATGGATAGTTTGGGGCAAAATATCTTATAATGATAATATCATTATTCCATGTGTAAAATTTAGAGGTTATTCATATTTTGAATACATATTTAATGATTAACCTTATAAGGTTATCTATTAGAATTGGTAATCAGGTAAATTTCATAGGAGGTATTATGGCTAAATTATAAAATTTAGGGTTTTGGAGATTCCTGTAAGTAATACATTGGGATAGGTTTGTTAATATATTGGGAACTAGACAGTGCATTATGGGCATGATAATAATGATGCTATTTGAGAATGACTCATTATAAGATGGATGAATAATTGATATGGGAGATTGATTGCTAAAGGGAGCGCAATTAGGGTTTAAAAGGATTTAAGGACTTAAGGTGTAATCCTCCGAAATTTTAAAAGCTTATAATTTAATAAATAAATTTTATTTGGGATAAATTAGCCTTTAAATCTATTTAATTTAATTATTTTATGGATTTTTGAATATATAAGATTAGATATAAATATTTAATAAATTAAAATGAATATTTTGTTATTTTATCACACCCTTATTATTTAAATAAATTTTCAAACCCTTATTTTACTTAAATTATCCTTTTTAAACCCTTATACTTTAATTATATTAAATTAAATTATTAAATTAATTTATTACCCAAAATATATTATATTGTATTATTTTATAAATTAAATTATTTTGTTTAATACCATTTTCCTTCTCTTTTTCCTTTTTCCTTCTTTTCTCTTTTCCTTCTTTTTCTTCTTCTTTGGGCCGTTGGCTAACTGGCTTGCCTCTTCCCTCCTGCGCCTAGGCTGCTGGCCCATTCTCCCCTCCTTTCCTTTTCTCTCCCTCGGCCCAACTCCCTTCAATTTTTTTCTTTCTTTCTTCCCTTCCTGCGTCGCCCGGCCTGCCTCTTTTTCTTTCCCTTCTTCCCTGACCGGGCTAGCCCACATTATTTCCCCCTTCAACCAGCCTGCTCGCCCGACGCACCCAGCGCCCAGCCCCTCCCTTTCTTCTCCTTCTTTCTTTCTTCTTCCTCTTTCCCCGGCGAGAATCCCGACCCTCGCCCATCCCACCTGCAACTGCCTCTCCCCCATTGCTTCCCCTATCTCTCTCTCTCCCTCTCGTCGTTTTCTCTGCCCTATCCCGGTCCCACCATGCCTATCTCCCTCTCCCTCTCTCTACCACTGCCATCCCTCTCCCTACCACTGCCATTCCTCTACCACCCTACCGCCACCCCTCGAGCACCCTATCCCCTCCTCTCTCTCCTTCTTCTTTTTCTTCTTCCCTTCTTATTCCATTCAGCCATTTTTTGAGCCCCATATGCCTTTCCCGAGCCTCCTTTTTCTCCCTTTCTTCTCCTCCCCTCTCTCCCCTATTTTTGTTTCGCCGCCGGCTCAACCACCCCTACCACCCTCTACCTCACCCCCGAACCATCACAGCCCCCATTGTACCACCTCACAGCCTCCTTCTTCCTCCTCTCCTCTTTTTCTCTTCTCTCCCTCCCTCCTCGGCATCCACCCTATGCAGCCTCGATCCGCCACCGTTCCGCCATCTCTACCACCACCTGAGCCACCAAACCAATCCTTGCAACCCCCTTTACCACCCCCAATCCTCCTTTTCCCAAAAACACCACCCAAAAGCCTCCATTTTCCCTCCCCCTTTTCCTTCCTCACCAGCCCCCATCTCGACCTCCCTCCTCGGCCACCACCTTCGCAGCCTCATTGCCGCCGCCTCCGCCACCCTTAGCCGCCTTCAACCCATCCTCGACCACCACCTACATCCCCTCTCCACTTCTGCACCATTCCCTTGCCCCAAATCCTTCCCCATCATGTCTTTTTCTTAGCCCCAAACCACTAACCCGAAAGTGCCCAATTTTCCCCCTTTTCACCACCTTCGAGCCGCCTCCTCCTTCTTTCCTTGCATTCAGCTCATGCTGCATGAGTAGTATGAGCTGCTGCCTTTGTTGATTAATTTGGGTAATAATTTTTAAGGTATAATAATATTTTAATTTAAGTATTTGATTAATTGAGTGTTATAAAGCCTTATACTTTGATTTTTATTATTTCTAATGTAATAAGTCTTGATATTATTTTTAGGTATTGGTTTTGATAATCAAAGCTTGAACCTTTAACCAAAATACCGGTAAGGTTCGTTTTTGCGAGAATCGAGGTAACTGTTAAGTCTTACTTAAATGCATGGATAACGCATGTTAGCACATTAGGCATTTTTAATGTGTATTATGCTTGATATATGTTGTTTAATATATTATATGTGGTTTTTTATGTTGGTTGATAAAAGGAAGCATGATAGGTTATATGATATGTATGGGAATATTGTTTAAGGTAAGAGTTTGGTTGTTAATGAAAATGTTAAGTATTATCCATGTTATATTATGTTATTGTGATCTTTAATGCATGGTTAATATTTTGTGAGCCTTAGGGGTATTTTAGTAATGTATCTTGTACCAGAATATGGCCTAGTATATATATGGGTGCTAATAAGTATTATATGAAATATGAGAGTTGTGGATGAGGTATTAATATTAGTATTTTATGTAGAAATGATAATTTAATGTGAGTGGTGTACTAAGGGGAAAAATGGTAATTTTGTAATAAAATGGTAAAATGGTAATTTTGTGATTAAAGGGTAAAATGGTAATTTTGTAATTAAAGGGCAAAATGGTAATTTTGTGATTAAAGGGTGAAATGGTAATTTGGAAATTAAAAGATGTAAAATGGTAATTTCATAATTAAGGATAAAATGGTAATTTTATAAGTGGAAGGGTGTTATGGTAATTTTTGGAAGTTAAGGGGTAAAATGGTAAATTTGAAAGTAAAGGGGTAAATGGTAATTTTGTAAATAAAAGGGGTAAAAGTGGGAATTGGAAAGGAGAAACTTGGTAATTATAATAATCGAGAAGGGTAAAATAATAATTTAATAAAAGAGAAGGGTAAAATGATAATTTAATAATGGAGAATGGTAAAATGGTAAATATGATAAATGTGAGGGGCAATTTAACCAACTAAAGGGGTAATTTGGTAATTAGGATATTGAACAGGGGTAATTTGGTAATTTGACCAACTCAAGGGCAATTTATTAATTATAATAAAGGAAAAAGGTCAAAGTGGTAATCTAACCAACCAAATGGAAAATGTATAAAGCGTAACAATTATGAAGGGTGTTTAGTGGCCTAATAAGTGTGGGAGATAGCTCGGTAACTTAAACCGAGTAAGGGTGTAGCTAAAGCTGAATGTGTGCTATGTGTCCTACATGCCTTGGGTGTCCCATATAATTATATGTCGTGTTCTATATGCTATTACCTTAACTATTTCATATGTGGCATGGCTTGGAACTGAGGTGTGTTTATGTGTCCTCTTTTGGTATGTGCTGATATGGATATGCTATAAGTTATGATGTGATGTGATGTGGACCTTTAGGACATGCATGCTAGGATGACTAATGTGGTGATGTGGGATGGAGGCATGAAAAAGAGTAATGGGAGAGAAAGATAACCAAGGGGAAGTAAGTTGACTAACGTAGGTAAGAATGACCTAAATAATCCACAATCCAAGAGTGGGAGAAGCGAGGGTTTGCATGGGATGGTTAGAGTACACATGGGGGTAAACTTTAAGTATGGAAAGTTGACTCGGGGGGTGAAGAAGGTAATAGAAGTGTCGTTTAAGTGTCTAGGGGCTTCGGGTGAAAAATAGTACGTGGGACAGTATAAGGGTGCGTAGGAGACTAGTCTAGAGTTTAAGGGGAAACCCTAATTTGAGTAGGGGGAAGAAGAAAAAGAAAATAAATAAATAAATGAGAATGAGTGGGACATGAAGTGAGGATTGAATCTAAGAGTTGTGACGTGTGGGGGTGCTAAAATAGTTTGGATTGTGTGAGTCAGAAAAGGACGGACCACATAGGCCCAAATTAGGGTTTTTGGAGAAAACCCAAGGGTAAGGCGGTGAGTGGATTTTGAGGGTACAAAGTGTGGGCCTCAACCCCCACACTTGGGAGTCGGGTTTCCGGTATAAGTAAGCAAGTTACAGGAAGGATGTCGGGGCGAATTAGGAGGCATCGAGTCTCAAGATATGGGACAAGTCCTCTTAAGAGGATAAGTATAGCTGGAGTTAGCCATGCATGTCTAGGGTGGAACCTGTTGAATAAGATACGATAAAATACTAATAATGTAAAGTGGAAGATTATTAAGCCGGGTCTAGCCGATCCAACGGTTAGGAATAGTGGTTAGGTGCGTTCTGTCCTATAAGTGACCGATCCATCGACGAATAATAGTGGTGTGGACATCGTCCCGCAAGTGACAGGCCCACCGGCAATAATAGTGGGGGATCCCGAGCTCAATAAACCAAATCCTAATTTGTTAAGACGAGCCAAAGACATTAAGTACTTACAGTGGAACACCATGAGAGTCGGGGCCAGACCGATCCACCGGCATAATAGTGGCTAGGAGCGTTTTGCCCTGGAGACCGATCCACCAGCATATAATAATGGTTAGGTGCGTTCTGCCCTATAAGTGATCGATCCACTAGCTATAATAGTGGGGTTCCTGCACTCTCATGGAGATTGTAATCCGAGATGATTGATTAATGATGGACTGATGGCCTTAAGGCCCTAAAAGTATCGATTATTCAGTATGGCCTATTAATATTTGGTTGACTTGTTAAGTATGCGAATGGATGAAAGTGAATGTTATTTGTACACTATTAATATCTGATTGATTTGTTGAATATGTGAATGTATGGATCTGAATATTATGTTTACGCCTGTCGTTATGTATGGACATAGTAGTATAACATATGTTACATTGCGTGCCTACTTTTAAGTGTGTTTTTAAAGGGTTATTCAGTACCGTAGTACTAAAGGGTTCCATTAGTGTGGCCCCTGCCTATTCAATGGGTAATACCCCTTGTAGATTGTATTCAGTGTTACTCAAGTGGGCCATCGGGAAAGAGCGTAAGGAACTGTCAGGAACTATTAGGGTTTTACTCTGTCTCCTTTAAATTCACAATTTTAATGTATTCGTTGTTTTGTAACCACCACTTGATGGATTATACTCTTATAAAATGTTTACTTGCGCTACTCTAATTTAAATATGTTTGAATTTCTCATAAATTGTGTTTGACTCTTTTAGCCTTAGCACTTAGTACCGAGACAGTAGGAGTGAACCGGTCTAGTACTAAGTGTGGCGGTAATATCCCCAAAGTTTACGGTTTATTAATTTGCTTCCGCTATTTTTTTTAATTAAACAAAATTTTTTTTAGTAGTGAATTTTGGGGGTGTTACATAAGGACTTGGACCTATACTGTATGTATATCTGTTTTAATGTGTTCTATACCTAAGAATCAATCTTGAATAAAATACTAATAACTTAAAGTGAAAGAGTATATGAGTAGTGCCAAGGTGATCTATATATATATATATGTATGTATGTATGTATGTATATATGTATGTATTCCCGTTCCATTGGGAAGAATAGTGGTTCAGGAGCGTTTTGCCCCAAGAAGGTGCTTTAGTCCATTCCATTGGATTAAGAATAGTGTAGCCCATACTCATTGTGAAATAAAAATTTATCATTATAATATATGAAAAAGATACTAATGATTTAAAGTGGAAGAATACGTGAGTCAGGACCATGGTGATTTATTTATATATATATATATATATATGTATTCCTGTTCCACTAGGGAGAATAGTGACTCGGGAGCATGTTGTCTCTATAAGGTGATGTTTTCAGATCCGTTCTACCAGATGATAATAATAACTCAGGTGTGTTGTCCCTAAGATGGTGTTTCAAATCGTTCCACTGGTTTATGAATAGTAGGGTTCCTGTACTCAACGTATATAAAATAATAAAAATGGATTATACTTAATAAAGGAATCTGAGTCATATTATGTCTTATGAGATATTTCATTTATTTGGTTATTCACTTATTATATAATATGAAAGCATGTGCTATTTATATCCCTATTTTGATAGTATTATTCCCTTACTTAGTATGTAACGTACTGATCATCTATTTTATGGGCGCTACTCATTCCCACGAGTAAGAGGCCTTGAATCTTATGTGCAGGTCTCATAAGATCAGTTAGATGATTATTCTGCCTATGATGTCCTATGTGGGGATGAGTGACTTCATCTATATTATGGGTTGGGTGAAGAGTAATTGTTATTCGGTCAATGCATTTAACTGGATACCCTTTTTGGACTCTTAATCCATAGTATCCCTTTTTTTTTATATTTTGTATTGTTAACTCAAAGTTAGGTTCCAAACTCATTATTGTGCTACAAATGTTCTTTTGCTTCTAATTTTCTTATGTTACTTTAAATGTTTTAGCTTTGTGATTGATGTAAGGATGGTTGCATAAGCCAGAATTATGTTGATTACGGTGGTAACCCCTAATATTTTACTTAATTACTTCCGCTGCAAAATAAAATTTTTTAGTAGTAAAAATCAGGGTGTTACACATTTACTTTCGCCTTTGCCCAAACTTCTTCCTCTTCGGCCTACACACAAAACTCCACCATCCATCCCTACACTCACCACCTCGACCCATTCCCTAACCATTTACTAACCCTGTTGTGCTCCTCTTTGCACCACTTGCACCATTCCAACAACGCTTCCCCTCGACCATCTAGCCACCAACCTCCTCATCTTTTTTGTCCTTTCTTATTTCTCCCCTACCACTATTGTTTTTCTTCTCCTTCTCCATGCAGCAATTTTTGTCAATCCCTGCCTCATCTTTCTAACACCTTCTCCAACATGATCCCTTAAGCAATGATAGCTTTTACCATTACACCCCACCCTTTTTGTGTGTCCTGCTTTAGCCAATCACCTTCCTTTGATCCTCTCCACCTCTACCACCACTTTAGGCCACCCCCTCCATAGCAACTCCGTCCCCTACATTACCCTATCCCGCAACCCTCGTCACACCATCAACACCATCCAACATCATCTCCTTCTCTCATTGTGACCCCTCTCTTTCTCCTTCACTCATCAACATGCCCCAACACCACCACTATCACCCCTCCATCGTAACCTTCAAGCACTAGCCATCACGTCACCCAGTTGACTACCAACTAGCTACCATCACCATCTCTGCCTATATCCATCATTTGCATTGTTGCCAACCTTGCAGTCAACCCCCTTATTTACTTCATGCATGGCTCATGCTATGCATGTAGTGTGAGAATTTTTGCCATAAAATTTTTGGTAACAAAATTTTAAATGTAGGGGCATTTTGTTAATTTTGGAAAACATTATTATTTTATTCATTAAATATTAATTAGGTAATTTTGGTATTATTTTTAGGTATAAAGTTTTATTAGCGGGATCTTATAGTATTTAGTTGGATACTGCTATTTTGCATTTTTGTTGGAATTCAGGTAACTTTTATACCTTACTCAAATGGGAAAATTTACATGATAGCATATTAGGGTTTTTGTGTTTGAGATATGTTAAGCATGATTCGTTATTCTATAATTATGTGCTTATAATTGTTATTATAAAAATTGGTAAAAAGAGCATGTTAACATATGTAAAATATTTGTGTACAAAAGTAGGGCACAACTGACCTCTTACGATTATGTATGACTTGTATGTGAAAAACGATAGGTTGAGTATACTTAGAAATTTATAGAATAATGATCATAGATGTGTGCCCTAGGGGCAATTTGGTCATATTTTATGTGTATTACGATTTTTACCATGACAAATATACTTAATATGTATTATTTGTTACTAAGCATGAGATTATTTGATCATGAATATATTAAATATGCGTACTAGGTTTTTATATGTAAAATCTTAAATAAAGGTAAATTAGTCATTTGGCTTATCTAATACTTTAACTGCATAATAAATTAATTAAATTATTATACTTTAGCCTTTTCATGATAAACCTATAAATGAGATGGATTTAGTAATTAAAGAGGATGTTAATGTGGTCATTTTAACCTCAGGGGCATTTTGGTCATTTTTGGTCTAATGTGCCAAATGTGAATAATTGAGCCTAGGACGATTTTAGTATATTTTTATGAATGACCTTATTAATAATCTTGCTTATGGTTCTCTCAAAGTAATTGAAAATGAGCACAATGATTAAATATGAAAATTGGACCGATGTGATTTTTATATGATTTAGTGGTCATCTTGATAAAATACCAATACTTAAAGTGAAAGACCTCAAGATTTGAAATGATGGCTCTTTAGGGGTCTCTATCCTAAATACGTAGGTTAAACCACAATTGATTATGAATTCTTATTAGTGTGCCTTAGTG
This sequence comes from Tamarix austromongolica, assembly GCA_039764185.1. Taxonomy (NCBI): domain Eukaryota; kingdom Viridiplantae; phylum Streptophyta; class Magnoliopsida; order Caryophyllales; family Tamaricaceae; genus Tamarix; species Tamarix austromongolica. The sequence goes on along the minus strand of CM077814.1, from coordinate 49,269,825 downwards.
CCCCAACCAGGCCCTATATCTTACTCTATTTTGTTCTGCAAACTAATAGGAGGTATACATAATTATGGAGTAGGATTCCTTATTAGTAGGGTATTGTGTTATCTTCATATACTAGTGCAACTAGGGTACATTTGCGTCCTTAGATTGATAGTTGGTAGGATACTGTGTTGCCTTAATGTGTCGGTATGACTAAAGTACCTTAGATTCTCCAAGTTGATTCATCTCCTCTCGAGTGAATAAAAATGTAAATGATGGATGGAATATTAGATTGGTTGGTAGCAGCCTTTGTGTTTACCTACGATTCGATAGTAGCCTTTATGCCTACTTGTGGTTTGGTAGCAACCTTTGTGTCTACCTATGATTCGATAGCTTCCTTCATGCCTACATGTAATGCGATGAGATGTTATTGATTTATGCTTGTGAGCCTACCTATGTTATGAGATTTATTGGTATTGATAATGAGGCATGCAATATATTGTTATTTTCTTGGTTTTGGGTTGATGTTGTTTCTAATTATACTTCAAAGTCTTTTAGATGTTCAATTGGTAAGTTTCAGTTTGTTCTAGATGATTAAGTATAAATAGTATATGGTTTTGGTGGTATGTGGTTATATGAATGATTATCGTATATCAATTTACGCATGTAAATTTCGATGTTTTATACCATATATTATTATGATGCCTTACATGTGTTCTATGCTGTTTTTTTTTTTTGGTTTAGTATAAAGGGTTGCTCAGTATAGTTATACTGAAGGGTTCCTTTCGTGGGCCTTACCTATTTAATGGTAGTGGTCTTAGTAGGTCAGTTTTTGAGCTGAGTCGAAAGTTGGTAGTTCGATTTGAGGGCCTAGGGTTTATCCAGTGTCTTTGGGTATATTTGATTTTAGTTGTATTTGAGATGCTTGTATCCTCCTGTCTTCCTTTCTTTTAAGTTTAATTAGCATAATACTTATCTATTATCTCCTCTATTTTGATTCTTGTAATCATGTTATTAAATTAAAAGGAGTAATGATTTTATCCTTAGCATTTGGTATGAGAATGGTAGAAAAAATGGGACTCGTATCAAGTGTAGCGGTAATACCATTCATTTTTATTATTTTAGCTTCCGCGTTTAACCTTTCTAAACGAAAATTTCAAGTCTCTTCAATCTGCAATTGCCATAAAGGAAGCTTTAAACACCTTCCACAGCACCTCTGGTTTGTAGGCAAACTCTGAGAAAAGCAATGTTTTCTTTGGGGGTGTAAATAAAAACATAAAATCCCAGGTTCTGCATGCCCTGAACTTTGCTAAAGGAGAATTCCCTGTTAAATACTTGGGCATTCCTCTAAATCCTAGATCCTTGAAAATTGCCCACTTCCAACCCCTTATTGATAACATAACTCAAAAGCTCAAATCCTGGACAACAAAGCTTCTTAGTTTTGCTGGAAGACTGCAGCTTCTAAAGTCTGTCATCTTTGGGCTCCAAAATTACTGGATGCAAATTTTCTTCTTGCCAAAAGCTGTCATCCATCACAATGAGAGCCTCTGCAGGGACTTTCTCTTGAACAACATGGACTCCCAGAGACACAAAAATCCTATTGCTTGGTCAAAAGTTTGCACCCCAAAAGAAGAAGGTGGCCTAGGATTACAACAACTCTCACATTGGAACTCAGCATTTATGACCAAGTACCTATGGAAGCTCATTGAAGCAAAAGAGAGCTTATGGGTAAAATGGATACATGGAAAATATCTTAGAAGGCATGATATCTGGCACATTCAAGAGCAAGTTGATCACTCTTGGACCTTTAAACAGCTCCTGCTAGTTAGAGACCAAATTAGAGATCATTATGAAAATTGGCATTTTTCTGAGAAATTCAGTATTCAACATGTCTACCAGCATCTTAGAAGTCATATGCCTAAGGTTGAATGGAAATATTTTATTTGGAACCACTGTGGTCCTGCAAAGCACAAATTTTTCACATGGATGCTCTGCCATAATGCCCTTCCACTGAAATCAAAGCTCTTCAAGTGGGGGATCACTGCTGACAACACCTGTGAAATATGCAGAAATAATGAGGAAGACATTGATCATCTTTTCTTGCACTATTGTGGGGAAAATATCCTTTGGCAGCATACCCTAGCATGGCTACATATGGTCAGAAATGTCCAAGACTGGCAGGGTTGCAAGACATGGCTTATCAGGAAGACCAAGGGGAAAAGGAAAGAAATTGTTTGGAGAGCTATTTTCAATGCTCTTCTTTATCATATTTGGATCAATCGCAACACAGTGACCTTCCAGCTCATGCAAAGAAGCCCTGTGGCCATTGTAAAGCAAATTATTTCTGAAACTTTTATTTGCTTTAATTATGCTAGGAACATTCATGTTACCAATTACCTTAAAAGCCTAGATAGATGGTTTGTTTAAGTTCTTAGGGCCATGTCCCTCTTGTATTTTTGAGACTCGTTTTGTGCTTCTTTTCCTTTGGTAATAAAATTTTTAATTACCAAAAAAAAAAATTTCAAGCCCTAAAAACCAGGATATTACAAATTTACACTATATGTCAAAGCTAAACAATTATCAATCACAATTTGTTAGAATTGCAATGAGCCGTATACATCATCCTATGATCCTGTGCATTTCTCTTCCCTTAATTCAAGATCTCCGGCTATTGATCCATAAGGTCATGATGTTTTGTTGTGCTATTAGTTTTGGATTTTTTTTCTTCTTATCATAGAGGATGGTTTTATTGATATGTTATCCATGCTTGTAAAAGTTTAATCTTTTACATGTAATATTCAATTTTTCACATTAAGGATGTAATTTTGTACATAATATATGTGAGGTCTTTAGTTAGTTTATATCTTAATTGCATCACCTTATACAACTTTTTTTTTACTATGAATGATACATTTTATTTTGAAAAGTTATAAATATAAATATATTTATTTGAGATAATATAGAATTCCTTTAATTATATATATAGTTTTTGCAGCTTATGAACTAAGCGAATTAGATATGAATAATAATTATCATAAAACCTATACACCCTAGAATTCTTAAATAGAATTAAATAATCTGGTGTGATAAACTGTGTATTGAATTTGAAGATCAATCCACTTATTATGCTATTGAATAATATCAATTATAGGGTTAGGTTATGTAACGGTACAATGATAGTTATTATAATGCTCAAAATTTATATTTTGAAAGTAAGAATCTTAGGTAGAAGTGATGTTAGTAATAAAGTATTGTTGTCGAGAACTTCTTAATATTGTTTGATCTAAGCTTATCTTTCAAATTCAATTGAAAACAATTTTTATTGATTATATTAAATTTAAAATTACTAAGGTTAACCCTTTAGTAATGTTTGTCTTTTTTTTTAAAAAAAAAAGAAATTTATCAACATTAATATGATTATAAATATAATTCAGCAACAAATTTTGTGTTGAAAAAAATATTTGAGCATGTAATTGCATTTTTACTCTGTCTATATTTCATTTCAAAATTTTTACATTTAGTTTTTCCTTATTCCCCCCCTACTTTTTCCTTCAGTTTTCATCAAATATCTCAATTATCAAATGTCAAGTATAATTAGATTCTTAATACCTCCGTGACATTAGTAACAAGTTTTTTGTAAAGGAGGAAGGACATTCTCGCCGTCTCCACGTCGGAGCCAACAACCCACCTACCAAACCGAGCCACCCTCGTCATTCTACAGAGGGGAAAAAAAGAAATAAAAAACCTTACCTACCCTGTTAATGTCGAGCTCTCCATCTATAAGTACAATTTCTGCCAATTCTCTGTTCAGCTCAACGTTCCGTCAGAGATTGACTGCATACAATGGCGTCGTCTCTCTCCACCAAACCATTTATGCGATCTTCACGCTCTGACGCAACTTCCGGACTCGGTTCTCGACAGTCGGATCTCCGAAGTCTTTCATCTCCGGCTGTTCAAATCTCCCTCCGCCGCCAGCCTAATCGTAAATTAGGTTAATCTCTTTGGTCTCAATTCGTCGTTACTCAAAGATTTGTCTTTTTAATATGTCAATTCTAGTCTGTTTTCCAACTATTGTCATTTTTTTATTTCCGGATTTGCGTAAATTATCAAATTGGTCAAATTTTGTTAAGGAGTTAAAAGTCTAGATGGATTGTTTGCAACATTATTTGAAGATTTGATTGTTCATAGACTACATTGAGCAATAAAAACAGTATGGGAGTGCAGTTTTCATCCTAGCTACCTTAACCAACCTATCATGTACAATTATTATGATGCAGTATTAGCAATGCAGTAAATGCAAGCCCTTTCTTTTTCTGATGTCGTGTAATGGAATTTTTTTTGGTTATTTGAATTTTACTTTGGTGAAGCATTGGTGAGGGATGAAAGGTCATTCATTTGGGTCTAACTTTGCCTTTGACAAGAACAAAAAGGTATTCTGTTATCAAAGATTGTTGGGGAGAGTAAAAGTGCAATGATTCTTCATTCTACTCGACGACAAGAAGCAATAAAGAGTCCTCATGGATAAACTGACGTATATAGTTGTTCTTCATTTCAACTTGCTTGATAACTAATCCTTTATGCTGTTTAGGTTGATTAGTATTTCTTTCATACTATTAAAATGGTAAATAAATGTGATACATAATTTATTTATTATAATAATTTATTTATTATGAGCTTTTAACCTGTTCTTCAAAATTGAAGAATAAGTCAGGCGGTTGGATATAGGGCTTATGTTTTTTCGTTATTTGAATTTTTTATAGTTTTACCTTTTGCATTTTGAAAGATTATTAATCCCTTGCTACTAAAAGGAAGTTTATTGTTAATCATCTCATGAAGTCATAATTTGTGTAAATATCTATGGCGAGTCTACTGACTTTTGGATGTTGTCTATTGATTTGCAGAGATACAGGCTGCAGGAAGTACATTTGGGAACTTTTTCCGTGTAACTACATATGGGGAATCTCATGGTGGTGGAGTTGGTTGTGTGATTGATGGCTGTCCACCAAGGCTTCCTCTCTTAGAAGAAGATATGCAGAAAGATCTTGATAGAAGGTATGAGAATTTTAGTTCCACTTCTTCTGTTCAGAAGGAATTTATGAACTGAAGAAAGATATCTAGGGGACATGCTATACACATAATAGGAGAGACTGAAAATTATCTCTTCCAATTTCCTTTACAAAACTGAATAGAGGAAGCAAGGGAGAGGAAAGGAATTTCCTTTACAAAACTGAATAGAGGAAGCAAGGGAGAGGAAGGGAACTGCGATGGAAGTTTGTGAATAGCTATTTTAGAATTCATACGAATGCTGACCAATTAACTATGAACTTGGTATATTGGTGACTAGGTTTTAAAATGCTGTGATATTTCAATCTTGCAATGTGTCTCCCACAGATTAGGATTTATCTTCCTGCCTTTGTTTTTCCCTAGATTTTTATTTTTGGTTGATATTTCAGGAGACCTGGTCAGAGTCGGATTACCACACCCAGGAAAGAGACTGATACTTGCCGTATATACTCAGGCATTGCTGATGGTTAGATCCTTTCCATTTTCTGTATATCTATAATTGCACTGTTATGATTTGCTGCCACTTCAAGTTTGTTGTATACTTATTGGTTTTATTTTATATCTAGGTAAAACTACCGGAACAACCATTATGGTGAAAGTACCAAATACTGATCAGAGAGGAAATGTAAGTGTGTAGTGCTCAAATCTAAATAAACCATGAGAGAGAAACAGTCATCATTATTGGTCATAATTGCATCACTTGTGACTGCTTGCATAGTATGAATGCATTCGAGTTACTCATGATGCAATACGTAAAGCTCGTGTGCATTTGTGCCTTGATGATTGCTTGTGGATACAATAACAAGTTTTGCATCATGGTAGAATTGTTTACTAATATGTTTTCTCTAATTAATTAAATAATCTGTGTGTGGTTTTGCTCCTATATTTGTTTTGTATGTGCTAATTTTATTAGGAGGGCCCCAAAATAAGTTTTCATCCATGCAAATATATAAGGCCTACTTTTTAACAACAAAATCTTTGATACCCTCTTGGTATTGTGTGTATGAGTAGCACAGAAATGCAATGAGCCCTTAGAATCCATCAGGAGCAGGTAGCAGTAACTTTTGAAGATTCCTAACATTGAGGTAGTTGACAATTTCTAGTTTCTTCATTCTCATTTGTCTTTCTGGAACTCAAAAATATTAGTGGGAAGTGGAGGATTAATCCTCTATCCACTAGTCGTAGCTAGGTCAGTAGTTGCTCTGACATTGAAGGGTGTCTATTCCTTGCCTCTATGACACACTTTGGTGTAGTAGGTGGGTGAGACTAGTTTGTTGACCTCATATGTAGGCCTCGTTCCAATTCAAAGCTCATTGAGAGTTCACTGCAGGTTGAAGCTGTAGCAGGGGGCATCCCCCCTAACCTACCTGTGAAACAGATCAAGGATTGATTAATGTGACAGATATGTTACGCATATGTGGGTAGAGTTGTTAGATATTGATTTGTATTTGCTTTTCCTGCTTATCATGTCTCAGGGGTCTTTGTCCCAAGCAATAAAACTACGGCTGTGGTGTAATTTTTTTCCCACAACATATTTGGGAAAATATTAGTAAATATCGGTAATTTATCGGAAGTACATCGATATTTCGCCGATATAGTGGTGTTACGCATATGATTTTCTTAAACTTCTTTTGTTTCGGCTATTTTGCGTATTGGTAGACCTAAAAGCCGATATTGCATTTCAAAATTGATATTTTACTCCATGCTTTGTCCTTAATTTAGACGTAGATATGATGACATAATATAAACTAAATGCTAGATTTCTAAACTCATCTTTTGTATTCTAATAGATATTATAAGGTTGGGGCTCCTAAAATCATAATGGATTTGAGAATGAAATGCATTTTTGATATCTTATCCATGGAGTCGCTCTCTCTCTCTCTCTCAAATTTTTATATCAATTACCATATTTTATTTTACATTGAACTGTTTAGCAGACTAGAGATTTAAGGTTGATCGAATTAAAGAAACATATTAAATTTAGATCTTAGGGCTGCTTGTGTCCGATTGCAAACTTGTAATATCCCCTAAAAGTAGTGGTGGATAGTAGAGGCTTAAAAAAATTGATAAGACTACCTATATGATGATGGTATACCTTCTTTTTGGAAAACTTATCCTAAAAAACTTTATAAACATGCTTAACTTGGGGTAATTTAAGGATGGATGACTTCTTGGTAAGTTTTTCAGAATGCGTGTGTTTTGATAAAAAAAAAACGTGCTTAAAAAGACTAGTATTGATCTGTGAGGTTAGTCATCAATCTTAAAAACACTCCAAGTAACTACCCGCAGTCAGTGTGTCGGGGTGTTACAAAAATTGTGTGTGGGGGATGTTTTATACCTTTTCCTTTCTCTTGACATGTCTAACTCGAGTGCCTGCTGCAAATTGCAGAGTCCAGTTAACATAGTGTGATAGATGAAAGTTGCTTAGTAATGAAGGTGGGAAATGTTAGATCCCAGCTGCTAGAAGTTTCGCAAAGTATTGGACACAACTTGAGGGCTCTTTTGGTTGCTGTTCAGTTCTGGATAGATTGAGACTGCATTTGTTGTTGAGGGATATTAATACAGAGGAGGTCAAGAACAAAACACGTCTCTTCAGAGGAGGGCATAAAATGTGGAACAGTTAAACAACGTCCAGTTTTTGATGGGTTTTCTAATGGACCATTCTTGTGTGAAAAGGCATGCGAGTCAGTGTGCAAAAACACCTCTCCTAAATATCCATTGATTGTTGTTAATACCCCTTGGGCATTTGATGAATCCAAAGTTCATGATTGATCAGTTGGGGGCTTCCAGAATTCATATGATTAAATACTCTATAAATTTCTCTGCTATACGCTAACATTTTCAATGCTTCCATGGATTAGCATAATATTATTAGGATGAACAATATACTGGATCCTCTATCCTGTTCCCGTTGTGTTCTTCAGTTGCGGTCCCGCTTTTGCTGCTGTTAGTGTTAGTGGTAGTTTCTTCTTTCTTATGTCCTCTGTCTAGTGTTGTTGATGAAAGACCTCATGGTTGTGTTTCTTTTGGCCAGGATTACAGCGAAATGTCCATGGCTTATAGACCTTCTCATGCAGATGCAACTTACGATTTCAAATATGGTGTCAGATCAGTGCAGGTATTTGTCACTCTAGAACTGTATATTTGAAAAATTATGGAATGAATTCTACAGAGTTACCAGATTTACCTTTTTTGATGTGGATGAAATATTTAGGGTGGTGGAAGATCGTCTGCCAGGGAAACAATCGGCCGAGTTGCAGCTGGTGCTATCGCTAAGAAAATTTTGAGAGAATTTTCAGGGACTGAGGTGTGTCTTGTTTATGCTTTAAATGTTTAAACATGAGACCAAATACATCTGTAGAACTTTCCTAGATCCTATGTTGTCATTGCTTTGTGTGCATGGTGCATATTTTTGGACCTGTGTTATAATTCATTGAATATAGTAGCCTGACCTGTGGATTCAATCCTGTACCATGGATTGAAGGTTAGGGTTAGAAGTCTTTGCTTTCTGCTTTCAGTAACCATCTTAAGACCTTGCAATTGTGTTTTATGTGTCATTAGAGTTATCTCTATTGCATGGTTGTTGAGATCATGAGTCTTTCCACATTGGCGGGTATAAGGCTGGAAATCTGATTTCTGTTTTATCTGATGCTCTCAGATTTTCGCATATGTTTCCCAAGTTCATAATGTTTTGCTTCCTGAGGATGTGGTCAATCATGATACTCTAACTCTTGAGCAGGTATTTTATTGTCAAGCTTCTAATTCCTTGGCCTATTTTTGAGCTTTAGTTTTTATTTGATAATTGTAAAATAAAATCCATCTTTAGCTCTTGAATATATGGGTATATGCATTATTTACATTTTACAATATATATTGTATACATGGATTTGTAGTAAAAAAGAACATGATAGTTTACATGGTTCTGTTCAATGTGTTCGGTTAGTCAAATGCTCTAGGCTTGAGACTTGTCAATTAAACAAGCTAAGGTCAAGTAGGGGCAGATTCAACTCATTTATTCACAAGCCGACTCATTCATATGCTCGTATAGAAGTTAGTTTAGGTACTCGTTAAATGCTCATGTGTAAGTCTTATGTTATCTATATTATCTATAAATTGTGTTTATGTTTTCATCTACGACCATTATTTTCAACTAACTGATATGTTATGTATAAATGAATCGAGTATAATCGAGCTAAGAAGATTAATCTTCCTATTATAATTTTAGGATTAGAAAATATATGCATTATTGAGTTGAGCCGATAATGGAACTCATAAAAACAAATCAAAACATCTCCATTCAACTTGTTTATTATTGAAGTGGGCTTGTTCAAGCTTAAACTTTAATCAACTTAGCTCAACTAGTTCATTAAGTAACTTGAGCTTGAACAAGGGACTGTTTGACTTGACTCAGTTTTTTTACAGCCCTACGTATACTTTAATAGTTTCGATTGTTATGGGCTGTATGGGACTGTTTAGTTTTTAATTCCTCTTGATCATGACCATTAAAACCTAAATGTAAAGAATGGAGACCTTCCATGGTACAGAACTGGGATTTCAAAAACTAGAGTTGCCATTATATTCTTCAGTAGGTTGGCTTATTCCTTACATATTGATTGATTCCCTGTCACTTTCTTTGTTAACTTTCTGAGGCTGCAAACAGCTTGTACATCCAAATCAAAGTTCTATGAACTCTGAACCTGAAGAATTTTTTTCTACCTAACTTCATTTTATGATGAGACATAAAATGACATTTTCTAGATTATAGAGTTTGGCCTCCCTGACCACTTTCAACTTGAGAAAGAACTGAACTACTATGATTGGGCCTTTCCACTAAGGTGAATTTGTTTCTCACCGATTATAATGAGGCTTTGTCAATAAGCATATAAGCTGCTTTAATTTGTTATGGAAGTGAGACCAGCTGACAGCAAAGGCATGTTGGGTTGTTGAGATGGCCCTTCCAAAATCCTTTTCCTTGCTGTTTGTGAGACCTATACTAGTATGTGTTTTATTGTATTCTTTTTCCAAGTAATTTAACACCATCCTAATGAGCTTAAGCATAGTGATTTTGCAGTTGTTACTGATTAAATATGCTCCCATGCCTTCCTGAAATGATTCTTCATTGGTTTTTGAATGTTAAAGCTCACCCTAAATGCTCTCATAAATAACAAATCTTACATTAGGCATTGAAGTTTTTTGCTTATAACTGGTGCTGAAATTCTAAGTGAAAGGATTCTGTTATGGAGCTTGATCAGGCTCAATTTCAGCCCTAGTTTGTTAGACTTGAGCCCATTAATAAATAGCAGACGTTATTTTTCTTAGTGGGCTTTAGTTAATTAGCTTACTTATAAAGTTTTATTAATAAAAGGTCTGTTAAACCCTAGCTTGCTCCCACTCCCAAGTTGTAATCAACTGTAGATAAGAGGCTCTAGCCTCGGGAATGGACAAGTTTGCAAATTGCTAATTCTCCGACTTCCCTTTTACTCTCTCCTCTCTCTTCTCTCTGGCTCTCCCACAAATTCATAATGAATCAATTTCCCCCAATCCTGTCCTTTAAATGTATCTAATTCCATTGGAACTACTCTTGAATTTTCTCATGACCTTGTTGTGGCTAGATCCCAGGGCAAGGATCCGAAGAGATTCACTGGCTAGGCTTTGCTGCATTTTATCTACCATGGCCTTCTCAGTAACTGCCTTTTCTGTTTTTGGTTTTTTTCAGATAGAGAGTAACATTGTTAGATGTCCGGATCCAGAATATGCGGAAAAAATGATTGCTGCAATTGATGCTGTGCGAGTCAGAGGCGATTCTGTTGGTGGTGTAGTCACGTGTATTGTTAGAAACTGTCCACGTGTAGGAATCTTCTGCACATTTTTTAGAAATGTCTTGCTTCTTACCTGAACGTGGAAAAAATAATAGCTTGCCCCAAATCCTAAATTTATGTTTTTTGGGTTACATTACTTATCTATAGCTTTGTTGATATTAGGGGCTTGGTTCGCCTGTCTTTGACAAGCTAGAAGCTGAGTTGGCTAAAGCTGCTCTCTCATTACCTGCAACCAAAGGTTTTGAGTTCGGTAGCGGCTTTGCAGGTAAAAAGCTTGTAATTAATGAATTGTCTAAATGTTCAATTGTGTTAAGAGTTTCTATGGACCATCTTGTACTCCTGAGCTCAAGTGAATATCTAACTTCAGGGACATTTTTGACTGGGAGCGAACACAATGATGAGTTCTATACAGATCAAACCGGTAGAATAAGAACAAGAACAAACCGTTCTGGTGGGATACAGGTCAGGTTCTTAACCATCATTTGGTTGTGTTGGCATTCGATATCTCTTCTGTTCTATCTGTCGCTATGTTTTCTTCAGGAAGCATCAAAATAATTTCTTCATTACATACTTAATAATATATTATCAGTAGTTTTCCCATGGGAACTCCGCCATCAACTTTCTGTTACTCTTAATTAGGTATATTGTGTTAGAACTCACACAAGATGCATGTAAAATTGTCTTCCTTTATTATTACAGATTTAGATCGTTATACAGAATTGGAATGGAGGGATTATTATTTTTCCTATGCTGCTTTCTGACATACCTCGTGTTCACAAGCAGGGAGGGATATCCAATGGAGAAATCATTAACATGAGAATAGCTTTCAAGCCAACATCTACCATTGGAGTAAGTCATTGCCTAATACATATTGCTTCCAGCCATTTAGCTTTCTTAATTTTTTTTTTTCTATTTAGCTGCAGGTTTGCGTGTGTGTGTTTTGGGGGAGGGGGAGGGGTGGATGGATGTTAGGGTATATGCAAAGTTCAAAGCTCCTACTGGGTGTCCGTAAACCTGTGCACTTGAAATTTTTAGATAAGCATGTGGGGTTTAAGAAATGGAAACTGGGCCTGACACACTTGCGTTTCTCTGACAGAGGAAACAAAATACTGTAACCAGAGAAAAACAGGAGACCGAGCTTATTGCTCGGGGACGCCATGATCCTTGTGTTGTCCCGCGAGGTATGCTTCATTACAGCCTTCTCCTCTTCATGCAAATTTGCGCAACTTTTAGTTGGAGCATACTACATCATGTAAATTGGTGAGGCCTTATTGCGACCAACATCTCCATAAATTGGCTCCTTTATTTCAATGAGCTTCTTCAATATGTAGCCAACAGCAAAGACTCGGTTGTGGTCTAGTTTGCAGCTAAAACATCATATGCTGTGGTAGTTTCTTGTCAGATTACTAACCCCTTGATGAACTTTTAAATCTGCTCAACTTTCCCCTCGTTTAACAAATGACGTGAAGAAAAGAAACTTAGTTACATGGGAAGTCCTCCTGATAAGATATTTTTTTAATGTAATGATGCAGCTGTACCAATGGTAGAAGCCATGGTTGCTCTGGTGCTTGTCGATCAATTGATGGCACATTTCGCACAATGTGAGATGTTTCCTATCAATCCAGATTTCCAAGAACCGTCACTGAAGCATGAGCATGCTGGGGCTTCCGTATGAACGATACTTGTTAAAGCTGTGCGAGAATAGAAGCGTACCGTGCTTTCTTAAGTCCTTTTATTTCGATTTTGTTAATGTATAAAGTCCTGTTTCATTTGTGGCGTTGTCATTGATGTTAGGGATATTATGTTTCCCCCTTGGTTTTGCTTCATTTACGTAAATTTCCCCCTTTCCGAAATATACATGAAATTTACGACAAATGATGAGAATGTAATTGTTATTATTTAGACCCTCAATAATTGGAGGTGTAAAATTTTTGGACCAGATATATGAACCGCATCAGGCTCCTTGATAATCTATTATACTAGAACTATATTCTAGTTTTTTTCATACATTCAACCTCCGCCCCCTTTTTTTGTTTACTTAGAGAAAATCCCATCAAAAAATGGTTTTCCCAGATTACATGCACTTTAGCTTGCTTTGGGAACCTCCACAGGGTACAAATATATCCTATCAGACCAAGCATTTATCTCATTTGCGTCAAGGTAAGAAATGCACTCCCAAACGGCACTATTACACATGAATCCACTCCCAAATGAAATCTGCCATATTCTATCTCGTTTCTTCACCCTGCCTTTTGCTTCCAAGTAACACAGCTCATACCATACAGATGACGACGACGTATTCCCAAACCTATATAAAGTCATCCTCGAAGCCTCTGCATCTTCCTTCCTCAACCTGAGGTTCTCTTCCACTGCATCGATCACCGCCCTACCACCAGCATGTATACAGAAATGCTCAAACGACTTATTAAAGTTCGGCACGTAAACCTTACCGTTCCTAAACCTCGGCCAAAATTTTCTGATCACGATGGACGCAGCGTATAAAACCTGTTCTGTGTATGGCAAAACTAAGGGTCCTAATTCTGAAATGTTTGTCTTCAAAGCATTGCCTGCAGTGCGAAGGAGGGTTCTTGAGAGTGATACACCGACAAAGCCTTCATCGTCGACATCCTGGTAGACAGCATGGTATGCCTCATCATCAGCTCCCATATGGGTTCTAACAAGATGGTTGAGCTTATACTTCGCTACTCTTTTGTCTTGCTCTTTGCTTGAAAGCAAAAGTGCTGCGCCGCCCATTCTGAACAGTGCATTAGCTAATATCATACTCTTCTTTCTACCACGATATCCATTCGGGGTCATAGCTTCCATGCTGAGGACTACAGCTAAGGAGTTCTTATGTACTTTCAGAAGGTCTTTAGCTAAGCTCAATGCTACGATCCCTGCACTGCATCCCATACCACTAAGGCTGACGCTTTTGATATTGCTTCTAAACCCGAATTTGTTTATAATCATGGCCGAAATCGAAGGAATCGGGCAAAACAAACTACAATTTGTGACAAGTATGTCGATACTTTTCGGGTTTACCTTATGCTTCGACAGAAGATCCTTTAAAATGGGGAACAGAACCATCTCAATTTCATCTCTTGTGCTCTTGAGAGACTCATCAGGTGGGATTTCATGAGTGGCAAGGGGCACACATGCTTCACCTCCAATCCCAGATCTGTCGTTCACTCTTACTTGGAAGTCGATGCTTTCTCTGTCAGCTCCACAATATTCAAAATGTTCGTTGAAGTTACAAGGAGGAACGCGCAAGTAATCAGGTGGGCGGTAACAGCAAAAATCAACGAGGTAAATAGGTCGTGATCTCATGTTATAGTGCAGGATCATTGCAAGTGTTATAGCCATTGCAGCAAAGAGATGGACGTACTTAAGATATGATAGGTCTTTGTCGGCGACGAATGAATATTGTGTCAAGAGGTCACGGAGTATCATTTTGATTGGCAGTGCTATTTGGGTCTTAATTTTGTATGTGGATCAGAATAATTAATTATGTCATGGATTTATGGGATTGTGAAAGGACCGAGGAGAGACGTTTTAGGATGAAAACTGCATGTATGTCAACCGGGCATTGAAATGTAATCATACTGTTGTTGCTGAGTGTAGTTGAAACGGACAAGGAAACTAGAAAGAAGTTTTCTCAAGTATCCCTTTTCCCTCCCTCATGAACTTCAGATGACAAGTCAATCAAAGAATCAAGATTTTATCGACTTATGGCCACCAACTTTTATTATCAATTTATATGTTAGCAACCATATATATGATGTCTCGCATTGGACAAAGAGAGTAAGACGAAAGTATAAGTCTTACCAATTATTCCACTCTTATTACCGATTAGTTTTAGGATAGAATTCACTTGCACTTGTATATGGCTGACCCAAACTCTGCGGATATTTCAGATGGTGGGTTAGTTATTGGGTTGTATTATCGCATCTAAGGAGAATGATTAGTTACGTTGCAAGCATCCTATTGATCGATTATAAAATCTTGTTTGGTGGTTAATGTTATATGGTGGAACTTAAACTAATGTTTATTTTCACTCGGTTTGTTTAAAATTACTCTATTTAGATTTAATTGGGTCAATTTTTATATTAGTATATATAAGTTGAGGTAGAATTATGAAATCTTGTTTGGTGGGTAATGTTATATGGAGGAACCTAAACTAATGTTTGTTCTGACTCGTTTCATTTAAGATTTAATTGGGCCAATTTTTATATTAGTCTAAAAGTTGAGACGATGAATCCACAAGTTACTAGTCATCATTTGTTTATTCCAACATAGAAGAGCAAAATAAAATTGCTAGACCCACCTTAACCACATACAAAATTGTCTCCCTTATTCTTGAGTTCTTCTGTTTTTTTTTAAATAAATAATTATTCATATCTTTTTCTTGTATAATTTAAGATTTCAACAATTGGTACCCAAGACTGTTGAAAGAATCACTAGATACAACAATAGAATAGAGAAACATAAAGATTGAGAAGTCTGATGGTTCCAATTTTACTTTATAAAAAGCATAGAAGAAAGATTATTTGTATTAAAAAAAATCTCATGTTTCACTATAGGAAGATTAGCCAAAATTCTTTTAGAAGGCAAAGTGTGGTGCTTTAGTTAAGAAAGCTTTTCGGCAATCCTATTAACCTTGAATCAAAATGTTGCATTCACCATCATGAAGGAACAACAATGCTAGGTGTGATGAAGGCCCTTAATAAAATATGTGTAATTCTAGCTAGTTAATAAGGTATTTTTAATAAAGATGTCTCAATGTGTGGCTGTTATATTTCACAATAATGAAGTTAATGTGGAAACAAATCAATTGAGCTCCCTAAAGACATCTTTTGATGAAGAAGAAAATGCATTGATCATACTATCATCCATGACAAATATTTGGAATCCAATGGTTGCATCAATCAACAATTCCCATGGTCAAACAAAGTTAATTATTGATGAGGTCCGATACTGAATTCTTAGCAAGAGTGTTCACAAGAATGAATTAGAAGGACATTACACAAGGAGCCACCAGAAGTAGAAGCAGAGAAAGAAATAGTAAAAGAGGCTCAAATAATTGTGACAGATCTAAATCAAGAGGTAAGTCCAAAGTTATGGTGAAGCAACTTGTAGGAATTTTGGTGAAAATGGACATGTCGAGAAGGATTGTAAGAAATCCAAGAAGAATAAGAGGCATGGACAAGGTGACGAGGGTAACTATAATTTTATTAATTTAGTATAGGATACCAAGTGTTTAGTCTACAATGTGGAGAGCCCATTAGTTCATGAATTTTAAATATTGGGGCTTTGCTTCATTCCACATGAAGTAGGGATCTACATTTGGGAAGTTTTATCTTTCTGATAATAAATGCTTATATATTGTTGGAAAGAAAAATTTGTTGATGAGGACACCCAATTGTAGCAAGTGGGGGCTCAATGAGTTAAGTCCATCTCTAAATTGAAAACCTAATATCAATTAATTACTCAACTTAAATTTGCTTTAAAATTTATATAAAAAATAGAACTGAAAAACAATCAATGCTAAATTGTAATATAGAAATATTTATACAAAAATGATATTTATATAACCAAATATAAATATTTACAAATATAAATAAATTATACTACTATAAATAAATATTTATATAAAATACTATGTACTTATGTAAATATAGTTGTACACAAATAAATATCATTTGTATATAAATCATATTTATAATCACAAGAATGATAGAACGGAAGGACATTTCAAACTATGAGCAAATCATGCAACATTTTTTACAACCATCTAACTAATGTAAGTATGTAATTGACATAAAAAAAATACGAATACTTTGAGAGAAATAAAAGCAAAACCTCATTATTACAAATGATTCATTCTGAATATATACTCAAATGAAATCTCACTTGATGGTAACACACACACACTCTTACATACAGAAGATAGGTGTAACTTGCTGACAGATGTCCACATTTAAAAAAATTAAAATATCTCTCATTAGGATTATCAGAAGAAAAAAAAAATATACCCTAATATTTTTGAGATTTTTCTTTATAAATTAATACCTATATTGATATACTTTTAATTTAAAAAATAATTTATATACATCTTTCACCATTATTGTATCAATATTTCACCACCCCAATATTACTGAATATTTCACCACAACTAGAAAAATACAATTCATCATACATTTAAGTATCTTTTATCACTATTAAAATAATATTTCACCATCTCTAAGCTAATTTTTAGCCAGAGAGTTGACCATTCACTATTATTCTACTTAAAAATGATATTTCACTACTAATATATTAACATTTTACCACTACTTTACTGATTTTTCACCACTAATGTAATAAATTTCTACCAGCAAATTGATATTTCACCACTATTACTATTCTACTTAAAATTTGATCATTCACCACTAATATATTGATCTTTCACTATTGATGCACTAATCTTTCACCATTAATCTACTAATTTTTTATTAGCAAATTTACATTTTACTATTATTCTACTTAAAACTAATCTTTTACTACTAATGTACTAATCTTTCATCAATAATGTACTATTTTTTTTACCATTAATATACTAATATTTTACCATTAATATAGTAGTTTCTTATGAGCAAATTGATCTTTGATCATTAATGTACCAGTCTTTCACCATTACTCTAATTAAAACTAATATTTTACCACTAATATACTGATTTTACTCAAATTTTTATTTTATTAAAAATATATTAATATGGATCACTATTTATAAAATAAAATTTTAGAAATATGATTGTATATTTTTTAATAAAATAAAATAAATTAAAAGATTTATTTAAAAAAAAGCTTCTATAGCACTTGGTGTACTGTGCTAGACCATGCAACATATTGCATAGTATAAATTGTCATATATATATATATGGTTTACATTTTTTAAATAGTAATTTAACTTTTCTAATTATAAAAAAATTATTTTTCAAAATTATAAACCACACAATAAGTTTTTAAACCATAACATAAACCAAACCAAACCATAAAAGTATAGTCTAGTTTGGTTTGATTCATGGTTTGAGCAATATTATGTTTGACTCTATCTACAACTAGGTATCAGATTGTGATAGCAGTGGTTGAAAACCCATTTGATTCGATGTTAAATTTATACTTGCATACTAAATACATAAAACATAGATCAATAGTCAATAAACCTCCATATTAATGCAACATTTGATTTATCACGATCATCAAAAAATAAAAAATTGCCCCTAAGGGTCTTATGGCACATCAACTCCAATTAAATAAACAAAGCAATTTTGACAAGGCAAAGGTGAATAGAAGTTGTATGTTGGTGATCAAAAAAACTTAAAATTAAATTATATATTAATTCTTGTATTAGTGATTTGCATAAAAAAATTGATGACATCATCTGCCAAAAAATAGTTGCATGATTTCCAACCCATTTTGCCATATTTCATAACAGGATATATGCAACTTTCTATAAATATATTTTGTCATTAGTTATAAAATGGTTCACAATTAAGGAAACAAATATGATTGCAAGTATATTATGGTGATTACTTTGTAGTGCCATAATAATTATGAAATATGTCAAAAATTATTGTAAGCATTGATTGAGGAAAATAAATGTTCAATCAATTTTACCTTATTACATGGATAAAAAAACAATTGAAGCACTTGAACATAAAAAGAAAAATGCTCTATTTGTATAAATAATGAAGTCATTCTATATTACATTTTTGTATAAAAAAATCATTTTTAGAAAAATCAAAGCCTACTTTTTAATTTTATCCGCACCTTTTTTTAATTATATATGTATTAAATGCTTTGTTATTTTTCAATGAAGGGTTTAAGTGTAATTTTAAAAATACTTTTATTACTTCCTTAAAAAATGTACAAATCTTTAGAATGATTTCCTTTTTGAAATGAAAAGAGTAATATGCAAGCCAAGTGAATGATTCAAGGTGCATTGGAAATTAAATTATGACTTATGTATGGAAAATAAAGATTTGGGATTTTGGGATTGTGAAACCAAAAATATACCCACATAATATGTTGAAAATTATGAACTCAAACATTGGAGCTTGGAAGCCTTTCTTTGTAAAGTAGATAAAAAGCTCTAAAAAAGTGAATCATAAGACACTGGAATATGATTAGTATGTTAAATTATATTGGGAATTTATTACAAATACCTTTTGCACAATCACATAACAACAATTGAGTTAGTTGGGGAATCTTTATAGCTTTTATTCATCAAAAAAAATTATTTATTATGACTCCAAGAATTTAAAATGCTCGATCAAAGTGAAGGTAGTTAGAGTATAAGAATAGACACAAATGGATCTAGTATGAAACTCCAACATAATTGCCTTTTTTATGATCGTGAGGTTTGTATGCTAAATTTTTCTCTTTTCATTTTATTTTTTCGGATATAAAATATTTGATTAAGCTTAACTGCCACTTAAGCTATGAGTATCCAATTATCTTAACCTTTTTCTTTTTTTTAAATGTTGATTTGGTAACATTTTTTTGTTTTATTCATGCATTATCACCTTATATAATAAATCAACAATTTTTGTTACATTTTCCTATTAAGAGGGATTTTCATGTTATTTTTCCAAAAGTGTTTTTGCTTACAATCAATGAGTACTAGTATTACAAAGTGATATACAAAATCAACAAGTTGAATTATGAAAGTGAAAATTAACTATATGAACACCAATTTAGCATGACAAATCAATGAAATTTCAAAAAAATGCAATAATTTAGAATAATGTTAATTTATTTAAAAAAATTAATATAGTTAAATATAAAATATTTACACTCTTAAAAATTTTAAATAGCTAAAAAATAACTAACAATTTTTTTTCAATATCCACTCAAGATTTTTAATAATTCAAGTTTTGTTTGAATTAATTTTTTTGTTGATAATTTCTATATTACATTGGAAAACATATCAAGATCCGATATAAAACTCAAAAAATGGAGACTATTATTCTTATTTTTTTCATTCGCTAAGGCTTTCCAGTTCACCAAACCAAGTAAAAGAATTGCAATGGGTTTGGGGCATAAGCATTACTATGTGTATGTTTGGGTATATATTTTGATCCCAAAAAATTAATTTTTAGCCTCAATTTTTCAAAATTTATAACTCCCCCAAACATACACTACACAAGTATATAATGATGAGTTTGCCACCATAGATGGAAAGGATTTTAGACCAATTAAATACATACCCCATTTGACATTGTACTTTGCGAAAATACACCTGAATATTTTTCTTGGCACTACATTTGATGAATGAAAATCATTTGCAGAAAATAAAGTAAGGCACCCATTCATAGAAAAGGTTAAATTCAAACATATTTGTTACCTTTATATTTTATTAAACTGCCATTAGTCATTTACTGGTATCTTCATTTTTTACAGTAGCCAAACATGTAACGTATTATCATTACTCTCATTACTAATCTTCAAGAACATATTGCATAGCCTTGTATTATTACTTCGTGGATAATTATGTAGCCTTGTACTATTAGTTCGTGGTAATTATGTTAGAATTAGTTATAATTTTGAAAGACCGATCCATATATTATTTATGTTTATAGTTTTTAGCATAAAAGTTATGCAAGTGTTTTGTTTCACTCTATATTAATATATATAATTTCAAAAGGATATAAAATCTTTTTAAAATGTAGGTTTTTGACATAGAAGAAAACAAAAGGATGGGTTTTTAATTATTGTTTCAGTCCTTCTTTTTTTTTTGGCAAGAGCTTATGTTTAAATCAATGAAATAAGTTCTTAAAGGGTCATTAGATATCTCATAAAAGCTTTTCAGGCCCTTATTATTGAGTCAAATTTTGTGGTTGAATTACAATCTATAAGCTTTGATAGGTTACAAATTCGGTTTATGGAATTAGAGCCAAAATTTAGTATGTCGAGGGGGTGACCTAAAATACAACAATGTTGATTAATGTTAAATTTATTTAGTGAAAATCAATGTAATAAATTTTCAAATATTTCAATAAAATGTATAAACTCTTTAAATTTTAAAATAGTTGGAAATTTTCTAAAAATAATAATGGTTTCAACATCCTTTAATGTTTTTAATAGTTCAATTTTTGTTAGAATTAATTTTTTATACTTTCTATAATGCATTGGATAACATATCGGGTGTTGATATAAAACTCAAAAAATGGAGACTATATGTAACACTCTCAATTTTCACAACAACATTTTTTTCTCATTTTAAGATAATGCGGAAGAAATAAAAAAATGGAGAAGGTGGTGTGCTATCGTAGACACTTCAAATTAAATCCTAAACACACAAAAAAATAGTAACCACTTACCTTATAATATTTTATGGGTTTTGATGTGTAATTATTCTCTACTGGGAATGAAAGTATTTTATTGTATCCCTAACTCAACAATATTGTCACCTTACTCAATATCTAGCGTACTGACTATCCTTTTTATGGGTGTTGTTCATTCCTACAAGCAGACGACCCCAATACTTTTGTGTAGGTCATTGAGGACCAACATGAATATTTGGTTACCTATGATTCAGGTGGAGTGATTATTATAGTACTAGGGGTTTCAACGATGAGTCATATTATCCAAATGATGGTTTACCTGGATACCTTTTTGAACTCTTAGATCCATGGTATCCCTTTTTTCTGTTTTTATCCTTGTACTTAGAGTAAACCTCCAAAATCGTATTTGTATTTATAAAGTTTCTCTTGTTTTATATTTATCATGGTTTATATTTTAATGGTTTTAGCCTTTTCATTGATGTGATGATGGTATGGTCAGCCATAATTATATTAATTATGATAGTAACACCCGGTATTTTCATTAAAAGATTTCGTTGTAAAATAAAAAATTTTAATAGTAAAATTTGAAGTATTACAACAAGCCCTAAAACATAAGCCCATTAACGACCTTTTAAATATATCTGTGTGTCCAAATATCTCATTCCCCCAAGCCCAACACAAGTAAGACAACTACTATTCATCCTCAAAAACTACACATGATCCTCTCTTCATGGATTGAGTACCTGACCGAACAAACAGATACATCAGTATGCTATGTATTGAGTAAGTTAAGTTACCTCCTTAATAGGAATCATAAGCATGCAATGCCTAAGGCAAAAAATAGAGATTATACTAAAACACAATATCATACTTATCATACTTACAAGATACAATTAGATATACATGCTTCATAATGGTTATAGAATGCCCCATTATTTCATGTCATCCTAGGACTTAGACAATTCATAACTTGCCATACTTATCAACACAATATCGATATCATGGATAGAAATATTTAATTTATAACACCCCCAAAATTTACTATTGAAAAATTTCATTTTATTTAAAACAAATAGCTGAAGCAAAATATAAAACGGTGAATTTCGGGGATATTACCGCCACACTTAGTACCAGACCAGTTCACTCATACCGTTCCAATACCAAGTACTAAGGCTAAATGAATGAGATACACTTTGCTAGATTTCCAAAACATGTTTAAATCAGAGTAGCGCAATACACTTTACAAAAATTAGAATCCACCAGTGGTGGTTACAAGAATAAACTACATTTAAACCATACATTAGAATAGGAAGCATGAAATTCTAAAGGCCGAATAATCCTTACTCTCATTCCCGTTGCCCACTTGAGTAGCACCTGAAATTGGACCTGCAAGGGACACTGCCCATTGAATAGGCAGGGGCCCCACGAATGGAACCCTTCAGTACTATGGTACTGAGTAACCCTTTAAAGTCACATTTAAAAGTAGGCCCGTAATGTCAAACATGATACAAAACTACATGCATATATAACAAGATATGTATATATAACATTCACATAATTAACAATCACATCAGATATCAATAGGTAGTTATGAACAATCGATACTTTCGGCCTTAAGCCATGTCATAGTGCAAAATCAATACATTTGGGCCTTAAGCCATTAGTCCATTATTATTCAATCAATCTCATATTTTATATCCATGTGAGTGCGAGAACCCCACTATTATAGCTGGTGGATCGGTCACTTATAGGGCAGAATGCACCTAACCATTATTATATGTCGGTGGATCGGTCTCCAGGGCAAAACACTCCTGGCCATTATTATTCGCCGGTGGACCGGTCTGGCCCTGACTCACATGGTATTCCACTATAAGTGATTAGTATTTTTCCATAACTTTATTCACATACATGACTAGTTTTATTGAGCTCGGGACCCCCACTATTATTGCCAGTGGATCTGAATATATATCAACATCATCTAAGGCAACACGCTCCTGGGCCACTATTATATCCGGTGGATCGGTACTCATAATCATCTGCCAGGGCAACACGCTCTTGGGCCACTATTATAACCGGTGGATCGGTAATCAATATCATAATCCAACTGGGCCCGGCTCATAATCTTTCACTTTCATTATTAGTATTTTTCCTTTCTTTAATCAGCACAACAAATGCATTTATTTGCCTCGAATGGGAGATCAAGAACCTAGCACACAAAGGTACACCGGTCGTACGGGTGCATACAAGCTACTCACTACCCTTCAACCAAGAATCCAAGGACGCAAAGGTACCCTAGTCGTACTGGTGTATAAAGCTACTCAGTACCCTACCGACAATGACACCTAATCCATAAGTATGCATACCCCCTAACTAGGTCCGTAAAGCTAGAAAGAGTAAGATATAGGGCCTGGCTAGGGCACAAAGGCACACCAGCAAATACTAGAATAATCGTGGACTAAACCACGTCTTTAGGGTAGCGACCCCTAAAGAGTCACATTCTCGATCTCGAGGTCTTTCACTTTAAGTATTAGTGCCTTAATTAAAGTGATCACGAAAAGCACAATAATCAGATAATTATTCACTTTCAATCGTTCTGATATCATTAGTCTTTTCTTATTCAGGCAGTTATCCAAGATAACACAGAGAAATCATTAAGGCCATCATAATCTCATCTAATTCCGAATTAGGTTTCGTTCTCGTGATACTTAATAATTATCAAATAATCTTACCTTGCTAATCAACGTTATTTGAGTCATATTATGAAATTTAACAATCACAACGACATGTCAGGTACAAATTACTCATTTACCCCTTACTTATATAATTGCTAAACCATCCCTTCCTTACTTGACAAATTACCATATTATCCTTTAGGTTGCATATTTATCAAATTACCCCTTGCTCGGTTTATGTTACTAAGTTATCTCCTACGCTTTTTAGATCACCATTCCCCTTCATAATTGTTAACCTTAACATATTTCCCTTTTTGGTTGGTTAGATTACCGAATTGCCCTTCTCCTTTGTTATAATTACTAAATTGCCCTTGTATTGGATAAATTACCAAATTACCCTCCTTCATTATCATGATTACCATTTTCCCCCTTTAGTTGGTTAAATAATTACCAATTTATCCTTTAGTCGGTTAAATTACCAAATTGCCCCTTTAGTTGGGTAAATTACCAAATTGCCCTTCTCCTTTATCATAATTACCATCTTACCCCTCTCAATTATTATAATTGCCATTTTACCCTTTTCAATTATTATAAATGTCATTTTACCCTTTTTAATTATTATAAATCCCAAATTACCATTCTTCATAATTACAATTATTAATTTACCCTTCTCCATAATTGTAATTACCAATTTACCCTTATCCATATTTATAATTATTAGTTTACCCTTCTCCATATTTATAATTATTAATTTACCCTTCTCCATGTTTAGAATTATTAATTTACCCTTCTCCATTCTTATAATTACTATATTGCCCTTCTCCATTATTAAAATTACCATAACACCCTTTTATTGGTTAATTTACCAAATTACCCTTTTCTATTATCATAATCATCCAATTATCCTTTTATAATCATAATTTAATTACCAATTTATCCTTCATCGTTATCATTATTACCAAGTTACCCCTTACTCCCAAGTTTGCCATAAATATCCTTTTAATTTACAAAATTACCCCTTCTACTCCTTACATCCAAATTACCATAATATCCTTTTATTTATAATATTACCACAATGCCCTTTTACTTATAAAATTACCATAACACCCCTTCTTACTTTTTAAATTACTATTTTACCCCTTTTACATCCAAAGTTACCATTTCTATCTTTTCTTACAAAATTACCATTTTGCCCTTCTTTTCCAAAATTACCATATTACCCTTTACTCCCAAAATTACCACTTTACCCCTTTATTTCACCACTTTTATTAAATTAACATTATCACATGAAATAATAATATTAATACTCCATTAACAATATCCAACTCCACCAACTATTATATTTTAACATAATACATATTAGCATCCACACATTTAGGCCATAATCTAGCACAAGGAATATTACAAAAATGTCCCTAAGGCTCACAATAATATTATTTATGCATAAATGGTCACAATAACATAAAATAACATAGATAAGTAATTAACAATTTCATTAATAATCAAATTCTTCCCTTAGACCACATTTCCACACATATCACATAAAAGAGCATACTTTCCTTTTTATTAAAGAATACAAGCAAATATATAATTTATATCAACAACCATATATCAACCATAATAACATATTAAAATTCCTAATGTGTAAATATACATTTATCATGCGTTTAAGTGGGGTTTAACGATTACCTTAGATCCCGTAAAATCGAATCTTACCGGTATCCCGATTAAAGATTCAAGCTTTGATTAGAAAAATCAATACCTAAAAATAATATCAATATTTATTAGAAATAAGAAAATCAAGATATAAGACTTTATAAATTTTTCTTAAGGAAATAATTAATTTAAATATTTTCATACCTTAAAGATTTTAATAAAAATGGCCAAATAATGCAGGAACTCATGCTGCATATGCAGCATGAGCTGCATGCAAAAATAAAAGGAAAAGGGCTCGAAGAGGGGGTGAAGGAAGGTAAAATAGCTATTTTTGGGTTGGGGTCTTTAGGCTAGAAAAGAAGATAGATGGGGGAGGTTTCAAGGAAAGGGAATGGTGCAGGAGTGAAGAGGGGGTGTAGGTGGATGTTGGGGATGGGTTGTTGGCGGCTAAGGGCGGCGGATGCGGCGGCGGCGGCGAGGTGGCAAAGTTGAATGCCGAGGTGGGTCGAGGTGGAGAGGCTGAGAAGGAAGGAAAAGAGGAGGGAAAAATGAAGGGGTTCGGGGACTTGTTTCGGCCAAACAATGGATAGGGATCATAGAGGAGGTTGTAGGGAGTTGAATGGTGGGTTGGGTGGCGGCAGAGGCGGCCGAGGCAACGTTACAGGTGGGCTAACAAGAAGGGTGAAAAACAGGGGAAAAAGAAGAGGGGAGGAAGAGGGCTGCGGGATGGCTCGGGAGGGATATTGGGGTGGTGCAAGGTGGTAGTAGAAGGGTGCAGGAGGCGGTGTAGGGGCTGGGTGCGGTGGTCGAAGCGGCAAAGGACGGCGGTGCACGAAACAAAGGGGAGAAGATGGAGGGAAGAGGATCGGGGGAGAAGGGCTCGACAATAATGGGGCAGGGAAAATGGCTGAAAGGGGAGAAGAAAAAGAAGAGGAAGGGTAGGGGGATAGGTGGCAATCGGTGGCAGTGTTTAGGGTGGCAAGGAGGTGGTAGGGTGGCAGGGAGAGGAAGGGGGAGAAGGGGAAGGGTAGCCATGTGGGATGGGTATGCATGGCCTGCAAACTTCCAAAATGATAAAAGAAAAGAGTTACAAAGGAGAGAGAGAGAGAGAGAGAGAGAGAGAAGGAGAGAGGCATGTGGTGGCAGAAGGTGGTAGCGGGGCGGTAGCCGGCGTCTCGGTGGTCGGGCATGGCGTTCGGGGTGGCAGGGTGATGAAGACTGGTCGGGCATGGAGATCGAAAAAGAAAGAAGGGAGAGGGAGGGAGATCGGACCGGACCGACGCAGGGAAAAGAAAAAAAAAAGTTGGGCCGGTCTAGGGTGAAGGGAAGAAAGGAAAAAAAGGAAGAGGGGGTCTGGGCTGTGCGTGGTTGGGGCAAGGGAAATGGGCCAACGGCCAAGGCGCAAGGAAGGGGAGGCAGCCTGGCAGCCCGAGCTAGGAAAAGAAAAAAAAAAGAAAAAGAAAGGAAGGATGAAAAGGAGAAAAGGAGAAGGAAAAGAAAAGGAAAGAGAGGGAAAAAGGGAAAATAGGAGGAAATAATTTAATTTAATTTATAAACTAATAAAATATAATATTTTTGATAAATTTTTAATTTAATAATTTAATTCAATATAAATTAATATATTGGTTCAAAAAGGCTAATTTTGGTAAAATATTAGTTTGAAAAATTATTTAAATAAAAATAATATGATAAAATAACAAAATATTTACTTTTAATTTATTAAATATTCCTATCCAAATTTACATACTCAAAAATCCATAAAATAATTAAACTAAATAACTTTAAAAGCCAATTTATTTTAAATAAAAGCTATTTATTAAATTATAGGTTTTATAAAATTTTAGGGGATTATATAATTAATCACAAGTTATTCCATTACTCACCAAGCTCTTCTACTATCAACTTATATGAATTACCCATTTGACCCATCTTCCATGTTACATGTTCCATTATATTAATCATTTGTGAGCTAATAAGAAAATCTGCACTGATTTGTTGTAGCTATCAAGGTCGATCCCACAAGGACTAGGGGTTCCTTACCATAATTTATGTTTTTAAATAGCTAAACTAATGAGTAAGGTAAAAGAGAATAAAATTGTTAGATTAAATAATAAAAATAAATAAATAGCTAATTAGGTGGAATTTAATATAATGAAAAGCCAAAATTAGGTTTTCACCACATCTTTTGTACTCAACA
Organism: Tamarix austromongolica; assembly: GCA_039764185.1. Classification (NCBI taxonomy): domain Eukaryota; kingdom Viridiplantae; phylum Streptophyta; class Magnoliopsida; order Caryophyllales; family Tamaricaceae; genus Tamarix; species Tamarix austromongolica. The sequence goes on along the minus strand of CM077814.1, from coordinate 49,242,116 downwards.
ATGAATTATTTCAACTTTCGATGTTGGTTTAAACTAAAAGGGTAAACTAGCCTAAACTAATCTAATGCCTCTTTTGAGGTCTAAATATCGTGCCTTATTAAGCTCAATTATCTACTTTTGTGGAATTCCCTTCTTAATTTCAAAAGGTTTGGTATTAATTTTGACCTTTAGTCATTCAATTAATTAAATATGATTGTTGATTTGGTGATCAAGAGAGTAAACAAAGTTGAATCACAAGAAATTAAGCAAAGTTTTAAACTTTCACCAATAACATATATAAATTCATCATCAATTACCAAAAAGTTGGGTTATTTTATAATCCTAGACAAAGAACCTACTCACACATGATTGGGAATAAAGAACACATCAAATAAATATGTAATTCAATCATTAGAAAAAATTGATTAAAGAGAAGAAATAAAGAACCAATCTTTTGATTAAAACATTCAAGGTAGAGAGTTGTAATCCAATATTGCATAAGAAATCATTCGTTTTTTTTTCATAACTTGAGTTCTAGATCAAGATACTATTTGGAAGCTAAGAGAAAGCTAAAAATAGATCCTATAAACCCTAAGATAAATTAAATATATATAGGTCTTAAAATATGAAAGAAGTTTTGTAAACCAAACCACATATATGGCACGTATTTCTTAATTCATGCTTATTTGGACAGTCTTCGTTATTCTAGTTGTAACGATTTTAACCAACCTCTGATCAGGGATGGTAATGAGGCCAATAAGAAAAATCATCCCCAAACCCGTCCTGATCCTCGTTTTGTACCTATCGGAGAATCGGTGACCCGATTCCAACAAGGATCAAATCTCCATATCTAACCCGATCTTCGAACTATTTTTCATCCCTGATTTATTCCCTAACCTTAAAACCCGACCCAATAACCCAAACCCGACCTCTTCTCCAATATCCGATATTATTTTTTTATAATATATTTTAATATCTATTCTATATAAAATCAAAAACATGCTTCAAACTTCAATGGTATAAACATTTCATTCGCTCGAGGGCAAGAACTCAAATAATGCATATACATCATAGAACACACCTATTACATGAACCACATTTATAGATATTTGATTTGATTGTTGGAGAACAACGAATATTAAAAATTTCACTTTTATTAACTATGTACCTCTCAATTTTGAAGATGTTCATGCAAATAACATGTCTTTTGTAATACACCTGTAGCATGCTACCCTATCGATACATAAGAAGCAACCATATCTAAATTTATTAGGAGAAGAAATGATAAGAAACAACATGCTTGCATTATCAAAAAAAAAATTAACATGCTCAAATGATTAAAAAAAAATGAGAGATACATAAATTATTTAAAAAATGAGTATACTAAATTATATAAGAAAATGATGTTCTAAAATTATGACAAAGAAAACTTTATTTTTTAAACCTGTAAATTATGAAAGGTTATCCCTTTCTAATTATCTCCACTTATGTTATTTATATATTTATTATTATTCATGCATGGTAGTAGTATGTTATTCCATATTTAGTACGTAACTTGGACATATATAACTAATAAAATAGTTAATGATCCTTAAACTTCCAAACAAAAAGTTGAGATCTTGATGTAACACCCTTGTAGTCCAAGAATAAATTTTTTTGTCAAATGGATTATGTAGAAGAAAAATAAATAAAATGGATGAAACTATCTCTTTTAACATGAAGAGAAGTATGACCATTAACCTAACTCATGTTTAACACAAGGTTAAAATGTACTAGAAGTTACAAAATTACAATATCAACCTTTGATATGCAAAATATTATAGAATAGAGTTGAAGCAATGTTTACAATCGAATGTGAGGAAATAAATGCAATGTAATTAGCTAAGGAAATAATAAATAGGATAGCCTAAGCTAACATCACTATCACAAATTAATAGCTTCGACACTTTTGAAGAACTTGCAAATCATCCTTCATTTCTTCCTCTAATGAGTAGAATCAACACTATAACACTTCCAAAATTTAAATTAGAAATTTTCATTTTGAAGACAATGCAAAAGCATAACATAACATAAACATAGGATGTCACCTTCAAATCAATCATAGGAGAGGTATGATCATCACCTAACACATGCTTGATATAGGACAAAACATAATGATGAATAAATGAATACATACACTAACAATAACAATAATAATAGTAAGGACAAGAATAATATAGAAGTGAGAGAGATTCACAAAATCTAATTACAGGACCAATGCCAATAGTTTAAATAATCAAAAAAAAAAGCATAACATCCAAACACAGTGAGAAATTTTTTTTGAGCCAATGAGCTAAACTCTTCATTAAAGATGAATATAAATCTCAATCCCTAAGCACTGGTCAACTACTAGCTCACATCATCATCCTTATCACATTCGAGCTGAGAATTATGGCCCTACATATCGTCATCTACTTACCATAACAGAAGTCGAATAATCACAGTGACCACACAAATATATTATTTCTATAGTAAAATATTGGAAAAATAAATGACCTAATACATGGTAAGTCTCATACTATTAATCCTCTATTTAGTAAGACAAACATAGAAATTATAACTTCTAAGCTCAGGATTGTCATATTAGAAATAATTCTCACAAAATAATTATGGAAGAGATAACAATATAGATCATTCATTAAAATTACATAGAATAAACCATATTATTAATCCTCCATTTAGTAACCACATACTTTTCAACTATTAAGGTGTTTAATCAACCACACTCAATTATGCACCATGAACAAAATTTATGGCATTGTAACACATAAAATATGATACAACACCCATCACACATGATTATAATACATTGAAGGGGATTTCTTAAGGGATATCACATCCACCACATCTTGAATGCATATGACGCAAGGAATAACACAAAATGGGATACCATACCTTCAACATGTTATCAAAATACATTGAGGGGGCTTTGGTCAGAGGATACTACACCCACCACAATTTGAAGGCATTTGTTGCAAAGGCTACAAAAAAGTTGGACACCACACCCTCCTAAGCTATGGACATATGAAGTGCTATAATGCTTGTATAGGGATGTTATACCTACCTTAGTTGGACACCAATTTCAAGTTGACCTATGATAGTATTAATCCTAAACCTTTTAAATAAGTGCATACCCCTACCAATCATAACCTTGTAGAGGAGAAAAATAGATATTGAGTGAAAAGATAAAAACAAAAAGGGTGACCTTCCATAAGAGTAAGAGAATAATTCTAGAACAAAAGATTGATTCCATTATTAATAATTAATAGGTGATATCACAAATCACAACTCAATTCCATTAATAACCAATTGGATGTTTCCATATGATAACACCAAACACAACTAAAGAATACAAGCAACCTAATTGGGTGATTGAAAGATAACAACATCTCAAACCAAGGCATCTAAGCGACATCAAAATATTAATCATTTTAATTTTTCCATTAGTTCCAATTAGGCATGGACAAGATCAAGTTTTAATGTCATAAACTAATGAACCAGTTTGAATAGAAGCCATAAGGAAGAATTAATAAATAATAAATATACATAGCAAAATTAGGCAGAACCACTTAATCAACTCATACAACCAGCCGATCAGCATGGTCGTACCAAACCCAAGGAAAAAATAAATCATAATAATTCTGGTCAATTAGTTTGTCCAAATGCATGACGATTCATAAGAACTAGTTGATGAGTTCTGCCAAAGCAATTGATGTGATCAGGTTGAGACCAAACCATTATAGATACAAAATGACCAGTCAATGGGTATATTAAACCTATGGATTGTTCAAGGAAACTAGTAAATGGGTTTATCAAATTGATTGACCATTAACACAAAACAGTCGATGTATTTAACAATCAATCAACTATCCACACAAACCACTTGATGAGTATAGCCAACTGATTGATTGATCTTGGCGAAATAATGCCCAAACACACATTTTACACTTAGCAAGATCATATGATTTCCAAAATTATCTTATCATGATCCTATATTGTAAATAACATGAGAAAATGCATTCCGCACTTAAAATCACATGGATTCATGACAGATAAATTAATACACATCATATTTATGCTAAATTCACCCAACTCATGATTGATATCAAAAATACTCAAAAAAATTCTCCAAACACCAAAGTAAATGACTCATAGTACATACACATCATGGAACTTACCTAATACATAAACCACATTTTTATCCATTTGGTTTGTTTGTTGGAGCAAAATGACTATTAAAAAAATGACAAATTTGTTAACTATGTATATCTCAATTTTGAAAATGTTAGAGCAAGAAACAACATCTTGGTTGCAATGACCCTACACCATGCTACCCTTGCGACACATAAGTTGCAATATAACTATACCCAAAATTTTTAGGAGAAGAGAGGATAGGAAAAAAAAACTGATCAAGGAAGGGAAATCAAGAGGAAAAGTTGTTTTCTCTGCAAAAATGAATGGGGAAGAAGGAAAATATAAGGCACAATACTTAGAGAATTCACCTCAAGGAAAAGAGAAAAAGGAAGAAGGTGTTAGAGAAAGTGTAAAATGAATCAAAAGAGATGTTCCCTGCCCCCTATGTTCAAAAATCAAAAGGAGGAGAGAGGGAGTGGGTTTACTTTGGTTGAATCTGGGGAACCAAAGAGTAGGATGGGGAATGATGAAAATAAGGGATATGGAGTGCAATCAAGTTGGTCCAAAAGTAAGGCAGGTTAGGGGAGGTGTATGAGGGGCTCTACACGCAACCATACCTGGCAAAGGAAAGAGAACATTGAGGGAGAGGAAGAGTAGGTGAGAAAATACCACAAAATACTTTTGGAGAATTAAAAAAATCATAGGATGATCTAAATAATGTAAAAATAATTCCAAATAAAAAATGGTTATCTGCACATAGAGACTATAATTAGAACTTTTCATAAACATTGGAAAGTGAATCAAAGGAAAAATAGAAAATTATCTAAAATCACATCATAACCTATCCATTGGTTTGGGCAACCAATTGATTGGTTATCCTAAAACTAAAATTATATTTTCTTGGATGTACCAATTGATTGGTTTAGGAAATTGATTGATCGGTAATTTAAAATTTGTATTTTTACCCAAATTTCAAGCCCTATTCAAAATCAAAACCATTTTTTTATATCAAAATATTTTTAAATATATTTTGAAGGATTTAAGGATTAGGTATTACAATCGTGATGTTAAAAGGTTATCAACACGATAAGGTACTTAATAAGACCTAAATTATATGTACATCTCAACATATGTCATATTAGAAAATTCTTATCCATCTCTTAGCCAGTATAATGATAATTGTCATGCTTTCTTGTGTAGACCTCATATAGCGCATAAGTATAGATTACCCATAAAATATAATCAAGCTTCAAGTTTCTCAATTGGAGTATCAAAGCTCTTAATGTCATTGCTAAAACGTCAATCACTTTAATACATTATTTCTAATATATTGCCTTAATCATATGTTTTGATATGAGTAATTACACTATGGCTTGTGGTCGAAAACAACTATAGTACCTCATTTGTAGAACTCCAATTTAGGAACCCTAATTATAAAATTACTAATAATATGTAATTAATAATGATAATTATTGTATGATATTCTATATTAAATGTATTTTATTATTATTGTTGTTGTGGTGGTGGTTGTTGTTGTTGTTGTTATTGCTATTGTTATTATGTGTATTATTATGATACATTAGATACAAATTTAACTATGTTAAAATTTGATTGAATTTGAGTGATTAGTTTTAACCTTAGTTCAAACTTAACATAGATATGTTTAGCCATGGAACCGTAGATCTACCAATTGGATGTTTTTACCCTGGTTTGGTTATCCCTAATATGATTTTCATCCTTTTTCCCATCCTCTTTCCCCCAACGTATTTTTCTCCTCACCCTTCCCCCCCCCCCTTTCAACCATACTTTGCCTCTGGCTGTTGTGTTCTACTCTTCCTTGCTAGCTCATCCCAATTGTTCTCATCCTTACCTATATAATCTCACTTTCATCCCTTATTTTTGAGTTTTGACCTATCAAAAACCAAAGCCTTTATTATGTGTAGTCATCCCTGCCCTCCCAAGCTCCCATTCGCAGCAATCCTCGTCTTTCTACATCATTGTTCACTATTTTTCGTTAACACCATTTATGTAGAATCCCTATAACCTCTCACTACTTCCCTCTTAGTTTATGCATGATTCACGTTGCACCCCATTGGCATGAAGAGAAACTCATGTTGCTTGTCTTTCATTACGTCCAACCTTTATATAGATTTCTCATTTGTTAAACCATAACCTTAGTTGAGTGAACTTTTATCATTACCTCCTCTTTATTGTGTGACTAATGAACGTTCCACCCCCTTAGTTGCATGACATGTTCACGCTACCCCTACTCATGTGAACCTTGCACGCTGCTCCTGCCCTGGCTGTTATGGACCTCATTTTTAAAATTTGAATAAAAATGTATTGTGTGATATTTAAGAATTTTTCTAAACAAAATTTGGCATTAGTATTGAGTTTATGATTTTTTTTTTGAAACTTCATGGAAATTTTCATGTACTAACATAATATTAATTTTTTGAACGTATAAGTTTATTTAAATAATAATAATAATAATAATAATAATAATAATGACGATGATGATGATGATGATAAATTTTGCTTAGAATTTTCTTTATTGGGAACCAAACACAATAAATATTTTCCACGAATTTTCTTTTCTACGAAACTTTCCTACCAACCAAACATGGAAAAAGCTTATCTCTTTCATTTTTCCTTTCTTTATCTATCTTTCCTTTCATTTTTTTTTCTTTTTTGCACACAAATTTTTACCAACCAAACTGAGCCTTAGAATCGTCATGACACTTTTCTTGGGCTAATGTAATATTTTAAATATTTTAAATTATTATTAGTATTATTAGTATTATTATTATTATTATATATATAATCATCTTTTCTTATAAATTTATTTTTAGAAAACTAAAAGTACTTTCTAAAAATTATATTTTCTAAAAAAAAAAATCAAACAACCAAATAAGAGAAAAAAAAAGTTGATTTCTTTTATTTTCTTTCCTTTATTTATCTTTTCTTTCCTTTTATACTAACCAAACACAGAGTAATTGATTTCAATTTTGATATTACTCATACCCAAATTTAAATAATCAATTACTATGCATATAATTACATAATAATATTATAAGTTTTTATCTTAATTTATTACCATTTTTAAATTCTTCATGTACATAATAATAATCTTAATTTTGATAGTCGTCATGTGCCATTTTGATATTCCTATATTTTTCTTGAATAGTAAATCAATATTTGTAAGGAAAAAAAATTGTTCATCTTATATTTTTGTAATTAACTTTTTTTTTAGTTATTACATTGATTTTATATATTTATATATCTTCCACATTCCTAATTATGGTTATCCTAATCAATAATTATAAGTGAAATGTAACTTTGGGAATTCTTTTGGATTTCTCATCTTGATATGCTAATTGATTTCAATTTTAAAATTTTTCATTCCAAAATTGAAATAGCCAAATAATATGTATATAATGTTAATTAGTAAACCAACCTTAAATAAATTCAAACCAGTAACTTTAAATACATTCAAACTATTAACCTTAAATAAATTAAAAATATTAACCTCAAATAAATTCAAACTATTAATCTTTTTAATTGCTATACAATAAATAATAATTTTTATATTAAATTATATATTACTATTACTGACATCATAAATATGGGTTAAAATTCTATTAATACTATGATGTGGTAGAGGTAAAATACGATCGGTCAAATTTTTAGCGTCTCCTCTCATTTCTCCCTCCCACTCCCAGGCAACATTCACCGTTTCTCTCTCTTTAGACCCCCCGGAATCATTACTGATGTGGACGGGTAATTTCTCCAAAACAATCTCTCTAAAATTTTAACTGTTTGAAATTTGAGAACTAGAAAATTCCCTCATCCTATATATATATATGCGCTCCCGTTCGCTTACATACACATTCATCAATCTCCAACTTTCATAGTTCGCACACCCATCTCCCTTCTTATAAATTCAATCCCAACTTTCGCAGAGTTCCAATCAATCAACCATGGCCAAGAAGAAAATGACCTGCCGCAGAGATAATGCTACTACTAAATATCAACCGACCACCAGAATTCGCAAGACGCATCAGAGAAGCTATCGAATTTGAAGTCGCTCAACGCTATGCTCCCGAAAGAGACCGTCGAGAGGCGCCAAGAAGTGAAATACCTTCTTGAATCAAAGAAAGCCATAGAAATAGAGTTATCTAGACTTTTCTCCGATATTGAGAGTATCAAGTCCCAGTTTACAAGGTTTATAAACGAAAACATGGGATTTTATCTTAAAAAGGATATGCTTTCTACTTTCATCGAGTCTCAGATTCGGGATATCGTGGAGGAGCTTGATGCATTGAAGGTGGAGATGAGTGAGATTGAGGCAGAGAAAGGAACGGTAATGGAAATGAATGAGGATCTGCTGCAGGAGAAAGTAGAGATCGAGAAGAAGTTGGACACAGAGAGAGAAATGATGGAGGTTGTTTGGGAGAGAAATAAGATGGATATGGCTAGAAGTGAGGGGGATTGGGAAATTGGGTCCCTAAAGAGAGCCATTAATAAGCTCGAAGGTGAGATAAAGAAGGAGAACGAAATAGGAGATCAACTTGCACGTGAGAGAGATGAGCTTAAACGGGACTTAGATGCTCGGATTGAGGAAACGGAAAGGCTCAAGGATAAGCTGACAGAAATGAAAATTAGAGAAACGAAGAGAGCAGGGGAGATAGAAGAGGCAGCTGGAGTGATCGAGCAGTTGAAAAATCAGATTGAAGAAAGGGATAGTGAGAAGACCTTGTTAAATAAGGAAAAATATCAGCAGCTTACCAGAATCAGGGTGCTTGAGAAGGAAGTTGGGGCTGTGAAGGCTGTAGGCAAGATAAAAAAGAACTTCTGGACATTGGTGGTGTCCTCAGCCGTAGTTTCCATAGGGATAGTGTCTTTTGTTTATGCTAATAGTAGTACTAAAAGATGTTAATTAGTTGTTTTTGTTCTAGCAAGCATTCTTCTATAATTTTTCTTTGGATATAACCTATATAATCTATTACAAATTTGATAGCCTCAATTTTACTGAATTAAGTCTATTTTCAATATAAATATGGGCTGTTAAAAAATGAATGTTGGCTGAATTATTTTCTCTGCACATCTTTAGTAAGTCGAGAACCTGCAGTTACATCAATCTATCAAGAACCTGCAATACTCTCAGCAGATTAATTCTATATTCGACACGATGGGATGGGATGGGATGGGAGGACTGAGTTGGCACGTGATTTGGTTTTTGGATCATCTCGTAAGCTAGCCACTAATATAACCATTTGGCGAGTATACCATGACGAGTTTGTTTTATATTTTCTTTTATTTATTTCGTGTTACCATAAGTTCTGGGCGTTTATATATTTTTTTATGATATTTTTAAATATTAACAAAATATTTCAGTAGCGGTCTTATTTTCTCTATTCAAACAATATAGAATATACATGGTTTCTTAACTCTAATCAAGAAATTAAATTCTTCCCTACGCATCTGTTTATATATTCTTTTAGAAATTAAGGCGATATCTCTATCGTGAAGGCCATGTATGGCCCAGTGAGACTATATATACACACGTCTAGCGTGGACTAAGGGCCTAGCAAATGGGGCCATGAGGGTGCTTCCATCGTCCAGCCATCCTTAGACAAGTCTACTTATAAAATATTTAACCACACTTTAAATTATAAATTGCTTAAAATTTTCTTGAATATATTCAAGATTGATTTACTTTAATTGTTGTTCATTTAAACTATTGAGTAAAAATAATTTACATCTAAAGAAGTTTTCAAATTTTATAATTAAACACATTATATTCTAAGCATCCCCACGAAAATAATCTTAGCCTTCCATTCTATATTAATGTCAGTTTTCAATCTAATAATTTGAACTAAAAATTTTGATTCAAAATTTTTACTTAATATATGACTGAACTAATCTAGTACAAAGATTTATATTTATATTTGAACTTGCTCACTAACATATGTAACATTCCGTAACTAATCTATTAACTTGTATGCTTGCTACTATATTACAGATTGTTAAAACAAATACTTATATGTGCAAATAGATAATAAAAAATGGTTAGATATTGGATAGTGAAAATAACAAATAAGCACTCATAAATTCTAAATTATTTAAAACTTTCTAGAATATATTCAACATTGATTATATATTAGTTAAATACACTTTATATTATAAATTATTTAAAACTTTCTTGAATATATACATTGTTGATTTAAATTAATTTTTGTTCAATTTAAACTATTGAGTGAAAATAATTTGCAACTATTGAAGTTTTCAAATCACATAATTAAACCCATCATATTCTAAGCATAGTATCAATTCCGCAAAAATAATCTTGGCCCGCCAATCTACATTGGTGTCATTTTTCAACCCAATAATTTGAACCAAAAAATTTTATTCAAAATGTTCACTTAATAGGCATAATGTATTGTGAAGATTATAACGATCAATTAGCCATGGAAGTTGAAGAAAGAGGGGGTGGGGAACTCCATAATTTTGCATTTATGACCAAATGAGTAATTGAGTATAAAATTTTCTACTATGTTATGGATTGTTGTACTGTATACTATTCCATTGATGCTCTTTTACACATTACACATGTACGTTTGTATGATACCATGTATATGTTCACATGTATTCAATATGCCGACCCCCAACCCTATCTTACGCTAACCCCACAACATAGCTGCATATCTCCATTCTTAGTCACTATTTTGTATTGACACGGTAATTTAAGCATTGTATTTTGTTTGGGTGGGTAGTTTTAGTATATGTTTTAATTTAAGAAAAAAATTACAACTTTTTAAGGGGAAAAAATTACAATTGTTTTTTGTCAATATGAAACTCACCTTTTCATCTACATGTCACTTTTATTCTACTCATTGAAGCAAAGACAGTTATTAAAGTAATAAGAAAATATAAGCTACCGTGTAACACCCCCAAAATTCACTACTGAAAATTTTTATTTTACAAAAAGATTAGCGCAAATAAAATAACACACTGTGAATTTCAGGGATATTACCGTCACACTTAGTACCAGACCGGTTCACTCATACTGTTCCAATACCAAGTGCTAAGGCTAAAAGATAAAATATCAATTGCTAGAAATTTAAACCATATTACAAGAATAAAATCCACCAATGGTGGTTATAAGAATGAAGATTACATTCAAACCAAGAGTTAGAAAAGGAAAGTAGTAAAACCCTATCAAATTTCGGACAATCCTTACACTCTTTCCTATTGCCCACTTCAATAGCACCTGAAAAGAACCTGCAAGGGACACTTATCATTGAATAGGTAGGGGGACCATGAATGGAACCCTTCAGTACTATAGTACTGAGTAACTATTTAAAAACACACTTAAAAGTAGGCCCACAATGCAACACGTGATACGAAGCTATATACATATATAACAAGATGTGTATACATAACATTCACATAATTAACATTCACATCCTTACCAAGTCCATCAAATATTAATGAGTCATAATGCAAAATCGATACTTTCGGACCTTAAGTCATGTCATAGCGCAAAATCAATACGTTCGGGCCTTAAGCCATTATTCAATCATCTCTCAGATTTTATATCCATATGAGTGCGGGAACCCCACTATTATAGTCGGTGGACCGATCATGCAGGACAAAACGTTCCTGGCCACTATTATTCGCCGGTGGATCGATCATGCAGGGCAAAATGCTCTTGGCCACTATTATTCGCCCGTGGATCGGTCTGGCCCCGACTCACATGGTGTTCCACTATAAATGATTAGTATTTTTCCATAATTTATTCACATCCATGTTTGGTTTTATTGAGCTCAGGACCCCACTATTATCGCTGGTAGATCAGAAAATATATCAACATCATCCAGGGCAACACGCTCCTGGGCCACTATTATATCCGGTGGACTGGTACTCATAATCATCTTTCAGGGCAACATGCTCCTAGGCCACTATTATATCTGGTGGACTGATACTCATAATCATCTGCTAGGGCAACACGCTCCTAGGCCACTATTATAACCGGTGGATCGGTACTCAATATCATAATTTAACTGGGCCCGGCTCATTAATCTTTCGCTTTCATGATTAGTGTTTTTCCCTTTTTAATTAGCACAATAATTTCATTTATTTGCCTCGGATGGAAGATCAAGAACCCGGGATACAAAGGTACACCGGTCGTGCTGGTGCATACAAGCTACTCAGTACCCTTCAACCATCAACCCAGGGACGCAAAGGTATCCTAGTCGTACTATTGCATAAAGTTACTCAGTACCCTACCGACAAGGACACCTAATCCATAAGTATGCATACCCTCTAAATAAGTCCGTAGAGCTAGATAGAGTAAGATATAGGACCTAGCTGGGGCACAAAGACACACCAGCAAATACTAGAATCATTGCGGGCTAAACCACGTCTATGGGGTAGCGACCCCTAATGAGCCACCATTCCTAATCTTGAGGTCTTTTACTTTAAGTATTAGTATCTTAATTAAGGTGATCACGAAAGCACAACAATTAGATGCTTATTTACTTTCGATCATTCTGATATCATTAGGCATTTCTTATACATACAGTTATCCAAGATAACACAGAAGGAATCAGTAAGGCCATCATAATCTCATCCAATTTTAATTTAGGGTTTGTTCTTGTAATACTTACTAATCGTCAAATACTCTTACCTTATTATTTAGTGTTACTTGAGTCTTATTACGAACCTCTAGTATCCCATCAACATGTTAGATATAAATTACTAGTTTACCCCTTACTTGTATAGTTATTAAGCCATCCCTTCCTTACTTGCCAATTTACCATATCACCATTCATGTTGCATAATTACCAAATTACCCCTTACTCGGTTTAGGTTACCAAGTTATCTCCTATGCTTTTTAGATCACCATTCACCCTTCATAATTGTTACACTTATCATATTTCCCCTTTGGTTGGTTAGATTACCAAATTGTCCTCCTCCTTTGTTATAATTACTAAATCGCCCTTAAGTTGGATAAATTATCAAATTATCCTTCTTCATTATCATGATTACCAATTTACCCCTTTAGTTGGTTAAATAATTACCAATTTGCCCTTTATTCAGTTAAATTACCAAATTACCCTTCTCTACTATCATAATTACTGAATTGCCCCTTTAGTGGGATAAATTACCAAATCACCCTTCTTCATTATCATAATTACCAATTTGCCCTTGAGTTGGTTAAATTACGAAATTATCCTTCTAAAACCTCATAATTGCCAAATTACCCTTATCCATTATTATAATTACCAAATTACCCTTATCTATTATCATAATTACCAAATTACCCTTCTTTTGGTGAAATTACCAAATTACCCTTCTTCATTGTCATAATTACCATTTTATCCTTCTCAATTATTATAATTACCATTTTATCCTTCTCAATTATTATAATTACCAATTTACCCTTCTCCATTATTATAAATATCATATTACCCTTCTCCATAATTACAATTGCCAATTTACCCTTCTCCATTATTACAAATACCAATTTACCCTTTTCCATTATTATAGATACCAATTTACTCTTTTCCATAATTATAATTATTAATTTACCCTTCTCCATAATTATAATTACCAACTTACCCTTCTCTATTATTATAATTGCCAATTTCCCTTCTATAATCATAATTTAATTACCAAATTATCCTTCGATGTTATTATAATTACCAAGTTATCCCTTACTCCCACATTTACCATAATATCCTTGTATTTATAAAATTATCATTCTACCCCTTACTTCCCCTTTGCTTCCAAAGTTACCTCAATACCCTCTTTCACTTATAAAATTACCACAATACCCCCTTTCACTTATAAAATTACCATAATACCCCTTTTACTTACAATTTACCATTTTGCCCCTTATTTCTAAAATTACTATATCACCCTTCTACTTATAAAATTACCATAATACCCTTTTACTTATAAATTACTATTTTGCCCTTTTTCATCCAAAATTACCATCTTACTCTTTTCTTACAAAATTACCATTTTGCCCTTCTCTTTCAAAATTACTATTCTACCCCCTTTACTTCCAAAATTACTACTTTACCCCTTTCCCCCCAAAATTACCATAATACCCCTTTACTTATAAAATTATCATTTTCCATTTACTTTTAAAATTACTATATTGCCCTTTACCTCTAAAATTACCATAATACCCCTTTTCTTTACAAATTATAATTTTATCCTTTTACTTATAAAATTATCATTTTACCATTTTCTTTCGAAATTACTATCTTGCCCCCTTATTACACCACTTTTATTAAATTAACATCAATACATGGGATAGTAATATTAATACTCCATTCACAATATCCAACTCCACCAACTATTATATTTTAATATACTACTTATTAGCACCCACACATATTAGGCCACATTCTTGCATAAGACATATTACTAAAATGCCCCTAGGGCTCACAATAATATTATTCATGCATAAATGATCACAATAACATCATATAACATAGATAAGTACTCAATATTTTCATTAATACTCAAACTCTTCCCTAAGCAATATTTCCACACATGGCATATGAACTAGCATACTTTCCTTTTATTTATCAATACAAGCAAATATATATATATATATTATATTGAACAACATATATCAAGCATAATAACATATTAGAAGCCCTAATGTGCTAACATGCATTTATCCATGCGTTTAAGTGGGGTCTAACGATTACCTTAATTCCCAAAAAATTGAACCTTACTAGTATTCTGGTTAAAGATTCAAGCTTTGATTAGCAAAACTAATACCTAAAAATAATATCAATATTTATTATATTAGAAATAAAAAAACAAAGCATAAGACTTTATAAAATTTACTTAATGAAATAATTAACTCAAATATTATTATACCTTAAAATTATTAACAAAAATGGGCCAAGAAATGCAGCATGAGCTACATGCAAAACAATAGGGTAGGGGCTCGAAAATGGCATAAGGAGAAGAAGGGAGAATCAATTTCAGGTTAGGGTTTTTAGGCTAAGAAAGATGGTAGATGGAGAGGAATTTAGGGCAAGGGAAAGATGCAGGGGTGTAGTGGCAGCTGGGGATGGGTTGTTGGTGGCCAAGGGTCAAGGAGGCAGCGGCGGCAAGGCGGCGAAGTGGGCTACAAGAGTGGACTGGGCTGAGAAGGAAGGAAAAGAGAGGAGGAAAATGAAAGGGTGCGGGGACTGGTTTCGGCAAAAGGAGGTGTGGGGGTGGTACAAAAGGTTGCAGGGAGTGGATTGGTGGTTTGGGTGGCGGTAGAGGTGGCCAAACAGCGGCGAACTGAGGGGTTGCAGGGAGGCTGCCGAGAAGGGAGAAAAAGAAGAAAAAATAAGAGGGGAAGGAAGAAGGGACTGAAAGGGCTCGAGGGGGTATTGTGGTAGTTCAGGGTGGTAGTATGAGGTGGAAGGAGGCACTGCAGGCGATTGGTGTGGCGGAGGAAGTGGCGGAGGGGTTGTGGTGCACAAAACAAGGATAGAAATGGAAGGAGAAGAAAATGAGAGGAAGGAGGTTGGGGAAGGTGAGCTCAAACAATGAGGCAAGAAAGTGGCTGGTGAGGAGAAGAAAAATACAAGGGAGAATGGGGGCAGCTGGTCGGTCGGTGGCAACGTGTAGAGTGGGAGGGAAGGTGGTAGGTGGCAGGGAGGGGAGAAGAAGAGCGGGAAAAAAATAAGGCATGAGGGGTGGTTTGTAGGGCTAGCCAGGTTTAAGAATGGGAAGAAAATGATGGGTGAGAGGGTTGCAGTGGTGGCAAGTAGTGGCAGCGAGGGGTTGCAGGCATCTCAGTGGTCGGGTATGGCGTTGAGGGCAGATCGGAGTTGGATGACAAAGTCAGGAAGGAGAAGAAGAGGGAAGGAGAAGGGGGCAGGCTGGGCATGGGGGGAAAAAAAGAAGAGTTGGGTTGGCCCGGTCCAGGGGGAGAAGGGAAGGAAAGAAAAGAGGGAGGTTGGGCCGGCTAGTGAGCGTGGGAGAAAGAACGGGCTTGTGGCCCAGGTGCGGGGGAAGAGGAAGGGAGAAAGGAAGATGGGCCAGTAGCCCAATCGTAGGGGGAAGGCTTGCAGGCCGACCTGGAGGCCCAAAGAGGAGGGAAAAAGGAAAAAGAAATAAAGAAGAAAAAAGGAGAAAAGGGAGAAAGAAAAAGAAAAAGGGGAAATAGGGAAAATAAAATAATTTAATTTATAAAATAATAAGATGTAATATTTTTGATAAATTATTTAATTTAATAATTTAGTTCAATATAATTTAATATATTGGTTTAAAAAGGATAATTTTAGTAAAATATTAGTTTGAAAAATTATTTAAATAAAAAGAATATGATAAAATAAAAAAAAAATTTATTTTTAATTTATTAAATATTCCTATCCAAATTTATATACTTAAAAATACAAAAATAATTAAACTAAATAATTTTAAAAGCTAATTTATTTTAAATAAAAGCTATTTATTAAATTATAGGTTTTCTAAAATTTTGGGGAATTACATACCGTTAGACCACGTTTCAAAGAGCATGCAGGGATGTGTGGGTTAAGTATGCTTTCAGGACCTAAACTTTTATCTTTTGAAGGGTTTTAGGACCACAAAAAAAAGTTAAGGTTGAAAGACCTCTAACAAGTTTTAGCTACTTTTCTTTAGTATACGTTTGAATGATGAATAGAAAATATAAATAACATATTTATGCTAACCCCAAGTTACTCTAACCCCACAACATAGTTGCATATTTCCATTATTAGTCTCTATTTTGTATTGATCCGGTGATTTAAGCATTGTATTTCGTTTGGGTGGGTAGTTTTAGGAGATGTTTTACTTTGAGAAGAAAAAAATAATTTTGCAAGGGAAAAAAATTACAATTTTTTTGTTAAATTGAAACTCGCCTTTTCATCCACATGGCACTTTTATTCTACTCATTAAAGGAAATCACATTATTAAAGTAATAAGAAAATATAAGCTACCCTTGGACCACGTTATGAAAACCATATAAGGATGTGTGGGTTAAGTATACTTTGAGGACCTAAAATTTTATATTTTGAAAGGTTTTAGGACCATAATTTTTTTCAAAGGTTTAAAGACCTCTAACAATTTTTGGCTAATTTTCTTTAGTATATGTTTGAATGATGTATGGAAAATATAAATAACATATTTATACATGTATAAATATAAAAATTAAAACCAAAGTTAGTTAGAAGGAATTAGACTTTTAAAATTTAAAAGATTGAGATATCAAGTTTTCTTTTTCTTAACTTTAGATCTCAAATGATTAATAAAATAATGAACCTCATTTTTTACTTTAAGACTTAATTTATATTTTTTAGCATGCCATTTTTCAATAATTTGTGGATCAATATAGATTCTTTTTGTGGATGACTGTGGAGAAAATAGAAGCTATTGTGTGTGTGTGTGTGTGTGTGTGTGTGTGTGTGTGTGTGTGAGAGAGAGAGAGAGAGATGCTCAAATTACGAAAGAAAAATAACATGCTTAAATTTTAAAATGAAAGTGAGATGCATAAATTATTTAAAAATTGAATTACCAAATTATCAAACAAAAAATAATCGATGTCATAAAACTATGGTTTTTTTTTATTTTCTAAACCTTTAAATTGTGAAATTTTAGTCCCTTCTAATTATCTCCACTTTTATTTTTTTTCATATTTACATAAGTAGAAGTATAATATTCCTATTTTTAATACATAAATTTAGCATATATAACAGAGAAAATGGCTACAAATAGCTAGAGGTCCTTAAACTTCCAAAAAAAATTTAAATCTTGATGTAACGCCCCTGTATTTCAAGATCAAAATTTTCTATTTATATGGAATATTTGGAAGCAATAAAGAAAATGGATGAACCTGTCACATTGAACATGAAGAGAAGTGTGACCATTTGAAACGCCCCAAAAATTTAGAATTGAACATTTTTGTTTAAATAATTAATTGTGGAAATTAGCATAGTAAAATGTAAGGTGTTACTGCCATACTTGGTACAAGTCTTATTATCTCTATCATTCTTATACCAAGTGTTAAAACTAAAAATCCTACTCCACTTACTTTAATAATACAATTATTAGAATTAGAGTAGAGAGAATTAAAGCAATTTAATATTATTCTAAATAAAATCAACTATCGGTGGTGATAAAATTTAGTGAAAAGAAAAATATAAGGGTATAAGAGTACAGAATCATCCCGATCAAAATATATTAGACAAGATATCAGATAACCCTAAATCTTAACCCAATACATATATCATAATAATACATAATGGTAAAAACCAACTTCTAAGTACTAGAGGTCCCAAGTTCAAAGCCCCTTCCATCCTCTCTTAGTATTTTAACACTTTTATGGTGTCATCACTTATATGGTGGGTTGTGCTTACCTTTATGGACCCCTTATGAATCTAGAAAAAGGCATCATAACAATATATAATATAAAATTATTGAAATACACATGTGATGATCAAATATAATAGTCATATCAGATAAACAATAACAACAAATCCACATATTACTCATTCTCTTTTATCTAGAACATAACAAAGCTTATCAATAAAGAATTAAAGAGATGATTTTTAAAGTAATCATTTGGATTGAGATCAACATAATAAGCATAACTTCACCATATATCTCATATCTCAAAACCAATACTAATAATATCCGCAACATACCAGGTAGGGCTCAAAGGCACAATATCCAATATAAGTAGGCCTGAAGGCTATTACTGAACCAAAGGTAGGCACAAAGGTTACTACTGAACCATAGTTTGGCACAAAGGCTTCTACCAAAACACAGGTAGGCATAGAAGCTACTACTAACCCATAGGTTGGCATGAAGGCTACTATTGAACCACAGGTAAGCACAAAAGGTGCTATCGACCAATCTAACAATAATAATTTCTATTTTTATTTACTCAAGATGAGATCATATCAACCCAAAGATAATAAGGTACTCCGATCATACCAATGTACAAAAATAACATAGTATCCTATCGATTATCAACCCAAGGACATTAAGATACCATGGTCGTACTAGCACACAAAGGTAACATAATACCTTATTGACAAACACACCTAATCCATAAGTAAGTATACCTTTTATAAGTCCATAGAGCTAAATATAATAAGATATAGGACCTACCTAGGCACTAAAACTCATCAGAAAAATTTCATAATCGATCATGGACTAAACCAAGGGTAGCTACCCCTAAATAGCCACCATTCATGATCTCGAGGTCTTTAACTTTAAGTATTAGTATTTTATTATAGTTGTAACTCTCCAAATTTTTATAACCAAAAATTTGAATGTTTAACCTTTTATCTAAAAAAATTTAATCTTTAATTCTTGATTTAACTATTTTTATGAATCTTTAACTTACAAACATAGATAAATTATTTAATAAATTAATACAATTATTTTTATCATTGTATCTTATTCTTTTTATACGATATTTATTTTAATATTAAGGTTAAAATGGTAATTATATATTGGATAAATGGGTATGGATATGGATATGGGTATAGGTATATGTACGGATATAGATATCCCATACCTATATCCGACGGGTATTTTTTTCAATCCTCTATATCCGCTTAAGTATCCGACGGATAAAATCCATCGTGTTTTAGATAAAATCTATCCCATTTATATCCATAGACCCGACCCAACCCAACTCGACATGCTAACCCAAAATAATATGAACCCAACCTGACTCGAACTCAAACTATCTCGACCTAAACCCGATCCAACGAGGTAAATTAACCTAATACAACTCGGACCTATAATGACCCTAACTCAACCGACCTGAACAATAAAGTGACTCAAAATGACCCAACCTGACCCACAATCGACAAGCAAAGACAAATGACTTGCAAACAACCAAACCCGATAATGAACCAACCTACCCGATCCGATTGTCACCTATAGTTGGGCCAAGTGTTAGCCGCATTTTTATGTATAATGTTATAGATATAACTCATTGTATAAAGTGTTGCATACATATTATGTATTGATCATGTTGTTAGAGTCATGTAATCATTATAATCTTTTTTCCTTTCTTTCTCTTTTAAGATTATCGAGGCAATCATCAAAGGTAGTTCTATAAACAGAAAATTCATCCATAAACACCTCCATAATATTTTCGATAAGATTCAAGAATATGGACATTATATAACATTAGAAAGTGGCTGGAGCATTACACAAGCCAAATGGCATCCTTTTATAAGCAAATGTACCATATAGGCATGTAAATGTCATTTTCTCTTGATCGCTAGGGTGGATAGGTATTTGAAAAAATTCTGAGTACCCATCTAGATAACAGAAATAGAAGTGTCTAGCAAATCTTTCCAACATTTGATCGATAAATGGAAGGGAGAAGTGATCCTTTTGGGTGGATTTTTTTTTAATTTCTATAATCAATATGCATACGCCAACCGGTGACCATTATCGTTATTGTAGGGATAAGTTAATTTTGTTAATTCCATATGATAGTCATGCCCCCTTCTTAGGTCCTACTTGAACTGGGCTCACCCAATCACTATCTGAAATAGGGTAAATGATCCCTACATCAAGTAACTTAAGCACTTCCTTTTTTATGACCTCCTTCATGTTTAAGTTCAATCACCTTTGATTTTCAATGGAGGATTTATGCCCATCTTCTAATAGAATGCAATGCATGCAAAATGAAGGATTTATGACCTTGATATCGTCAATGGAATAACCTATGGCCTCTTTATGCATCATAAGGACTTCAAGTAATTTTTCAAATTCTTCTTGGCTTAAGCTAGCATTCACAATAACAGGATATTCACCATTGGAGTCTAGAAATTCATACCTGAGAAAGGAAGGGAGGGGTTTTGTCTCTACCTTAGGTGTAACTTTTTCTTTACATACCGAGCCATGCAATTGTCTCTCAATTGGGGCCATTAAACCTAGTTGTTTTTTATAGATAGGATTTTCTCCAAGCATGGCAGCATAGGCAGATACCTCCTCGTCGCCATCAAGGAACACTCCATCTCTTGTCAAACAATTCTCTAGTGGATCATTTGAGATTAAGTTAGCAAGGTCTTCTCGAATCATCATGTCCACTATATCAATCCTATAGCAAGTGTCATCAATCAATAGAAATTTTAATGTAGAAGGTAAATCAAAATCCACTTTCTCTTCTCCAATGTTGAGAGAGATCTTTTTATTTTTCACATCGATAATTGCTCTCGCGGTACCCAGGAAAGGTCTTCCAAATATGATAGGGATTTGTGCATCCTCCTCTATCTCAAGAATAACAAAATCAACCGAAACATAGAAGTTACTGACCTGGATAGGTACATCTTCTAATATACCTACTGGATATTTGACCAACCGATCTACTAGTTGGAGGTAAATGGTGGCGGGCTTTAAATGTCCCAGTTGCAATTTCTTACAAATAGAAAAGGCATTAGACTCACACTAGCTCCAAGATCATAAGTGTCACAATTCATGGATATGTCACCAATATTACAGGGAATAGAAAAGGCTTATTTTGAATAATATCACTACATTCTTGTGTTAGGGATATATCTCATATTCCTCTAACCATCTCTTATTAGAAAGATTTTTTTTCAAAAATTTAGCATAAGCAGGCATTTGAGATATGGCTTCCACAAATGGAATATTGATTTGAATTTTTTTTTAATTCTCAACAAACCTAAACTATTTTTCTAATCCTGCCTTAGCTTGTCTTTGAGGGAAAGGTGGGGTAGGTTTATATGGTGGAAGAGGGACATATTTCTCAACCTCATGATATTTCTCTAATGTGGTTTCTTTCTCAATGTTTACAGCCTCCCTATTCTTTTCCTCTACTGCCTCGACTCTTCCACCTTCCTCTTCCATTTCTTTTCTCAAAATATGACCTTCCAACTCCATTCCACTTCTAAGTGTTATGGCATTAATGGAACCTTTAGGATTGGCCTTTAGCTACCTGAAAAGTATTTTGGCGGGCCTAGAGGAAGATCCTGACTGTTGGGCCACTTGGATAATTTGGTTTTCTAGCATATTATTGTGGGTTGCTAGGGATTCAACCTTAGAATTTAATATTTTGACCAAGTTCTTCAAATCCTCGATTTGTTTGTTTTGAGAGGCTATGAAGTTCTCCATCATTAACTCAAGATTTGAATTTGAAGGGTTAGGAAATGGTGGTCTAAGGTTTTGAAAACCTGGAGGCCTAAAGTTTGATTGAGGGGTAGGATTTGGTGGTGGGTTCTTATAGGTGGGAGCAAATGGGTCTCCATTTTGGTTGAAATTATTCACATAACTAATGTGGTCTGCTAGGGTTGCGTCAAGGGGTATTCAATAGATGAGTGCCTTGCAATATCAAAAATCTCACAAAAAGCAGGAGAGGATGTTAGTGTGTTAACAATTAATTTATTAATTTTTTGAAATAATTAATCAACACACGAAGAAAAGTGACCCAAAGTATCAACATCGTACCTACCGCCCTTCTTAGTAGAAGAACTCTCATTTGACTATTCGTAATGATTCTAAGCCATGTCTTTGATCAATTACTTGGCCTTGGGTATGCTTTTGTTCATGAGAGTGACTCCTTCTACTGCATCTAGAGTCAACCTTGTACTGTAATGTAGGACATTACAAAAGGTGTGAACCAACAACCATTCTTCCAATCCATGATGTGGGCACATTCACAACATATCCTTGTAGCGCTCCCATTCATCATAGAGCAACTCACCATCCTTTTGACTGAAACTTGTAATGAGGTTCCTCAATTGAACTATTTTAAATGGGGGGATTGCTTGTTTAGGAAGGCTTTTGAAAGTTGATCCCAAGTGGTAATGGACCTAGGGGGAAGTGATTGCAACCAAGCTATTGCTTTATCCCGCAATGAGAATGGAAATAACCACAGCTTGATCTCGCCATCCGACACTCCGTTCATCTTCAAAGTGTCACAATACTCAAGAAAAATGAAATATGTAAGTTCAGATCCTCCGTTGGGCTACCACTAAATTAATTTTGCTAAACCATGTTGAGAAATGCAAGCTTTAACTCAAAATTGTTGGCAGCTACATTTGGTTTCTGTATACTTGATTGTGTCCCATATACATTTGGAGATGCAAACTCTTTCAGAGAGTTGTGATTCTCTTCCTCGTTGTCAGTTTTAGCCATGATTCTTGAGCTCACATTTGTTTTTGTCTCATGTATCCACCTCTGTAGTCTAGTCAATGTTCATTCGATCTCAGAGTCTAGCTCAGCTGGAGTACTAAATGAAAAATGTCATTGCATAAAAGGTACCTGAAAACACAAAAAACAAACTATTAAACAAAGAAGATAAAAGGTAAAGAACAGAAGAAAATTAAAGGATTTAGTCTAGCTAAATAATAAAGAACGGAATATCAATTAGCCAAAGTCCCTGGCAACGGCGCCAAAAACTTGATGGGCTAAATCCGCAAGCGCACGGATTCGTTATAGCATTTCAAGGTCGTATCCTATATGGACTTCGTAATTAAGTAAACATCTTTAGTATTTTAGCTATCTAAATCAATATGGATTAGAGATATGAAAATGGATAAAGAGAATAATTATGAAGACTTTTAAATTGTAAATTCTAAAATAATAGAAATAAAACCTAGGATTGAACTTCAGTCTCCAAATGTGTAATCAATGACAAAATAACATATACATCATAGTTTAATTCGTTAAGTGTGAAAAATTGGTCTAATTATATCCATTAGCCTCTTTCAAAGACTAAGAACATAATTAATCTAATTTACTGACTACTTTCGAGACTCACAAATTAAATTAAATCCATTAAGTGTCACCTATTTTATAATCCCTAAGAATTAAACATCTACTTTTGTGATTACTTAAGTTCCCATTCACACGCTACTTTTCGATAATAATTTCAACCTTTTACTTACGGATATTATCTAAGTAGGTTGAATTTCATCAAATCCACTTTACAACAATTAACCCTAGCATATGAAACAGTATATATGAACCAAACATACGACATAATACCTCAGTTCGTCACATTAACACCAAAACAAACCTAGTTTAATCTTAGTAAAGAAGATTACTCACTTATATCTTCAAGAAAAATCAATAAAATAAATTGTATAATAAGCATAACAATAGTATAAAAATATGAAGAATAGGAATTAGATTGAATTATCCGTAAATCAGAGGAGAACAAAGTCAATTCTGATTTGATTATACACAAATATGAACTTAAATCTCTGGAAAATTAAACTAATAAGAACAATAAAAAATACATGAAGTTATTGCTTGGGAATGGGAAGGAAAAGTGCTCTAAAATTCCCTATAAGAACTGCTAAGAAGTCCCCGAAGTGTGCCTTAAATAATCCCCATCATGCAAGGCATGTTGCGCATGACAAACATAGGAGTAACCGTCCCGGCACGACCGTGTAGCATCTACACGGCCTGGTCGTGCAGCATCCCAGCTCTTGAAAAGATGGAAATTTAGACATTGCAAAACCGTGCAATTCGTGCACTATCTACCCATACAAAGTCTATAGCCTCGATTTATTAGCAAAAATTCCACACGGCCATAAAGTTCATGCACTACCTGACCGTGCGGTTTCTTTTTCTTTGAAAATCATAGACAGGTGCTGCATGGCTATGCAGCTGGGTATGCAACCTGTTGTGCAGCCTTCTCTTCTTATTTCTTCTGGAATTCTTGGCATATCTCTAGCTCTTTTAGCTTCTAGACTCTTCCATAAACATGTTGGGTTGACTTACTCTCCTCCAAAGCCTTCCATTCTAGGTCCTTTGTTCTGAAAACATGCATTTCTTTCTTGAATTTACGCGTTCTTATGAAACTTCCTTAAACACAAAACTCAAGAAAGCAGTAGTGCGAATAATATACTAGAACTATAGTAAAATATATGAAATAGATTAAATGAAGTCTCAAAGTGAAAGCAAAGTAAGGGGAAAATAGAGAAAATATTCACTTTATCATAGTGTCAATACGACTTTCTCGTACCAAATAAATCATAATAACTTACAAGAGGTAGCATACCAACATTGCACATAGTCACACAAAATCCAAAAATCATACTTGAATACAATCACATGCCATAACCACATACTATAGTTATAGGAATATATATATAAATTCAAGTATCAAGCTCAACAGTAAAGCACACTAGTTTACTTCACATCATCTCAAGGTATAATAGACATATCTGATTAATCAAATAAATTCCAAATACCAAGTTAGGGCACTACAACAATAACCAAATCCTTAATTTTAATCAATTCCAAATACCAAGGTAGGTACTGAAGTAACTACTAAACTAACTCCTAATAACAATGTAAGGCACTGAGGCAACTACAAAATCAACACATCCTAATCAAATCCTTTTTATTTTCTTCCATAATAGTTACTTCAATTTTTAATTAATTAGGTGGGATATAATCAACCCATGGCCATTGAGGTACACCTGGTCATACTGGCGCCCAAAGGCAACATAAGACCCTTACTCTCGAACATAGGGATACAATAGTACACCTATCATACTAGCGCAAAAAGGCAACACGGTATCCTTCAACCTCGGTCACCTATTTCTTAAGTATCGATACCCTCTATAGGTCATGTAGGTCACCTATAGAGTAGACTATGACTTTACTAGAGCATAATGGCACACTAGTGAAACAACTCAAATGAGGGTTAACACCTTGTCTTTAGGGTAACTAATTCTAGAGATAAACCATTCCAAACTCGAGGTCTTTTAAATTTTTAATATTTTATGAGGTGATCACAAATATCACATACTGCACAACAATTCTCATTTCCTTACTTAACCAATTTCCCTTTTATTTTCAATTATTAAGGTAAATCCTAAGTTCATAGGTCTATGTCAAGCCAATTCAACACTAAGGTAAACCTATAAAAAGTCTAAGGCCATTCTAATATCCAATTATTCACAAAAGATACATTAAGTCAAAATTTACCAAAATGCCCTTAAAACCCTAATTTTGTCATTTTATCGATTTTCCTATC
Source organism: Tamarix austromongolica (assembly GCA_039764185.1). Lineage (NCBI taxonomy): Eukaryota > Viridiplantae > Streptophyta > Magnoliopsida > Caryophyllales > Tamaricaceae > Tamarix > Tamarix austromongolica. The sequence goes on along the minus strand of CM077814.1, from coordinate 49,215,931 downwards.
AAACATCATTATTATGATAAATTTTTCATGAGAAGGATAAAAGATAATAATTCACATTGTTTTAGCAAGTAGGTAGTCTCTGCAATTTAGCGATTGATTGTATTTTTCACTTTTCATGCATTTAGTAAGTTGCGCCCACAAACCATAATCATATGTTTCTCACATGCCACATATTCCATGTAGCATGTGTGTACATATTTAAATCATAATGCAATGTTTATTAGGGCATTTATCATCACAGTACATGTAGAAAAATATCTCTAACCCTAAAACATGCGAATATCAATTATCGTATTCTAACTCTAATAATGCATGAATATTCTTATGCTATTTATATAAACCATAGTTGCCATGAAATGAAAATGATGGAGCACTTATCATAGAATTTAAATCATAACTTGAAGAAAATTACAAGCCCTAGCAAAACCCTAAACATGCGTACATAAATCATATAACATATTACTCGTGCATATAACTTAACTTGAAATAATTGTACGTACCATTAATTTAACATGTTATCATTGTATCATGCATATCATAACATAAAACCATAGCATGATTATAGGTCTAAAAAATTCTAGCATGCTTACACATAAATTCTATCATCTCATGAGTGATTGGATTTGCCTAAATCCAAGCTTACACAAAGTACAAAAATCGTCCTCTCCAAGATCCTTAATAATTATCTAAGAAATTAACACCCAATAACACATATTAAAATTTCATATAATATAAAAATAAACCAAAATTACTAAAAAAACTCAATAACAACTAACTGTACAAAACAAAGTAGCAAGGAAACCAACCAAACCCATGAAATAAAAGGAGGAGGAATTGGTGGGAGTTGTTGAGGAGAGGAAGTGAGCAATGGTGCTTTAGGTAGTTACTAGGGGTGTATTCGATATGGATGGTTAGTGTAAGGGGTAGCCTCAGTGGAGAAATATAATCAAGGTGGGGAGGATTGGCACAAGTGGCCGTAGGAGAAGGAAGGGGATCAGCACAAATGGCCGAAGGTGGAGGGAGGTGCTTCGATAGGTTTAGGAGAAGGTAGTTAAGATGCTATGGTGAGGTTGTGCATTGGTAGGAGGTTGGATTTAGCATATGTGACCAGTGTAGGGGTGAGGGATCTATCAATTTGTTCAGAGCTAGGGAAAAGGGAGTGGTGGTGGTGCACATTGTAGAGAAAGATGGTGGAAATGGAACTAGTGAAGATGGTGATCAACGAGGCTTCTCTTGCTTGAGGGAGCTTGGGAGAAGGAGGATATAATGCAGGCTATTTGAGGGTTAATACATAAGAAAAAATGAGAGGATGGAGGTATTATATGGATGGTGGTATGAGGGAAAATGTGGAGCAAAACAAGGGGAGGGAAACATGGAACAGAGGGAGGTATGGTGAGGAGTAAAATGTGCAAATAAGGGAATATGGGATGTGACCCATCAATCTAGTATAGGTTAGGGTAATCAATTAGGTGAAGAATTGGGGTAAAATATCCAATTACTAAAATTAGGGTTACCTGACATAACAGATATCGGTTAAGGGATAAATTAGATTTTAAATTGAATAACCCACTCTCTAACAAATTTAACCTAGTTCAATTTATATCTAATATATCATAATGAAAATACATATATTAATAATATTTTTTAATACAAAACTCCCTACAATAATTATTATGAATAATACACATAATTACTGGTTTATAATTAGGATTTATAAACATGGGGTATTGCACAATTTTTCAATATGATATGGGTTTTTCTTCCTATGACAAAACAACACCTATTCTAAACCCAAATGCATCACAATCAAGCTTAAAAACCTTCTAAATTTTGGCAAAGATAAAATCAAGGCATTAATTAATTTCTTTTTTAAAAACCTCAAAAAGTAGTTTTTTTATTTTTCCCCAATTGAATCCAACGTCCTTTTTAATCACAATAGTTAAAGGGGTAGAAATAATACTAAAAAAAATTTAAAAACCATATTATAAAATTTGTTTAAATAATGAAAACTATGAAGGTCATAAATAGATTTTGGAACAGGTCAATCTTTAATGGCAACTATTTTCTCCGCATCCACACTCACAACATCTTTTCTTATAACAAAAATCAAAAATATAATGCTCTCCAAACAAAATATGATCTTAGAAAGAATAGCATATAACTTTTCTTCCTTAAAAGCCTCGAGAAAAGACTCCAAATGTGTCATATGTTCATCATGGGATTTGTTGTATATTAATACATCATCAAAATATACCATAATGAATTTCCTAATAAAGTGTCTAAGTACATGATTCATCAAACTCATAAAATTAAAAGGTGTGTTATACAATCCAAATGGCATTATAAGTCACTTATAAAGCCCCAAATTCATTTTGAATGTGTTTTTCCCATTCATCCCCAAGCTTTATCCTCATTTTATGGTACTCACTTTTCAAATTAATTTTTGAAAACATCACATAACCATATAAATAATCTAACATTTCATACAAATAGGGTATTAGGTACCTATAATTGATATTAATTTTATTAATAACTCTAGTGTCAACACATATCTTCAAACTACCATCCTTTTTGGGCACCAATAAAATAGACACAACACATGGATCAATAGATTACCTAATCTAGCCTTTTCCAACAATTTAGCCACCTACATTTAAATCTCCATAACCTCCTCTAGGTTAGCCCTAAATGTAGATCTTTTAGGTATGGCAACCCAAGTATAAAGTCTATTTGATGTTTTATGCCCCTAGTAGGTGGTAGTTTCTTAGGTCTGTTCTCTTGAAACAAATCAAAATATTTTTCTAAAATACTACACACATTATCAAATAAAGAATCAAGTAAATTCACACTATATTAGTATCACTCTTTCAAGATGAAGATGTATACTAGCAACTTAGGAAATTACATGGTCAAAATCTTGTTTCCTAGCATAAAGTTTGTGAAATATTTTATTATTGTCACCACATTTTGATTCAGTTTCTTTTTCATAGTCCTTTTTCACCTTACCCTTAGTTTGCATTTTAACTTGGTCATTATGTACTTGTTTAGGTGATAATGGCATCAAGGTTATTTTTCATCAAAGTGTAACTATTCAAATACCCATCATGAACAACATACCTACCATATTGTCAAGGTCTACCTAATAACATATGGCCAGCATTCATAGATATCACATCGCAAGCACATCATCAACATGTTTGTCAATTTTAAAAGATATATCAACATTAATTTTTATAATATTATTTAACCATTGCTACTTGTAGGAATGTGGATGCTTAGTGGTTTTCAACCCCTGTTTAAAGACTGAACTAATATTAGCAACATTAACATAACTACCAATATCACCAATTACATTACACACTTTATCATTTATTAAGTTCCAAGTATGGAATATATTTTCATGGTTCACAAATGTGTCATCCAATTTAGCATGCATATTAAGCACACATATAACAATAAGAACTTGACATTCAATAGGATACTCAAAATTACAATTAGGATCATCATAATCATTTTTGTCATCAACAAGGTCCTCATCATCTTTAGATTCTAGTTCCCTATACTCTCTAAGTATCATGACTCCTCTATTAGGAATATGGGATACTATATGGCCATTACCTAAGCACTTAAAACACTTAATGTCCCTAGTGTAAGTTTTGGTTGAGGTGCTAGAGTTGTTGCCATTAACCTTTCCCTTATCCTTAGCCACAATATTTTGATTTTCATATTGAGGTTGGACTCTATCGTTCTTAGGGCAAGCTTTCCAACCTTGGTAGAGATTCATAGAGTTGTTTGGCCTAAAACTAGATTGTGTTCTAAATGGTTTGACTCTTTTTACTATATTCCCAATTAACCATATCCTTAATATGCACATAAAATTGAAAATCGTGTTTATTAGTTATACCCTAATTCAATCCACTAAGGAATCTATCCATAGTTTCCCTATCCTTAGTTATATTAGCCCGCATCATGGTTATTTCCATCTCCTTGTAGTACTCATCTAAAAACTTAGAACATTGAGTCAAATTTTGCAATTCTTTGTACGACTCTCAATAATAATAAAGAATAAACTTGTGTCTCATTATTCTTTTAAATTATTCACGTCAATTAAAGGGCATTCCCCATTACGCCTTCTAGAGCTAACTACTTGATCCCAATAAACAATAGCATATCCTCTAAATTCCACAACGCCCAACTTAATTTTCTTGTCATCAAAGTAATCATAACAGTCAAATACCAATTTAAAATTTATTTTCCACTCTAAGTAGGCATTGGGATCATTTTTACCAATAACACTAGGAATTGATAGCTTAACATTATTCAAATAGGAATCTAATCTATCATTACCCTGTGATTTTGATATTGTCTATGACCTCTCCTAGGTTGGTGACCATCAAACACATAAATATTCATCAAAGTTATTGCCCATATCATCAAACAAGGAAAGAGAGCTCCTATGTCTATCAGTGAAACATGCATTTTTTGGTTATTACTAGTTAGTCACATTAGATAAATTACTAATAACCTGATCAAACATATCCATTCAATCAATTATATCCCAAAATTGTTGATTGAGAACCACATTATAAGAGTTATTATTATTGCTATCCAAGACCTAATGTCCGTTATTACTGTTTTTTTTTTCTGAGTGCACCAACTTGTGAATTCATTTTAACCAATCAACGGACACAAACAGCATTACAATCCAAATCACATCAAAATAACGAGACGCGGTAACGCATAATATCTTTATATATATTTTTTTTTAAAATAAGGGAATTGTAATAAATCATTGATTACATACCCTTGTGGTTAATTAATACGCACCTTCTAGAATAAATTTACAATTCTAGTGTGCGAGCTGAATAAATGAAATAAAAATAGCAAAACTCTGTGAGTAGCTATGATAATCAAGAAATGTAGAGAGAAGAATATGATAAAGGAAGGAAGTGTCGAATCTCTGTATTGCTTCTACTTTATATTCTGAGTATACAAGAGCGAGAAAAAGAATGAATAAAATAGAACATTAACTAACTACGTTTTAAACTTAACAGAGAGTCTAAAATATACATGTGTCAAAATACACGTGGCTTACACGTAATGCTAATACTACTCCAACACCCCCCTCAAGATGGAGGGTGTGAAGGAGAGAACACCCCCAGCTTGGATAAACATTTTCCATGAAGAGAACTTGAGAGAGATTTAGTGAAGATGTCAGCCAATTGTTGAGGAACTGAAATATGAGAAATCGTTATCAAACCTTCATGCAACTTCTCATGAATAAAATGACAATCTAAATCAATATGTTTTGTTCGTTCGTGAAATACTGGATTCTTGGCAATGTGAACTGCAGCTTGATTATCATATTTAAGAGGAATAAGAGTGACACAAGGAACATTCAATTCATGAAGAAGGCGGGTAAGCCAGGCAAGTTCAGCAGTGACTCTTCTCATGCTTCTGTATTCAGCTTCAGCTGAAGATAATAAAACAGTAGTTTGCTTCTTTGCTTTCCAAGACAAAGGTGAGGAACCGAGCATAATGAACCAACCACTAACTGAGCGTCGGGTGGTGGGACAAGCTGCCCAATCAGAATCACAAAAGGCTTGCAGAGAAAAATTGGGAGAAGAAGACATAAAAAGGCCTAATGTTGGGTCAGATTTTATGTAAAGCAAAGTATGCATAGCAGCATGGTAATGAGGTTCATGAGGATGCTGCATAAATTGGCTCAAATATTGAGCAGCAAAAGCAAGGTCAGGTCTTGTGTGGGTTAAAAAATTGATTTTCCCAACAAGACTACGATACAGAGTGGGATCTGAGCAAGGTTTTCCATCAAGTGGATAAAGTTTCAGATTAGGCTCAAGAGGTGTGGATAATGGTGAACCAGTGCAATTGAATTCCTTGAGAAGATCCAAAGAAAATTTTCGTTGAGTCAAAATAATACCTTGAGATTCCTGCAGAACTTCTAGACCCAAGAAGTAGTGAAGAAAGTCAAGATCCTTGATCTTGAACTGATTATCTAAATGGGTCTTCACAGCTGCCATTTCCCATTCATCATTTCCTATCAGCAAAATATCATTGACATATACTGCAATGAAAACCATGAAAGAACCATTCCTTTTGGAGAATAAGGAATGATCATTCTGGGACATAATATATCCTCGAGCTCTCAATGATGAGGTGAGTTTCGCATACCACTGTCGAGAAGCCTGTTTAAGGCCATAAAGGGATTTTTTCAAATGACATACATATGAGGGGTCAGGAAGAAGCAAACCAGGTGGAGGCCTCATGTAGATTTCTTTGTCAAGATCTCCATGGAGAAAAGCGTTATTAACATCTAATTGATGCATTTTCCAGTTCCTTTTAACTGTAGTGGCTATAAGGCTGCGTATGGTAGTCATTTTGACAACAGGAGAATAAGTTTCACTGTAATCTAAACTAGCCTTTTGAGTGAATCCTCGAACAACCAATATGGATTTATATCTTTCAATGCCTCCATCTACCTTGTGCTTGATTTTGTAAACCCATTTACAAGTGATGGGTTTCTTACCCTTAGGAAGAGGAACAAGATCCCAGGTATTTGTAGCATCTAAAGCCTTAAATTCCTATTGCATAGCATTTTGCCAATTTGGGTCTCTAGCTACCTCTTCATAGGAATAGGGTTCATGTGCCTGAGATAAAGAGTTAATGAGTTGTTGATTGGTTTGGGAAAGAGAGCTGAAGCAGAAATGTTTAAGAGAGGATGAATTAGATGAAGGAGTAATAGTATGTGGACATGGGGTGGAAGAAGAAGATGCTGAACAAATAAAATCAGTGAGATGACTTGGGGTTTTATGAGCTTTGGAAGACCTGCGAGGATGCTGAGGGATAGGATCAGCTTGAGCAGGAGGTATACTGGGGATTGTGTTCTAATGACTTGCTGCAGGAGCTGAGGAGGCTGTTGAAGGAGGTGTCGAATTTGACTGATCATCAAGTATAGGAAGAGGTAGAATATCAGAGATGTTGGCTGGGCTATTTTGTTATGGAAATATTGTTTCATGGAATATAACATCACGGGATGTAGATATGTTATGTGTGGTAAGGTTATAAATTTTATAACCTTTCTTTCCAAAGGGATAACCAATGAAAATACATGGGGATGCTCTTGGACTAAATTTGTCTCTGTTGTGGGTGGGAGTAGAGACATAGCACAGGCAACCAAAGACTTTGAGGTGTTGATATGAAGGTGGAGTATTATGGAGAAGAAAATATGGAGTGTTATTATTGAGAACTTTGGAAGGAAATCGATTTATGAGGTAAGTGGCTGTGAGTACACAATCACGCCAAAACCGCAAAGGTAAATTGGATTGGAAAAGAAGGTGTTTGTGTTTTCGTTCCACAACCCCATTTTGTTGTGGTGTGTAGATACAGCTAGTATAGTGGATAATGCCATGTTCATGAAAGAGTTGAGAGGCTGAGGTGCTAGATCCAAGTTCTAATGCATTATCAGAATGAATGGTTTTAACTTTGGTATTAAACTGGGTGTTAACCATGTTGAGGAAATATTTGGGTAAAGACAGGGCATTGCTTTTGGGGGATAAGAGATGAGTCCAAGTACAGCGGGTGAAATCATCTACAATGGTCAAAAAATATTTATGACCATCATAGGTGGGAACACAATATGGCCCCCATATGTCAATGTGTATTAATTTAAATTTCTGAGTGGTGTGAATTGTGCTTCGGGGAAAGGGCAATTTGTTTTGTCTAGCTTGGGGGCAAACAGAATAGTGTGTAAAATCATGATTTATGCTATTCTCAGAAATTGACAATGTTTGGATCTTACGCATAGGTAAATGTCCAAGTCTACAATTCCATATCATAGCAGCGTTATTACTGTTATTACAAGGATTTTGTGAAGCAATTACAAATAAAATGGGTACATTGACAGAATTATTTGAAGCATGAAAAAGATCAGGATGTACGCTAGGTGTATGGCTTGGAGTATCCAATATGTAAAGGCTACCTTGGACTTTACCAATTGCCAGTGGCCTCCTTATGGAAGGGCCCTACAATAAGCAACAGTCAATTGTAAAAATGGCTTTACATTTAAACTGGCTGCAGAATTTGTTAATAGAAATGAGATTATAGGTGAAATTAGGGACAAGAAGGACATCATTAAGGATGATGGTGGTAGATAAAACAATGCTGCCCGAATGTGTCACTTGGGATATTTGGCCATTAGGAAGAGTTATATGGAATGATTTAGAAAGGAGTTTGGTATTCTAGAATAGTTTTGAATCAAAACACATATGGTATGTGGCCCCTGAGTCCAAAATCTAGAAATTTTGATTCATTTGAGAGTGAAAGCAAGCACATGAACCATCTAAACCATGACATGAGCAAGCTAGCTTACCAGCAAAATTTGTAGAATATTGTGCATCAGGTTTCGAAGGTGATGTAGACAAGTTGTGTTGATTTAGTAAGCTGAGAAGCTGAGTGCATTGTTCCTGAGTAAGCTGAGGAGTTGTGTTGTGCTGAGAAATCTCAGATGATGAAATGGATTGTGCTAGTGCTCCCATTTTCGGTTTTGACTTGGTGAATTTGAAGTCACTGGGGAATCCATGAAGCCTGTAGCACTGCTCGACGGTATGGCCTGACTTTTTACAGTAATTGCAATGTAGGTTAGACCTCTTTTCATTGTTTCTTTTGTATACATTGTTGAACTTCGAAAATGTTGGCTTGTTTGTAGAGAATTGAGCACTGAAGGAAGCCACGGCTTGTTCTTGAAAATTGTTATTGCAGTAAGCTTCTCGTTGCTGTTCCTCCTGTAGCAGTATGGAGTATGCTTCCGACAGAGAGGGAGGGGGTTTCATCATCAAAATATTCCCTCGATGAGAGGAATAACTGTCATTTAATCCCATGAGAAGTTGTATTAACTTCATCTTTTCATCATTCTTGATTCGTTTTTCATTTGCACCGCACGTACAGCCACAGGTGCAAGTAGTCCCAGCTAATATGGAAGACAAATCGTCCTAATAATTCTTGAGCCTTGTGAAATACGACGTAATATTGTTGGAACCTTGAGCTATGGAACAAATACCTTTTTTAAGTTGAAATAACTGAGCTTCATTTGTCTGCCCAAACCTTTGCTCAAGTTCTAGCCAAATTTCTCGAGCTGTCAAAGAAAACATGATACTGCGGGCAATTGGTTTGCTAACAGCGTTAAGAATCTAGGCAATCACCATATCGTTGCATTTCTCCCATTGGCAGAAACTTGGATCGTTTTCTAGAGGTCTTACACACATACCATCGATGAAGCATAATTTGTCTTTGGCAGAGAGGCTGATTTTCATGGATCGACGCTATGTCATGTACCAGTTCCATCGAAACGATCCGAAACAAGTAAGGCTCCTAGTGTATCAGAGGAATGAATCGAAAACCAAGACGAAGAATCGAAAGAGCTGGAGATCGAAACTTTGTTTGCCATGAACAATCGAAAATTAGGTCAAACGAAAAAAACGAAAGGATCAAATTGAGAGTTGCTTTGATACCATGTGTGAGCAGCTATGATAATCAAGAAATGCGGAGAGAAGAATATGATAAGGGAAGGAAGTGTCGAATCTCTGTATTGCTTCTATCTTATATTCTGAGTATACAAGAGCGGGAAAAAGAATGAATAAAACAGAATATTAACTAACTACGTTTTAGACTTAACAGAGAGTCTAAAATATACATGTGTCAAAATACACGTGGCTTACACGTAATGCTAATACTACTCCAACAAAAACTAGCTATGCTAATTAATTAGGTTAGAAAGCACCATTGCGTGTTCAAATGGAGGAGAAATGATCAAGAGGGATGTTGCTACAAAGAAGTAGGGCGTGGCCTGTATGTATACGAGAATGTGAATCTTTGAAATTGAAATCCAAATCAAACAAGAGCAAAGCGAACTACAAAATGAAAGTGAAGGAAACGCGGGTATGCAGATGCAGATTAGGGGAAAAGGAACTACAACCACCGAATACTACTAGATAATGATTTTTCTCTCTTCTTTCCGGAGAACTACAACCAAAGCAATTCCAATGAATCGGAGGGAGGGTAATCGGATTACATTTTAATATTTCATAAACCAAAACTCAATGTGTCAGTTATAATAAAGGTTGATCCCATTAAACAAGAAAGAAGCCATGTATGTAAAACTAATTAATTACCCAAGCGACAAGTAAAAAGCCAGTAGGATTCGCAACTAATCGGAGTTCTGAGCCGATATATGAGGACGCAAAGCTGATAACACGGGCTCTCGTCATTAAACGTTATCTTAATCAATCGGGATGCTTCAAATTTGGCATCTGTAAGTAAGAATCTGTTTCACTTTTTTTCTGTTTTTTTTCCTGCTTTCACACTAAAGCCTGCTTTTCATTGCACTTCTCTTTACACTAAAGCTCTGAAATAAAATTGTCGTTCATAACTTTGTGCCTTTGTTGCCAGGCTTTTCGTTCGTGCAACTGACTTCCACATCATGCACGAGATCAATTAAAGCATGATCCAATACTCGATTATCAACGCTTTTTTTTTTTTGTACGTATTAATCTAATCCGTGGACGCCCATTCTATATAAATGCAAATACATCGTTAAGGTTTTCTCCCTTCCGCCTACGTTAACTAATTAATCTCAATGGCAACAGCATCATCGAATAGTCCATTGTTACCCAGCCAGCAAGAACCGGTTTCAAACCCAGTTTTATCGAGCAACGCAGGGGAGAATTCAGGATCAACTGGTCCATTTTTCGCTGCGGTTTCTGTTGTGATTTTGTTGGCCGTAGTTTCATGTGTAGTCGGTCGAATTTGTGTCGGTGGAGAAGATAACCCGCTTGAAATTGTGAAGGCTAGATCAGGAGGATGGGTTGGATGGATGAAACGTTGGTGTAGAAAGTGGCGGAGAGCTGATGATATTGAATTGGGAAGGGGAGGGGGAGGGGGAAGGGAAGGAAAGATGACTGCTGCTGCTGCTTCTGATCATGAGAAGAATGGCACGGACCGCATGTAGCTAGCCAGTACCCAAGCTGCGTTGATTTTTCAAGTAGACACTAGGATACTCTTGATGCATTTTATTTATGTTGAACTTTCAGAGATGGGATTTGCCTCAGGTTCTGAATCTAATGTAATTATCATGAATTATAGTGTCGGTTCTTACTGCAAAGCTATTATTATTATGTGGGCACATTTTAAATCGCCATAGAATAGAACTCGAAGGGCAATCGTACGCTGTTAGAATTCATGTTCTTTGTGCAACCCAAGCAAACAGAGCGGCTCATCAACATCCCTCCCAAACCCCAATTCATGATTGTTGGCTGTGTGCTTCGCTGTCTTATTCTAATTAAAAGGTAAATAATTATTGTAAATAAACACTAAAAAGGTATGGTTTGGGATCGAAGCGCTCTTCTCCAAGCCAAAATTGTTGGATTTGGGTCCGGTTATGGAAAATAAACAGGTAGATATGTGAAGAAAATAGGAATTGTTAAAAAAAATATGAAGACCTAAGAGAGTTCAGAGGAGGCGATCAGGCATGATCTATATTGGAAATATAAGCTTTCTATGACATAACATATGATGGAAAACTGTGGCCCTCTTAGGACGGAAACAACAAAGGCTAAGTATATTAACAAATGACAGAAAAAAGAGAAGGGAGAATAAAAAGAATAAGACTCAGATACATATGTTACGATTGAACAGAGACTCCAGCCGTGGGAATTGTATATTCCGCTATGAATGAATCGTGTACACTTATATCATCTAAAACTTGAAAGGCTAGAATTCCTAACAAAACAAAATTCCCTCTCATTGATCATTGTTCCTCAAACCTTTCCCGTTAAGCTACCTGCAGAAGCTTTCCTAGCTTCCAAACGAGCAGTACACCCAACAGTCGTAGGCGTCAACGATCTCTGTCTTACCATATGACAGAACTCCGGATCCTCAGAACTTCCATTAACTTTCATCAACTGTACCATTTGATGATATGAAGGAAAGAACTGAATCTGAACAGCTGCATAAGCGAAATAAGGCAAAAGAGTCGACACCAACACGAAAAGAGTCACGAGCCAGAATGAACCCGAAGGCGCAAGAGCTTCAACAAAGACTTGATAAGCAGTGGTCGATATATCAGGGTCAAGAGCTCCATATACTAGGAGGAAGATGTACCAGAAGGCAATGCTACCCCATATGACAATGTGTTGGATGAGTGTGAAGTAATTGATGGAGAGTGCCATTTGAACATTAACTACCCATACAACGCATGTGTACATAGTGGCGCCTAGGATCTCGAATCCTACTACTTCTCCTCCGCTTCGAAAGGCTTGGTTCTCTAATGCACGTACGCAGAAGAAGAAGATGGTCGTAGCGCTGACAACGCCGTTGAATGACCAGCCTAGGATTCTTCGCCAGCTGAAGAGGATGTTCTCTACACCTTCTTGGTATAATCGAGGGAACTGGAGAAAAGAACATTTTTTAATAGAGAAATCATTATGACAGGTTTTGTGGGGTGAATGATGTTTTCATAATCAGAAGTGTGTAAGTTTTTTTTTTTTTTTTTACCCTCAAACATAGTTGGGAGGAGACGTCCTGGTCGAAAACACCCAAAGCAATCACTGGGAGGGCTGTGAAGAACACATTGTAAAGTGATAGATACCAGTCGTTGTATGCAGTTTGACCAGAGAATGATGCATATGCCTCGTAGTAGAAGAGAGTGAAACCAAACACTATATTCTTGTAGAAGAAATAGCATATCTGAGAACAAACATCATATCAAATCAAAGCATTTGTCACCATAAATCAGATTTTGTTGTTATAAATCATTGTCTGTATTAAGATTCGGACAAGATAAAAACCTTACCATTGATGAAATCCTCCTGTAGCACCAATGACCGTGAACAAGTAGAAGACGTTCCAAGAACCGAAATTGAGCTATTGCAATATCACTTGACATGACAGCCTGCAGGTTGAAAAGAGTAAGTTTAGTCGTCTGCTTAAATTTGTATCATATCTGCAGCAGTTATTAGCCATTAGTACTATCTAGTCATACAACGCACTAAAGGCAGGCAAATGTGTTACCTGCATTCCTTCAGCCCCACTGATACCAACTCCAATATCAGCTTCCTGCAGCATGCCAACATCATTTGCCCCATCCCCAATAGCCAGAGTCGTTCCACCTGTTTTGTGTTTAACCAGTCTAGTGACCTACACCAAGAATCACATATATACTCATGAAAATCCACAAATAGGAACGCACCCCAGAACCACCAGGACCAGGGGGCTGGGGGATCATCTTTTCAAAAAGAAAGACTGTTGTGTCGACTCACAAGTGCTTTCTGTTTGGGTGATGAGCGACAGCAAATGACAGATGCACATCCAAGAGCTAGTTCTAGAAACATGTCTTTGAGTTGATCGTCTTCTAGAGCATAAGTGAGGGACTTGCCATCTATGATAAGAGCCAACGCCTCGGGGTTTTCAAGAGATGTGGACAGGAATTCCTTTCCCTCGCTTATTTGTCGGAATACATTATCTTTCATAGCCTGAACAGGTCCCTCAAGATTCCGTCAATCAATACAAATAATATTCCTTTAAGGAAGCCGGTAAACAACTCCATGGCAACAGTTACCTTTTCTATGGCTGACTTCTCAGATGCTTTTTGCAATGCTTTCATACTATTAGTCTCAGAGTTTATTATTATTTGCTTCATTCCTTCCCTGAGCAGGCTACAGGCATAACTGTGAACAGACGAACAGGTTAGTTTTACTTATCCCTAAGAAAAAACAGAAGCAACATTTTGATCAGTGTGGAATGTGAAGCCCAATGAAATTACCCAATATTAATAGCTGTTTCCATCTTATCTCCAGTAAGAACCCATAATTTGATTCCTGCTTGTGCAAGCTTATCAATGCATTCAGGAACCTAGGAGTCCATGTCGACTGGTTAGTTCAGAAATGTCTATTCGGTGGACGTCTATTATAAACTTCTTTTCTGCTATGGCATATTCATGTGAATATGAAAAAAAAGTGATAAGCATAACGGCCTTACCCCATGTTGGAGTTTGTCTTCTACGGCGGTGGCGCCAAGAAGGATTAAATTGCGCTCAAAATGGTTAGCAACTTCATCAATTAATTCATCGCGTTCTGCACTAACAGAGTTCTTGGCCTTTGTGAATGCCTCGTTGAATTCCGCATACTCGGCCTCATCAACTTCACGATAAGCAAGTATCAGAGTCCGTAGACCAGCCTCAGCGTACTCATTTATGTGTTCTCTGGTTTGTTGCTCGAATTCTCTTCCATGCTTTGCTAGCCTTTCAAACATGATGCTGAAAGAAAAGGGAAGAAACAATCAATATTGGTCATATGGATCGGCTAGGAGAGAAATTTAACTGTCTTCACAACAGAACTTTAATTGACATATTGTTTATTTGCTTCATACTGGTTGGAAAAAGAAAAAACCTATGAATTGATATATACAGCAGCTTGGCAATCCACCCATTTACAAACCTGTCAGCACCTTTGCAAAGCAACAGAAGCTTTCCCTCTTCGTTTCTCACAATTACAGACATTCTCTTCCTTGAGCTGCTGAACTCTATGATATTCAGCAGCTTATAAGTCCTGGTCGAGAAGGATACAGAAAAAGCATAGTCACAAAAGTGTTGATGGAGCAGAATGGAACCAACAACGATATATATAGATGATAATAAAAGTTATGCGTAGGCTTCTCTTAGAGAAGTAATGGGAAGAGAGAGTGGAAAACTGACCTTTCCACATTTGTGCCAGATGAAGGTTCAAATTCACGAACGGAGATGCTCGTTTGAGTCCTCTCATAAAACTCAAACCCAAGTTCTCTGGCAGCAATCACAAAAGCTGCCTCGTCCGGTGACTCTGCTTCGTACGTAATACTCCCAGTCTCCTCGTCGGAATCAGGTATTGCAGTATGGCAAATAGCAAGTAACTGAAAGAATTTTTGTATCACATCTGAATGAGGCTCATTCACCCAACTGGAATTAGTAATCCTATCATCCATAAAGTTATACCCTTTTACAGCAGGAACCTCAACCTTATCAGCTGCAGTCCGTCTCTCAATCTCTTCAACTTCCTCTTCTTCACCTTTCCTTCTCACCATTGTTTTCTCTACTTCCGTAACTCCATGTCCATAAGCAGTCCCGGCTATAGAACACTTGATGAATTCCATCGAATTGCACGTCAGAGTTCCTGTCTTATCCGAGAGTATAGTATCTACTTGACCGAGCTCCTCATTCAAATTAGACGTGCGAGCTCTTGCTGGCTTATCACCTTCTTCGTAGTACATATGTATGTCATTGTTGATAAATATACTCTGAAGAACCTTAACAATCTCTATAGACACATACAATGAAATAGGGATCAAGTATCCATACAACATCAGTGCAGTTATGAAATGCAGCACTGCTGCAATCCCTGCCCTCTCCGGATCGAAGTAAATTGTAGTAATATCGGGTCTAAGATACCACCTCGTCATAACACCATCTTCTATATCCATACTAGTCACTATCCCAAAATATACAGAGCCAACGAAAGACATCAGGATCAACAGAGAAAACAAGAAGTAAACAATCCGATCCGTTCTCCTCTCGACCTTGCTTCTTTTGGAAGGCGGGGAGGTTGAGTTCTGCATGACTTTAGTGTCATGTCCAGTGAAGATGACTACGCCGTAGACATAATCCGTATTCTTGAGCTTCGAATCCCTAAGAAGTAGTTGCTGTGGAGATAGAGGGTATTGATTCCCATCAAAATGCATGCTGCCTATGAAGGTGTAAAGATTTGCATTCGGGTCTTCACACCTAATGATAGCCTTGAAATTCTCGAACATGGAGTCTTCGTTTAAACCCGAAGTTTCCTCCAATGCTTGCTTGAGCTTTAGATTGGTTTCTCCATCTAGATTCATGGTCTCGACGTAGCAGATTGCTTCGTCGTAGCTCGAAGAAAGTAAGATGAGATCAGCCGGGAAATATTCATCCTTTTCCACTTTCACTATGTCTCCGACTCTTAATTTCATCCACTTTGTACCCTCAAAAACGCCGTCCCCACGATGAACTTGCACCTTCCTATTGTTTGCTTCAATATCCTGCTTCTTTCGCCTCCAGTCTTCGAGAATTTCCTTGCCCATAGTAGCAGCCACAACCACAACAAGAGGAAGAACATTGCTAACAGCTGAATAAGGAGAAAGTGCAGAAAAAGACAATAATGCACAGAAAAGAAAGTAGAGATTAGCAACCCGCCTGAATTGTTCGAACAACGATTTAGGAAGGAATGTTGCTAACGTATACTTTGTAGTGCTAACGTAATTGTCGTTATATTTATACTGTCCTGCCTCTAAGCATTCAGAATCATTGCAGTAAACTATCCTCGAGAATCCAGGACCCCCGATTAACGAATGTTCGCTATCGTCTCTTGTTAGTGTTAGTTTTGTAGATGGGAAAGCATGGACTCTATGCTTCTTCTTCTTCCTCTTCGTATCACCCAGACCCATGATATTATAGCTAAAATGTGGTAATTGTTGTTTGGTCGGGCGCACAAAGCATCAAAGGAAACGAAGGCTTGTTAAAAAAGAAAGTGATTTCATTAGAAGCTATACCACTGGGCACTGTAAAAATATGTCCCATGGAAGCTCATCTGCAAATCAAAGTTTCAGACATTTCTGAGTACTGGTGGGATTAAAGGAGGAGAACTGAAGTTGAATGTTGTGCGTGGGACTGGAATCCCAAAGTCCGAAGAAATTTTTATTGCATTCTGATGAATAGGCGAGTGTCGTATTTCATTGTGGCAAATCTGTGATACAGAAAATTTAGGATACATTGTGTGGAGTTGGTATTTGACTTGTAGGTAGAAAGCAGAGCAGAAAAATGGAGATGGAGAAGCGGCAGCGGCAGCGGCAGACAACTACTAGCCCAAGTACTTTTTTTGTAAAGGTTATTACGTATCAATAATAGTAGTCGCACAGCCATCTTGCAGCAACTAAAAACGTGGAATGGAATGACAAATTAATAGGATACACTAGAATAGTCAGAAAAATGGCAAGAATAACTAACGAGTCTGATTGCTAATGGCTGCTCCTTAACATGATGCCAGATTTGTAGCAACTGGATATTTAATACGGGATATTGTGAATACGGAATTTTGTTAATTTTGATCACTTTCTGACCACGTATGTACAGATTAGATACCACAGGGGCAAGTACAAATATTGGATCTTTCATTTCTTTTCTTTCTCTGTATTTGTGGGGGGGGGGGGGGGAAGGGGGGAAGATTGACTTGTGGTTGGACCGGCAGGTAGTAGAATTAGAAACAAGATGGGAATGTGCAGCTTGCTTCGTGGCAAAGTCCAATCTAATTGGACTTTAGTAGGGAAGAACGGTCGGTGATTAGGCCGAACAGGGAGCAATACGACGACTAAGGACTAAAGCCGGTAAAAATTAAACCGACTCGTCCAACCCGATCCGACCCGAATGAAATTCGATCCAATAAAATTCGATAAGTGTAGCAACCTGACTCGACTCAAATCCAACTTGTCACTGACCCAACTCGGTACTGATCCAATAATAAATAGCTCAACTCAGATCCAACCTGACCCGATCCCAAACTATGACCTGTTATACATCGGACCCAATAGCTATCAGACCTAATATAAGATCTGACCCACGGTTGACCCAATCCGATATTGACCCGACCAGACATCAAAATCTATTATAATAATAATAAATTATACATATTTTATTATTCATTTAAAGCTTTTAAAAATATAGTATTTTATAAATTATACTTATTTTTCATACTTTTATCCTAAATATCCTTATTTATTAATGATATCTTAATAAATTTTTTCACACAAAAATACAACATTAAGAAGTCGTAATAATAATTTAATAAACAAGTAATCAAATAAATGATAAATATCTTTATTAGATTGAATCATACAATATTTTTTATTGTTAAAATTTATAAATATCTTTATTAATTACTTGTGAAAATAAAGCACATCTAATATTCATATTTCATTTAAGTGTACTAGTAATCTTATGATTGTCTCTAATATTTATAATGTCATAAATGATAATTATATATTGTATAGTCACATTATAATCACCTTTATTTTATAAAATTATCATTTTTTAAGTAATCAAATAAATGATAAATATCTTTGGTAGATTGAATCATGTGATATTTTTTATTGTTAAAATTTATAAATATCTTTATTATTTACTTATGAAAATAAAACGCATCTAATATTTTTATTTTATTTTTGTATACTAGTAATCTTGTGATTGTCTCTAATATTTACAATATAATAAATGATAATTATACATTGTATAGTCATATTATGATCACCTTTATTTTATAAAATTATCTTTTTTTTAAGTAATCAAATAAAAAATAATAAATGATAAATATCTTTGTTAGATTGAATTATGCAATATTTTTTATTGTTAAAATTTATAAATATCTTTATTATTTACTTGTGAAAAATAAAGTACATCTAATATTCTTATTTCATTTATATGTACTAGTAATCTTATGATTGTCTCTAATATTTATAATGTAATAAATGATAATTATACATTGTATAGTTATATTATAATCACCTTTATTTTTATAAAATTATCTTTTTAAGTAATCAAATAAATGATAAATATCTTTGTTAAATTAAATCATGCAATATTTTTTATTGTTAAAATTTATAAATATCTTTATTATTTACTTGTGAAAATAAAGCGCATCTAATATTCTTATTTTATTTATGTGTATTAGTAATCTTGTGATTGTATCTAATATTTATAATGTAATAAATGATAATTATATATTGTATAGTCATATTATGATCACCTTTATTTTATAAAGTTATATTTTTTTAAGTAATCAGATAAATGATAATAAATGATAAATATATTTGTTAGATTGGATCATGCAATATTTTTTATTGTTAAAATTTATAAATATCTTTATTATTTACTTGTGAAAAATAAAGTGCATATAATATACTTATTTTATTTATGTGTACTAGTAATTTTATGATTGTCTCTAATATTTACATTGTATCGTTATCATATGATCGCCTTTATTTTATAAAATTATCTTTTTAAGTAATCAAATAAATGATAAATATCTTTGTTAGATTGAATCATTCAATATTTTTTATTATTAAAATTTATAAATATCTTTATTATTTACTTGTGAAAATAAAGGCATCTAATATTCTTATTTTATTTATCTGTACTAGTAATTTTATTATTATCTCTAATATTTACAATATAATAAATGTTAATTATACGGTGTATAGTCATATTATGATCAACTTTATTTTATAAAACTATCTTTTTTTAAGTAATCAAATAAATGATAATAAATGATAAATATCCTTGTTAGATTAAATCATGCAATATTTTTATTGTTAAAATTTATTAATACCTTTATTATTTACTTGTGAAAATAAAGTGCATGTAATATTCTTATTTCATTTATCTGTACTAGTAATCTTATAATTATCTCTAATATTTACAATATAATAGATGATAATTATTTGAACCCAAATTTGACTTAAACCATCAAAACTCGACCCAACCCGACCCATCAAGTTAACCTATAACTACTCAAACTCAACCCATCAAATTATACGAAATGATCCGACCCATCAAATTAATCCGAAAAAACTCGGACCCAACTAGACCAATTAGTCAAATTGCACGAAATGACCCTAACAAGCCGAGCCCACCTAGTCATATTAACTAGAAAATGACTCGAAGTCAACCCAACCCTACCAGTCAAGTTAATCCAGAATAACTCGAACTCGAATTTGCTTAACCCGAACCTGATTCGACCCGACAAATTAACTTGAAATGACCTGAAACTGCAACGACCCAACCCAAATAAGGCAATGACCCGAAACGACTCAAATTCGAAATGACCCAAAATGACTCGACCCGAGAACGACCTAACTCGTTATACCAGACTCACCCGACCCGATTGCCACCTCTACTAAGGGCATGTTTTTTGTTTGATTTTTGCTCATATGATTTGATATTAAAAAATATATTTTATTATTATTATTTTCATATTTAATATTTTATATTATTATTATTATTATTGTAAAATTTTAATTTATTTTATATTATTTTTATTATGATTTTACAATAAGGTGAAAAGAACAAGCTGTAATTTTACAACACTTACTTCAATATTATCACATACTGAAAAATAAGATTAGTTATAATTGTTTGGTTGAATTAAAATGATTTCACGAACTCCTAGGCTTGATTTGTATGAATTTATAGACTGCGATATTACACATTTATTTTATTTTATTTTATTTTTAGATTGTCTGTACATATGAAGTTAAATGAATGCAGGTCCGGGCAAATTAGTTTTTCCTACTAAAGTAATAAAAAAAATTCTTGGTACAACCGGCTTGTTGGTATTTTTTTCACGTAATTTTACGTAACTAGCCCCTCCATTCTTTCCTTTATATTCCGTTGGTGAAGCTTGACCTCAATCGTTATTCGAAGTGAAAATGGATAATAAGAGAGGAAAGAGAGCTGTGGCACAGACTATATAAATTGTGAATGTGCTTGCAATGTTTGTGTTGATCTTCTTACCCAATTGAAAGTGTATGCGTTGATTTAGCGGCAGATGGCTGTTGGCTCTATCGAAGATGTAACAGGGATTTGTGTTGGAAGAATTCCAGCAATGGTAGGTCCATTTAAGTTTTAGTTCAAAAATACATCATTGTAAAGCGAAAACAAACGGGAAACAAGCCTTATATAGGATGGAATTTTCATTACGCTGGAATAGATTACAGCAGTTTGGATACAATTGACCCCGGCTGATAATTTGATATCACGTTTGATACACGTGCGAAACCATACCAGCAGCCCGACCTTCCGCAATTTAGATATTTATGTACGTACTCAGCTACAAATGACCGAACATGCCATGCAGTGCCTCTACTACCATGACAGCCTTGTCACAATTTCTTGATGCAATCATATGGTCTAAGAGCGCTATCTAATCGTCATTCTGTCGCTAATCTTACATATGAGCATTCTGCAATAACATGAAAACTTCACTGCAGTATGGATGGCATACCATGGATGGATTATGCTCCGTCACAATGTCACTGAAAATGCATGCGTAATGTTGCAACAGGAAGATGCATAAATCTGTTTGCGACAGGAGCATAGGCACACTGGCTGGCGCGCATCTACGTCCAAGCTGCATATTTGTTTATTTACATTTTTCTTTTTTCTATGATGAGACTTCGAGAAACACAGAACCTGAAAGCAACAGACACGGGCGGTCGATTTTAAGGTCTGGGAATGCAATTTTTTCAGCAACTCTTGATTAACAGCAGGTGGGTTTTGTCTGGTAGGATGCCATTTGGCAGACTAATAATGATTTACAGATGTGGGTCATTCTTACGAGGCATTGTTTGACAGATATAGTACCTTCTCCTGATTTCCTGTAAAAACAGGTACAAATACTACTACCCCACTACAGGAAAACATAGTTGCACTAGACAGGCAGCGGCAGCACCCGCAAATCGGAACGAGCCTTATCCTTCATTCAGTTTGGGCCGAAACCATGATTGCAATATGCATATGAAGCGTCCTCCTTCAACATTTGCCAGCAGAGGACATGAGCATAATAAAAGTGCAAGCACTCAAACCATACTCCAACTTCCCATGAATTTTGGATCTAATCCCCAGTGCGTGGGACCTCTTCGAGCTGGACGTACAATGTAATAATCCCTTCATTAGTCCTATCACTTCCGCCTCTCTCTCCTCGACTCTGAATGATCTCTCCCTCCACTGTGACAAGAAGATCTCTCATCCCGTCCTCTCTTATGCTTTGAGTGTTTTCTCCTCCGTCTCTTTTCCCGGGAGTGTTTACTTCTGCTTCTGGACCGAGAATTGTCTCGCTCTTCACCATCAGATGAATCGCTGTCAGAACTGCAGCTTTCCTTACGATGCCGCCTAGCATGTTTCCTACTCCTCCCATGTCCAGAGGGGGAACTGCTGCTTCGATGATCATGTCGGTGTGAGATTTCACCTTTCCTATAGCCACCGGCCGACTTCCCTTCAACATTATCAGGTTCTCTCCAATGAGTTGTATCATGAAGCATCTTCCCACCATCCGTTGCCTTTTCATGAACCATATCATCTCCCGTGGTAGCAGAATCAGGAGCAGTTACTTGGTTAGAAGGTTCAATTTCCATAACCTGTTTATTACCAGAGTCAATTTCCATAACCTGCTTATTACCAGACAACTCCCTACCAGTAGACGAATTTTGCACATCTACAATACCCTTTGGATATGTACTCGTGGCATTTGCATCATCCACATTTTTCTGAACAGCCGACTTCTGTGACTTATTATGCAAAAGCGGTGGTTCTGGAGGAACTTCTAGACCAAGTTCTTTACCCAAAGATTCCAAGAAGTCACCAGCAACTAAGCGGCTCAAAGTTGTATTCGCTGCATCAATGTTTTTATGTTGATCTTCCACTTGATTTTGATTTGAGTTTTCCCCTTCATCATCTGATTCGTCAGAGAATATGGCCTACAAAAAGAGGAGATAAAAGGTGTAATAAAAATGTTGAAACCAATTGATATCAACATAATAAAGAAAAATATGAAAGTACAATATTTTTTGTGACCCAATGCGCACAAACAACAAGAGCGGGAGCACATGGACTCCCAGTGATGTTGCAGCTATCAATAACGTACATTGTGAAAGTGTTGTCATCATTAAAAGTATAGTTAAAAAGCTTGACCATATTCCAGATCAATACAAACAGACAGAATACAATCCTACATGATGCCAGACGTACAGGTATCTCAAGCAATAAACACTATAGATAGAAAGCCGGTGAGAGTGGGGACTTCTGAACAACTGTTCTGTAGTTCTATTTACCAAATTAAAGGCCGCCCAAAAAAGAGGCATGGGAGGAAGTGGGACACATTTTACATTTCAGCAATACTCCTTCCATAGCAGGACTGCAGGAGTGCACAAATTTGATAGTGCAAACAACAATAGCTGGAGAACATTGTTGCATGGTCTACCAGTAATGTTGCAGCCAACCAAGTTCGTGTCGTCTATATCAAAAGCGTACATGGTAAAATTGTTCTGTCATCATTAAAAGTAGGGTTAAACAGCTTGATCATATTCCAAATCAATCCAAACAAACAGAGCTGCAACCCTACATGATGCCAGACGTAGAAGTTCCTCAAGCAAAAAAAAAAAAAAAACAGTGGATAGAAAGCTGGTGGCAGTGAGGAGTGGGGACTTCTGAACCCCCGCTCCAGGGTTCTATTTAACAAATCAAAGGGTGCCCAAGAAAGAGGCATGAGAGGAAGTGGAACACTTTTGGCATTTCAGCAATACTCCTCCGAGAGTCAAGACTTTCTCAAGCTTTTCTCCATGGTTAGAATAGTTGAAGTAAAGATGAGATTGGAAGGTAAAATACCATAAACAAAAGGAAGCATGTAAATCGCAACAAAAGACAGATAGGGCATGGTGACCATAGATGTGGTTCAGTATTCTCCTAAGCCACAGAAAAAAAAAAAAAAAGACACACATCACAGAATCGTTAGAGCTAAGAAGCAAATAGGCCAATGGTCCAGCAGGTTTTATCATCAGCCATCAGAAAAAGCTTGTCTTTTGGATTTTCATCCTCCTATAAGGCTACAAGCTAGGTTGAGCATATTTTCTCTATAGCTTAAACCTTTTCCTTGGGATAGATTCAAAGTTATTCAGGACCGTTTTAACCCCTCCCTCTAAGAATCAGCACTGGATTTGTATGACAATAAACCGTTCAACTACTTCAGTTGATGTATGGTTAATGCCACTTGCTCAGACTCAACTTTGATTTACCACAGGCAAGAGATAAAGCGCAATGAATGTCTGGAAGAGGTCAGTAACTTGAAAGTATTCACCACATTATGTTAAGCAAAGCTCCAGTCAAGTATGAAACTAGAATATTTCCCTGTCATTTAGCTGCATCAGGCAAGGGAAATAAGTTCTGTAAGTTTAGATTGCCATGGACAGGAGGTTCAATTATGAAGTGGAAGAAAGAAAAAGGCCAGGAAATCACAACAAAATATTAGGATCAATAACCAGAAAATTTCCCCAAAGAGTTTCTTCTGAACATAATGAGCCAAACTAACACTTCCCCAGTTTAGGCCTTAAATATGCCCAACATTTTCTTGACTTTTATCCGTTACATAAATGAGACCAAATCAGTATTTGGTAAACATGTTTGAGAAGTTGGCTCATGGTCTGGACTACGGCATGAACAGATAAGGCGGCACAAAAATATATCAGCTGTATCGGAATGCCTCAACTCAGCAGACGTGGAGAAACTGCCCAAGCAAAGCAAAGATAAAAGGTAAAGTTATACCTTGTAGAGATCCACAGGCCGCTCAACATTTTCAACTTCCACTACTGCCTCATTACCCCCATTTGTTTGTTCTTTGGACACTTCTTGAACAATAGGCACAGCTGACTGACCACTAGCAGCAACTATTTCTTCCAACTTTGTACCTCTTACAGATTCTGGTGCAAAAATGAATGAATCCATCTTACTCCTCGCTCTTGGAGGTGGAGGTGGCTGCATAAGGAAACAAGAAAGATGCAACTTCTTCAAAACAGGCATCCTGACTAAAGAAGAAACCAGAAACTTAATAAACGAACCAGAGAAATTATTGGCAATTGAAAACTGAATTATGGGCAGGATCTTCCCAGAAGCAAAATAACACAACATTTTAACTAAGGAAATCTGATAAGGAAACAGTATTTGTCACTTTGCTGAATGCAGATTTTGGCGACTCAAAATGGGAGCTTAATAAGTGTGCACTGCAAGTGGCAGATAAAGAAGAATCACATGTACAAGATGGATGAATAAAAGTCAGAACGATTAAGAAACACTACCTTCCCCATATAAGGATCAATGATCTCAAAGCGCTTGCACAGCAAGGGTGCAGGTCGCCACTGGTACTCTTCTCGCTTGGGATACATTTTTGTGGACATCATATCTTCAGCTTGGCTGACTTGCTGCACGACAAACTAATCAATCAACTTCCAATTATCATGACTTTGAATTGCAAAATGAAAAGTTAAGTTGGTCAAACAACCTCCACTCCACTGGAAGTAAACTGCAATCCAGTGGTAGTCATTAACTCTGAAACTAGCTGAGCAGGCGTTTTGACTTGGTTCCCCAGTCTTGCTTTCTGTATTGCCTCTGCTGCAGCCTCAAAATCTATTCTCTCCCTAGCTCTCGCACCTTCAGACATATTACTAGCTCCACCAGAATAGGTTGAACGAAGCCCTCCTTGATATTTGTCCTTAAGGAACTGCTCAAACCTTCCTTGCTTTGCGGGATCATCCTTAAAAGGTTTCGCAGTTTCCAGCAGCTCCACCTAATGACAAATATATATATATATATATATATATATATATATATATATAATAAAGGAATGATTATTACTATTATTATTGTTATTATTATTATTATTTTATTTTGTGGAATCATCTTATTAAAGCAAGATAGGTGTACCCAAGAGAAAAGAAATTTAATAGGAGAAGGAACCATTGGAAAACGATCCAACCTTTTCACACAATGACAGCTTTCAACAAGTTGTACCATCAGTCGTTTAGCAAACTCTAATGATACAAACAAAATGTAAAAATGACTCACAAATGATTCAGGTTGTGTAAATGCGTCTGAAAGATTGAACTGTTTCTGAGTATCATCTGCAGAAGCAACGGATGGATCTGGATCTTTGGCACTTCTTTCAAGAGGCCTTTCCCCAAGAAGTTTACCGCGACTTTCTGCAGTTAGTTTTTGGACACTAGAATATAGATTTCCATCCAGTAGCAATTTTTTATGATCACTGTGCTTCTGCCGCTCCTCCCACAGCCTCCTTGCATAATATTCATGACCTCTCCCTCCAGTGAGAAAACTGAATAATGGATTGGATTGATTCTTCTCTGTGGACAGATCCTCAAATAATTTACCACAGCGAGCCACCAGAGTGGCAACTCCCTCTATCAAGACTTTGAGATTGTTATCCTCTGGAGGGGGGACCTCTGGAGGTGGAACATCAGCAATATTCTGGTTGAGATCCAGGGGGGTAGCAAATTTGTGGAGGGGGACAAAGCTCTCAGGAACTACTGGAGGATCAAATCTGAACAGAAGATGAAAGAAATGCATTTATATTAATAAACTTCACAGCCTACCATTTAATAGGGGTCAAAAGCTTACTTTCAATCTTTTTCTAAAATGAGAAAGGTAGAAAGAAAGAGAAGTCACACAACCCTATACATGGATACATGTTTTAGGACATATCATTCATTCATGGTATCAGAATGAGAACAGCAATTTCTAGAAGCAACCCCAATGATCATGTTTGACTTCCACCACTAGGCATCCACAATTACAACAATATGCCATTGGTTATTAAGGGAATCCTAAAACGTCCACACTGCCTAGTCTTTAGCTAGCTACCAAGCAGATGAGGATAAATGGGCTTGAAAATTAAGGGGAAATGAGGCAAGATAAAAGAAAAAAGCATACAGTTTGAATTTCATAAGATCAGCAAATACCTCTAGATTTGAAAAACAAACTCCAAAACATGCCAACTTTGGAATTTTTCAAGCAATCAAATGCTTTATTTTCAAAATCTTCTGTGAATTTAGCTTGTCATACATAACAGTGGCAAGAAAGACTGACTCGTTGCTCATATGACTACATTCCTAAATTGTGTATACTTTCACAAATGCAAGCAAAGCATCTACTCATTGCTATAAAGTAAGCAAGTCAATCACCTCCAAACCCCTGTGAGTAACTAATCATACAATCCCAACATGTTCACTTGATTCCATACTTTATAATATCTGATGCAGAATCAACAACACTGTTTGACAAGATATACCTTCTGTAGAGCCAAGCCCAGTTCAATGTGCTGAAAACCAACAAGGTAAAACATTTTTATATAAGAGAAAGTAACATTTATATTACCAATATCAGGCCTAAACAGCAATCTGTGGGGTGTCCTATATTCAGTATGGGGTGATATTTCAAGGGATGTACAATGTGTATCAGAAATCAGTTGATTACTTTAAAACCAGAAGTCAGCTTAGTTGTTTAGGAACAATTATTCGCTTCCAAATCACTGGCATGCAATAAGGAGTGATATACCATTGTAATAGAAATTGTATAGAAAGAAACATGAAAAACTGAATCAATTGAAGCACTTGTTTTGTATGATCTTTCTCCTTGCAAGTTACTCCCTTCTTAACCCAAAACCCTTACCCTGCGAGTTCTTCAACTCTTAACCTAAGAACCCAAAAGCTGCAATGCGGTAGATACAGTTAACATCAGAAGTAGATCAGGACAAGCAGCTTCACCCAATTTGAACACATAGGCCAACTGAATCTGACGTACATAATGCCTAGCTGCTGCTCCTCTTCAGGCCCACCAATAAAACAAAAAACTGAAGAGGGGGGGGGGGCTTGATTTCAGCCCACTGCATGTGTACATTACAAAATACCCCAAATTAATATTTTTAAATTACAAAGTAACTCGCTTCACTTGTTAAGAGAGGACACTAAATTGTTACAATGGATGCTACCAAATTATTCTATAAATGGTCAAAGCTAACATAACACAAAGGACTAGCTAATTTGGACTAACCCTAAGGTTGAAAAGTTTCATGAGGCAGGCTTGGAGAGTTTAGATTTGCTAAGGAACATGTTTGGTCAGGCAAGAATTACAGTTACAGGTCACGAAAGAGAGACAGGCTTCAAGAACTCTGTTACGAGAGGGAGATGCATGCAGAAAAGAAAGAAACTAGTGAGTTGGATCAAGAGTTTGGAAACAATAGAAATATGGTGAATGGAAAAGGAATATTAAATTAGAAAATGTGGAAACTAATGGGAAAGGGGGAAAATTTGAGGATTTCAAAAGATAAGGGTAAAATTAGCTCTGCAGTTGGAATGCAGAATCAGATGGGGCATCTCATTACAATAGTTGAGAGTTATACAACTGAAAGAAAAAGGTATAGTGAAATGCATAGAAGATAATCCAACGGTAATGGATTAAACCTATCAATTTATACTTCTGACAGTGAATATCTCAGGTACTTGTTTGTTTACACAGCAAGAGAATAGAGAAATGCTTGTAACTTCAGCAGATGATGATGCTCAGGTGAGCATGCTTAAGCAAGAATTGATCGGAGAGCATAACAATACAAAATAGAATCCTCTTATATCATTAGGCAGTAGTTAACTTGTGATTTATTTTTCTTTGGGATAGAATAGATTAGTTAATATGCATCCTGCAAGGCCTATCTATACAAAAAATAAACCGCCCATAACCAGCCAATTTTTTCGAAGCCGGTAGTGCTAAACACAAAACTTACTAACCTACCCTCTATTTTTCAAACTTAGTTCATTTGAATAAGGGTTTTCTGCCTCACCCTCCTTCCTCTCTCCACTGCTGCCGAACTTTGTTGACAACATCTTTAGCCCTGACAAAGGATAACTGACAACCACTAATGATTGATTACTTCAATTACATAATCTAAACTAGTTAGACATAAATATCCTGCCGAAAGGAATGAGGATAGCAACATCTCTCTCTTCAACAAAATTGATTACTTTGTTTTCCACACTTGCACCAGTCCAAAATGGAAGCGAAGTAGAGGACACTAAATTTGACAATTCTTTTACTCCCCACAGAGAAAAAAGGAAGACAAAACAAAAGGAAACTAGAAAGATAGAATGAAAGAGAAAAGGGAACTCATGAGAAGATGTAGACATGAGGAAAGATGGAGATATACAGATTAAAGTAAGAGAGAGGAAATGTGTTCTTCAATGGTCATTCGGTATCCTGGTGTTGTGGCCACACAATGGGAGATGGAGTCCGACGGCACAAGAAGCAAATTGAGGTGGGATGCATATATATTAAGGTTTAGGTTCTTATCTGCTTCATTTTATGTAATAACATTATTTATGATTTTATCCAAAATAATAGTTTATTTGTAATTCTTATTATATTTATTAAGCCACCAAACCAATAATGAAATTGGTTTGTTGGCTGATTCGATTTTTGAAATTATGCTATGGATATATTGAGATCAAAGGAGTCAAGATTCAAAGACACTCATCCCAAGGTCCGTAATAATAACAAATATTAGCCACATTTTAGAATATGCATTTTTGTCATTGATGGTACCTGTGAGTGGTACCTAATGAAGATCAAAGTTCATATAATAGTGGTATAAAAGAATTTTCTACCCAAAATATAATGGCCATTTGTGAATTGATCTTATTTGATTGTTGCAACGGCTTAGCCTGGCTCGACACATCATTCTTGTACTTTCAAGTCAACATTACAAGAGTATAAAACTGAGATCCCTCATCCTCCAAAAGGTATGCACTACAAATATATAATTACAATTATATTGAAATTTGAATGTGTTTTCTCTTATTAATTTATAATTATAATAATCATTAACTATTAATCATAGCTAAATATTACATGCTTAAGGAAAAAGATACCATATTCCTGAGTTCAAACGTGGTAGTCGACATGATATTAAGAGGTGTTCAATCATGAAACACTACGGTTGGCCCAAACAAGCACTATATCTTTAGTACACAGTGCCTAGCAGCTCCTCAGCCACAAATAAAAATAAAAGCAAAAAAATCAGCCCTACTGCTTGCAAAGTACCTCAATTAATTATGGATTCATTACCCAAAAGAACTGGACATGATACTTTAATATTCTCACTATTTTTGAAAGAAAGTTCTTTTAAGTATAATTTTTTATTTCAAAAGAAGGTTTTTTTAGAAAATTCAAGCCCTAATTTCTATTTTTACCCAAATTTTTTCTCTTCTCTCTGCATTTATTGTTATGTTGTTTTCCAATAAATTGTGTAACTAGAATACTAAAGTGAATTATTAGATCCTAAATAAAAATTGTGTAAATTAATAAAAAATAATAATAATAATAATAATAATATAGAAACGGAGTGAGTATAAAGTGATCTACTTCACTTGTTAAGAGAGCCTATTAAACTGTACATAACTGTTACAAAATTATTATGTATATTGTCTGAGTTAACACAACGCAAAGGACTGACCAATTTGTATTCCCCCAATCAACATCATACCAAGTTCAAGCAATCTAGTACATATAAATTAACCTACCATCCAGTTAATTGTATCAATCAACAAAATATAAGTGATGGGTAGTAAGAAATATGTATAGGTCAATGTAAAGTAATATTTTGCCTAACCTAACGTACCACATTATATTATTGGTTTGCACACGTGAAAGTGGGACTGTGTAAAATAGTAGAGCAGTTTGTAGGTTAGACACAAATGAGGTTTGGCGGTTTCACAGTCAATAGTAGCTACAATTCCCAGCCCCACTAGGTTTTCTGGAAATATTCTACAATTTGCAGAAGTCTTTTATCACAGCAAGCACAAGCTTCAAAATGACTGTTCTTACATGTGCATTTGGTAGTCATCTCATGATGTATATTGTTGGCTCAAGCTGTTTGTTTTACATATTATTTTCAAAATCTCATTATTTATATTATCCATCGTATTGTTACTTCATGAGTAGACTCACTATTTTTTATTAAATATTTAAACTATCCAACGGTATTACCCTTATACCCTAATTAAATATACCCACCCGTCATAATTTATTAAATAAAAAATGTCCAAATTTGTCAATATACATCGAATGAGTTACCAAACCGACAAGACAAATTTTTACTTCGGACAAAACAAGTGTGCAAGATATAACTGCAGGAACTTCACTGGAAGAATTACCTTTGCAACCGGTAATCAGCCGTTGAAGCAATTTTGAATCCAGGAAGACCAGCAAGCTTCTTTCCACCCAACTTGCGATTATTATCTACAGTTTGCTCATTACTTATCATCAGTCTTGAAGGCTCATCATCTTCTTCAACCTCAATCTCTTCAAAGTAATATCCTGGTAAAAAAGTATAATTATATATCCTAATCAGCACAGAAGAACAATAAAATGTTGAAGATGTTAACCGATAAATGAAACATATAGGTAACATAGCCAGAATATTATTAAACCGATAGCATAAGCTAGAAGTTACTTGCTAAATGCCTCGCAATTAACTTTTGGGTAAATCCTGAAATACTCCAACCCACTTTCTGCCATTGAAGGGAAGAAGCAAAACTGATGGATATTTTCAGAAGACATGACTCTTATTCATTCTGCACCATTTTTATTTCCATCATCACTAGCAATTTTTTCCCACAAGCAACCTGTCCTTTTGGTGTAAATTATACATGATACTTCTATATATGAACTTCGAAATCATATCTGCTTCAGGATAAAGTTAGAATTTAGCTATCTTTCAAGATGAAAACAAAAAAAAAAACACCAAAAAATGGTAAAAGCTAAATGCATAAAAAGGAATAAACAACAACTTGGGTCTATTTTGAGGAATACAGATTACATTGTTCAAAGGGTTCAAGAGTATAAGAAATGTATCGTTTCTATCATGATCAATACACCAAAATCTCACTCGGCATCACTTTTTAAACTCAAACAGTTGGCTTAATGTGATCCCTAATTTAGAAAACCTAAAATACACTTAACACACTTCATACCCAATAACCTAATATTCTAACCAAGTACTTCTAGGAAAATACTAACCAAGAAACTAGAATCCAACATACTGTTCTCTCCCTCTTCCTTGGTCTTATCTCTCTCCTCTGCCTTCACCTCATCTTTGACTCTCCTCTTCCGTCTTTAAACTTCTCTTCTTCTTCAATTCCAGTCTGTTGACAGCCTGAATCTGCAATGCTCCCATAACTTAATTGATTTACTTTGATACAAGAATATTCTCATGACAGAACTGACATTCTCATAGATTTCAATTCAACACCGCCCCAAGTATTTCATCTCACTACTTGATGAAAAAGCAGATCTGAGCATTTTTGTTTGTTCTTTCTAATTCCCTGCAGTTCTGCAGATCAGTTTTTGAGGTACTTTATCCTCTCTTGCCTTCTATGACTTAGCTTATTTTCCTGCAGAACAACCATATTCTTGAAGCTTTCTCCATTCAGTGAACCCATGCAATTCTTGTCCTATATGAATAATTGAATAATTTGATTACGTGAATGTTTTAGTTAAAAATGATGACTAATAAGATTCTAATGAATCATTCATATCCCAACTAGATTTGTTACATATTCCTTAAATTTGTCAACCAAAATATGATTATTCACCAACTAAATAATGTAAAGCATTTATTTCTCAAAACAAACCAGATCCTAATGTTCAATCCTTTTAAGCATTTAACACAAATAGAGGAAAGCCGGGGCTAAGCACAATGATCATTTAGGGTCTTTGGTTTTAAGAAATTTTGGAAGAAAGGAAAAAAAATAGATGGAAAACACTTTCCATGCATTTGGACGCCTCTAAAAATGGGTGGAAAAAAATATGGACCAAATGATGGAGATGGTCATACTTTCTTATTTTCCTCACAAAAACCTAAAGAAAAACAGAAAGAAGCAAGGAAAATATATCCTCATCCTCCCCAACGTTGCCTCACTGAGAGCTCCTCCTCCCTTCAAGCCGGTCTCCTCCTTCCAATGCCCCCTTATCCGCTTCAATTTGTGCTTCTAATGGCTCCTCCACATCAGAACATTCAAATCAAACAGCCGTCCACTTCAGCATCAAAGCCTCCTATCAACAGCAGGCCTTCATCTACTCCCCTAGTTGATCAGCTCCTCTACAAAAGTCAAAAAATTTAATAGGTTGAGAATAGATCAGACTTGCAGACCTTCATCGTTCTCTCCTTTTGATGGTTTGTGCTCTAAGTGCGTTGAACTACTTTCTTCGATTTGGACTCCAAATTTGAAAATGAACAGACCTGGGTAGCTTTGGTTTGCCTTTTTGAATATCTTTCAGAGTTGAGTCCAAGTTTTTATGTCTGATTTGAAGCTTCTCATGACGACTCCTTTAAAAATTCGATAGGTAAGTTGGTTTTGCCCTTCGTGCTTGTGTTCAGATCTGACTTCTGGGTCTCGTTTGTGCAAGTAGATTCGATTGGGGTTCAATTTCAGATCTAGATGTTTTGCCTCTACTTTTAGCATTCATTAGTCTTTGGGAGTTATTGTGTTTCAATCCATGGCAGCGAATGCTCCTGCCTTAGATCTAGTTGGTTGGGCTATGTTCGTCGAAAATCTATGTGATGGTCTGATGCAGCCAAAAAACCATTGGAAAATATTTGGGGTGAAGATTGTCCTGTGATTTCCGCCATGATTTCAGTTCCAGGGTCTAAATTCTATGCTTACAAACAGTGATAAAGGTATGCCTTGGTCTTCTTCGATTATCAATAATTTTCATGTGTTCGAAGATTTTGGGTTTTTTTGAGGGTTGCGTTTATCAGATCTGAAGCCAAAATTTTCCTATCTATCAGGATGTTTCTGAGTATTTGGGGGCCGAATCTATGGAGATCCTCTATTAGATATCCCACTGCATTCGAAGTATGCTGGCCTAGGTTGTGTCGCCCAATTTGGGTTGTAATTTCCATAGCCGTCCTTGAATTTTTTGATTGGCTTTGTTTGTCCATTTGAAAAAAGTTATGGATATGGTGTCCTTGAATTTTTTCGATCTGTTTGAGACCCAGTTTGGTCTGGTTGTTGATTTGTTTTATTTGTCAATTTAAGACAAGTTACGGATGATGTGTCCTTGAATTTTTTCAATCTGTTTGAGACCCAGTTGACCTTGCTTATCAATTCGGTTTATGTCCATTTGCAGTTATCGATCTTGTTGGGATTGTGCTACTCTTGTTGATATATAGTAATTATGTGTTACTAGTAGTGGTGTGTCCAACTATGGAGATTTTAGTGGTCAATCATTTTCTAAGTTGTAATATTTTAGAATTTTTCTCAAAAAAAAGAAAAAAAAGTGGCATTAGTATCAAGTTTTTATAAATTTTTAGAAACTTTATGGAATTTTTTATGTACTAATGTAATATTTTAAATTTTTCGAATTTTCACTGAACATATAAGGGTATTAAATAATAATAACAATAACAACAACAACAACACAACGATGATGATGATAATCAACTTTCCTTAATTTTTTTTTTTAGATAACCAAACATTAAAAACAGTCTTTAAGAATTTATTTTCCGCAAAACTTTTCCAATGACCAAACAACAATAAGAAAATTGATTCATTTTATTTTCTTTCCTTCATTTTCTTTTTCCTTTTCCCACCATTTTTCCCCAAACCAAACAAAGCCTTAGCTATTGCTTAAGCTGAAAACACAAGATTTATAGAGAATAAGTGTGCGCCATATCTTTGTGACCAATCATGGAAAAATTACAGCACCAAACAAGAAAGCACAAGCAGAAAATGACAGTAAATCAAGAAGAAAAATCAGCAAACACAATAGTCGGACACCATCAAGTTCCATTCAAGCACAAAATTGATGTAATACAGATGCATGCCCTAGATAAACACCAAGACAACCAATCCACTATGTAATACTAACCAGCTGCATAGACGTCTTCATCTTCAACATCAAGATCTTCCAAAGCTCCAATTCCAAATCCAGGAGCACTTTTTCTACCCACTGCAGATTAAGTTCAAAGGGCCCAACTTAGTTACATGATCTGCATTTGAATATATAACAACACTCTTAAGCAGCGTCGCTGAGATGCTTTCTTACACTTGGACAAAAGATCATCCTTCGTATTGAAAGGTCTTCTGCTTCCAACACCTTTAGCCTCTGATAATCGCAATCTTTTCTTTTCTGAAGATTGTACAGAAAATCTGAGATATATAACTGATGACGCAAAATTGAATACCTGTCAACATCATTGTTGATAGAAATTACATACCCCTGAATTCAGGAGCATTTTTGTATGGATCATAGCCCAGACCATGCAAGTCCTGCTTCGGCTGACTTACATATACCTATAAGTAGCAGAAGACATATCACATAAGCACTCCACTAAATAAGAGGTTTACAGGCCATGAGATTTGCTTAATTTTATGTCTACAGATTGATAGAAAAGAGGGGATTTGTCTTCTGACACGGGTATTTAACAATAACTACCATTAGCAAGTACTAAATGTCATGATAGAAAGAGAGAATGAGAGAGAGTACAACACAAAATCCAGAATGTACCAAGACTGTGCAGGAACAAACCCATAACAAACCTTAAACAACCGTACCATGCCTCAGAGAAGCACGGAAGTTCTTTCCACAATGAGCAAAACATACTAAAGGGAATGCATCACAGTGAAGAGAAGGGAATATAAGGTGAAGACATCAATCAAACATCAAAGAGGACATAGAGCTTAGAGAGGAAGAAAAGGGGAATATATATATATGCATGGTTATCAGCTAGAATGTTCCTATCTTCACAAGTGATGAACAATGAAGTTCTTGTTCTTCCTTCCCTCTGATTTTTTAATTATTAGCCTTGCAAAATGCAGCCTATCATTACTCCAGAAAATGCAGGCACACGAGTAAGTAATGAATTGTTCACCACAAACTGGAACAAACAAAAACCACACCCTGCAATGCAGGTCTAAAATCTTAAATGATCAAGCATGAGTTGGTTTTCCAAATTTCTAACTAATGAAAAACTGCATCTACTTGTGATAATCAAACAAAAAAGAAAGGAAAAATAACATAGAAATTGAAAACACAGTGCACCAAAATGAAGCTTATGACGTTTCATGATGAATAAGTAATGCACAACTGTGCAATCCAAGGCTGTGCATCTGCCACAGACTTCTGACAAGAGTAATGGGTATGGATGCTGAGATCTGCCAGATATATTGCAAAATCCCAGACCAGAGTACACAACAGGCCCCACATGCCATTGTGTATTCCACTATTCCCCCACCATAGTGAATGCAGCTATTGAGCAATTAAAATGGAGTGGATATTCAGAAGACTTAAGACTGATTTTCCAAGTAAATAGGATACATCATTCAAGCAGAATGTGGGGAAAAAATGAAAGGAGAATGAGAAATTCTTCAAAGGCATTGGAAATATGTCAAAAATAAGCACTTACAATGAAGATCATTCAACAGAAGCTCAAAAACGCCACAGAAGATAAATATAAAATATTAATGCTTCTCATAATTATACCAGAAAAATATACGGCCTGGAATTTTATTCATCAACTAAACAACATGAAAGAAAGCACAATGACGAAGGCATATTTTTAGCTATTTTATACCCATTTACTTTAAGTTTTTGGTTATTTATTTGAATAACATATGAGATTATTATATTATTTTTTAATTATTTGCTTAATTTATAATATAAATTTAATTAATTTCATGCTTAAAGTTTCTTTTGTATGATTTTAACAGCTTGTCTCTTTTTAACCATAACTTTCACATATAAACTTGGATTTAGGTGATTCAAATTTTAGTATAAAGATAAAAATAAGATCTACAATTTCTATACCTAGTGTTTTTGCTAAATGGATTGTATATGAGTCAAAATTTAATCTAGACTTTCGGCGGAAAATATATCCTAAACTAAAGAGTTGTTTTGAATAATTTTAGAAAATTAATTAATATCTACTTAATCTTATTTTACAGGTGCTAATTGCCAGTAGCATGTGCAGGGAGTAACAAATTTAAAAAAAAAAGGAAAAAATTAGCATGTACATGGGAAAATTGGAAAAAAGAAGAAGATAAAGAAGAAAGAAAGAAAGAAAAAAGTAAGCTACGCCGACATAGTAGGGATATATATATAACAATGAGAGCACGTCCAGACGGGGAATGGGCCAAAAGGAGAGAAAAGTACTGAAGACAGCACAAGAAAGGCTAGAAAAGGGCCGCAAAAGAAAAGAGATAAAAAAGTGTCAAGGGAAAGTGCTTAGAAAGAAGACGGCATGACAGAACATAGAGTGTAGGCATGCCAGAAAAAATTTCACAAAAAAAAAAAGTTCAGAGAGAAGAACAAAAGATAGGAGGTGGCCAACGATGAGAAAAAATATTCAATGCCGCCGGCCATCCGAACAATACTACTTTTCGGATTGACTTTGGATCTGAAGTGTTGTAATGTTATACGTTAATATTCTCAGGTTCAATATTTTATATATAATTTAGATTAGTTATTTAATTTGATAATTACCCTATGTGTTTTATGCTATTGTTCATAATTGTTTCTAGTTAATAGACCAACCTTATTCTAACAAGTCGAGTTGAGAACGAGAGCTAATTCTCCACTTTAAGTTACATAGCATAAATTGAAAGGGTTGTTGGAACAATTACATAATTTCTACAACAATATTATTAATTAAATTACCTGTGTGTTTTATGCTATTGTTCATGATTGTATCTAATTAATAGAACGACCATCTTCTAACAAGTCGAGTTGGGAACAAGAGCTAATTCTCCATTTTAGATTAAATAGCATCAATAAAAATTGAATGGATTGTGAGAACAATTACTTAATCTCTACAACAATCAAGAAAGATAATAAATTAATTGAGCTTAAAGCATAGTCTTTTATATAAATCCTTTGACTAAAGATAGCAATACTAATAACTGAAGATAGGACTACATAGTTTGAGTGAGTGTGTTAGTTATATATTGATGTTGACACATCATGGGTAATTGAAAAAAATAAAGTAATTGGTTAATTAAATTTCATAATTGGGTAAAGGTGGATCTGAATTCATTGGTAATTTTTATTAATTAATCTGATCTTTGTTAGATTTTAATTATTTTATTTTCGATGTTTTTATCATAAATTCTTCATTTAGATTAATAATTATTTCTTTATTTAATTTTGATATCCTATGACTAATTTAATATAGTAGAATTGGGACGATCATTAGATACTCATTGTGACCTATATTACTTGCGACCAGTATACTCACCGATAGGTATATTTGATCAACATCACACATCTCCATGGAACATCAAACACCTTACCCCCTATCATTCCCTCCAAACCCTAGGCATAAATCTTACCACATTAAAAGCATGATCTACTTACTGATAGGTAAGTCATTTTTCACTATCTTGATAATAAAAACTCCCTCCTTCGTTTGGCAAAAGATATAGGCTCTTTTTCTTTTCCCACTTCTTTTTCCTTTATGATGCCCCCCTTAGTTAATTCACAATGCTGAGCATGAAGCATAACTTTCTCTAGAAGATTTAATTTTAATGATTTCGATGCGAGGTAAAGTATGAAAAAAGCATGATCAAATGAAGAACAGACAAGCTACTAATTGTAATTTCTTAGTATGTGTGAAAATCTAAATCAGCCTATTATTATGGGGCAGATGGAGTAATTCTGGTCCTCCAGGCTACATAACAGCGTAGATAAAAGGAAGCCAGTCTCTCCCAGCAAGATCAGAAACAAATACAAACATTTGGAGACAGTCTTGTCTGGTTACCAAATTTGCTAACAGCCATCATTATATATTCAGTTGATTGAATAGCATAGTCAGAGAAGCTCTGTAGAAGAAATATTGGTTTTTCATGTGAAAATGAAGAGGAGAAAGGCAACCAATGCTTTCTCACAACTAAAAAGAATTCACAAGGGAATGCTAAAAATCGATTGTCCAAGCAAAACCCAACATCAGCCAAAAAAATTGAAAGAAGCAGCATTGACAAATCTGTTTCACCCACATTGAAGTACCAGTGAAACCTCAAATCCAAGACCTCTCAATGATCAACTAACGAATAAAAAGAAGCATTAAATATAAGTATTACAGCCTTGATCAGATACAATGAACCTTACAGCCCATCATAAGTCAAATACTAAGCAACAGCATAAATCAGCAAACAGAGCCCATCTTAGCACAAGTCAAACATCCAGACACACATTAGCGGAGACTATAAACCCTACACTATGAAACAGATTTTTTCATTTTTTTTTTTTTCAATTTGATGGATGCCATGGAAAGCTATGGCAGCATGCCAATAGAAAAAATTCGCCAAAACCAGCACCCGAAGCTGGACCAAACACATAGCAGCCAGAAAGAAAGTTTGAGCCCCCATATCCCGTATTCCAGTGAACATATGATAATCTATCAGAAAAGTAGCAACACATTGACAAGAGATATTGCATAGCATTCAAACAAACAGCTTAATAATTTATCATTAAGGTAACCCACCGGTGTGCTCTGAGAAGTTTGAAAACCATCATTTACAGGTTGATCAGAATCAAGTTCACTACCACAAATCTCATTCTCAGTGACATCTACTCTGGAACCATCAGAAGAAAGAGCCAACACAGCCTTTCTAGCTTCTCTGCGCACGTCTGTGAGCCAGGTAAAAAATGAATAAAATAAGAGATAAATCAACCACACAAATCTTCCAGATAAGAGAATCTGAATCATAAATTAATTACCATAGAACCACAGCAACACCAAAAATGATAGCATCATAAATCACACACACTACCTTCTCCCTCTCTCCCTCTCTCCCTCTCTCTTTTCACAAATAAGTATTGTTTCACCTTATGGCACAAGAATTAATAAGGTAATCTAAATGACTAAATTATCCCCATTTGATTAACTTGATTTAAGATTATAACGTAATTAAGAATGAAAGATGGAGTAGACAAAATAATTCAAGTTTTAATTCACAAACACAGAATGACACTTATTCGTGAGCAAAATCAAATTGCTAAAACAATACTAATTTATGAACATAGGTAGTGCGTTCGTGTGTGTGTGTGTGTGTGTGCTTGTGTGTATAAACTAATGGGGATAGAAAACTTCATATTGGACAGTTTGAAAAAAAAAAGAATATTATAATTACATAATTAATAATAATAGTAAGGATAAATTATAGTCAAATATCTATTATAGGTACCACACATTTTAAATAATCTCACTTATGTGCTTTTACACGTTAATCCATTATCATTTAGGTACCTTCTATGCTACTTACAATAAATAAAAAAATGGAATGAAATTGCTAAAATATAACAAAACTTATGCAAAATTTGAATTAAATAAGGAATATTAAAATAAATTTTAAAAAACCTATGATATATAAAAAAGAATCATGAATGGTAAAAGGTTAAAAATGAAAAAATGTTAGAGATCAAATAAAAATAGAATTTTTCCAGTATTTTTCAAAAAAATTATAAGTCTTTTAGATTTTTTTTAATTTAATCAGCATAAAAGGGATCTAAATAAGTAATGAATTAAAATGTGGGGTACCTAAATGAGGTTTTTAAAACCAAGGGGCACCTGTAAACTATTTGGCTTAATGTTAGGGTACCTAAATAAAATTTATTTATCAAAATAAAATATTGATAATGATATAATAACATGAACAAATAAAAAAAAATATTATAATAAATAATATAATAATAAAAGTAATGCTCATAAAAACTTTATTCAATAAAAAGTCCTAACATTAATAAAGAAAACTAATATTATGAAACACATAATTATGATACAATATACACTTAAATCATATCAACATATATTTTTTATTACTTGATATTGTTGCACAGATAAAATGATGATCAATTAGAGTAACGATTTAATTAATTAGATTAACTAATGTATATAATATGAAAATCTATATAGTAAAGGAGAGATACCATAGGAAGGCAAATACTAATACAACAATAACAATATTATTATTATTATAGCAGCCGGTGTTTGAAAAGGCATGCTTGAGGCTTATTGGTGCCTCACTTCACCTAGGCGTGCACCTTCTCCCTAGGACCTTTGTCACCTAGGTGCACCTTAGGCCTTTTCAAACACTGATAGCAGCAGATTATGTCTCTTTATATCTAAATTGATTTGAAAATTCATAGTAATAATATAATCCATCAAATTTAACCAATTTGTTGATTTATCATATAGAAGTGTACAATGTGACCACACAAAGACAGGATGGAATCCACGGCATCAAGTGTATTAAAAATATTAGTAGGTGATTCACTTGTGACCAATGCTACTAACTTATAATACACAGTAATGAATCTCATCAGAGTTTTCCCGGCATGACTGATAGATAAAAATATTCTTTTGTGATGTCCAAATGGTGCATCAGTTCATGGAAATCTTACATTAATTACCATGTTTTAAAATATGTTTATTAGAGATATAAGCAGGAGAAGACACAGCAGATGTTGTGATTTTTGGAAACCAACACTTCAATATCATTTCTATGGAAAACTGTATATTTTATTTTTTTTCTTTCCCCTGTAGAATATTGGTTGTAGCCAATTATTATGTGGACACTTTACAGCTATACAGCCCAACTTTTATCAACATTAACTTAGCTTAACTGGGAGGTTGTAATGATAATTGTCTTTGCATGGGGAGTTGGCTCATTTTATTTGATGGTGGCTCACCTTTTTTATAATTATATGCATTTTTGGACATTTCAGCTCTTTCACATTGTTAAATAGCTGTTGACCTTCCAGGAATCTGAGGTTTGAGCGGGAAATTTTCTGCTGTAATTTTAGGGGGAAACTTTTTCTTTTGTGTATAAATAGATGGATATAGATATAGATGTCTTTTTACAATTCCAAATATAACATGATGTATCAATATAAGGCATAATCTTTTGTATAGTTTTTAATTAAAGTATATGTATTCTATATTGCATAAATAAATAATATTAAAAATGGGATTTTAATAATGAGATCCTTCAAATTTAAAAAATTGAAAGTGTTCATTGCTGAACGGGAAACTGTAAAACATTCTTTAATGGGAAGCAACCTTAAATGTTACTATTATATATATTTAACTCTAACAAAAAATAAATGTCTTCTACTATTATTCATGAAGGCCACACTAAAGCTTATTAACCTGTCAGCTATGACCCAAAAACATACTGAAGTTTGAACTTGAAAGAGAAATTAAAACAACTTGATCCACCAATTAGAACTCCCAAAATTTCATGCAGTAAATAAGCTAGCTTCAGCAAGGAAAAAGTTTTGCAGACTTTGACCAAAAATCCTATCTGAAGAAGCATGCTAGCTTCAGCTAGGAAAAAGATTTGCAGACTTTAACCCTGTCATTACAACTCCCAATGCATAAGTTTTTCATCACATTCACAAGTAGTAGTTCTCTACTTGTAGAACATGAGTTATAATTTAGCATATTACATATTGAAAGTGGCAGCTTGCAAAGATGGTATAAGACTGTAAACCCTGATTATGTTTCTTTCATGGCGGATCTGCGGCTGCTCTCTCTATCCCATGGTTTTCTACCAGATTAGGTTTCATGTAGAATTCTTGTGTTCTCTATTTTTCAATACACTTTCTAGTTTTCATTTCTTCAATCAAATTTGCACAACAGCAATGATTAACATAACTCAGGTCTGAAATACTGCATCCATTTGGCTTCCCTTAGGGAGTGTCAGCAGATGCAGAAGCTCAAAGCTGTTGTATCATGAATGTCCTGTTAGTGTTACTTCACAAAAGAGAAGTTGAACATTCTTTCCTTTCTTAGCAATCTGGGAAACCTGCAGGTCTCTAATGTTCATTAAGGCCATAGTTAGAGACAGCTGAGGTTCAAATCAGTGGTTAGGATATTCATATGACATTTGGTCATGGGCCCCATTTGAGGATCCAGCCAGTCATATCAGGGTGGGATTAGGAGGATTGGTCCTCCCGTTGGAGTGATTCCGATTTCTTCTTTTGTAGCCCACTGAGTAGGGAACGTAGAAGTAGAGAAATTTGGGGATTATGAGAGGTATGATGTGGTTGTAGGGGAGGAGGCCGGCAGCACCCAAGGGCAATGCAGAGGCTAGGGCAAGGGAAGACTGAGAGAGCATGAAAAAGGAGGCTCAAGAATTAACTATTCTTGTTAGATCTCCCAGCTTGTTGTATTCTGTGGCATTGACTTAGGATAAATCTAGAGTTGAAGAACCACCCAAAGTTTCAACACTTAGGATAAATCTTATGAAATTTTAGAATTCAAACTTCAAACTCATGCACTAGAGTTGAAGGTAATTGATTTCTGCTGAGAGAAATAAGATAGCCAAATTCTAAGTTGCCCTTCATTCTAGTGTGAGCCCAACACTTATAGGAGAGTGTTAGGTCTCATTTAGTTGCAACACAACTCAACAACAAAAAAAGGACTGATTTGGTTAACAAATCAAACTAGTTACTTGTCAA
This sequence comes from Tamarix austromongolica, assembly GCA_039764185.1. Taxonomy (NCBI): domain Eukaryota; kingdom Viridiplantae; phylum Streptophyta; class Magnoliopsida; order Caryophyllales; family Tamaricaceae; genus Tamarix; species Tamarix austromongolica. The sequence goes on along the minus strand of CM077814.1, from coordinate 49,172,745 downwards.
AGAGACTAAATTTAACTAGTTTAATCCTAACCAAAACTAAAGTTGACTTTGTGTTAGCTGAAATAGAGAAATCAAAATTATTTGGGACATTCCCAATGTCTTACATCTGAATTGGGAGGCTCCTTACAAATTAATAAGCTAAGCTAAGCTAAGCTAAGCTAAAAACATCATTAAAAGTAAAAAGTAAAAGTAGCTTTTAGGCTAAAGACTAAAAACATTATTAAAAGCATAAAGCAGAAAGTAACTCTTCTGCTACAAGCCTAAAGTTCCATCATAGCCTAAGTATAGGTTTCTTTTCTTCCAGAAAGGGTCTGCCTCCTTTGATGCTTGTAACTGTTGCTGCTGCTAGTACCCAAATCTGCCCAGAAAAGTGCAGTTGTAGCTGCTATTGTGGGACCAGAACTGTTGCCTATCCTTGGTTGGGTAGTGAGCCATTTAAGCCAAAAAATTTGAGCCACAAAGGTGCAAAAAGGTGGTAGCTGAATTGAAGTTTTGCATGGCTTTCATGGCTTGGGGTTTAGTTAAACTAATTAGTCCAAGTGAGGAGGTTTTTATATCCCCCTAACTTAGAGAAATTAACAACTAAATTAATATCATGGATAATGGATGCTCCTGCATCATTCTCGCCCTCTTGAGAAGCATCTTCCTTGTCTCCAAAAGGCTTATCTTGAATATAGGGAAGCAAATCTCCCACATTAAATTCCCCATTTCTGGTGGTAATTCAAGCTTATAAGCATTGTCCCCAATTTTCCGAATGACCTTCCTTAGGTGAAGCCAAACCAAATCTCCGGGTTCATACAAGTGTTGTTTTCGATGCTTGTTTGCCCTGTTTTGGTTTAATTCGTTTACCCTTTCAATCTTGGCCCTCACTTGTTCATGTAGATTCTTCATTGCCTTAACCCTTTCCTTTACTTCAAAGTTGGTACGTGCTTCAATGGAACGGGGTAGGAGGTCAACGGGAGTAGTGGGATTCACTCCATACACTACTTCAAATGGTGAGTGACTCGAGGCATACGTGGGTGAGCGGTTGTAGGCAAAATCTACATGACTAAGTTTGGTGTCCCAATCTCTTACGGACTTGTGAACCAAACTCCAAAGGAGCATTGTGAGGATTCTATTTGTCACCTTAGTTTGCCCATCGGTTTGTAGATGGTAAGCGGTGCTAAAGAGAAGTTTTGTACCAACTAACCTCCACAAAGTCTTCCAAAAATAGCCAAGGAACTTCGTATCCTTATCCGAGACAATGGATTTGGGGATACCACGTAGCCTAACTATTTCTTTGAAAAAAAGATCACCTATGTAAGAGACGTCATCCATTTTGTGACAAGCAATGAAATGAGCCATCTTAGAGAACCGATCTACGACCACCATTATGGCATCATTTTGCCTTTGTGTTCTAGGCAATGCCACAATGAAATCCATGCTAACATGGTCCCATGGGACCGGTAAAGGAGTGTAAAGCCCTTGATGAAAATGACTCTTTGACTTTTGGCAAGTGGCACACCTCGCCACTACACCTTGTACATCCCGCACTATCTTAGGCCAAAAAAAAATGCCCTTGGAGTACATCTACGATTTTGTTTATCGCAAAGTGATCGGCTAGTCCTCCTCCATGTACCTCTCTCACAAGCAATTCTCAAATTGAGCACTTGGGAATGCAAAGCTTGTTGTTCTTGAATAGGAAGCCGTCTTGAATCATAAAGGAACCCTGGAGCTTGTCTTGATCCTCAAAGTAGCTTGCAAAGTCTTTGTCTTCCTTGTAGAGCTCTTTGATGCATGCAAAACTTAACACTCTTGCCTCTAATACACTCCTTCGATCCTAAATTCTCCAATGCCTCAAATTCAATTATTCTTGGGACACTTTGATCTCACACTAACACAAGGAAATTTTATTTGAGACAACCAATGTAATATTTGCTAAGGCGGCTACAACTTCAGTCACTAGCTAATTAAAAAACTTCCTACCATCAAGATCTATTAGTGATGCAAGTGCAAGTATGTTTATACATCTAAACATGATTCTTGGACATGTGTAGGATGTTTCTTGAGGTTCTTAGAAGTATTTTCCAAGTTAAAGACACTTTCTTGAAGATATGGTTCTAAATTGAAAAATCTTGCAAGGAGTTTTTGCACAACCAAAGTCTTAGTGAGTTGGTTGATTGGTTGACTAGTCAAAGGTGACAAATTGGCAGCCAGAATAAGTCAACTACAACTGTCAAAAGTAGATAATGACAACTAAGGAGTCAATTGTAATAAGCTAGAGTTTTGTTGATAGTTATAATTTTATGTGAAACTTTTGTAACTCAACCCTAACCCTAATGTGTCATGTGGTTGGCTAGGTGGGTATTTTCGTGGGTTACGCCTATATATATATGGCATAATGTCGACACTTAGAAAAGGGAAGAATAGAGAGAAGAATATAAAGAAAAGTTTAGTTGAGTAATAAAAATCTTTTTGTGAGTTTTTTCATTTCTCTCTGTGAGATTGCTTGATCATGGAAAAATTACTGTGTGGTTTCTCTTGATTGTCTTTACTGAGTGATTCTTTGTGAGTTCTCATTAAAAATCCTTTGATTACTATCTTTGTGAAGTATCAAACTTTCTATCTTGTTAGTGTTTGGAGTGTCATTCGAATGTATGTGTACTTCATACATCCATTTGAGTTGCATTATTGAAGAATAAAGAAGATTCATTCGTTTACTTGAAGATCTTCCGACCCACATTCACATCAATTAGAGCCTAGAGATAGGGCTGTGCATTTCTTCTTCAGCAAGTTGCTTGGTCTCAGCTTATGCTTAGGCTCCTTTGCAGTCTGAACTCTGACTAAACAACAATATCTTCATCAATTCCACAGTCAACTAATCTGTCGGAGGGGCATCCCATGAATTTCACCATCTTTTGAAGGCTACTAGTATTCATGATAAATTTTCCTTGGACTCACCGATATCTTTTTCCTAACCAAAAGAATAAATGAATAGCCACGAGAATGTTGATGTTACTTCTCCCAGAAATTTCTAAATTCAATGACGGCCACTTCTGGTATGTGGTATCCTATCGTATAACAGTCCCTAAACCCGTGTTATATGTAAACAGAATATACAATCTTCTTGACAGTATAAACTCAGAACAATCTTCAGAAACAAAACAGTCAGCCACAGAAAAGCTAAGAAGTCAGGGAATTCTTCCATAACCTCTAAATTTTCCAATACTGGCGTATCAACAAATCTAGATTACATATATTGCTTAACTCAGTACTGTAAACTAAAAATGCGTATGAAATAAGGAGGGAATTCTTAAGTTTTACTACTTTTCATAACTTTTTTCGTTTTATATTTTTCAAGGAATGCTGGAAAGTCCAAATGGAGAAAAAAGATACAAAATATTCCCTCCTTTGCCATCCAGAAGCATAGCTAAAATTGTATTACGATTATAAACAAACAATACAAGTGAGTAATTAACAAGAGACAATAAAATCATGATGTGCCTCTTTTATCACTTTCAAAGCATAAACAACTTTTTGGACAAGGGAGTATAAATCCACAGCAGATGAATAGTACTGTTATTGCACATTTGCCTTGGCATATGCTACAATGCCTTCCGATCAATGGATGTGACCAAAACTCCAGAAAGCTGACTGTGATGCAGGAACTGATCTCCATATATGTTCAAAGGTCACTTAGCATCACAGAATAAGAGTCAAAGTATAGCTCTTATTTGCACATATACGAGGATCAAAAATAGTGAAACAACCCAGAGTTAGCTTGCAACATAAAAATACTGCCTGATCCACCAAGGTCCTTACACAAAATAATCAACCAAAACGGGGGCAAAAAGAAAAAACAATGTAATAGCTAGAACCTAAAGTACATACCGTACAATGAATTAGCACGCTTATCCTTTATGGCACGACCATGTCTCCATCCCATCTTCAACAGCAGTTTTACACCTGAAAAGAAAACCACGATAGTTCAGAACAATGATGCAGAATCCTCCAATGAAGACAGAAAGTTTCAGAGCTTTGAACAGACCAATAGATTCTGCAGCAGGGACAACTAATTCATCTGGAACAGGACCAGGGATTGCCAATGGCCTGAGACATGTAGGATTATTTATTAGTCATCAACAAAAGTCAACACTTAAATATGAAGTTTGGCACATTGCAGTATATGCATATATACACACATCACATATCTAGATCAAATTAATGAGACAGTAACAATGAAATCATTAAACTTCAATGACAATAAATTCCGCAAGACTAAAGTTTTCTTTGCACCCCCTTTGTGAAGAATTCAACATTTAATTTGTTGACATCTATAAACACATGTATGGTAGTTGAGACTTTCCCAAAAAAAGTTCAGCACAGAAGGACTGTTTAAGTAAATGAGCAGATAAGACAAACAGAAACAGTAATGCCTAACAATTAACAAATCGTCTCCTCTCAAAAGAGATGTAAAACAAATACTCATGGAAGGAACTTAGTTCAAACCTCTGTTTTTGTTCCTTCTCAGCTTGTTTACGGGCAAGCTCAGCAGCAGTGAATCCAAATGTATCAAACTGTGATGATGTTCCCAAGAGATTGCCTTCCATTTCCTAAGTATGAACCAATGTTGAACATCAATTTGCCACAAAATTGCACGAGGTAGAAGGGCAGGGGAAGGAGCATATATAGAGAAGGCTCAAATCAATATTCAAAAACTTGGTACCATGGTAGTATAAAGTTGATTAACAAATTTACATATTCCAATAGTATGCAACAATTCCTTGAACTTATTAATGAGCAACGCCAAAGATATGATATACAACCACATACACATGAATTGAGCATACAAAACTGGGAAATAGAGTGCACTGAAAAGTCACGCCTCAGATGCAAGGCGATGGGGCCTTGGAACTTCTTGTATCCTAGGTGAGGCAACATTGGCAAGATGTGGCCAAGGCACAATAAGACATTGAGGAGTGCAAGGCTCTAAGGCACACACGTTACTAAAAATTAGTTATTTTTAGGTTTTACTTTCCTTTAAAAAAATTCTGCAATCAATATAGTAATTGAATCTTAGGTTAGGAAGGAATTGGATGAGGGATGAAAGGTTATAGGAACACTAATACACATAGTTTTGAATGGAAAACGAAAGAAAGGCATTCAACATAGAATACTCTGATTAGGTACTTTTTAGGCCCTGTTTTCATAAATACCGCAACTAAATCTTATATTGGGAAGAAACAGGGGAGAGGGGAAAGGAGTTATGAGAAGAGCTATAGACATAAGTTTGATTGGAAAAGGAAAGAAAAAAATTACAGTAGTGATGGAAAGAAAATATCATATATTTTTAAAAAGACAGAAGTAATATTGGACTGGGCAATTTTGGCACCTCATTTCACCTAGGCGCACGCCTTCGCCTTGCCCCTAGCACCTAGGCTGTAGGACCCCTATCATCTATTGCACTTAGGCCTTTTCAAACACCAGTAGAGTATACCACCTCAATTCTGGATAACTAGCAACCATATAACCATCACAGTAGGACGAACTGATCAGGAAAGCTGATGTTTCTACACACAACCTAAGAATGTAGATTTCAATCATAAGTAGCCTATTCTGCCTTCAGGGCTTAGAATATGAATCTTCTCTTGTGCACGAGTTCATAACTTCGCAAGAAATTAGCATAACCTTCCAATTTAAGTTGATAAAAAGCATTTGCAGCAATTTACTGAAAGAAAGAAAAATTGCTGATCCATATTCCGTGTAGAATAGATCCCCAAGCATTAATCAAAGAAATGAATCCTCTGGATAATTGTAATCCCCTAAAGGAACTTGGAAATTTTTAAATAAATAAAAAATAAAGCAAGGAGACATCTATTACTTACAGCTTTCTCATCTTCATCCAAGAAATTTGAGATATCCTGTTGTTTGATTTCAGCTCTATTCTTCCGTGATGAAGTAAATGTTTGTGGAGTCCATCCTGCGTGTTAATTTAGGATCTCAGAGCAGGCATCCAAATGCAGCCAAAACATAGGGGAGATCAAATGATAGTAATCAACAAAAAATATACCCTCTTTAGACCCCACTGTATTAAAGTAGCCAGCAGAAAATCCGCCTGTAAATGCTCCATGAAACCTTCTTCGACCTTCTTCATCCCTAACCTGTAGAGACATTGAAAACTGAATAAATAATCCAACAGAATTCACTTCAGCATATTGAGTATTACAAAGCCCTCAGATGCATGGGTAGAAACCCAAATAATTGGTCCAACCATACAATTAAATATCGGTCCCGATACGCAATATCGACCGATATTTATCGGATTTTGGGTCAGCCGATACGCGAAATTGGCGATACGCGACGGATTTAGAATTTCACATATTTATCAGCGATATATCAGTTATCGACTGATATTTGCCGATATTCTACCGATATTTACCAATATTTGTCGATATTTACTAGTATTTGCTAATATTTATTGTGAAAAAAGAATAAAAAATCACGCCGCGACAACCGCGGCATATAAAATATCGTTCGCAACGCTCCGATACTGCGACACCGCAACCGCGACCGCGATTTTATTGCTTGGGTCCAACCTTTGCACTTATTTCTCACTTTTCTATTTTTTACAAATTTTGGCAGAGGCATTGTGGTGACCGGCAACCAGTAACCAGTAACCACTACCCACTAACCTAACAGAATTCAGACACCAATCAGGTAGAGCGGTACTATGATATCCACGCTCAGAGAGGAAAGATGAAGAAACAGGGCAACAGAAAACGCTTACAGAATTGAATAAGAAAAATATGCATGTAAAACACAAAAAAGTATACACACCAAGCTTGCTCCACACTGATAATACACATAGGATGAGAAGAGCCATTGGTCAATTCAGAAAACATAGGTAGGCACTTCCAGGTTCCAGGCCAAAACAATAGTTCTTTTCATGTCTTCAAATGGCGCACTCCTAAGTCTTAAAAATGCACATTTGATTCTAGAACAAAAGCCGCCCCTTCCCGCGGAAAAAAAAAACAAATATGCTAGCCAAAGTTGATCCCAAACACGCAGATCCTTCACGAGAACTCATTCTTGTCATCATCCATAGACAAACAAAGAATTATTTTACAAAATTTAAATTTACACAATTTACAGCTGCTCTTAACTTTGGAACTGACTGAGCCGCCAAACTAGACTCATTGACCTCCAAGCCCCTAACATAACACATTAATTCGAAGCTATTTGCAGTTCATAAATTCGATATTCCATCCCATTTATCAAATTTAGTGACATGAAGCAGCTAATATTCTGCAAACTGAGAGAAAATAAAGAAAGGCCAATTGCATTAACCTGGAAAGATGAAGAGCAAGAAATGAAAATCTTCATGTATGTATACCTCTTGTTTCCAAGGAACGAGGGTACGGAGATGACCAGAAGCTTCGGCGACTGCCTTTTTCTTACGACTGGTATCGTCGTCCTCTCTCTCTATCGGCGTTCCGACGAATACAAAATCTTCTTCATCGGAATCCATATCACCGTGAGCCGAAGAATGGTAAGATAAAAAAAAATTTAAAAATTGAACCGATCGGAGAAGTTTTGAGAGAAAAGTTTAGGGAAAATGTATCTTCCTCTGCCTGCAGTCGAGCACCCCTATTCCTTGTCCAGTGTTCTCAACTTCAGCCTGCATTTGGGGCAACCGGCTGATTACAGATTTGACAGTGCAGACTACAGAGCCGTAACCCATCATTCGTACGCATCATCGAACTATGCCTCTTGTTGGTTGATTTTTAAAGTCCGAAGAAAGGCCCGTCGTAAGTATTAACAGGATAACAGCCCACAATACCGCCTCAAAATCTCTTTGATTGAACCCGGAACACCCCTTGGCTGCTTCAAGAAAACGAGTACTACATTTTTTTCAACCAATAATAATCATTCTTATCAAAAAAAAAGGTATAATAATAATAATACTAATAATAATTGTTTTGATAAATTTTAACCAAATTTTTCAACCAAACAAAATCGTGAGGAAAACTACATTTTAAGCAGCACAAAGAGGGGCCTAAATTTTAGTTGGCCCATACAGCTTTAAGGTATTTTAACTTTTAGTATATCTAAATAAAATAAATATTTTTAACTTCTCAATCTTTTATGAGGACGAAGAGGCGCAATGTATCACGGAAGTACTGCATGTTAGTCAATGCTACAAATGACTGTGCTTGTTTGGTTTTATTTAGAAAAAGTAGTTTTTTAAATAATTAATTATACAAAATAATTATAGATAAAAATAAGTATTTGGTTTTACTTTTAATAAGTAATTATAAAAAAGTGATTAGGAAAAATTACTTTCTAAAAGTAGTAATCTGTAAGTAATTTTTACCTACTTTTTCAAATTACTTCTACAATACTACAACCTTGCAGTACGGTATATTTATAAAAAAAATCGTTCATTTCCTCCACCCCCGTATTTCTTTCTCCATTCTGGTAAACCGAGAACAAACGTTCAAGATGACGAACGCCCCGTACAAGGCAGTAGCAGCGGCCATAAAGTTGACGAGCAGAGCCTCGGAGCCGTATTTAGCGAGCCCGGAGTCCTCGAGAAAGGTGAGTTTTCTTCTTCGTTCTTCCTCTTCTCCTTCAAAATCCAGTACCACCGAACGGACGTTCCATAAGAAAATGGCAATTGACCGCTCATGAAAACACAGACAGCCAGTAGAAACTCAAAACCCAACAGGCCGGGGGGCCCGCGCAGGACAGAGGAGGAGGATTAGCAAAAACAAAGGGAATTAATTGGAGGTAGAGAGTTAAAGAGGGGAAGGGGTGAGAGAGTAAGGAGGATGAATATGACAGATAATTTGAGAAAGAACGAGCGTTGTCGATTGAAGATGGAGTGATAGTAGGAGGGTTGATCGGTGTACAGTTTATATATGCAGGGAATGCATTGCTGTTAGATTATCTTATGTCTCTAAACCTTAATCCTCTTTCTCTTGTTGTTTTCTCCTCTTTTGCTACCTTCCTCCTCCTCTCTCCTATCTCCGTGATCTTTGAGAGGTCGGTCCCATCGGCGTTCGACCCCAGAATAAATTTTTGTTCCCATTTCATTCATATCATCTTCTCTTTCGATTGTTATCTATTAATTATGATTGTCAATTGCAGGAAGCAGTGGCCCAGCAAATTCTATGATTTTGTTGAGAGAAGGCGATGAGTAGGAGTCAAGTTTACTTCATTAACCGGATAGCAGACCACAGGTTGCCCTGTCATCAAGGATCCATCATAGAAATTTGGTCCCTTTGATTGGATATTGTGAAGAAGCAAACCATAGAATGTTGATTTATGAGTACATGCACAACGGGACCTTGAGAGATTATATATATGGTTTGTTTATTGTATAATATAAACTTTGATTGTTGTCACTATTTGAGTTTTAGATGTTTGCTAATTTTATAAGTTTGTTTAGTGGTTGTTCATAAAAAAATTTAATAAGTTTATAATTTTTATTTTACAATTTTTAGTACTTTGTAATATCTTTATGTTTATTTATACTTTTTAATGTTTCGTATGCTTTTTAATATTTAATATTACATAATTTATATAATAATTATTACCAAAATATATATATATAGGAAGATAAAAATTAAAGAAAATAAAATGTAAAATTATAGAAAAATGAAAACCAAACACTAATAAGGTACCATAAGTAGTTTTTTAGTATTAATCACTTATACAATAAAAGTAAAAATAAACACATATTTTACTTATCAAAGTACTTTTTAAAAAATAGATTTCTAAAAGTAATTTTGATCTAAAAGTAGTTACTAACAATAAGTAAAACCAAACAAGGGCTTAATAGTCATAGCCGGGATTAGTTTTTCTTTCCTCGTTTTGAGAGTTGATAGATACATAAATGAAGGAGGAAGGATGTCCTTGTGCATCAATAGTGGAATCAGCTTTTAGAGCAAACAAGCTTAGCACCGTGCCATGCAAGATTTTTTTAACTTTTTATAATTTGAAGGAGAATAAATAGGAGAAAATAACAATATTAATAAATATATAGAAAAAATACTTAAATTTTAAAAGATAATGTTTCTAAATACAATATAGTAGGTAAAAATGGCAAAAGCATAAGATAATCATAAGTTTAACTATTTATTTGAACATAATACTTATTGTTGAAGTAATCATCCATGTACATGACCCTTTATGCAATAAAATTATATGACTTTGTGCATAGAAATGCACTTAACCAAAGAAACTAATAATTGAAAAGAAAAAATTATTCATTATCAATTAAAAAGTAGTAAAAGATGTATCAATTTTAAAAAAACAAATATAAAAGGTCAAAAATGACATGTATATTTATATAAATAAGTGTAGATAAGAAACTAAAATTTAAGGTTTATTCCCATTAGAGAAGAAATATTCTTGAATTTATAATAAAGTATAAATGTTTACATCTTTTTTCCAATCAAGAAATTTAGCAATTAAGATAATATATTTTTAAATAAAGATGGTATTTTACACATTATGTTTATTCATATACATGCAATTATACCTATTATCATTACTTGCAAAATACACTACTTAGTTATAAATCAATATAATATTTCATTACTCTATATCTTATCATCAATATTCTAATAATTTTATATTTTTATTCAATGAATTTGTTCAAATCATTTATTTAATTATTTTCAAATGTAAAGTTAAAATTACTATTTATAATCTTAATATTGAGATGGGAGTTTAGGTAGGAAAATTTTATTTTCAAATGTGAAGTTAAAATTAATATTTTAGAATTTTATTATTAAAATGAAAACTAAAAGTTTGGAATTTTGTCTTTCAAGACTAAAATAATTAATATATATATATATATATAATTGAAATTAAACTTAGCAATGAATAATTAATTATTAATTAAATTTTAATATTTAGAACTTCAAAAGATTAAAACCAAAAAAAAATTGATACTAAAAATTGAGAGATAGGTACCAATGGACATTAAATATCAAGAAACTGAAAGATTCTTTCATCTTCCTTTATTTGTTATGAAAATTCAAGTCATAAATATTAAGAGAAAAATACCGAGAAATATTAAATATGTTTGTTAGAATTGCACTCTTAATATTGAAATAAGATTTTAGGAGGGAAAATGGTTGGTTAGTATTATAAATTACGATTAGGGTTTTATGCATATATAAATAGATATAGACACACACACGAGGTTAGGGGAACCACCGTTTGTGTCGATTGTGTGATTTGAACTCATGCATGCCAGCATGGCATAGGGACATATATGCCACTTGAGTTACTGAAAAATCTTAAGATCCCGTGACCTTTTCTCCTTGAATTTACCGATCAACACCAAACAATTTGATTTAACTGTGATTATGTGTGAATCAAGCTCGATGAATTTCTCTAACATTATGACCACCATAAGACCTACTTCCTCAATCGACTGTGGCCCCTATTGTGTTTGTTTAAAATCCCACTATACACTCTCATCATGAAAACGCACTAAAACTAAGACCCAAAGGCTCAATGGAATATCTACATTGAATTTCAACCAACCTTTATGTGGCGCCTTCCATTTTAGTCACAACTAGCCTTTGTATCGTTTTGCTTATAATCCTAAAAGGTGAAAAGTAACTACTCAATATAGCCTCACACTTTTTGGGATATGCGCCTTTATCTTGAAAAATCTAGTTGTTCCCACGCCGACAAATAAACAAGCGTAAGTAAAAACTCCTACTGCTTCTGGATCATCCAGTTTATGGATATAATCTATCCAATTATTCAAATGTGATAAAACGTCGTTTCTAGACTTATTTCCTTGTTAAGAAATGGAGTGCATGCATGATTGTCTCGTCTTCCTCACAAAATTGGCAACATTCTAGTGCCACCATGTCTTTACTTAGTAAGTTGACTTTGTTAGATATAATTCCCTTATAACAATCTTATGTGAAAGGCTCGACTCAAGGAAGAGTCCATTCTCTCCATGTATGATGCCAAAATCCTTATATTATGCCTGGACAAGTTCTACCAACCTTCGAATGTGTTAAGATACCTAATAGGGTTGCTAGTGATATGCCCTAGGAACCAATCATAGAGGGTATTATATAATTATAACACCCCAATTTTTACTACCGAAAAATTTTCATTTTATAACAGAAGAATATAATTAAAATATTAGGGGTTATCACCGTAATTGACATAAGTCTGGTTTATCCAACTATCCTTACATCAATCACAAGGTTAAAATCATTTATAATAAAATAAGAAAATTATAAATGGAAGAAACATGTATAATATAATATGAGTTTGGAGGTTAACTCCGAATTACAATAACAAGATACAAAATAAGGGAAGCCATGGATCAAAGTGTTCAAAAAGGTATCTGGGTAAATACATCAATCGAATAACATAACTTTTCACCCAAACACCCAGTATAGGTAATAGGTCATTCATCCCCATAGAGTGCATCAAAAGCACCATAATCATCTAGAGGATCTCTTGAGACATGCACATAAGAATCAGAGTCTCCTACTCATGGGAATGAACAATACCTATAAAAAAGGCGGTCAGTATGTTATATAATGAGTCAGGTAACAATACTATCAAATAAGGGATATAGATAACAAATGTATTCACAAATGATGATAAGTACACATTCAAAATAATAAAACATCTCATAAGATAAATACTGATATGGGCCTCTTTATTAGATAAAACCATTTTCATCCTTTTATATACGTTGAGTTTAGGAACCCCACTATTATTAAACCAACAAAACGGTATGAAGCACCTTCTCAGGAACAACACACCTAAGTCACTATTATTATCCGGTGGAATGGATCTTAAAACATCACATTTTCAGGGTAAAAATGCTCCCGAGCCACTATTATCATCCGGTGGAATGGAAATATAAAAACATCACCTTGGTCCTGACTCATGTACTCTTCCACTTAAAGTCATTAGTGTATTATTCATAGGTTACACGGTTATATTTTCATTCACAATGAGCAGGGGGCCCACTATTATTAATCCGGTAGAACGGAATGAAACGCCTTCTAAAGAAAAAACGATTTCAAGACTCTATTATCCTCTGGTGGATTGGATATATAAAAACATCATCTTCTCGAGACAAAACACTCTCGAACCACTATTATTCTCCGTTGGAACGAAAATAAAAACATTGCATTGCCCCTACTCATATGCTCTTTTGCATTAAATGATAAGTATCTTATTCATGATTGATTTATAGGTATCAAACATATTAAGGCAAATAAGCACATAACACGATTCATAAGGTCAATTTCCAGTGTCAAGATCCTTAATTTCCTCAAACCCTAATATTACACTCCTAGAATAACTTCTCTTATATTGATCATTCAACTAACAATCATAGTATATCATTTCTCAAATATTATCATTATTAACACACCTAAAATTCATGGTCTAATGCCCACATCTCACACATATAATAATAGTCTTATCCTAAACGTTACTATTTACAGGGCTCCAAAAACCTTAATTTCAAGATTTGTCATAACTCTTCTCATAAGGCTCATATGATTACCCTAAATTCAATAAACATCCTTAAAATACCAATATTTGCATCATATCAATAATTGTGGATTAACTCTAGGGTTTTACACATAGGATAATAAGATTATCGTTTTAGGTTACTATACCCTAATTAGACCATTATCTTATTTTGAGGAACCTAAGACAAGCAATAATCCCTCCAAACACTTCTCAGGATATCATTATCATATTTTAATCCGCCTAACACATTAAAATACCAAAATTTTTATATTAGCCCATAATAACCAAAATACTCTTAAGGATAACCGATAGCCTTTATTTTATTAATCATGTACCTTCAACAACCATTATTTTTCCAAATCTACCATTCATCATCAAACATCTTAAATATTCTTATTTTCACTTATCATTGATTATTTAGACTATATTTCATTCCATAAAATATATTTCCCATAATACGACTTAGCATAACAAAATCATATCCATACCTCTTACCGATTCTTACTTTCTTTCAAGCATATAATCCATATAATCACAATATATCATCAACAACATACATTAACTCATTCAACAACAATATCATGAAAATACACATATCCATTTAAGCAATTAACACAAAACCCTAAAACATCAATTGGTATCCTTACCAACAAGGACACCAAGCTTTAAGCAAGTAAATTCTAAAATTCCTCCTCCGAGATCACAGGAATATCACCTACGAAAAATAATATAAAACACAATTTATGTAACACCCCCAAAATTTTTTGCTTGTTTAAGGAAAATCAAACACCAAAAAGGGGGTGCTACCATTGTGATCAGTATAAGTCTAGCCCATGGCCAAACTCACACTTCACAAGGCTAAAAGATAATAAAGAACCATAATAGAAAATGATTAAAACATGAAGGAGTCTTACATTTAGTACATAAAATAGTAGGATACGTAAGAGTCAGAGGTAGTACATCAGAAAGATAAAATACAAAGTAGCATCCCACTACGAGGGAATAAAACATGAAATACGAAGGGAAAATAATCGAGAGTACACTCTCTCTGGCCCTGACCTTGAGACATCAAGATCACTGTGCCTCGATCGGCTCATCATAAGCAGCAAAGTCCTCTAGGGCCTCATTACCTATCTGCACAGACTTAGGAGGGCCACTACTTGTGGGAATAAGTAGCATCCATGATAAGAGCGATTAGTATACTACATACTGAGTAAGGTAATAATATAGTCAAGATAGGGCATAGAAACACAAAATAAATATACTATGCATGTAGTAGGTTAATTTTGATTCGTTACCCCTATCAGAGTTTAGGCCATTGGTACCATCTTTACACATCTCTCGAGTTATATCCATATGAGTATAGAGACCCCACTATTATGATCAGTGGACCGGAAATAACTACATCAAGACAGAATGCGCTTGGCCACTATTATAACCAGTGGACTGGTAAATATATAAAACTCCAAGGTAACATGATCTTGGCCACTATTATGATCGGTGGACCGGTAAATATCCTACATCTGGTCTGGACCCACATAGTGTTCCACTATAAGTGATTAGTATCTTTTTGATAGATTATTACCATCCATGGGTTCAACTTATTGAGCTTGGGACCCCCACTATTATAATCAGTGGACTGGGAATAACTACTTCAAGGCAAAACACATCTGGCTACTATTATAACCGGTGGACCAGTAAACATCCTACATCTGAGCTAACTCAATGATCTTTCACTTTAAGTGATTATTATTTTATTCATGTCTTATTTACCAAGTAACACTCATATAGACATGCACACCCCAATGAACACCCTCGACTTATTACCACTCTATCAACCCAGACTTCCTGAAAACCTTATCCCTTAACCTGGAACATATACATCCTCCAAGGCTCCAGGGACCCCTAAAAATGTCCCACCAACTTCATAACAAACTTAGAAACCTCATATACATGGGTCAAGTCCCACTCTATTTTTTCTCCACCTATGCTCACCATATCCCACCAGGGTTTCCCTTTGAAACCCCAATCTAGCCTATGTGGCCCTTGCCTCTCCTCTCCTTATTCAGCCCACATCTCCCTTATTCAAGCACCATCACCATACTCCCCCCAACTCCAACCTCATAGGCCAACTCCTCAATTCCCACATGTGATAATGACATCCTAGTTGGTCACCCCTAAAAACCTTAATATTCTTCCTTCTTCTTCCATACCCTCATCTCTTATGCAACTCTACCCTCCATTTGGCTTAACTCACACCCTTCATCACAACACCAATGTTCAACCAACCTCCTCAACCTTTCCTCACAACATCCCTATCCTTAGGGTTATTTCCCCGAAACCCTAGTTTATGCCCCAGTGCACCTTCCCATTAACCCACGTACTAAAACTTCCCCACGTATGCTAACCACCCAAAACACACTTTTCTCCCTATGGTTAACCTCCAAACAAGACTTCCCATGTAAATCTTTCTCTCATACAAAGTACACACCCCCATGCAAGGATCACACTTTTCATGCAAGTTTTTACCCTAACCCCTCATATTATTATTTCTCATTTTATTTTCACTAACGTATTTAATGAGACACCTAGGACATTCTCCTCATATCACATCACTCACTCCACCCTCCTTATTTTCTTTAATCTCTCATAGCCACTCAAGTCCCACCTAAGGCATCTAGGCATACATATATTAGTACTTCTACCATACACAAGAACATGTCCATCCATAGCAAGTTCTAGCCACACATACAACAACAAAAAAATCATGCTCACCCTACCTTAGCTCTTTGTAAGCCAAGCTGCACCACACACACACTTAGTTCACAATCACATATATTTTCATATAACATACCAATACGTCCATTACACACAAGACTCATAACACATCCCAAATCTCAACTATTGTAATCCCCCAAAATTTTAGAAAACCTATAATTTAATAAATAGATTTTATTTGAGATAAATTAGCTTTTAAAGTTATATAGTTTAATTATTTTTTTGATTTTTGAGTATATAAATTTAGATAGGAATATTTGATAAATTAAAATAAATATTTTGTTATTTTATCATACTCTTTTTATTTAAATATTTTTTTATCAAACTAATGTTTTTCTAAAATTATCCTTTTGAAGCCCATATATTTAATTATATTAAATTAAATGATTAAATAAATTTATTACAAAAAAAATTACATCCTATTATTTTATAAATTAAATTATTTTAATTTCTCCCATTTTTCCATTTTCCTTTTCCTTTTTTTTTCTTTTCCTTCTCATTTTTCCTCCTTTCTTTCTTTTCCTTTTTTTCCTCCTTCGGGCCACCCGCACTAGGCCTGCTCCCTCCTCCCCCTGCGCCTAGGCCGCTGGCCCATCTCCCCTCTCCCTTCCTTCCTTCCTCTCCTCCACGCACGTCGGCCCAGCCCCAGCCCCTCCCTTCTTTTTCCTTCCACCCAGCGACCGGCCAGGCCCAACTCTTCCTTTTCTCCCCTGACCGGCCTGTGCTCCCCCCTTCTTTCTTTCTTCTTCTTCCTTCTTCTATGCCTCGACCCAACACCCTCGACTTGTCCCCGAATGCCACGCCCAGCCATCGCAGCCTACAACCACTACCACCACCTACCTCTCTCTCTCTCTCTCTCTCTCCTGCCCTTTTTTTCGCCATTTTGGAACCGGCTAGACATGCACCCCATCCCGCATGGCCACCCTTTCCTCTTATTTCCTTCCCTATCCTTGCCACCCTACCACCTTCCCTGCCACCCTACATGCTACCACCAGCCAACCAGCTTCCCTCCTATTCTCCCTCTCCTTTTTCTTCACCTCTCCAACCTCTCCCTGCCCCATTTCTTTGAGCCTTTCCCCTCCCCCGACCTCCCTATTCTCCCTTTCTTCTCCGTCCTTTTTCCCCTACTTTGGCTACACTGCTGCCCTCCGTCGCTTCAATCGCCACCCCAACCCACTGCACCATTCCCAACCACCCTATACCTCAGCCCTGCACCACCATAAGACCACCCAAGCCGCCATACAGTCCCTTCTTCCTCCCCTCTTCTTTTTTCCCCTTCTTCTCCCCCTTATTGGAAACCTCCCTGCAACCCCTCCATTCACCGTTGTCCGACCGCCTCTATCGCCACCCAAACCACCAATCGACTCCCTACAACCTACTCTACCACCCTCACACCTTCTTTTCCCAAAACCAGCCCCCGCACCCCTTCATTTTCCTCCCCTTTTTTCCTTCCTTCTCAGGCCCGTCCACCTCGGCAGTCGCCTCCGCCGCTCTTGACCACCAACAAGCTACCCTTGACCACCACATGCACCCCCTCTTCCCTTACCCGAAATCCTCCATCATCTACCTTCTTTCCTAGCCTAAAGACCCCAACCCGAAAATAGCCATTATTCCTTTCTTTCACCCCCTTCGAGCATTCTCTTTTTATTTTTGCATGCAGCTCATGCTACATGAGCAGGATGAGTTGCTGCATTCTTGGTTTACTTTGGTTAATAATTTTAAGGTAAAATAATATTTAAGTTAAGTATTTCACTAATTAACTTTTATAAAATATTATACTTTTGGTTTCCTTATTTCTAATGTGATAAATATTGGTATTATTTTTTAGGTGTTGATTTTGCTAATTAGAGCTTGAATCTTTAACCGGGATACCGGTAGGGTTCAATTTTGCGAAAATTAAGGTAATTGTTAAACCCCACTTAAACGCATGGATAAACGTATGTTAGCACATTAGGATTTTTAATATGTTATTATGCTTGATAGTTGTGGTTTAATATAATATTATATATATATATATATATATATATATGTTTGTATTGATTAATAAAAAGGAAAGTATGCTAGTTTATATGTCATGTGTGGAAATGCTGCTTAAGAGAAGAGTTGATTATTAATGAAAGTGTTAAGTACTTATCTATGTCATATTATGTTATTGTGGCCATTTATGCATGAATAATATTATTCTGAGCCCTAGGGGCATTTTAGCAATACTTCTTGTGCAAGAATGTAGCCTAATATGTGTGGGTGCTAATAAGTATTATATTAAAATATAATAGTTGGTGGAGTTGGATGTTGTGAATAGAGTATTAATATTACTATTCCATGTAGTGATGTTAATTTAATAAAAGTTGTGTAAATAAGGGGGCAAGATGGTAATTTTAGAAGAAAAGGGTAAAATGATAATTTTATAAGTAAAAGGGTAAATTTGTAAATGGTAAGAAAAAAAAGGGTATTATGGTGATTTGGAGGTAAAGGACAATATGGCAACTTTTATAAGTAAATGGAAAAATGGTAATTTTAGAAGTTAAGGGCAATATGGTAACTTTTATAAATAAATGGAAAAATGGAAATTTTAGAAGTAAAGGGCAATATGGTAATTTTTATAAGTAAATGGAAAAATAGTAATTTTAGAAGTAAAGGGCTATATGGTAATTTTATAAGTAAAGGGCAATATGGTAATTTTATAAGTAAAGGGCAAAATGGTAACTTTATAAGTAAAGGGCAAAATGGTAACTTTGGAAGTAAGGGGTAAAATAGTAATTTTGTAAATAAAAGGATAAAGTGGTAATTATAGTAATGGCAAATGGTAAATTAGTAATTATAATTATAGAGAAGGGTAAATTGGTAATTATAATAATGGAGAAGGGTAAATTGGTAATTATAATAATGGAGAAGGGTAAAGTGGTAATTATAATAATTGAGAAGGGTAAAATGGTAATTGTAATAATAGAGAAGGGTAATTTAGTAAATTAACCAACAAAAGGGTAATTTGGTAATTATAATAATGGATAAGGGCAATCCAGCAATTATGAGATTGTAAAAGGGTAATTTGGTGATTTAACCAATTAAATGGCAAATTGGTAATTATGATAATGTAGAAGGGTAATTTGGTAAATTATCCCACTACAGAACAATTTAGTAATTATAACAAAGGAAAAGGGCAATTCAGTAATCTAACCAACCAAATAGGAATTATGATAATTATAACAATTATGAAGGGTGAGTAGTAACCTAATAAGTGTGAGAGATAACTTGGTAACTCAAACCGAGTAGGGATGTGGCTAAAAACAATAATGTGTGTGTTATATGCCTCGTGTGCCATGTGCTATGCCGTATTATATACTTTATACTTAATGATTAATCATTTGTAGCACAACTTCGAGTGATATAAGCTTGTGTGACTTCCTTATGGCATGTGGATGATGATTATATATGTTGTGCGTACAATGTTATCTGACGTGACCTTCTAGGACATGCATGCTAGGGTGTTTAATAATATGATACGGGGTGAAAGGATAAAAAGGAATACATGGGAAGTGAGTTGACTAAGGGGATACGAGATTGACCTTACTATCTCATGATCCACGACGAGGAAAAATAGAAGGAGATTATGATCAAAACGAATGAGTGATGCAACTCTTGCGTGGGAGGTTTCTAGGGTTTACATTGGATAATCCTTGTGTAAGACAGGTGTTAGGGTTTGAGCGGCCAACTAGGGTTTTACGGTCACATGTATGATTGGTGAGTATAGTTATGGGATTTGGGTTGAAACTAAATGAGATAAGGTGTTGGATAATAAAAGAAAGGTTGGGCCACATAGGTCTGATTAGGGTTTCAAGGGAAAACCCAAGAGAGCGGTAGTGAGAGAATTTAAATGTCGTAAGGTGATGGGCCTCGACCCACACTCTTAGGAGTTGGGGTTTTGTTATGAGTAGATGTAAGGGGGAATGGATGTCGGGGTGTGATAAGAGGCGCAAAGGTCTCAAGATATGAGACATGCCCTATTGGGAAAATAAGAGTAGAGGTCGGTAATAGGCATGTCAAGGGTGAAATACTTGTGAATAAGATACGAATAAGAAACTAATCACTTAAAGTGGAATATTATTGAACCGGGCCCAGACCAATCCACCGGCATAATAGTGGCCAAGTGTCGGGGTGCCCTGGAGACCGATCCACCGACATATAATAGTGGTTAGGTGCATTCTGCCCTATAAGTGACCGATCCACCGACTATAATAGTGGGAAATCCCGAGCTTAATAAACCGAACATAATAACGATAAGATATGGGGAAGATACAAAGTAATTACAGTGGAACACCATAAGAGTCGGGGCCAGATCGATCCACGGGCATAATAGTGGCCAGGAGTGTTTTTTCCTAGAGATCGATCCACCAACATATAATAGTGGTTAGGTGCATTCTGTCCTATAAGTGACCGATCCACCGGCTATAATAGTGGAGTTCCCGCACTCACATGGATATAAAATATGAGAGATGATTGAATAATGATGGACTAATGGCTTAAGGCCCAAAAGTATTGATTTTGCAGTATGACATGTCTTAAGGCCCCAAAGTATCGATTGTACATTACGACATATTAATATCTGATTGAATATTAAGTATGTGAATGTTATGTATGCACATCTTGTTATAAATGAATATAGTGTTGTATCATGTGTTACATTACGGGCCTGCTTTTAAGTGTACTTTTAAAGGGTTACTCAATACCATAGTACTGAAGGGTTCCATTCATGGGGCCTCTGCCTATTCAATGGGCAAAGTCCCTTGTAGGTATCTTTTCAGGTACTATTCAAGTGGGCAATGGGAAAAAGAGTAAGTAGTTATTTGGAACTATTAGGGTTTTTTCTCTTTCTCTTTTAAATTCCTGGTTTTAATGCAATTGTTGTTTTTGTAACCACCACCCGTGGATTTTATTCTTGTAAATGGTTTGTTTCGCTACTCTGATTTAGATATGGTTTGTAAATTGTGGTTTACTCTTCCAGTCTTAACACTTGGTACTAGAACAGTATGAGTAAACCGGTCTAGTACTAAGTGTGGCGATAATATCCCCGAAATTCACAGTTTGTTATTTTACTTCCACTAATCTTTTAAAAAAAAAAATTCAGTAGTGAATTTTGAGGGTGTTACAAGTTGGTATCAGAGTTGGTTTCAACCACTCTTTCGATTTTAAACTTATTTTAGCTGATACCACAAGTTAGTATCAGAGCTAGTTTCAACCACTCTTTCAATTTTTAACTTTTTAAGGTGATACCACAAGGTGGTATCAGAGTGAGTTTCGACCGGTCTTCCAGTTTTAGACCTTTTAATTTGATACTATAGGTTGGTATCAAAACCGGTTTCGACCGTTCTTCCAATTTCAAACCTTTTAAACCGTACCAGTTTTTGGAAAAAAAAAGCAATTAAAAATGAGTTAGATTCCATTATGTCCAGTCATACTTGGGATTTGGTTGATTTGCCTAAAGTTTGTAAACCAATTAGATGCAAATGGGTCTTTAGAAATAAATTAAGAACTGATGGGACCATAGATAAGTTTAAGGCTAGATTAGTGGCTATAGGCTACAAGCAAAAGAAAGATGTTGACTTTTTCAATACTTACTCTCATGCGACTAAGATTGCCACTATCCGCTCCTTGGTTGCCTTGGCTGCTATCCATGGACTTATAGTTCATTAAATGGATGTGAAAATGGTATTTCTGAATGGTGACCTGAAAAAGGAGATCTATGTGGAGCAGCTCGAGGGCTGTGAGGTTGAAGGTCGGGAGACTAAAGTGTGTAGATTGAGAAAGTCATTGTATGGCCTTAAACAAGCTCCTAAACAATGGTATAAAAAGTTTGACCAGACCTTAGTGAGCAATGGTTATATAGTAAATGCATATGATTCATGTGTATATTCTAAATTGATTGGACATGAATGTGTGATAATATGCTTGTATGTAGATGATATGTTGATTCTTGGCACAAGTATGATTGTGGTTGATGAGACCAAGTTATTTTTATCTTCTCATTTTGAAATGAAAGATTTAGGAGAAGCTGATGTAATTCTTGGTATTAAAATGAGAAAAACCGAGAATGACTTTTCCTTGAATCAATCACACTATGTTGATAAGATTCTAGAAAATTTTGATTGTCGAGATGAAATGCTTGTGAAAACTCCCTATGATCATAGCATGCATTTGAAAAAGAACCTAGGTTATAGTGTTTCTCAAGCTGAATATACTAAAATCATAGGTAGCATGATGTTCCTCATGAATTGTACTAGACCTGACATAGCATATGCTGTGAGTAGACTGAGTAGATATACTCACAACCCAGATAGTGATCATTGGATTGTCCTATGTCGTTTGCTTAGATACCTTAAATGTACTAAGGATTAATGTTTGCATTTTTGTAAATTTCCTTATGTGCTAGAGGGATTTATAGATGCAAACTAGATTTCTGATAATGATAAGGTCAGTTCTACCAGTGGTTATGTGTTTATCTTGGGAGGATGAGCTATATCCTGGAAGTCTGCTAAGCAAACTTGCATAGCTCGCTCCACCATGGAGTCAGAGTTTATTGCCCTTGAGTTAGCTGGTCAAGAGGAAGAATGGTTGAGGAACTTGTTGGCCGATGTGTCTTTGTGGAAGAAACCCTGTGTACCTATTTCCTTACATTGTGATTTGCAGACAGCTATATGTGTTGCCAAGAACACTGTTTATAATGGTAAGAGGAGACTCATTCATGTTAGACACAGTTGTGTGAGACAACGGTTGAGGAATGGTGTGATCTCTTTAGAGTTTGTTAGATCCAAGAGGAATTTGGCAGATCCTCTCACAAAAGGTCTAACAAGGAGAGTCATCCTAGAATCGTCGAGGGGAATGGGGCTTAAACCTTTGAGTTGAGGAAAGTATGGTAGATACCACATGTGGTCAAACGAAACCATATGATCACTCTTTTGCACTACGTTCTCATTCCTATGGCACTTTGTAGTGCATTGTAGATAGGTTAAGCATTATGCTTTTAATGAGTTCATAGCCCTATATTTTGGGTGGTCCTAATGAGACGAATTTGATGAACTCACTACTAGACTTTTATAAGGTTGAGCGTGCTTGTGCTCTTAATAGATTCATAACCAGATTTGGTGGTGCTTGTGAAACGCACTTGATGGATTCACCTAGGTAAGTGTGAAGGTGGGTCACCTTCTATGAAAGACTTAGGCTATCTTTCTAGAGCACTCATGAACATCCAAGGTGTGCGCATGACCATTAAAAGTGCTTGTATTACTATAGCGGAATTTGCAAAAAATTAAGGTAAGACATGTGTTGTAAGGGTCTCAATCGAAGTCTGGGTAGTTCAAGACTCGTTCGCTCCTCAGATATGGTGTTTTCCTCACTTCACTGCGTATCAATTCAATCCTTGTGATATTGATACTAAGTGTTACTCATTCTTTGTCTAGATCTATTGTGTTTTTCTTTCTAGTTGCCATTGGTAGGGGATTGTTGGTGCAATGGCAAATTATTCAGCATTACTGAATTTTGTTGTTGCCTTTTTCTTGTCCCACATTGGTCGTGAATAGTAAATTTATTCTGTTTTTATATCCCCTACCCATTGACTTGTTTGAGTATTGAGTTTGGGCTGTTTTGTGTGGGTAGTGGGCTGGACTATATACCACACACACGTGCGAGCATGCCGCTACCCGCCCGTCCAGTCCGGGTTGGGCGTGGGTGTGGTCTTTGATCCAATCAGACTCGTTCTTTTCTTGTATCAGAAATTTTGAATGATTTTTATCTATTTGATTGGTCTTCGTCGGTTGCTACTCTTATGGATGTTTTACCAATTCTCCTGAAATCTTGGTCGTGTGAAGAGTGGGAGACATTCCACTCTTCCACCTTCTCTGTTTTATTATTAATATAAAAAATTACTTTTGGTATTCGGGACAATTAATTTTTGTGTGAAAAAATGAAGCTTTACCGAGACCAAAACTCCCAAACTGTCTTCGAAATTCAATAGATCTGGGCATTGTTTTTGCAAATTTCATTCCTTCTATCATGAGTGTATGGGATCGAAGGAATTGTGTCAACCTTGGGGGTGAGCCGACTGTGAAGGGATTTGCACCAGAGTCCGGTCAAAATTCACTTCAGGGTAGTGAACTTACTAGCTCTTCTAATGCTTCTTCGGTGCCCTTGTCTTTTTCACCATCTCTTAGTATTGAAAATGATGATGTCCATGAGCCTAGGAGAAATAAACGACAAAGGATTGAAACTAGTTTTGGACCTAATTTTGTTACTGCTTTTCTTGTTGAAAATGATGACATTGATATGATTGATATGGACTTTGTGTTTGCATATCTAATTGAGGAGGATCCTAAATCCTATAAGGAAGCGGTAACTTCTGTAGATGCTAGTTTTTGGAAAGAAACAATTAAAAATGAGTTTGGTGATGAATAGTAATTTTTCAATTATGAAATTTGAAGGTGTTACAAGTTAGGCCAACCCGATCTTTCTTCTTCTTCTTTTTTCCTTCTCCCTCACGCGCAGGCTAAGCTGTCCGTCTTCTTTTCTCCCCACCTAGCTTGCCTCCCCTATCTTCTTCTTCTTCTTTTTCCTCCTCCTCTCCCCCTACACCCCGAGCTAACTAGCCCCATGCCTGCACCTACCCCTGCAACTCCCCCTCTGCACCGGTCATTGCAACCCCAACCCGCCCTTTCTCGATCTTGTCCCTTTCCTTTTGACCAAACCCCTTCACAGATCCCCCACATGCCTCCCCTTTCCATTTTCTTCCTTCCTTCTCCCTACCACCCTACCCTGACCTGCAACACCCTTCCCCTGCAACCACCTAACCCTGCGCCCCTACTTGCCTTCCTTTCCCTCTTCTTTTTCTTCTCCTTCTCTTCTTTTCCTCTGCCCATTCCTTCCCCCACGATCCCTTCTTTCCATATCGATCAACCCTCTTTCTTTCCTTATTCTTCTCCCTATTTTTTCTTTTCCACCCCTAACCACCATCTTCGTTACCCAACCAACCACCACTCCAACTCCCCTACTTCCTCCCTGCACCACCTAGTAGCCACCACATGCCTCGCAACCCACTTTTCCTCTTCCTTTTTCTTTTCTTCTCCTTTCGACGCCCACTTTACACCGCCACCTTGTGTCATCGTCTCCCCTATTCCATCGCAACAAAGCCACCCCTCAACCACCTAACACCACCCCTACACCCCTGCCTCAGCCTGCCCAAGATCTCCCCCTACAACCCTTCCTTTCTCCTCTTCTTTTTTCTTCCTTCCTTCTTCTTCTCCCTTCCTTGCACCTATTTTCTAGCCCTTACCGCCCAAAGCTGCCACTCTCTGACCCTCAGACATGACCTACACCCTACCACCCTTCCTGCACCTAGCCACTACATAAACTCCCCTCCACCACTCCCTCAAACCCCCTTACCCGAGACCTCCTCCCCCTTCTTCCAACTTTCTTCTTCACCCCATTTTCTCCCCCTATTGTGCATGCAGCGTGAGATTTGCTGTATAGTTTAGTATTATTCAACAAATTTTTGAGGTATAATGTAGTTAGTATTAATATGTATTTAATAAGCTTTTTGATAAAAAAATTATTCTTTTAATTTCTACTACTAATATGCTAATTTTGATATTATTTCTAGGTACCAAATTTTACTAATTAAGTTTAAGCTTTTTACTAGGGTACCGGTAAAGTTTAGTTATTGCCAAAAATAAGGTAGCCATTATACCCTACTAAAATGTATGGATTTGCTTATGCTAGCACATTAGGGTTTTGGATGTATTTTGTGTGTATATTATGTGTTGCTAAGCATCTTATGATTCTAATGTTATGTTGGAAGATAGAGTGAAAAGCATGATATTGTATGAAATGTGACATGTGTGGAGATAGTGGGCCTTGTTGTTAATAATGTTATTAGATGCATGTATATATCATGATAAGTAAATATGGCCGCTTGTAGTAGAAACAATGCTAATATGAGCCCTAAGGGCATTTTAGTAATTATACTTGTATATAGGGAGTGGCCTAAATAGATGTGCATAGTAGGTGATAATGGGTATTATTAATGAATAATAAGGACTTGTGGTGTTAGATGATGCATGTAGACCATGTGTGTTAATATTTTATGTGTTAGGGGTATTTTAGTAATTTTGAAGGAGAAAGGGATAATTTGGTAATTTAATAAGTAAGAAGGGTTTTTTGGTAATTTGATATAAGAAAAGGGTAAATTTGATAATTTAATAAGAATGGTTTGCAAGAGAAAAGGATAATTTGGTAATTTAATAAGTAATAAGGATAACTTGGTAATTTTACAACTAAGGAGGATATTTTGGTAAATTTGCAAGTAAGAGGGGTAATTTGGTAATTTTATGAGTATGAAGGGTAAATTGGTAATTTTTTAACTAAGATGGGTAATATGATAATTTTATGAGTATGAAAGGTAAATTGGTAATTTTTCAACTAAGAGGGGGTAATATGGTAATTTTGTAAGAAAGAAGGGTAAGTGGTAAATTCTCAACTAAGAAGGGCATCATGATAATTTGGTAAGGAAAAAGGATAACTTGGTAATTTTACAAGTATGAGGGGTATTTTAGTAATTTTACAAGTAAGAAGGGGTAAATCGATAATTTGCACATAACATGGCAATTAATCTAATAAACCTTCATAATAAATCATAAGGGATATTAAATAATAGAATAAGGGTTTATGGCCTTAGTATCACTTGTTTAAGTATAATCATATATATTATAAGGAGATGGGTATTTCAGTAAATTGGTGTATCATAAGAAAAATGCATGGTTTAGGGTTGAATTGGTAATTAAGGGTGTATTATGATGTTAATTTCATAATCATGCAAGATGTGCCTTAATGGTTAATTATGTATGGAAATGTGCATTGGATGTACTAGAAGTATATGTTAAGGTTTATGTGTGTAACAAGCCTTTGGTGTGTATAGTACTTGATTCCATGGCCAATAGTATAGTTATGATACGATAACCTATTATGGCATGTGAATAAATAAAAATAAATTATGTGATGAAAATAGATGATAAGAGGAAGCTTTAACCTTCAAAAAACATATAAGTGGCGATAGTAGGCGACATTGATGGTGCTCCAACAATGGCAGAAGTGGTGCTTCAGTAGCTACAATAACAATTCTCCAACGACCTGAAATTCCCAAAAAATTTAGAACTTACATTTTAACCTTCATTA
The DNA here is from genome assembly GCA_039764185.1 of Tamarix austromongolica. Taxonomy (NCBI): domain Eukaryota; kingdom Viridiplantae; phylum Streptophyta; class Magnoliopsida; order Caryophyllales; family Tamaricaceae; genus Tamarix; species Tamarix austromongolica. The sequence continues at coordinate 49,145,232 of CM077814.1, read as the reverse complement.
ACTAATTGCCTAAATAAAATATAATGAATTAGAGGGGGTGGAAGCAATGGTTCAAGGTGGAAAATACATTAAAACCATAAATAAACTAAACCAATATCAATATACAAGGATAATACATAATATAAACACAATTAATTACCAAAAAACTAAAGATCAAAACAAAATCTTACCTTAAATAAGGAGAGAGATGAGAGGAAAAAATGCAGAGGAGAAGAGAAGAGAAAGAGATGGCCAAGGAAAAAGAGGCAGGCATCAGGGTTTTATAAGAGTTTTAGCATCTACAAATGTCATCATTAATACCCAGATTATCATCGCTAATAATGAAAGAAAAAATACAGGTGCAAAGCACATGAGCCATTAGTAACCACCACGTTGACTTAAAAAAATCTCAATTCAAATGTTCTGCTAATAGTTTTCACCAAATATGTCATCTCTATAGCTAGTTTTAACTCAGCAAAAAATACCAGCCAAGGAAAAAATTAGGTGGAAGATTTCCCACAACTGATATAGTGATGACAATGTCGTCACTAATAATATTTGGGGACACAGTTTTTCTAGTATTTTTTAGGTCTCTAAAATTACTTTTAACAATGACACATTGTTGTCGCTAGATCCGCCATCGCTAATTTACCTTTTTGTTATTTTTAGTGCTAATAGTTTTTCATATGCATTGATCATCATCAAATGTTAGTTTGAACAGCCAAATCAAAATATAAATCTAAATTCCCAAAAAACAAATTCTCACATCATAACCCAAAACTTGATAATGGAATTAGGGATTTGAGATTACATTATTTTAACTTAAAATTGAAAGATAATTGACCTTACTTATTCAAATCGAGCCAGTAGAGTGGTATATTATGTTGGTTGAGCTACAGGAAGTTTAGAGCTCAAACCACACGGACGACTATGAAGATTATGCCCTGGAGGAGCCATGATATTAGTTGAAGAAGGAGATTGAATCAACTTGATGGAATGGAGGATGAGCTAGAGGTTAAAAAAGGAGTATCAAAGAGAAATGAGGGTCGAGGAAGAAAGGTTGAAGGAGGTCATGAAAATTTTCCATTTTTTCCTCATGTTTAGCTTAGGAAAATACTATTAGGAAGCTTTCTTTCCATATTTTCTTATTATTTTATTTTCCCATAAATTTCTTGGTAACTAAACACGAAATACCCCAAAACCTTAATTTAGAGAATTTTATCAAATTAAGGTTTTATTAAGGAAACTAATTAAATAAATTATTTTATTAAAATAAGAGAAAGAAATTAAGGCAAAATCAAGAGGAAATTAATAAATAATTTAATTGGAAAAAAATTAGGGTGTTTTGCTAACTAAAATGGAATTTATGAAAAATCTCTCAAAAATCCTAAATTAACCTAAAAAGGGAATTTAATTATTATTTTATTAAAATATTATTATTTTAAATATTCCAAAATACTAAAATATTTTAAATACCCTAACCCACCTATTTTTCCTTTTTCCTTTCTCCCTCTTTTCCTTTTCCCCCTCTCTTTCTCCTTTCTCTTTTTCTTTCTTCCCTTTTCTTTCCTCGATCTGGGCCAGCCCACCTCACGGCCCATACCTCCCCTTCCTCTCGCACGGTCTAGGCCTGCCACTCCCTTCTTCTCTCCCTCACCAGCCGACCGGCCCGGTCCAGCTCCTTTCTTTTTCTTTCTTTTCTCCTTGGACCGAACAACTGACCCTTTCTTCTTCCTTTCCCCTCCTCCCCCGACCCTCGCTCTCCCTAATGCCCAACCCCTCCATTTATTGGCACAGGCACGTGGCCTCTACGCCGCTGCACTCCGACTTGCCACCTCTACCCTCTTCCCTGGCATTCCCTCTCTTTCCTCCACCCAATCACACCCTCTCTCTCCTCACATGTGCCTCTCTCCCCCTTCCTTTTTCCTTTACTAAACCTGGCATACCCTATGATAGTGTGTCGTTAAGCACTACAAATTAAATCCTTATTTTTCACCGAAATATATTATAAACAAGTAGCATATGGTAAATAAAAGTCGATCCCACGAGGAGAATGTAATTTCTAAATTCTAAAGTAAGGCTTCATGCTCATTGTAAATTACTGTGCATTAACTTCCCATTAAATAAAACTAGGAAAAAAACAATTCATATTATGTGTATACAATTATCCTATTCTAAATAAGGTTTAAAAGTCCAGATTCATCAATTAGATTCTTCCAAAAAAATAGATTGCTCAAACCGCCTAACAAAATCAATTTTAATATCCAAATGAGCTCAAACTCAATCCCAACTTAGCCATACATGCCCCTAAGATTTTTCACTAACTTATGCTAAGTTTTAACCTTCAAACCATGTTGAAAACAATAGTAAAAAAAAATCATAAAATCAGATCTGGAATTTAACTGCAGAATTTAACTTAAACATGGAAAAATTACCTCCAAAAGTGCATAAAAATGCATGTAAACTTGTCTAACTTGATTTAGCACTTTGTAGACTGCATCCCCTAGTGTACTACAGATCTTTAGTCATTTTATAAGTAGGAAAATAAGCCATTTCAGATCTGTACAATCAGACCTGCAAATTGGTTGCAAAACCGGTGCAAAACATGAAGAGAAATGGTTCTACGGTGCATAAAAAACTATCAAAATTTATGTCATTTAATCCTCCACTTAGTAACTGAATTTCCTAGCATATTTCAAGTCTTCAAACAGGTTTATAAGGTGGAAAGTCACTGGGATACAGTTATGAAATCAGATCTATAATTTCAGAATAAAGCATGAAGAAACCCCTTATATGGTGCATAAAAACTTAGCTAATTTAATTCTCTAGTTGGTGTACTGAAATTCCCATTATATTTCAAGTGTTTGAAATTGTCCTCCTCTAGCTAAATGAATGAAATCGGATCTAAAATCTGATTGCTAAAGAAACAGATTGGAACATCAATTTTATTGCATTTAAACAAAACATTGAATACTTTTAGGTAAGCATACTTTAATGTGAAAATATCTAATTAACTTTCCAAATTATTTATGGTCTTAAAAAAACATGATGTTATCTAGGGAAATTATAAAAAAAATTCAGATCTGAAATCATATAAAAAAAATAGCATTTCACCACAGATTCATGAATCATACGCAATTCATAAGGATAGATTCAGGAACTTAATTTGACCTACACTTTCCTAGATTTGTTTTATTACTATTTAGGCACATTATAGACAAGAATATAACTCTGATTCTGAAAAAAAATTCAGGTCGGAACAGCAGCTGCAAATAAATCGGATTAAATGTATAGTCTGCAGTTGTATGGTTAATCATAAAAGGATTCAACTTTCATCTCCATATCATCACTCAAGAATGATTTAACGTGTTCTTTTATGTCAGATTGTCATCCTAAATTTCTTCATTCATAACTCAGGTTACAACAGTAAATACAGATTGATGAAATTCGAACCAAATGTAGAAATAAAAAGGATGGACAACTGCAGTACATGAAACAAAGTTTAGGGCATAAACGAACTCCAGTTTTTTTTTCTCAGTACTTGTTGAATTTCAACAATTAAACTCGATTTATATATTTCGATCAATTACATTCCCATCAAAATAGGTTTCCAGTCATTAGCACATGCTATTTTAATAGCTACAAGTACTAAAATTCACCAGAACGCAAGCAACAACTCTCGGATACCGTTTTAGGATGAATTTAAATCAGAACTCTGTTTATGCTTTAAATCTAGACTTGGTTTGGGGGGAAATACGAGAACAAAATTAAATCTAAATCTAACTATGCTATATTCAATAAACTAATTTAAATATTTACAGTTGAGCAAACAATTAAAATTGAGCACACAAATTCAAATATCAGTTTAGTTATCTTGCCACCAAGTTAATCTGGTAGGTTAATTGTAGAGAATCTACCAGCAACCTTCTCCCTATTCTCCTTTACTAGTTAAAATTGATCCAGCTCAATTTTAACTCATCACCACAGATAATTCCAAGGAAAACATCATTAACCCTATGAAAATCTATTCAAGACACCAAGAATAGAACTTTCCTAGATTATGCAATACTCTAATTTAGACCCAGTCGTACGACTGACTAAATCTGAATTAGTCGTTGCCAAATTCGTCAGTTTAATAGCAATTACGGACTAAAGAATCAATGACAACAACAGATTCACAATCGAATAAAGCAAGACGTCTCCAGCTTCATACATATATATGAATCATAAATCATTCATCTCAAGCAAGGCATAAGTACCGAAATTAACTCGTGGGTTAAATATATAACTGAAATAATCATCTCAAATCATCTAAAGTAAGAAAAAATAAACTAAAATCTAAATAATTGAAAGTTAATTAAACTCAGGAAACTAGATACAAAGAGGTATATGAGTGAGAGAGACTCATTCAATTTCTGTCCGGATTTGTTAACTCGATCATCGTTGCGACCCGATGTGTCAAGCTCCAAATTCCTCCTCCAATGGTCTCGATCTAGCTTGACTCCAATGGCTTGTATCCCTCTTCAATCTCACACACCTTCTCGCCCTAGTTCCTTCGTTCAATTTCTCTCAGTTTGGAGGAAATCATCTTCTTCCAATAGTTGTTTGCTGCTCTATTTGGCCGTGCTCTTCTGATTTATATAGATGAAAGAGAGATATGCTTCCATTTGATTCTGTGATCTTTTCGCTCAGGCAAATGAATCGGCGTTATTTTAGATCTGTTTATCGTAGCTGCTAATCTCCAGGTTGTCATTCTATGGAAGAAATGCTGAGTCTGTTTGGTTGAGGTGCTGGGCAGATTGATCGAAAGGAAGGCTTAGCTACTTAGTCTTGTATATGAGAGTTCCGTGACTTCTAATTTAATGGCTTGCTTCCTCTTTTTTTTTTAGAGTACCTATAAGATAATAATAGATGCAAATTAGGTCCATTTAATAATAAATTTTTTAACTTGATGAATTTAGGTCTAAAATTATAAGGCAGCCCATATTTACTGATAAAAATTAGCTAAAAAGACCAACTTATGGAAATGAAATATGATATATTATGCACTGATCACCCTGCAAATTTGTAGGCCTACACCAGTCGTGCATCACCGGCCGGTGACCTGCACTTGTGCAGCCGGCGTTCCCTCTTTCCCCTCACCCATGGCCTATAAATACCCTTTCAACCACCCCCATTCAACTTTTTTTTCTCAACCCAAAATTCTACACCCTATTGTTACAGCCACCTGTTCAGCCATTTGCTACGCCACCGCCGTCCAGCATCACCGCCCAAATCACTCCCTACACCACCCTCCACTGAGCTACACCCCTCACCACCCTCAATCCTCCCTGCACAGACCGCCTTGGCTGTGCAAAGTTGGACATTCGACCAACCTTAATCTAGCTACCGCCACCCTTGCGCCGTCGTCCGCCGCCACTCCCGCCGCAACCACCACTCCCTCCACCCTCCAAAATCACTAGTAGAGCCTCCCCTACCTTCCTTTTTCCCTATCTCCCTCTCCTCCTCCCTTCCTCCTTCTCCACCACTCTCGGCCACCACATTATCGCTGCATGCGCCGCAACCTTTGGCTGCACCACTACCACCAGTCCAACCCTCTCAACCTAGGCATCCTCCACCACCTCAAATCCCCCTCTTCTACCCTAAACACCCCACTTTCCACCCTTTCTCCCTTTTTCACCGTTGCCGTTAGTCACCACCAACCCTAGGTGATACCCTAACCCCTCTCAATCCTTAAACCATAATTAGGCAAACATTATTCTTGTTATTTTTATTTATGTTATTATTATTACTATTATTGTTATTGTTATTATAATTATGTTATCATCATCATCATCATCATCATCATCATCATCATCATCATCATTATTATTATTATTATTATTATTATTATTATTCATATTTATTATTATTGACCGCCTCGGGATATTAATTCTATTATTATTATTAAGGGGTCAAAAGCCCATTATTATTATTATTATTTTGATTATCATTATTGTTATTATTAAAATTATTATTAATGCTAACTTTGACATATTATCACTTTTATTGCTATTATAAATATTCAAACCCTATTATTATTATTTACTATTGAACTATTACTATTGTTAGTATTATTCTTAACACTTTTATTATTATTATTGTTACTATAGTTATTGTTGTTTTTGTTGTTGTTGTTGTTGTTGTTATTATTATTATTATTATTATTATTATTATTATTATTATTATTATTATTATTATTATTATTATTATTATTATTATTATTATTATTATTATTATTATTATTATTATTATATCATGACTATTATTTTTACCATTATTATTACTAAATGTAGCCTCGGGATATTTATCCCATTATTATTTAAAGAAGTCGAACCCTATTTTAATAAATATTTTGATTATCCTTATTTCTATCACCATTAATATCATCATCATCATCATCATCATCATCATTATTATTATTATTATTATTATTATTATTAGTGCTAGCCTTAGTATATTACTATTATTACTTTTGTAAAAGAATTCGAAACCTTACCCATATAAATATCATTATTATTAGTATTATCCTTATCAATATTATTATTTTTATTAATATTACTATTATTATATTATTATTTTTATTACTAACCCTATTATTAGTTTTAACCTTGATAATACTAGGGTTTCTATTACTATGAGTATTATTATTATGATTATTACTACTACTACTACTACTACTACTACTACTACTACTACTACTACTACTATTACTACTACTACTACTACCACTATTTTTACTACAACTAGTATTATTAATATTATTAGAAGTAATAAAGCTATTAGCTTTAATAATATAAATATGGCTATAAATACTTATCATGAACCTATTTTGACTAGTAATAACCTAGTAGGCTAACTTGATAATAAAAACCTTATTTTTACTTGTAAAGTTTCCTTTAATAATACTAACTTTAATATTAGAATAAAGTAGGAAATAATAGTATTTTGGTATGAGGAAAATTAATCTTTAGTTTTTTCCTCTTATAGGTAAACCCAGTTAAAACCCTAACGAGGCGTAGGAACGTGCTCCAAGATCGGTGTCGTATTAGGTAAGGATGTAGCTAAAGCCTCTATGTGTGTTATGTGCCTTGTATGGCTTGTATGTTATGTTGTGTATCTTATGGCTATCATTATAACTATTTTATGTGTAGGGCAGCTTGGAGTGGAGGTATGCTCATGTCTTTTCTTATGGAATGTGTATAATATGTATATGTTGTGATTATGATGTAATGTGATGTGGCCCTTTAGGACATGCTAGGATATTTAATGAAATGATATGAGGTGAAAGGATGAAAAAGGAAAATGGGGAAGTAAGTTGACCAAAGGGAAGTGAGTTGACTAAGGAATATGGCAGTGACCTAAATATCTCATGATCCATGAAGGGGGGAAATAAAAAGGGGACTTTGAATGAAATAAAAGAGTGGGTGAACTTTGCATGGGAATTTTAGGGTTTGCATGGGAGATTCTAGGGTTTGTATGGAAATTCTAGGGTTTTGCATGGAAACTTTGAGGGTTTGCATGGGGTGGATGGAGTCTGAATGGGGAAGATTTTTACGTGTGAAAAGTTGTCTTGGGATGTAAGTAAGATAAGGGAAGAGTTGTTTGAGTGATTGGAGGCTTTGGGTGAAAAATAGTGCATGGGTTAGTATAAGGGTGCACCGAAGATCTGGCTAGGGTTTGGGAGAAAAACCCTAATTTGAGATGGTTGTAAAAGTAAAAATAATTAAGGGTGAGTGGAGTATGATATGAGGATGGAGGAATGTCATGTGTGGGGTGAGTATGGGTATCATGGGAAAGCAATAGCAGAAGGTGAGAAACGGAAGGGTGTCATGTGGAAAAGAAGGATGCTGGGGTTTGGTGTGGCCAGCTAGGGTTTCATGGTTACATGTGTGCTTGGGGGAGTAAAGTGAAAGGAGGAGGGTTGAGTCTAAGGTAGGAGATGTGTGGGGTGTTAAAACAACCTTGGTTGTATGAGACAAAGAAAGATGGGCCATATAGGCCCAAATTAGGGTTTTAGGAGAAAACCCTAGGGTAACGTTGTGAGTGGACTTGGAGGTGTAAGGTAGTGGGCCTTGACCCACACACTTAATAGTTGGGCCTCTAGTGTGAGTAAGGGGAAGAAGGAAAGGATGCTGGGGTGTGTTAGGAGGGTCAGAGTCTCAAGATATAGGATGAGCCCCTCTTGGGATAATAAGAGTAGATAGAGTGTGACATGCATGTCCACGGTGAAATTTTTTCGAATAAGACATGAATAAGATGCTAACCATTTAAAGAGGAAGACTATTGAGCCGAGCCCAGACCGGTCCACCCACGAATAATAGTGGCCAGGTGCCGGGGTGCCCTGGAGACCGATCCACCGACAATATTAGTGGTCAGGAGAATTCTACCCTGTATGTTTCAGTTCACCTCATATAATAGTGGGGGATTTCGTGCTCAACAAACCAAACATAATTATGATAAGGCATGGGAAAGACACTAGGTATTTATAGTGAAACACCATGAGAGTCGAGGGTAGATCGGTCCATCGGCAAATAATAGTGGCCAGGAGCACTTTGCCCTGGAGATCGATTCACCGGCAATAATAGTAGTTAGGAGCGTATGTCATGTATGTTTTTGGTTCACTAGCTATAATAGTGGGGTTTCCGTATTCGCATGGATTCATAATAAGCATGGTGTAAAATGAGTATTGATCAGAGAATAAATAATCAGTTTATTCGGACCATAGTTTAGCCTTTATTATCTGTATTGTTGTATGTTGTTTATATGATCATATTATGTTATGTGCCGTTTTGTGTTGGCCTTAGATTCATCGTTACCTTACTCAATACGTAGCATAATGACTACCCATTTCATGGTTGCTGCTCATTCCCACAAGTAGAAGACCCTTCTAGATTCGTGTAGGTAGGAGATGTCATCTTTGATGCTTATGAGACATTGGGCGGGGCTGAGAGTTGAGCTTAGACTTGGCCTGGGGATCGAGAGCGACGTGGCTGGATTCAATTTTTATTTTCCCCTTTATTTTTTATCTAGTTTACTCAAACTTGATTTTTATCGTACTGTAGCCTTTATTCCTTTTGATGAATTTTAATTATGTACTCTGGATTGTAAACTCTTTTCCGCATACTTTGATTTTCTATCTTATGAATGTTTCAATGCTTTTATAAAGCCTTGTTTTGAGTTTGAATTATGATAGCTGTTAATTCTTCTTCAGCCTTGTGGTTAGTACCAGACCAGCCGGAGGCCGGGCTTGTACTAATCATGGCGGTAATATCCCCAAAATTTACAAGTTTTAATTTACTTGCTTTCGTTGAACATTTACATAAAACGAAATTTTTCAGTAGTGAATTTTGGGGGTATTACAAAATAGTGGGAATACCTTTTTCCTCTAATTTCTTCTTCTTCTTCTTCTTCTTCTTCTACTAACTTTTCACAAACCAAATGTATTGTAAGAGATGAGAGGAATGAGGATCGATGATCATCGCTTTTCCAACAACTACAAACAATGTTTTTGTTCATATGTGGTTATGATTCCTAGGTGATAAATTTGACCAAATTTTAGCTTTTTTTGAAGCATGATGATTATTTTTTTAGCTTTTTGTTGAAGCATGATGATTATTTATTTATTTATCTTGTTTTTACTTACCATTTGAGGCTCAATTTATGAACCGAAAATTCAAGTGTTTACATGATTTAGGGATGGTTTACTCCCTAAAGCTACCACACACAGAAGTCATTTGACATGTGCATATTATAATGATATTAATGATGAAGGTTGTATCTACTAGAAATGATACTAGGTGATCTCTAATATCTTATTGAATTGTTGCTCATCTCAAGTTTCAACCTCCTTACCCCTCTAAATTTATATAATTTTCATGGTTATGGATGCTTGAATGGGGTCTTCATTTGGTTTTTAATAGATACTAAATAGTGTAAAATTATACTTCTCAAAACTTGTGAGTTATGTTTCTAGGAAATTTATTTGTCCTTGTAGCCCCAAACTAAAAGTGATATAAGGAATTTTCTACAAGCCTAAAATTAACCATTCTAGTAGATTTCCCATGCCTTTTTATGTACATGTTAGGATGAACTTCTTGATCGAGGTAGCTCTTGTTCATCTTAATAATTGTAGGGAGAGTGTATTGGTCTTTATCATTTTTGGGATGTTGCATAGTTTGTCAATCTTATTTCACCGCAAATAAATGAAATTTATGTACCGAAGGAAAAAATAGGGATAAGAACACCTTAAGATTTAGTTAAGGCCATAGAGGTATTCATTCTCAATAGTGGATTTTGTTTATGCAAGTTTTCTTGTTCTACTATGGCCCAAATTAGTAGATAATATACTGAAAGGAGATGAGATATATAATGATATTTTTGGACATGTACCAAAAAAATTATTTGTGGTAAAACACTTTATATATACTAAAAAATAAACACAATTTTGAACTTTTTCAAGAAGTAATAGGCCACATCAAATAATATGAAGTACTATAACTTAACAATACTTTTCTTTTCTTATAAATATTTTGGTAACTGAACATTGGGAAAACATTTTCCCTCTAATTTATTCTTCTTTTTCTTCTCCTAAATTTTCACAAACCAAATGTACTGTAAGAGATGAGAGGAATCAAGATCGATGATCACTGTTTTTCCAATAACAACAAACAATGTTTCTGTTCATACGTGGTTATGATTCCTAAGTGATAAATTTGACCAAAATTTTGGCTTTTTGTTGAAGCATGATGATTATTTATTTATCTTGTTTTTACTTACCATTTGAGGCCCAATTTACGAACACAAAAGTTAGGTGTTTTCATGATGTAGGGATGGTTTGCTCCCCAAAGCTACCACACACAAAAGTCGTTTAACATGTGCATATTACAATGATATTGATGAAGGTTGTATCTACTAGAAATATACTAGAAATGATACCTGTTGATCTCTAATATCGTGGTGAATTGTTGCTCATCGCAAGTCTCAACCTCTTTCCCCCTCTAAATTTATATAATTTTCATGGTTATGGATGCCAGCATGGGGTCTTCATTTGGTTTTTAGTCGATACTAGATAGTGTAAAATTATACTTCTCAAAATTTGTGAGTTATTTTTATAGGAAATTTATTTATCCTTGTAGCCCCAACCTAATAATGATATAAGGGCTTTTCTAAAAACCTAAAATAAACCCTTTGAGTAGATTTCCAATGCCTTTTAAAGTACATGCTAGGATGAACTTCTTGATCGAGGTAGCTCTTGTCCGTCTCAATGATTGTAGGGAGAGTGTATTGGTCTTTATTAGTTGTGTGATGTTGAATAGTTTGTCGATCTTATTTCACCGCAAATAAATGAAATATATGTAGAGAAGGAAAAAAGAGAGAGGATAAGAACACCTTAAGATTTAGTTAAGGCCTTAAAGGTGTTCATTCTTGACGGTGGATTTTGTATATGTAGGTTTTCTTGTTCTACTATGGCCCAAATTAGTAGACAATATGCTGAAAGGAGATAAGATATATAATGATATTTTTGGACATGTATCCAAAAAATTTATTTGTGGTAAAACTATTTATATATACTAAATTATAATAGAAATATAAACACAATTTTGAACTTTTTCGAGAAGTAATAGACCATATATATATATATATATTGTCTAGCTACCAAATGGAGCCTACCTTATCTCCAAATTTGTGGTTGGTTGATAAACATGTAAAATATATGTTATCTTAATGTGTTTCAAGCATAATTTGTGGCTATTGGGGGTGATATTTCGTATTTAGATCGAGGATATTGCTTTAGTTTATATTATTATGTATAGTTATTGATTCAAGATTAAAATATTTGATGAATGTTGGAAGTCAAACAAGAGTTTGGAGCCACAACGAGATTTTGAATGCATGCCTTCAGAAGAAAACAGATGCATATGCAAAAAGAACTAAAATTTCAACCATGATACAATATGTAACACCCCCAAAAATCACAATTGAAATTTTTTGTTTTGTTAAAATAATTACAAGTACCGGGGGGTGCTATCGCCGTGATCAGTACAAGTTTGGCCCCCAGCCGGTCTCGTATCAGCCACAAGGCTAAGAAAAAATTTCATAAGAACATTAAACATAATATAGGGATCCATAGGAAACTAAAATATTTATAACGAGAGAATCAGAGTGTGCGATGAAAAGTTATTACAATCGAAAACGGGTTACATAGTCAAGTTTCCAAAAGGAATAATAGGTACAAAACGATAAAACGAAACCAAAATCAAACGTAACATAAGTAAATAGAGGTAAAAGAGAGTCTGATCAACATCACTCTCGACCCCAAGCAAGTCCAACGATCATCACACATCCCTGCCTGACGCATCTAGGATATATATTTTCGTTCCACTGACTATAATAGTATGTCATATGCATTAAATACGATACCTCCTACCTGTGTAAATTCAGAAGGGCCCTTTGCTCATGGGAATGAACAACACCCATGAAACGGGTGGTCAGTACACTACATACTGAGTAAAGTAACCATATAGGTAATACCATGCAAGAAAATAAATACGCAAAGCATATAAAGCATAATTCAGGTTCATATCACCATACCAGACTTAGACTAATATTTTGTCTTACACATTTCTTATATTAATTCTGTGTGAGTATGGGAACCCTACTATTATAGCTAGTGTACCAGAAACACTCCATAGGAAAAAATATACCTGGCCACTATTATAGTTGGTGGACCAAAAAATCAACCTCATTGGCCCCAACTCACGTGGTGTTCCATTATAAATAATTAGTATCTTTTCATGTCTTATATTTATTTTTTACACACTTATCGTATTAATTCCGCGTGAGTATGAGAACCCCACTATTATAGCTAGTGAACCGAAAATACTCTACAGGGCAAAATACACCTAACCACTATTATAGCTGGTGGACCAAAAAATCAACCTCACTAGCCACGACTCACGTGGTGTTCCATTGTAAGTAATTAGTATATTTCCATGTCTTATCACCATGCAAAGTTTGGTTTATCAAGTCTAGAATCCCCCACTATTATAGTTGGTGGACTGGAAACACTCAATAGGATAGAATGCACCTAACCACTATTATAGTTGGTGGACTAGATATCACTCCACAAGGCAAAACACACTTGACTACTATTATAGTCAGTGGAATGAAAATATATATCCTCACTGGGCCCTAGCTCGATAATCTTTCACTTTAAGAGTTTGGTGCTTTATTGTATCTTATTCCACACACAACCCCGACTAGACATGCATAACCTACTCAACTTCCCAAAATCCTATCCTATATCTTGAGACTTTTACTCCTTCTAGTACATCCATACATTCTTTCCCACTCTTTCCTTGTTACCAGGAATACCCAATTCTGAGGCCCATTTACCATATCTCTAAGTCAACTCAATATCACTCTCTAAGGTTTTCCTCCAGAAAACCCTAATTTGGCTTATATGGTCCAACCTTCCTCTATCCTACATAACTCATGCTCCTCCAATTCATCACCTCACTCAATTCATCTCCAAGCGCCCATTTTACTTCCCATATAACACATGTAGCCACAAAACCCTAGTTAGCTATCCCAAAACCCTAACACCTCTCTTTCCTTATACAATGTTATTCATGCATCACTCTTACTTACCATCACACACCTCTATTTTCTCATACAATGTTATTCATTCATCACTCTTACTTACCATCACCTCTTCCACATGACATATATCTAACACAACCTATGACCCCGTGACTTCCTTCCCATCTTTTTCCACTCATCATGAGAACCCAAAACTCTTCTTTATAATCAAACCCATCACTTTACTCGATCCACACCGGACATCATAACCTCATTATCCAACTCCCACACATGATCACAAAAACCCTAGTTTGCTCCCCGAAACCCTAGTACTTATCCTTTCTTTTATGTCACCCCTCAACACCCAAATACATTTTCTCACTTAGCTCACTTTCCTCCATGCGACACCCCTTCCCTCTTTTATTCCCCATTCTAACCCTTTTCATTAGTTTTCCCTTCCTTACACATTTCTCTCACTTAGGGTTTCTTCCCAAACCCTATTCAAGTCTGCCATGCATCCTTACATCAACCCCACGTACTATTTTTCATATACAAACTCCAATCACCCTAACAATTCTTCCCTTACCTTACTTAACCCTCAAGTCAACTTTTTTCCATATAAAAGTCATACCCATGCAAAGGCTAACCATATCACACAAACCCTAGACTTCCCATGTATGTTTTGGTCCATTCCCTTAATTTATTCCCATTATTCCTCCTTTTGTCCACCTATAGGTCATAAGATATTTAGTCCATCATTACCATTCTCTAGTCAACTCGCTTTCCTCACTCTTTTCCATTTCTCTCAAAACCACGTCATATTACTTAGAATATCCTATTATGCATGTCATGAGGGGCAATATTACATAAGCAAAATTCATGTACAAGTAATAATACCACATTACACATATCATAAACACATACAGCTTACCCGAGCTCCATGCTTAGCAAGCTGCGTTACAAGATCAAGTTACATAATATATAAGGCACACACATCAAATCAACACACATAGCATATTTTTTACACACATTAGGCTTCAACCATATCCTTTCCTAAAACGACACTGGGCTTGGAGCATGCTCTTACGTTTACTTAGGATTTTTACTTGATTCACCTATAAGAGGGAGACACTAGGGTTAACTTTCCTCTTACCAAAATTATCATTATTTCCTACCTACCCCTATCGTACCCTAATATTAGGATTAATAATAATAATAGTAGTTTTATAAGTAAAAGTAGGGGCATTATTCTTAAAGTAGCTAATCATACTATTACTAGTCAAAATAGATCTTGGTAGTTATATTGGTCCATGTTAAAGTATTGTTAGCAATATTCATATTACTAAAGATAATAACTTTAATAATAATAATAATAATAATAATGATGATGATGATGATGATGATAATAGTGATCATAATAATAATAATAACCTGAATAATAATAATAATAATAATAATAATAATAATAATAATAATAATAATAATAATAAAGTAGTGACAATAATGGTAATAATGATGATGATAATAATATTAGTAGTAGTAGTAGTAGTAGTAGTAGTAGTAGTAGTAATATTAGTTATATAGGTAATGATGATGATGATGATGATGATGATGATGATGATAATAATAATAAGAATAGTTTGAATCTTAATAATAATAATAATAATAAGAGTTAGAATAATCATCATAATAATAATATTGGTAATAATAGTGCCAATAATAATAATAATAATAATAATAATGATAATAATGATAATAATGATAATAGTAATAGTAATAATAATAATAATATTACTTCAAACCTTAGTAATAATAATAATAATAATAATAGGATTTCAAATAATTATATTAATAATAGCATTAGTAATAATAGTGCTCAATTTGATAATAATAATAATAATAATAATAATAATAATAATAATAATAATCATAATCATAATAATAAATGGTTCAACTAATAATAATAATAGTAACAATAGTGCCAAAGTTAATAATAATAATAATAATAATGATATTAACACAACTAAAATAATTAACAATTACATAAATTATATTTAAAGGTTAGGGAGGCTAGGGCACAACCTAATGGTGGTGGTGACTAGGCAGCGACAGTGGTGGAGGAGGATATGGAGTTGAAGAGGTGGGTTTATAGGCTAGAAGAGGGGGAGTGAGAGGGTAATTGTGATGGTGGTGGATACTTTGGGTTATGAGGGTTGGAATGGTGGTGGTGGCATAAGGTGGTGGTTGTTGTGGTGGCTGAAGGTGGTGGTGGAGGAGGGAGGTAGGGAGAAAGGAAGGTAGGGGGAGGTAGAGGAGGATTTGGTGGGTGTTTTGGGAGGTAGGGGAAGTGATGGTTGCGGCGGGGATGGCAGCGTACGACGTCGATGGAAGAGAATGGCCGAGTTGAGCAACCAACTTTGCATGGTTATAGAGGCTCGTGCAGAAGGAAATAGAGGTGGTGGGTGGTGTGATTCGATGGGGGGGATGATGTAGGGAGGAGTTTGGCAAGCGTTACGGGTGGCGGCGCTAGACACAGGCGGCAGAGGAGGCATTTGAAGAGGCAGTGGCGCAAGAGGGGTAAACTTTCTGGACAGGAAAGGAAGCTTGATTAAGGTCGGGTATGGGGTATTTATAGGCCAATGGGGGTGGATAAGATAATGGGGGAAGAGGACAAGGGGGAAGGTATGGCAGGGTTGCCGATCGACGGTGGCAGGCTGGTACCCGCTTGCAAATTGTAGGTGTAGATTTGGTCGGGGGAAGAAAAGGAAAGGGATGGAGCACACGTAGTAGGAGGTGTGGGGTTGGTTGAGGTTAAAAAAGGAAAGGAAAAGGATGGGGAGAGAGGAGGAAGGTGTAGGCCGACGACAGAGGAGGAGGACGGTGGTGACAGAGTTGCAGGCTTTGCGTGGGAGGAGAGGAAGGAAGAAGATGAGCAGCGGGTCGGTTGGTCTAGGGGAGAAGAAAAGGAGAAAAAGAAGGGGAGAACCGTACGGTTGAGTGGAGGAAAAAAAAGAAAGCATGTGGGCTAGGCCGCGCGGAAGGGAGAGGGGGAAAGGTGTGGGTCGTGAGGGGCCCATTCCGGGGGAAGAAGGAGGAAAAAGAAAAAAAGAGAAAGGAGAAAAGAGAAAAGAGAAAGGAAAAAGGGAGGAAAAAGAAAAAAATAGATTGGTTGGGGGATTTAGAACATTTTTGAATATTTTAAAATAAAAATATTTAGTAAAATAATAATTAAATTCCATTTCTAGATTAATTTAGGATATTTTAGATAATTTTTCTAAATTCCATTTTAATTAGCAAAACACCCAAATTTTCTCTAATTAAATATTTTTCTCTTGATTTTGCCTTAAATATTTCCCCTTATTTTAGATAAAATAATTTATTTAATTAATTTTTCTAATAAATTTCTATTTTAACATAATTTTTTAATTTAAGATTTTGGAATATTTTACAATGTGAATCTAAACAAACTTAAAATATATAAGTTGTAGTTTTCTAGACACAATTTGAATAATAACAATCTAAGATTTGACCAAAAATTTAGAGAACGTTCAAATGAATATGAATTAAGCAAGATATCGACCGTGTGATGTGTAGTTCGATTCCGATATTTATAATTTTTTTATTTTTATTTTTTATATTTTTAAGGCCTGTATATATATATATATATATATATAATTTTTTTTGCCAATGAATTATGTTTTTGGTTTTTGCATCGACGGCGGGTGTTAGACGTTCTCTGATCAACTGCACTTACGATCGTCTTTGATTTGACGATTGTGTTCGTACAAAATATTATAATCGTTAAAAAAAAAACATAATTAATAATTCACCATTTTCGGTCCTGAGTGGCAACAATTGTGCTCGCATATGTGTGGGCAATTCCGGCCTCAGAAGACGCGGCGGAAATAGGCGTTAGGGTGAGATGGAATTGGATTATCTTCGACCCGATGAAGTAGTTCTCATCATCAGGCTTCATAAACTCTCAGGGAACAGGTATATATATATTAACTACATTTTGCTCATCGCCGTCATTGCGGGATACTACTATATATGCATTAAGAAATAAAAATTAATTTAAGCTTTGGATAGGAAATAATTATTAAAACGATCTGGAAACAATAAATAAACAAATATATATATGTGTGCAATTCACTTTAATAAAATAAAAAAAAAAAACAAAGAAGAGAGAGAGAGAGAGAGAGAGCATAGCAAGTAAGGAAAAAAAAAGAGAGGGAAAGATTAGAAAAAAATAATAGGGTACAGAGTGTAGGCTTAGGAATTTTAGGTGTTTAATTAAAACAAGAGTTCGCATATATTTTCACGAGCTCATCTACGTATTGGGCACGTGCCATTTTGTGCCGGCTAATAGGCGATCTTTCTGCGGCGGATGCCCCCATCGCATGATTGTTTTCTGCTAAGCCATACGTTGCTGTATTGACAGTCTGCTTCATTGGTCTGGGGCGGAAAGTGAACGGAGCTGCTAGTTCTTTCTTTCTTTCTAGCAAAACATTAGAAAGGAGGCGGAACATGAAAAAGGAGGACAGAGAGAGAGGCTATTGAATTAACGAGGGCAAGGACCGGAATTACTGAGACGCTCAGTCAAGTATCACTACTACTATCTGCTGGTACGTAGAAAGAAATTCCCGGTACAAAAAGATTGAAACCGAGTTAGCCAGACCGGACCTACGTATAGGGGCACTTAAGTAGTTAAGACAGACCCGCATCCAAAGCGAGAACAGAAAGAAATTTAATAGGCAATCATGAAAGATCTTGGCGGAGATAATAATAATAATACTAAAATAATCCAAGTTATTAAAAAACTTAAAATATTTAGTAGTACTATCCGACCAATAAATTAGCAAAACACGGGTTCGAGAACCCAGTAATTCAGAACTTAATCGATCCAAACAAATACGTTTAAAAAAAAAAAAAAAAACCAAAGGAAGCGTTATTTTGCATATGGATTCCTTTTTTTTTTCTAGATTATTCTTCTCTATCGAGTAGATCTCTCCCTCCAATTAACCAATATCTAAACCCCTTTTTCTCTTATGTCTAATTGAATATAACGGGCTAGCCAGTTAATCAGCTAACTGGTAGTACTAGGACTGTAAATGAGCTGAGCCAGTTCGGTATTCGGCTCGGCTCGGCTCGTTCGTTTAATTAAATGAGCCTCAAAATGAGGCTCGGGCTCGACTCGTTTATTAAACGAGCCGAGCTCAAACATGAAAAAGCTCGGCTCGGTTCGGTTTGGCTCGTTAAAAGTTCGGTTCGGCTCGTTCGTTTAGTTAAACGAACCGAATCCAAACAGCATTTTAGGTTCGTTTAGTTAAATGAACCGAATCCA
The DNA here is from genome assembly GCA_039764185.1 of Tamarix austromongolica. Classification (NCBI taxonomy): domain Eukaryota; kingdom Viridiplantae; phylum Streptophyta; class Magnoliopsida; order Caryophyllales; family Tamaricaceae; genus Tamarix; species Tamarix austromongolica. The sequence goes on along the minus strand of CM077814.1, from coordinate 49,126,286 downwards.
AACCTGAAAATATTCGACTCGGCTCGACTCGTTTCCGGTCCTAGCTGGTACAAATAAAGGTTCACGGTACAGGTTGTACTTTGGACTCCTCAATAAAGCGATCGATACTCGGGTAGGTCGGAATACCTTTCTCTGTTCTAGATCCACATCGATCCTATCTGTACATACGGGGTCGGGTCGGATCCGATTAGCCGTCCATTCTCAAGCCTATCCGGACCACTACCATCTCACGCCACGCCACTAGCGAAAGACTGAAACTGAGTTTCTGAGTGACTGCCTCCACATGCATTTTGACGTGCGTACGTTCGATCGAAGTACTATCCTACCATACATGAAATGATATGTGGCGTAATTTGCGTGTTGTGGCTTTAATTGGATCCGGAGCCAAGGATGCAGAGGATTCGGTACGCAGAGGAGGCAGCAGGACCACCGCAGACGGAGCGAGGCACGCATATGATGGGTCAATTTTCTGAATGTCTGAAATCTGAATAATAGAGGTTTTAGTGGAGGTTTTGAGGGTGTCTTGAAATCGATCGAATGCGCCGTGTTTTTTTTTTGTCTTACTTCTCAGGGGTTATTTGGGTTCTTAGGTACTCCAAGGCAGACAAAGGTTTACTGCAACAAATGCCTGGCTAGCCATACCCCATATGCGCCCTTACCATTACTTCCTTCCCCAGCCGGTCAGGACTCACACTCGTCACAGACTCACACAGGCTTTGGATGATTTTTTTTTATATTTTTTTTTAAACTCAGCGTGTTCTTCATTCCTGTCTAGAGTAAACAGTGACGTTTAGCTTTCCTTTCGCTTCGGTCACCATCTCTCTCTCTCTCAATGTTTTACGCATATTATTATGTTTTCTTATACTTACTCCTTTGTTTATTAGTATTTTATTGCGAGGTTGAGGTCAAAAGATGTCTTCAGTCAAGGCAGCGTTTTATCTCTCTGCCCCACCGGAAAATGAAGTTACATACACCCTCTTTTGTCTCCTTAGATTCCTTTCTCCTCCCTCGTCATTCAAATTCCGTTTTGTTCTCTCTCTCGTCCATCGGTCCTCTCTGCTGCCGTTGTTCCTCCCCCTCCCCCACCCACCCTCTGCTCCACCTGTTCCTTATTATACCCTACTCCCATCCCATAAAAGATGTTTTATGCGGGCGAGTGGGGTCACCCCTGAAGGAGAGGCCTTCTTTTGTCAGGTTTCTCTTTTCCTCTTTATATCAAAGGAGAGAAGGAGGGAGGAGGAGGAGGAGAAACAAAGAATAAATGAGATCCTAACAAATCTCATTAAAGAGAAGAAACCAGAATCTCCCTTTCTCTCTTACATATATAGTCACATTATACTCTTACCCACCCTTCCCCTTATTAATATTCACTCCCACCCACCCACCCACCCACCATTTTTTTTTGTTAAGGCGGAGAGGCCTAGGAGTCGTTCGTGCTCCCGCTGATTTCTCAGATGAAGACAACTAGCAGCATGTCGAATAAGAGTCCCCAGGAACTCCTGTCTTCGAGGAGTACGAGGAGACAGTTCCACTGGTCTAGGAAGGTTAGAGATGAAGAAGAAGAAGCCTGTGACGACGACGACGAAGACGATCCTCATCAAGTAGAACCATCAAACTCCAAGGCATCCTCATTGGACCCAAAAACCGAAGCTGGTCGCCAGGAAAACCTTACGAAAAGACCCAAGAGTTCCCCGTCAGCTCCGACAAGGAAGAAACTCCCGGCCATGGCCGTTTCTAGGATCCGATCGGTCCTCTCCGCGTTCAACACGTACCGATCACACCACTTCCCACGACGAGGGCTCGGCCCCAAGGTAATCGGGACCCTCTTCGGATGTCGCAGGGGGAATGTGAGTTTTGTTTTCCAAAGGGAACACAATACTTCCCCGGTCTTCTTCATCGAGCTCGCCACTCCCATCACGGGCCTGGTCAGGGAAATGGCCTCCGGGCTGGTCCGCATAGCATTGGAATGCGACAAGGAAGAAGGCGATAACAGAGCGGCGGCGACGAGGCGGCTTCTCGAGGAGCCGGTTTGGAGGACGTACTGCAATGGTAAGAAATGTGGGATTGCTACGAAGCGCGAGCTGGGGCCTAATGAGTTGAAGATTTTTAAGACGGTAGAGCCGATATCAATGGGCGCCGGCGTGCTCCCTGGGTTTAACGGCAGTGGGTCCGGACCGGATGGCGAGCTTATGTATATGAGGGCTAAGTTTGAGAGGGTTGTGGGTTCAAGAGATTCCGAGGCTTTTTATATGATGAATCCAGATTCTAATGGTGCTCCTGAGCTTAGTATCTACTTGCTTAGAGTTTGATCCATCCTCTCGAGCATCGATGAATCATGCCCGGAAATCATATGATTAGCTAGTATTTTTTTTTTTGTAATATTTATTGAGGGTGATATAAAAAAAAAGGGTAATTAGTCAGGGGGGTTTACTCTGCTCTCTCTCTCTCTCGCTCTCTTTTGCTTTTTTGTTTGACTAGTTCAAGATCAGAAGACTTGTTTTGTTCCGTTGAGGAGGGGGTGTATAATGTAATGGTATACAAACAGGGGTGGTGAATGAATGGCGGTGAAACTTTAGCTCGACGACGACCGTCTTCTATTCTCTTCTCTTCTCTTCTCTTAGTAATTGAAGCTCTTCTTTCTTTCTTTCTTTCTTCCCACCCACACCCTATGCAACCAACCACCTGCGGCATTGCCTTGCATGATGATCAATTAATTACTTAGTACTATTTTCCGGCATATAAAAATAAAATAAATTGACATAGAGACCACGGGCAAAATTCATTTACAACACAGTATCTTATCTCTGTCATAAATAACAATATTTATAGTATGAAGAGATAAATATGGGAAAGGTTTCTCACATTACTGCATTATTATTTCCTTACTTCCTTTGCCTCCTGATGGACCGCATATCGGATCAACTTTGCTAGATTGTTATCGTCATATCCCTTAATGATTGAGCTGAGGGACGCCTTTCTTTATCCTCAAATAGATTATGTATCACATCCATATATTTTGTTAAAACTTTCATTATTGTCTAATAATAACATATACTTCACTTTATTTTTATTTTTTTGATTTTATTATGTTGGTATAATGTAATGTTACTATCTACGGACTTATTATTACTTTTTATTATTTAAATCCACCAACATCATTCAGATGTGTAAATTAAAATTATTAATATACGCGGTTTCATTTCATTCCATTCCATTCCTCACGAATTAACCGAATCGCATAGTTAATTTTATACAACTAATTGATATTTATCGACCGCCCTATTGCTATTATATTATTAAAACCCCAGTAAACGGCAAGTTTCATAATTATCGGTCGTTTCCTTTTGGAAGACATTTTGTTATACTCGCATTGATTGTGTTGGAAGTCTGTAAGAACCCTGTTTTGATTGATGGACTGGTGTTGTTTGGGTTTTGACTCAGGTATTTTTTGACTCGGGGGGATATGCTTTCATAGATTAAACAATCTACGGAAGGATTAGACAGGGAGAGAGGGGAAGACAGGAGCGGGGGAGATGAGAAAAGAAAAGGAAAGGGACGGAGAATGGAATGGAATGGAATATAGGGAGTTGTCTTTGACGCTGAGTGGATATGTTTTGTTATTTTCCTACGGAGATATGAATTGCAAAGCGGCATCTTTTCCTTATTTCGAGGCTTTCCTCTAAACTTTGGCCTGCTATCTTTCTCTTGTGTCAAAAGGCGATAACCCTCGCCCTCAGGGGTCCAACCGCCGGCCCGACAGCTGTTGAACGGTAAACTACGGTGACTCAGCAACCAAGGACAAGGTGGTCCACTCCACGGTGCCCACAAGGAGCCACCCCCACATTGGAGGGTTGAAACTCCCACACTGCGGCTGCCGCGTATCGAACCTTGAACCTCTTGTGTCAATTTGCCTTGCCTTAGCCACTGAGCTACGCCCGCACGGGCAGGCCTGCTATCTTTCTCTTTTCAAGCGAAAGAGGTTTTTTCTTTTTTCCTCTTTTTTTTTTTTAAAAAAAGAAAAGAAAAGAAGGAAAAAGGAAAAGGGGAGAGAGAGGGCGATACATATCAAGTAACAGACATAGTGGGTATTTTCTTAAAAAAAAAAAGAAAAAAAAGAAAAAAAAGAAAGAAAAAAAAAAAAGTTTTGGTGGGTATCAATTTTAGGCAAGAAAGAAGAAAAAGAAGGACATCAAAGTGATCGGACACACCCACACACTACCCGAGACCGGCAGCGGCTGCCTACACTGCAGTCTACACTACAGTTGCGCTGCCGATCATGATCTTCTCATCATTCCTCAAATATCAAAAGTTGTTCTCTCCAATACTGGCACCATTAATTAACATAAATAAAAGCAGCAGTACTACTACTGCTCCTACTAGTATATACTTATATAATAGTAATACTGCTGCCACCACAAGCACCACTAGCAGTAGCCGTAGTAATTAGTAATCAAATCAAAAGTAGCTGGCTGAGGGGCCGGCTAATTGCTTTCAGCAATAAGTAGTGCAATCAATGCAAATTTTCTGCGTTAAGCAAGTTGCATTGAATTGAACCGAGATGCTGGCGGTTTCACGGCTCAGCGTTCGCTTCCGTAGTGCTTGTCTCTTCTCTGTAGTTTTGAGGACCTATTTTCAATTTTCAATTTTCAATTTTCAATTTTCAATTTTCAATTAATGGGGGTACGTACGTTGTTGTGACTGTGACTGTGATGTTGGATTAGAGGGTCCGTGGTAGGCTAGTGATGGAGAAAGTGGCGCTCGCTTTAGCTGGGTGTGTGGGGAATTGTAGTAGTAGACGCTAGGCAATGAGTGACTGAGGTTGCAGAAAGAGAGAAAAGCGAACCCAAACCGATCCCTCTGCAGTAATAATAATAATAATAATAATAATACTGTCCACTAATTTTATTTTTACTGGTAATTAAGTTATACTATAAGCTAATAACAATACAAAATAATAATTTTTTTATATTTATCATGGCATAAAAATTACAATAAGTTCATTATTGATATTATTTCTATTATGGTCATCATGATTATTGTTGTTGTTATTATAAAAAAAAAATATATATATATATACCTTTTTATGTCACAATTTTTAATTTTGTTTTATTACTGCCCTTTTGATCGCTGCTTGCTACGTCAGCCGAAGCAATTTGCCGCATTTGTTTAAGCTTCGCGCTCCATTAAAAGATTTCGAAATTTCTCATCTAATCATGTTTTGCAGCAAGAATATCACAAAAAGGGGGGGGAGGAGGAGTGGAGGACCATGTCAATATATCCAAACGATCTCCTAATTATGGAGCCTACTCGAATGAGCGCCTCTAATAATACTACTTTACATCAAATACTCCTGTTCTTTGACAAAATAATATCATATATCTATAATTTTTTTCTTCCCCCCCCTTTCATCTCGTTGTATCATGCATATACTTTTATATTTAAACTGTTATGTAGTACCAAATTAAATACCCTTTCGTTAAATTTACCTCCTTAGAGATAATATTAAATAGTAATTTTTTTATCATCTAAAATGATGAAAATACCAATATCTAATTGTACTAAATTCGTACTCTTTTTAAATAAATACACTTTCTTTTTTTTCTTCCAACTTTTACTTTTTTTTATTGAAAAAAGAATATATCCACTTCATCATCTTAGATCATCATCACTAACTTATTATAAAATAATCTACAATCATCATTATCTTCCCTCAATCATAATAATTATAAACGCATATATAAATACACGATTTAAGTTCTGAATCAATGCTTTTTTATAAACTTTTTTATTATGGTCTAATCTTCTTTTTCTTCTTTCCCTTGCCCATACAATTTGAACCCTTTCCCTAACTCCCCGTCCTTTTACTATCCTACTCCTTTTTTTTTTTCCTTTTTGTTTTTCCTCTCCCACATTTTTTGTTTCAGCCCTTCCATATTCCTTGCCTTTTCTTTTCTCTAATTATTTGTAATGTTTCAAGACATAAATCCCAAAGACAATTTTTAAATTTAAACTTAGAATCGACTTTGTTATATATCTAAGTTATTTTTCTACCCAAAAGCAGTATACTGAATATATCTCTAAAAAAATCCTCACGTAATTAACAAGCGTACTGCTAATCCATATATCTATGACGAAAGAAATTTTTTTAATAATAGATACATAATCAGGTAGTATATCATATCATACAATCAACATTTCCAACTACATGTACAATGAATACACTTTTTTAACCACTTATGAAACCAAAAGAAAAGAAAAGAAAAGATAGAAATCAAGTAATGAAGTGAAGGGGTAGTTTGAGGACAAACGGTCCTCGACTGCAACTCTACACACGAATAAGGGGGCACCATAACTTTGCGGAGTTTCAATCAAACTAATTGTAGATATATTACAACGATCAAAAGGTGAAGATTCGTCTGCTTAAGCTTAATCCCAACTAACACTGTTATAGAATTATTTTTTTTCACAACCCATTTTACGTAGGCTGACACACTATTCAAATAAAAAATTAATTATTAAATTGTTAATAGAAATTTTACTAAATTACAAAATCATTGACATAAAAATAAATAAATTAACAAACACTTAAATATTAACTTGGTCTTCATCTATAATTCAGTACTACATCATTCTACTCTTAGAAAACAGCTGGTCCTCGGTTCTATAATTGTATCTAGGGATGACAACGGATCGGGTACCCCCTATCCGTTATCCAAATTTGATAAGAAAGTCTATACTCATATCCGTATTCAAATCCGATGGATATTTTTTTCCTCATCCACATCCATCGGGTTTCGGATAAAACTAAGTATAAGTAGAAATTATTTAATGTTAGAATTATATAGTTAGATTGTTAAAATTTAATCATATCTTTACTTTTAGCCTTAGAATATATACTTAATATCACATAAATGAAGGTGAAAATATAATTTTATATTGAATAAATGGATGCAGGTACGGGTACGGATTTGAGAATCCTTTACTCATATCCATATCCAAATCCGGCGGATATTTCTCCCCTTCTTCCATATCCGTATCCATATAAATTTATCCATATTTATTTACACATCCAATGGATAAAATCCGTTGGGTTTCGGATAAAATTCGTTCGGTTGCTATCCCTAATTATATCGACCTCATATACTTTATGCAAGCCCCAAATTTCTGTTATACAAGTAACATTCTCCCTTTAATTATTTTGTTTTCTTTGTTTTTCTTTTTAACCAAAAGAAACCTTGCTTAAAATCCCAAAAGTATTTATTACACATAAATATTGAGGTCTCCTTCTAAATTCTAATTACTCTTCCAGAACATAATGCCACCAAACGCATGGAAGAGCCTCATCTCCGTAGCACGAACTTCTTAGAGCAATTGACGGTTAACCTCTCTAGCTACCATCGAATTCCACTTTTTTTCAAAGCACGCTACTATCCAGTGTAGTATGAGACTGGAAAAATAAAATAAAATATATATATATATATAATAATTTGATTAACGAAAATGGAGAAAATGGTAAAAAATTTATATATATATATATATTAATTATATTTAAAAAATAAACTAAATATAATAAAATTAAGAGAAAAAAATAAAACTACTATCTATATTAATTGATATAAATTATTAATATTTTTTTATCAAAAATAATAATTGAATATTTTTAGTACTAATTTTAATATTAAAAAAATTTTAAAAAAAATGTAAAAGTGTTTCGGGAATCGAAAACGGCACCCAAAGGGCTGTTTCCGTTCTTTGCTGCTGCTATTTGCTTATGGTTTCATACACTTCGCGTTCAATTATTTGTAGATGATTGTTGCTGGGTTAGCGGGGCATCACAACTTAGTTTTAAAATAATTTATGACACCTCGGTTATAACTCCAAACCTGAAAAAGAGGACATAGAGTTCCGATCAAAGCTATCAAAGATTACAGTGGCCCAAAATCGAAGCCAGGGTGATCTAAGCTCAATTTTAATGGAGACTTTTCTAAACGTATTTAAATAGAATATTAATTACTAAATTACAAATAATAAGTTTACTAAATGACAAAATAATTAATTGTAAATAAATAATTTATGAACACTTAAAATATTGATTTGGTATTTACCTACAATTCAATACCGCATCATTGCTTCTAGATCGAAATGACGAAAGAAGAGTGAGAATAATCACAATCTAGCAAGCAATAAGGGCAGTCAATACCTAAACTACTATGCCTATAAATAATTTAGTAAAATATATAATTTTAAGAAAAATCTTTATGAGACCATGGATGAGCAAAACCTATCCAATTTCTTATTATAACAATCACTAATTTAAGAAAAGTGTTATATCTTACAAATAAATTCGATAAAGTTGACCCGATTCTAATGACTCTACCCGAAACTTAATTTGGACTCAAAAATTTAAATTTGATCTCAATCTAAAAATTTAAAACAACCCAAACAAATTCAAATTTAGTTAACCTAATAATGACCCATATATAAATGATCCAAACCAAAATAACCCAACTTAAAAAGATCCGATAAAAAATAAAATAAAATTAGTAAGACTTTATTCTTCTTACTTTATTTTAATATTATATAAGTATTGGTCGCATTAGATCATATAAATTTATATTATTATTATAAACATAAAAGTTATATTTGTAAATATAATAATTATAATATATCTTATTATAATGACAATAATAAAATTTATATTTATATTTCTAATAATACTTATTATATTTTAAATATAATAATAATAATAATAATAATAATAATAATAATAAATATTATTAATTATAATAATATCAATAATGATTATAATTAACATGATAATTATAATTATTATAGCATATATAAAAATCATTATAATAATGTATTAATTAATATTTATAATTGTATTTATAACAATAACTATAATAATAACAATACTAATTTATTCTTATTATTTCATATTTTATGAAACTAATTTATTATATCATTACAAATATTATGATAAATATTACTATAATAAGCATAAACGTAATAATAAATCACATAATTCAATTTATTCATTGTATTAAATTAATAACAATTAATTAAAATTCAATTAAAATACAAAATTTTAATTTTATTAATCTCACACAAATTCGATATGACTTAGAGTTTGTACACCCCAATCAACTTGATCCAAACTTAATATGACCCTATTGACTCGAATCAAGCCCGAGCTTAAAAAACTCAATGGGTTAATCCAAACCCGATCCGTTATTCTCCTAACCTAAAGTGATCCTACCTATCACGGATTCAACACGAATCACTACGACTCAAATTAGACCCAATCCTGAAGGACACCTGACCCTAACTATAATACCTAAAATTTTATCTAATCTTAATCCTGAGTAATTAAAATCTTGACCTAATTCTAATCTAAAAAAATTAATATTTTTACCTTACACTATTTTCTTATATCTAAATCTTAACATAATCCAAATCTTTATCCCGAGTTATTAATATTTTTAACCTAAACTTAACCCCGAATGGTTGATAATTACTTTTAACCTAATTTCCTAATCTAAATAATTTTAACCTAATTCTAATCCTATCCCTAAAGTTATTTTCTATTTCTCATTTCTCTTTTTCCTTTTCTCCTTCTCTTTTTCTTTTTCTTCCTCATCATCACAACCATCAATTCCCACATCTCAAGGGAAGTGTCTAGTTAAAAATTTTGCCCTTTGCCTGATCGTGTCTGCGCCTCACTCCCCGTTCTTATCTTTCTTTGTTGTTACTCACCATGCATGCATACACGTGTGTGTAATCCCAATCTTTGCCTCATTTAATGCCTAATTAACCCCTTGCTCCCTCCATTTCCGCCAATCAAAACTAGCCTAAACAACCTTTCTTCTCCCTAGTTTAATGCTGTAAAAACTTAAGTGAATTAATATGATATTTAGTATTATGTGGGTTTTAATAAGTATGGTAAGTGAAAAAGGATTATGATTAAGGCTTATGGTGATGTAATAAATTGAGGGTTGAAAACTAATGACATTGGATTTATAAGGTTTTTGTGGAAAAGATGGGCGTTTTGGGCATCTTTAAAGGTATTTTTGTTATTATGGATTAATATTTTTTTTGGGTTAATGTGTTAATGGTTTAAAATATGCTAAGAATATCATTTGAAATATTTTGGAGTAATTATTAATGGCCTAAGTCCCACAAAATGAGAAAATCATTTAAATTGGGAATAGTAATCCTAGAGGCGGTATTATTATTACATGTATAAGATGTTAGATTTAGGCCCTAATTTTTGGATATGTTGTTCATATTGGCATTTTATGAGTGTATGTTCAATTTGGTGATTGCATGATTCTTATGGAAAAGGTCATACCTAACCTGTAAAATTAGGATTTCTAAAGTATAGTCAATAATAACTCTAGAGATAGGATTGTTATCCTATATGTAAGACATTAAAATTAGATATTAATTTTTAGATATGTTGATAATAATGATATTTGAGGAAGGTATGTTAAAAATTGTGGATGAATGAGTAATATGGAAGGGTTTATGCTAATAATGTGAAATTATGGTTTCCTAGGAAAATTATGACATTTTCCTTGGGAAATGTCCTCATAATTACATGGTTCTATTTTATGTGTTTTAACTATGTGGTGTGCATATCTACATGAGTCCTGCATGATGATCTTGATATAAGAAACTATTAAAAAATTAGCATATATCTAGAGAGATCCAAACTAAATCAAAATTAATAAGATTACGCACAATTGAGGATTCAATCACAAAACAAAACAATTGAAGAAAAAGTAGAGATCTTTATTTGTGCTCTTGTATAATTACAAGATGATTAAAATAATCAATCAATCAATTACATAAATCTACAATTCTCTTTGAATGGAGAATTATATGGAAAAGAAGAAGAATTTGGGATGCACGGCCCTCGACGGCTAGGGTTTCAACATGTATCATTTTATAGAAGAAAAAATCTTATAGGACAAAATAGTGTGTTTTAGAAATAAGAAAAAACATGGTTTGTGTTTAGGAAACACTAGAACTCTGTGTTTATTTTCTTAATTTCAACTTTTTACCAAAACAAATTAAAAATTTTATAGAGAAACATAGTTTGTATTTATTAACACGGGACCCCCCATGTTTCTCAGACAAACCTCCATACTACACTAAACTTCTCTAACATTTGCACGAGCCAACCCACTATGATGTTTTGCTCAAATATCTAGTCAAAACTCACAGCTCTCCACCTTGAAGTAGTATTTGTGATGCATGACATGTAAATACCTCTACAAAAAATCTTGGCCCGACAAAAGGACCTTATGACATATGAATACCAATCAAGTTTGAGAAACACTTGAACTTACCCACGGTCAGTGGCTTCCTTAGCATATCAATTAGATTATCCAAAGTACAAATTTTCTCCAACACATCTTTACCTACAACAACATTACCTCGATAAAGTAATGCTTGATGTCAATGTGCTTTGTTTGACGATGGAAAGAACTATGATTCTTCTCTAAACAGATAGCACTTTGGCTATCACCACAAATAGCTGGAGAACTATGACCAAACCCTCACTCTCAAACTAAACCACCAAGCCACCAGACTTTTTAAAAATCCTCTAACAAATACCTTAGTAGAGGACAAGGACGTCACATCCTATAAGGAATACCTCAAACTAATAGCCGAACCACTAAGATAGAAAACATATCCAGCAGTGGATCTCCTTTTATCAAGGTTTTCATCATAATCAGAGTCCACAAACCCAACTAACGAATAAGTTGATCTCCTATACTCAATACAAGTTGATGTCGTTCCCTTCAAGTACCTAAGAATCCACTTCTCTGCTTTCCAGTGATCCTTTCCCGAATTCACCATATATTGACTTACAATACTAACAACTTGAGCAATATTAGGTCGGGTACATACCATAGCGTACATAATACATCCAACAACATTTGAATATGGAACAATTGACATGAAATATTCTTTCTCTTTGGATTTGGAAAAATCCAAAATAGATAATCTAAAGTGAGTAGCCAATGGAGTGCTCAACGTCTTGGCATCCATCATATGAATTCTCTCCAGCACATTGTTCACAAATGACTCTTGTGAAAAGTACAAAACTTCTACTCATGGGTTTTGATGATATCTATGCCAATGATACGCTTCTCAACTCCAAGTTCCTTCATCTTAAACTCACTCTTCAACATTGCCTTCACCTTATCAACATCATATATATCTTTTGTTACCATAAGCATGTCATCAACATATAACAAAAGGTACACAAAAGAGCCACCCTCTATCTCCTTCAAGTACACATATCCATCATACTTACTTCTGGATAAACCATTTGTAACACCCCAATTTTACTACTGAAATTATTTGATTTACAGTAGAAGTATATAAGCAAAATATTAGGTTACCGCTGTAATTGACATAGGTTAGGTTTACCAAACTATCCTTAAATTAATCACAATGATAAAACCACACATAATAAAATAGGTAATTAGAAATGAAAGAAAATTTTATAAATATAAGTACGAGTTTGGAGATTAACTCCGGGTTATAGTAATAGAATACAAACTATTGGATACCGTGACTCAAAGAGTTCAAAAGGTATCAGGGTAAAATATCATCTGAATAACATGACTCTTTGCCCGAACACCCAGTATAGATAAGAGGTCACTTACACCCACCTATTGCATCAAAAGAAACAAAGTCATCTAATGGGTCCTCAAAGACCTGCACAAAAGCACCAGGGTCTTTTATTCATGGGAATAAGCAGCATCCATAAAAATGATGGTCAATACACTATATACTAAGTAAGGTAACAATACTATTGAATTAACGATATAGATAAAAACATGCATTCATAGCAGATGATAAGTGCACACATAGATTAGGAAAAGGTCTTATAAGGTAATTAATGATCTAGGCCTCTTTGTTAGGTATAACCATTTTCATTCTTTTATTTACGTTGAGTTCAGAAACTCCACTATTCTTAAATTGGTGGAACGGTCTGAAGCACCTTCTTAGGGACAACACTTAAGACAATATTATTCTCTAATGGAACGGATCTAAAAATATCACCTTGGTCCTAGCTCACGTGCTCTTTCACTTTAAATCATTAGTGTTTTATTCGTTAGGTTGCTCAATTCATATTTTTATTCACGATGAGCATGGGCCCCACTATTCTTAATCCGGTGGAACAAACTGAAGTACCTTCTCACGGACAACACACCTGAGCCACTATTATCATCTGGTGGAACGGATATGAAAACATCACTTTGTTAGGGTAAATTGCTCTTGAGCCACTATAATCATCCAGTGGAACGGATATGAAAACATCACCTTAGCCCGAATCACACGATCATTCACTTTAAATGATCAATGTTTTATTCATTATTGATTTAAAGTTATAGGATATTTTAAGGAAGATAATCACATCACACAGTTCATAGTCGTTCTCCTGAGTTAAGATACTTATTTTTGTCAAAACCCTAACTTCACACTTTAGGCATAACTTCTCCTATATTGATCATTTACCCACCAAATTTTTTGTTATTCCTAAAATATTTTTATTAATAAAATCTCTAAAATTCAAGGTATAACTCCCCCATTTTATATATGCGATAATAACCCTATCTTAAAAGTTACTATTCCTAGGGTTTATAAACCCTAGTTTCATAATTCTGTCATAACTTTTCATGTAGAGCTCAAAAACTTACCAAATTAAATATAAATTCCAAAAACACCAATATTATTCAATTTTTATGGTCTAATTCTACAATTTTGCGCATGTGGTAATAGCCTCTTCTGTTTAAGGTTACTATTCTAAAATCAACCTAATCTCATACTTTATTAAACTTAGGTAATTCACAACTACTCCAACACTTCATATAGGTTACTTAGCACATTTTGAATGATATAAAGCCTTATAATATTGTGATTTCCATATTTAACCCATGTTGACTAGAATTCCCTTATCGGGAACCTAACCCTTATTTCATGTGAGTCTCGTGTGTTTGGTAACATTATTCCCAAATCCACATTTTTCTCCAAATCACTTGCCACAATCATTTCACATTCATAATACCATAATGAAAACCCATGATACAACCATATTTTGCACCGAGGGTTTTTCCACATAGAATAATAATATCGCATGAACCCTACTTACATTTTATGATTATATAATACCAACCATATATCATAGTGTTAACAATCATGTATGATTTCACATAATCACAATATCATGTTACAAAATAAAAATCATGTATAACACTTAGAAAAGAATCCTAGACTACGATAAATATCCTTACTAATATGACTCCGGTCTCTAAGCTTGCTCTCTTAATCTGCTTCCTCTAGGATCTACGGAGTATCACCTAATAATAAATAACAAAACATAATTAGAATTAATGATAAAATTAATGAGATTTTAAGGAAATGGCAGGGTGAAGATTGGGATAGAAAACCGAACCAAGTAAGACGGTGTTTGTGGAAAATAATTGTGCAACCAAACAAAAGGCAGGAAATGGTGGTTTGAGGAATGATGGATGAGCAACGACACAACCTACCGTTGTTAAGGGAGTTGCAATGATTGTGGAGGCCGATTAAAGGGGCTTGTATTCGATGGTGGAAGTCAAAGGGTGGTGGTGTGATGAGGTTGGAGATGTTAAAGGGTGGATGATGGCCTTTGGTTGTGGTTGTCGAGGTGTGGAAGGAGTGCTGCAGTCAAGGGTGCCAAAGTGGAGGGGTGAGTGCAGTTTGAAGTTGCTGCATCCAAGGAGAAGGGTTGCATTGTCTTTGGATGAAAGTGGAGGGGGTTTTCGGTGGAGATGGTCGAAAGGAAAAAGGAGGAACCGAATGTTGGTGCTGCAACCAAGGAAGGAAAAGAAAAGGGGGTGTGGTGCAGGATGTCGAAGGGGAAAGGGGGAGCACTGGTGGGTTTGGGTAGTGTCTAGGGATGGTTTTTGGTGGCTTTGCTCGGTGGTGTTTAGGGAGAAATGGAAAGGGCCGTAGGTGAGGGTGTAGTTGCTTCGATTTGCCTCATTGGTGGGCTGTCAGTAAGGGAGAAATGGTAAGGGCTGAAAAATCTTTGATGAAATATCTATAGAAACCTACATGGACAAGGAAACTATGTGCATCTCTAGCACATGTAGAGGGCGGAAATTCCCAATGACTTTGATTTTAGCTTTGTCTACCTCTATCCCTTTGTATGAAATCTTATGCCCTAAAACTATTCCTTCCTGGACCATCAAATGGCACTTTTCCCAATTCAGAACCAAATTTGTATCCTTACAATGGTTAAGAACAAGCTCAAGATTATTTAAGCATACATCAAACGACGACCCAAAGATCGAAAAATCATCTATAAAAATTTCTACGAATTTTTCAACCATATCATGAAGCAGAGCCATCATACATCTTTGAAATGTGGTTGGGGCATTATAAAGACCAAATGGCATCCGTCTATATGCAAATTTGCCATAAGGACAAATGAAGGTAGTCTTCTCTTGGTAATCAAGGGAAAGAGGAATTTGCATATAACCGGAATACCCATCAAGAAAGCAATAATAGTCATGCCTTGCCAAACGTTCAATCATTTGGTCAATGAAGGGAAGGGAAAAGTGGTCTTTTCTAGTGGCATCATTCAGCTTTTTAAAATCAATATAGACATGCCAACCATTCATAGTTTTAGTAGGTACCAATTCGTTATTATCATTCTTGACTACTGTGATCCTCCCTTTCTTGGGAACCACTTGGACAAGGCTAGCCTAAGAGCTATCAGAAATTGGGTAGATCATACCTGCATCCAATTGCTTAATTACCTATTTTTTCACTACCTCTTGCATGGTTGAGTTCAATCGCCTTTGAGGTTGGATCAATTTCTTGTGGTTTTCTTCCATAAGGATTTTGTGCATGCACATGGAAGGGCTAATTCCCTTTATGTCAGTAATGGTCCACTCAAAAGCTGTCTTTCTTTCCTTGAGCACTCTACCCAATTTTTCTTCCTACAACTGAGTTAAAGATGAAGAAATAATAATAGGAAGGGCATCATTATGACCAATAAATGCATACTTTAAATGTTGAGGTAACGACTTAAGCTCCAAAGCGGGAGGTTCTTCAATATATGGCTTAAGCTTTGGGATTTGGGTCCTCTCTAGTCCTTGCAAGGGGACCACGGTGTGGCGCCCATATGGTGGATATGCAATAAAATACTGGACAACCTCTTTTGTTTCCTCTTCCTCCTCACATCCTTCTTATTGAACCAAACACCTTTCTAGGGGGTCCTACATAACACTTGCTTGAAAAAAATCATCAATTACATTATCCAAGATATCAATACGATAGCAATTATTATCATTGGAGGGGTATTTCATGCTTTTAAAAACATTAAAGGTGACTTCTTCACCTTGGAAACGAAGAATGAGTTTTCCCTCTTGGACATCTATGAGAGTGCGTCCTATTGCTAAGAAAGGCCAACCAAGAATCAGGGGGACCTTGTGATCCTCCTCCATGTCTAGCACAACAAAGTCAACTGGGAAGATAAACTCGTCTACTTTAACTAAAATGTCTTCAATAATACCCCTAGGATATTTGATAGATCGATCAGCCAATTGTAAGGACATATTCGTCGGTTTTGGTTCCCCTAAACCTAGACACTTGAAAATAAAGAAAGGAATCAAATTAATGCTAGCTCCAAGATCACATACCATCTTTTTGAATTTTAAATCCCCAATTACACATGGGATAGTGAAACTCCCTGGATCCTTGAGCTTAGGAGGGAGTTTGTTATGCAAGATAGTAGAACATTCCTCATTCAAGCTCACTGTTTCAAACTCATCCAGCTTCTTCTTGTGAGTGATTATGTCCTTGAGAGACTTCCCATAACCGGGAATCTGTCTCACAATGTCAAGAAAAGGCAAATTAATGTGTACTTTCTTAAGCATATCAAGGAATTTTGCAAATTGAGCATCTAACTTGCGTTGTACAATCCTACCTGGAAATGGAGGAGGGGAACATATGCTTTTACCTCTTGAGGTGAAGCGTGGATTGCCTTTGGTTGTGTTTCAGGTGCTTTCTCTTCAAAAGATTTTTCATTATCTTCCTTGGGTTCTTGAGGGTATGGTTCAGGTAGTGGTTTCCCACTCCTTAAGCCTATTCCATTGATTTTCTCTTTAGGGTTGATGATTGTATCACTAGGAAAAGCATTAGGTGCTCTCCCTAAAATGGCATTAGCGAGTTTTCCAATTCTTTCCTTAAGGTTCTTGATGGATGCATCCTGATTTTGGAGGCGGCCATCTTATTTCTGAAGATGAGCTTGAATTTGAGCATCATGTTTTTGAAGGTTAGTCTCGGTGCGAGTGATGAACTTGGACATCATCTCTTCAAGGGAAGAAGATTGAGGCTGTTGGGGTAGTAAGGGAGCTAGAGGTATTGGTCATTGTTGTGTGAATCCTGGAGCCTTTGTAGGGGTTTCATTTCTCCAACTGAAGTTTGGATGGTTTCTCCATCCAGGATTGTACACATTTGAGTAGGGATTGTTCGGTCTCTCGTAACTATTGCTTATGTAGTTCACTTGGTCATAAAATTGTTGGAAGGGATTCCCAACTTGACATTCTATACTCAAGTGTGATCCACCACATAACTCACACATAGGTGCATTAGCCTGTACCTACATACAAGAAGTACTACCCATATTGTCAAATTTCTTAGCAAGCAAATTAATCTTAGCCTCTAATGCCATGATGGAATCTAAAGAGTGAATTCCTGGAGTCCTTTGTATTGAGGCACGTTCGGAGTGCCATTGGTGGGAATTTGAGGCTAGCTCCTCAATGAACTCATAAACCTGTTTTGGAGTCTTGTTCATAATGATACCTCCTGCAGTTGCATCTATCATAGAACGGTTAGTAGCAGTGATACAATTATAAAAAGTTTGCATCTAAAGCCACATAGGCAGGCCATGATGTGGACACTTCCTAAGCAAATACTTAAACCGTTCCTATGCATCATAAAGTGGTTCAAGATCATTTTGCATAAAGGTAGTGATGTCATTCCGTAATTTTGCAGTTTTTGATGGTGGAAAATATCTAGAAAGGAAAAACTTCATCAAATAGTCCCAAGTAGTAATAGACCCTGGGGCTAATGAGTGTAACCAACTCTTAGCCTTATCATGTAAAGAAAAAGGGAACAATATAAGCCTAATTGCATCATTAGAAATACCATTTAGCTTAAAAGTATCACAGATTTCTACAAAGTTGGCAATGTGGGAGTGGGGATCTTCATTAAGGTTACCTCCAAATTGAACCGATGTTTGTAGCATCTAGATGATGGTAGGATTGATCTCAAAATTATTAGCTTGAATGGTCGGTCTTCGTATACTTGAGGTTGAACCATCAAGGCTCGGTGTAGCATAGTCCTGAAGCGACCTCGGAATGGGAGCTTGCTCTTGGATAGGAGCTTGTTCTTGGAGTAGGATGTGCCCTTGTGGTGGAATTTGTCCATCATGGGGTGGAGGATTGGTTTCCATTTCAATGCTTGTGGTGTGCGACCTGCATAAATGTGAGATGGTCCTCTCGATCTTGGGATCAAATGGCACTAACTCACCCCCACTAGCACGAGTCATGCACTAGTGTACCTGTACTAAATCAAAAACTCCTACACCTAAGATTAGTCAACCACAACAAACAAAAAAATGCAAAAAGAAAAGAAAATAAAATAAAATGTCAAGATCATAATAAATTCCTTGGGTCCTAATGTCACTCGTCGCCAATCCCTGACAACGGCACCAAAAACTTGACACATTCCTACCTGTAGGTGCACGGGGTCAAAGTAGTAGTCAAGGTCAATCCTACAAGGATTGGTGAATAACCACAAGGACAATGATAGAACTTAGCTATGTCTAGACTACGAAATGATATGAAATAATAAATTGTAAGCTAAAATAACTAAAATAACTAACTAAGCTAAAAAGAAAGGAAAATAGCACTCAAGTGACTCAAGTAAATAGAAGAGCTAAGGTTCCGGTTCATCGCCCCCAATCCTCACATGTAATCAAATATCACATCACAAAATAATTCAAAAATCATAATCAATCATGCCAAAAAGGATAGGAAGTATTGTACTTTCTCAAGCCACAACCACCTTATTACATATCTATGGCCCCAACTATCTCTAGCTTAGAGTCTAATATAATATAATGCATTAAAATCTACAAAGTTTCCTACTTTATTGTTGTATAGGTCAAATCGATTGTCTCTTGACCTACAATTTAATCTCTAGTTGTGCTATTGGGTCTAATACCAAATTATCTCTCAATCACACCGGTATTTCCCACACCTAAAATCGGAACCCGGCCATGGTTCATCAATCCGTCAATCAATCAATAACACAACACATAGATCATGAATTTAATAAAAAAAGATGCAATAATTCAATACATTCGGATCGGGGGAAACTCCCCTTCACCTTAGCACAATATCTAGCCTATAAAATTCATAACAACAATATTAAAAGCAACAAGAGATTCCAGAGATAGAGAAAGTATCATTAGATAATACCCTTGATGTTCAGAAATTCTTGCAAATGTTTAACTTCTTGCACCTAGGTCTCTAATTTAAAAGAGAGATCTTGATGAATTGGGGAAGAGGATGGAGAAGAGATAAGAGAGAGGGAGTGGATGCTTATTAGAGAGAAGATAGAGAGAGAGTGGAGGCTGCTTCGAGAGAAATTAGAATGAGAGTTTAAATACTACTACCTCTTGGATCCCTAGGGTATTGATAAAGGCGGACTTCCCATGTCAACTTTGACAATGATGGGTATTTTGACCATAATGTTTTCATCATAACTTTGATTAAGCTGATTTTGGATGCGTTGGAAAGATATTAAAAATATATAAAACTTTTATGTTGAAAGATTCTCCAAATTCATATTTTTTTCTGGTATAAATTCCACTTCTTTCAGGCCCATATACTTTGAATATGCATTCTTGCTTTCATTTTATTCTAGAATTTACATTTTAGCTCTAAATCTCTTTCTACTTTAACTTTTGCTCCTCTTTTCTCCTTTTTTTCTCCTTTCTTCTCCCTTTAAGATTATTCTTTTTTTTAATCCTTCATGATTTTTTGTTGCTTGAGATTCCGCAAATTTTCACAACACAAAGGCAGTAGTAAGAACAAAAAGAGAGAATTCCAACTGAAATTTGAGGTAAAACCTCTCATAAACCTTAAGAATAAGATGGAAAAGTCACACTTATCATGTTGAGGGAGAAATGGAAAGGGCTGTCAGTGAGGGTGTAGTTGCTTCGGTTTGCCTCATTGGTGGGGGGTTTTTCCGACAAAAAGGAGGGGAAAAGAAGGAGGCAAAAGGCTGTGTTTGGCATGAAATGTTTTGAAAGACAAACAGAGGGGGAAGGGGGTAGATGCAAGCATTAGATTTGCCTTATATATGCACATGTACGTAGGCAAAGGGAGAGGTGAGTGAGCTGATTAGGAAAAAAAATTCAACCCCAACCTTAGAAATGAGGAAGGGTGAGTTGATTGGGTAAAGGGATAGGCTTGGTAGGGGTAGATGTACATGCAAGAAGAAGATAAGGGAAGAGAAAGGAAAGGATCGATATAGGTGGAATTAAAATAAAATAAACCAGGAAGGGAGGAGGAAGGAAAAAGGGAAAAGAAAAGGTGTGTATTTAGATTAAAATAAATTAGTTTAGGGTATTAGGATAATTAAGTTAAACAAATATTTGGGATTAGGTTTAAGTTAGACAAGATATTAATAACTTAAAATAAAATTAGGTTTAAGTTAGAATTTAGGATTAGGGAGTTAGGGTAAGATAGAAATATTAATTTTCTAAGATTAGAATTAGGCTACGATATTAATTAATCAGGGTTAGGGTTAGCTAAAATTTTAGGGTATTACATAACTACCCCCTTAAAAGTGACTTTGTCCCCGAATTCAAAAGTCGAGGTTGGAAAAAGAGAAAAAGGATGTAAGGAAGGTGATCTCGATGGTTAATCCTATCGAAGTTGCTACTATACTACTGGGGACTACCCTATTAAAAGAGCGAGAATCTGAAACCTAACACACCTAAGCCGAAGAGCTCAGGGTGCAACTCACTCATGCCCTTCTCGGTCTTCTAGGTCACCTCATCAGCTCCGTGTCGGCTCTAGAGAACCTTCACCAGTGGATTTGAACTTGTTCGAGTCTGTCAAACCTTGGTGTTGAGAATCCACAAAGGCCTCTCCTTTTAGGCCATTGACTCGTTGAGCTTGATCTCATCTAGTCTGATCATATGGGATGTATCTGCGATGTACTTCCTCAGCTGGGAGATGTGGAGGACATTATGATCTTGGGATAGTTCTAGGGGAAGTGCTAGGTGGTATGCAACCTTGCCAACCCTATCAAGAATCTCGTAAGGACCAATATACCTCAGGCTTAGCTTACCCTTCTGACCAAATCTCTACACCCCATTAGTGGGTGAAACCCTCAATAGAACTCTATCCCCCGTCTCAAATCCATCACTACAACGCCTCTAATCTACATAACTCTTTTGACCACCCTAAGCTGCTCTCATTTTGTCTTAGATCAATCAAATCCACTGATTCGTCTCCTCAATCATCTTTGGTCCAAGTGAAACCATCTCACTGATGTTGTTCTAGCATAAGAGTGTTCGATACTTATGCCAATACGGTGCCTCAAAGGGTACCATCCCTATGCTAGCTTGATAACTGTTGTTGTACAAGAACTCAACCTAGTGTAGACTGTAACACCCCCAAATTTACTACTGAAAAATTTCGTTTAATTAAAAGGGTTTAACGAAAGCAAAAAGATAAAACCGTAAACTCGGGGGCATTACCGCCACACTTAGTACCAGATCGGTTCACTCCTACCTTCCTGGTACTAAGTGCTAAGGCTAAATAAGATTAATATCAAATACGAGTCATTAATAAAACACCACTCATTAGTAAAACATAAGTCCTACAGAATCAGAGTGCGGAAATCAAAAGGTACAACCCAAAAGTACAGTTTTAAAGTACCAAATGACAGAGAACATCATACAACAGGACAAAATAAAATACAATAATATAGGGAGAACAAAACGGATGATGGACTCCGGCCATGTCACTCTCGACCCCCAAGCTAGGTCCAGGCTCAACTCTCAGCCTCACCTGATGCCTCGTAAGCATCGTAGGCATCGAAGACATCGTCCCCTACTTGCACAAACCTAGACGGGTCTTCTATTCGTGGGAATGAGAAGCACCCATGAAACGGGTGATTAGTACACTACGTACTGAGCAAGGTAACCGTGCAACTAAGGCTAAACATATAAAGTACACAAAACATGCATGATCATATAGGCAACATATACTAATACAGATAATGAGGCCGATTACATTTCAGTTAAACTTGTTCTTTGAATCTCTTAACGACATACTCATTTTCACGCATACTATTTATTAACCTATATGAGTGCGAGAACTCCACTATTATAGCCGGTGGATCAGAGATACGTACAGGGAAGAACGCTCCTGACCACTATTATTCACCGGTGGACCGATCTCTAGGGCAAAACGCTCCTGGCCACTATTATTCGCCGGTAAACCAGTCTGGCCCCGACTCACATGGTGTTCTACTGTAAGTACTTAGTGTATTTCCCACGTCTTAAATTCATTACGTTTGGTTTGTTGAGCACGAAATCCCCCACTATTATAGCCGGTGGACCAGAAATCATGCAGGGCAACACGCTCCTGGCCACTCTTATTCGCCGGTGGATCGGTCTCCAGGGCACCCCGACTCCTGGCCACTATTATTCGCCGGTGGACCGGTCTGGGCCCGATTCAACAATCTTTCTCTTTAAATGATTAGTGTCTTATTCGTGTTTTATTCGATGATTTTCTTTATCCTTGACATGCATGTCACCCATCTTCTACTTCTATGCTCCCAAGAGGGACCCATCCCATATCTTGAGACTTCAGCACCTCCTACCTGCCCCGACATCCCTTCCTTATTCCATCACACACTAGAAGCCCAATTCCGTTGCAAATGGGTCAAGGCCCACCACCTCATACCATTAAGCCCATTCATAGTCCTCCCTAGGGTTTTCTCTAGAAAAACCCTAATTTGGGCCTATGTGGCCCATCCTCCTCTACCCCACACGACCCAATCTATTTTAGCACCCCATATGTCATGATACTTAGATTTAACTCTCCCCTCATACCTCACTTACCCTCATTTATTATTTCATTATTTTCTCTTTCTTTTTCCACCTTCTCAAATTAGGGTTTCCTC